>CM033726.1:41799565-42999565 GCA_019671005.1 Hibiscus mutabilis | reverse complement strand
ACACGGTAATCTGCAGGTAAACCAAAGACGACGCAAGGGTTTACAGAACCTAAAGGGCGGCGGACAACAACGCAGAAATAAGGCCAGCGGCGCAAAGACGATGACAGCTCCCTAGAAGTATATTTCGATGACCAAAAACGGTCATTTTCATCCAAAATTAAACAAAAAAAAGATTATCAACCACTCAACGCATGGCAGAAAAAAAAAACTCGCGAGGCTTATCCAACCACGATCGGAGCAAGGAACGAACGGTGGCAAAAATAAAACAGAAAAAAGTTGAATAGTTTTTTTTTGTTTCGTTTCTAAGCAAAAGACTGTCGATGATTGGTGATGGTTGAGTAGGTTTTAGTCAGCCGTCGATGGAAAATCCATCGATGGCTTTACCATGTAGATCATAGCAAGATTTATGCCCTTGATCGGAACCAAGGAAGATGCGTGTGGTTTGCTTCGTGAAAAAGGGGTTACAGATATTAAATGCTTACTTTCCAGAGATAGAGGCGATATGGTTATCGAGAGTTATGAGGGAGTGCGGCTGTAGATTGGGATATCAAGGCTAAAGGAAATTAAAATAACCTAAAATAATGGCTAAATTGCTCAAGGGGTCACTAAAAAACTAAGGGTTTTCACAAAGAGATTAAAGCTTTACCCGAATTACAAAGAAGTCACTGATGTTCCCCTTTTAATCACTTTGATCACTCAAATCTAATTTATTATAAAATTAGTCCTAAATTGAAATTAGGGTTAGGGTTTTTAATTTAATTTTAGGGTGTTACAAGATTAGAACAAATTGAAAATGGTGAAAATAAAGACTTCAAAGTTAAATATGTTGGATGTTTGAGAAAATTATGTTCTTGACGATGCATCTAGAAAGGAATAAGAGGTATCTAGGTTTGAAGAATGTATATTGATGTCCAAAAATAATAAAAAAAAATAGTAACTGAATTTATGGCTACATGCTTGACAGGCTAGCAACTATAAGTGAAACATCAAGTACCTTAAAAAATGTGATAACATATTTCCATTCCCCTAGTGGAAGTGGAAAAGAATTATGATGGATTTCATAACTATAGATGATTCGATTTGGGTACTTTTGGATAGATTGAAACAATTGGTAATGAATAAATATGCTGAGCAATAAATCTGAAGTACTATAAAGTGACGTGATGTACCTATTTTCATTGTGTATGATTAAGATCCAAGATTATCACTAGATTTTAGAGGTCATTGCATAAGACTTTAGAGACTCGACATAATTTCAACATTACTTTGCATTCATAGAAGGAAGAATAATCTGAAAGATTAATTCAGATTTTGAATGATATGTATAGTTTCTATTTGATTGAGTTTGAAGGCTTTTGGGAAAAGTATGTGCCACTAGATGAAATTTCTTACAGTAACAGCTATCAATCTAGTATAAAGATGGCTTTATCAAAAGTGTAGTATGAAAGAAGATTGTGATAAACATTTACGAATAGTGATATAAGCCTTGTGGGAAAGGTAGTTGTATGCAAAGTTATTCAAATGTAAATTAGATTAATTCAAATTGCATTTCCTGTCACATTGTCTTAACAAAGAGGATCTAAGTAGATCCTAAGAAATTTAAGATGATAGCACTAGTATAAATACAGCCTAAAGTTAATAAGGATTCCATGTTATTTAATGATACATCCCATAATAGGTTGGGATGTATATTGATGTAATAAGGCTAAAGTAGTAGTTGATGTATCTTGTTAAAAGTCATTCTTTTCCTTAAGAATTGAATGCCCAATTATCTTTGGAAGAATATAGTGTATTGATTACACAACTTCAACTCAAGTATACATTGACAAATCAAATCAAAGATTTACAGATGAGAGATAAGATATGCCTAAAAAGAATTCAATAAAGTAAAAAGGGAAGTGAGTCAGAGAATTATTGGACCATATAAGATTTTGAAAAGAATTGGTCCGATAGCTTATCAACTAGCTATACCTCCGGAAATGGAAAAGATTTACAATATATTCCATGTATCGATGCTCATGAAGTATCGATTAGATTCTTTAGATGTCATTATCCCAGAGGAAATGGAGATTTAGCCAGATTTGACTTACGAGGAAGAAACGGTAAGATACTAGCACATGGAGTTAAAAAAATAAGGAATAAGTCGATTCCGCTTGTTAAAGCTCTTTGGCGAAATCATAAAATTGAGGAAACGACTTGGGAAAGAAAAGAAGATATGAGAAAGCAGTTTCCTCACCTTTTTGAACCAGGTACGTGTTGAAAATTTGAGGACGAATTTTCTTAAGGGGAGAGAATTGTAATATCCCAAATTTTGGCTAGTGACCAAAATGTAAATTTCGAAAGTTTTGTGGCTAAAGTATTTATCAGCAAAAATACTCTACAAAACGTTGGTGAAGAGAAAAAAGGAGAGAAAAATTTTACAAGCTCGATTTAAGCCCCGAATCTCAGTTTTTAGGTAATCTTTCGAACTACAAAGTTGTTCTACTCTCCGAGCTCTATCTTTTGATGTAAATAATTCATAGAATACTTGCTTGGTTGATGAGATTTGATATGAGGAAGAAATTAGGGTTTATGAACAAATTGGGACTTTTATGATTTTATGAATCCATGGTTG
Source organism: Hibiscus mutabilis (assembly GCA_019671005.1). Lineage (NCBI taxonomy): Eukaryota > Viridiplantae > Streptophyta > Magnoliopsida > Malvales > Malvaceae > Hibiscus > Hibiscus mutabilis. Next base: position 42,996,951 of record CM033726.1, on the reverse strand, counting down.
ATTTTAAGTTAGAATCATGCTTGTATAATGTTAGAATCATGTTATTGAGTTGGGATTTAAAACCTACATATTTTGGTTTGTATAGTGAAGATTAGGGTTTATGGATTCAAGTCTAACTTAGGCTTTTTGATGTTGGATTAATGATCTAGTAAGCTTGATTTGTTGTTTGGAAGCAAAACCCTAAGTTAAATACATAGGGACCATTATGGCAAGCTTCAAAATTAAGGGACCAGGTCTGATTTTTATGAATTTGATGTGTATTTATATTATTAATGATGTTAGAGACGTGAAAATGAAGTTAGAATGCTAAACCGATGATTAATCACATTAGTGACCATTTTGACAAATTGTCAAACTTGAATGGTCTATTCAGAAAAAATGATATGTAGAAGTAAATATGATTTTTAGTTAAAATGATGGAATTAAGGTAGTAATGTTGATTGGAGGACTAATTTGCAAAGTTAAGAAGCTTGAATCCTTATATTTGAAATTTTGGTGACCATCTCGACAAATCAAGAGAAATTAGAGAAGTAAAGGTTTAAGCCTATTTTGATGATGTAAAGAGAACATGTGAATACAAGCTTTATTCTAGTCATTTGAAGTAAAGTGATGGGACTAAATTGACAAGTAAATAAATAAGGAGCAGTTGGTGTAAATTAGAAGTTATTTATGGAAAGTTATGCTAGAATTTAAATTACGGCAGTAAGTTTAAAAATCCACCATAAATTCTAAAAAATAGTTAATTGATGAATTTTATACTATTGTAAAAATTTGTTAGTCTAGTTTCGTTTCCAACAAACGGAAACTGATTTCGAGTTCGGTGTTAAAAGATATGGATTTTTATTCGAAGGAATGTCAGAAAAATTACACAGCAATTTCTTCCTGGATAGCTATGTGACGTGAATGTAAAGAATTTTTATAATTTTGGTAGATTTTCCTAATTTATGTGGCTTATACCGTTAGAACCGTTATTGAATCTAGTTTCTACAATATAAAGGAAATTAAGATCCAGTATGTATTATGCCCTGTATAAGTAAATCTTTGAAGGTAGCGCAATTTGTCAGAAAATGGAATTTGAAACATTTTGTATTTAAATGTTAGTTAGCAAGCTCGGAAGAATTATTGGAAGTTCAAATTGGTCACTAAGGACGATAATGAGTTTTTGAACAATACAAGGAAGAAAGGAAAAATATTTGGAAATTTTATATTCGAATGATTATATTAGACAGCGTGTTTAAGGTGATGCCCGGAAGATATGGAAAATACCACTTTTGTAACGCTGTGGGGAACATTCTGCTATAAGGTGATGCCCTTTGGTTTGAAGAACGTAGGGGCGACTTACAAAAGAACCATGAGACCCTGTTCCATGACATGATGCACAGGGAAATAGAGGTGTATGTAGACGATATGATTGCTAAATCACGATCAGAAGAAGAGCATATTGTGAACCTAGAGAAGCTCTTCCAAAGGTTGAGAAAGTTTCAATTAAAACTCAACCCTACCAAGTGCACCTTTGGGGTTACATCGGGAAAATTGCTAGGCTTCATTGTGAGCAAAAAAAAAATTGAGATCGACCCAAATAAAGTCAAAGCCATATAAGAACTCCCACCCTCTCGTATGAAAAGGAGGTCAGGGGCTTTTGGGGGAGGTTAACTTATATTGCTCGTTTTATCTCTCAGCTGATAGATAAATGTGATCCAGTATTCTGGCTCCTTCTAAAGAATAACCCAGAAACATGGAATAAAGAGTGTCAAGTAACCTTGGAAAATATTAAGGAACAATTGACCAACCCTCTTGTATTGGTACCGCATGTTCTAGGAAAACCACTTATCCTCTACTTGACGGTTTATGAAAACTCCATGGGTTGTATATTAGGGCAACATGACGAAACTGGAAAGAAAGAAAAGGCAATACATTACTTAAGCAAGAAGTTCAACGACTGAGAAACAAGATATTCCTCAATTGAAAAGTTGTGTTGCACTTTGTTGTGAATAGCTAAAAGGCTTAGGCAATATATGTTATACCACACTACGTGGCTGATTTCAAAGCTAGATCCTTTGAAATTTATGATGGAAGCATGGACCTATCTAGAAGATTGGCCCGCTGGCAAATGGTACTCTCAGAATTTGACATCAAGTACGCAAGCCAGAAAGTAGTAAAAGGGAGTGTCATAGCTCGTTTTTTGGCAAGTCGAGCCTGTGATGACTATGAGGCATTGAGCTTTAATTTTTTTGACAAAGATTTGATGTGTATTACGATTGAGGAAGGTGATGTCCCAATAGAATCATGGGACGAGGCATCGGGGCAGTCTTGGTCTCTCCTGAAGGAAATCACTATCCTTTCACCAGTCGATTGAAATTCTTTTGCACTAACAACATGGCAGAATACGAGGCTTGGATCCTAGGTCTACAAGTAGCTATTAAGAGAAAAATCAAAACCCTGAGAGTTTATGGGGATTATGCATTGGTTGTCTACCAAATTCGAGGGGAATGTGAGTTGAAAGATGCGAAACTGATAGGATATCATAAGTTGGTCCTTCAACTAATTAAAAAATTTGATGAAATCACATTTAGGTATCTCCCTAGAGAAGATAACAAAATGGTTGATGCCTTAGCCACTCTAGCTGCCACGTTTAAGGCAAGTGAAGGCTCTGAGATGATGCCAATCAAATTGCAAATGTTGGATTCCCCAGCCCACTATTATGACATAGAAGAAGAAGCAAATAGTCTTCCATAGTATTATGACATCGTACAATATATAAAGTCTCGGCAATATCCGCCTCAGGTGATTGAGAATGAAAAGAAAATGATCAAAAAAATGACATTGGGATATGTTCTTGATGGAGAAATCTTATACAAGAAAAGTCGAGACCAAGTATTGTTGAGATGCATAGGTGCTAAAGAAGCTCAAATGATCTTAGAAGAGGTTCATGAAGGGGTTTGTAGGACTCACCCTAGTGGTTTCACCATGGCCAGAGGGATCATGCTCTTTGGGTATTATTGGTCAACTTTGAAGGTAGATTGCATTAACTACTCCCAAAAATGCCACAAGTGTCAGATCTATGCCGACAAGATCCATACACCTTCGCAGCCTCTCCATGCAATGTCAACCCCTTGGCCATTTTTTATATGGGGCATGGATGTCATCGGCCAAATTCACCCTAAAGCATCAAATAGGCATCAATTTATTCTAGTAGCCATCGACTACTTTACTAAGTGAGTGGAAACAGCCTCATATACGAATGTCACTAGATCTACAGTTTACAAATTCTTGGAAAAAAAGAGATCATTTGCCGATATGGTCTACCTGAGAGAATTATCACTAACAATGCCTCCAACTTGAATAACAAGATGATAAACAGAGTTTGTGAATAGTTTAACATCAAGTATCATAACTCAGTGACTTATCGGCTGAAGATGAATGAGGCTATAGAGGCTGCTAATAAGAACATCAAGAAGATAGTCGCAAAGATGGCCGACACTTACAAAGACTAGCATGAAAAGTTACCATTCACCCTTTATGTTTATAGGACCGCTATACAAACATCCACCGAGGCAACACCGCTTTCATTAGTATATGGAATGGAGGCTATGTTTCCAATTGAGGTCAAAATTTCGTCTCTACGTGTCATATAGAAGTAGAACTAGAAGAAGCGAGAATGGGTTCAAGCGAGATATAACCAGATTGAACCTAATCGATGAAAAAGGTTGAAGGCCATTTGTCATGGACAAATGTATCAAAGAAGGATGATGCGAGCTCATGAAAATAAAGTTCACCCAAGAGAAATTCGAGAAGGAGATTTAGTATCAAAGAAAATGCTGCCAATCCATAGAGATTCCGGGGAAAATGGGCACCTAACTAGGAGGGGCCTTACGTTGCAACAAAGGTTTTCTTAGGAGGAGCATTAACCTTGGCTGAGATGGATGGAGATGAGCTTAAGAATTTGGTAAACTCAGATTCGGTCAAAAAATATCATGCCTAAAGAAAGAGTGTGGAAAATAGAAGAGGAATCAAAAGGTGAAAACCCCTAAAAGGCGCCTTAGATACCTAAAAAAGGAAAAAAGAAAAATAGGGGTTCAAGATGAAAACCCGCAAAGGGCGTCTTGAAACCAAATATGGATTCAGGTCGAAAACTCACAAAGGGCAACTCGGATTGTTCACGGGTTAGGCATGCATCAAATGACTCTCTCAAAGACTCGACATCTCAAAACGAATTTCGTATCTTCATACATTGTTGTCATTTTCAAAATCTACTCGATAAAGGCAACATTCAAGGCATCTCGCGGCATTTTGACTTGAGAAGTTTTAACCATTGATATCTGGATACTTGTATTTCCTTATTATAACCTTTCTTTTGTTTGCCACAATAAAATATTTCAAAGACCTTTTTTTCTTCCTTGTTTGTGCCTTTTTCTTCACTTATATGAGTATCTTATATTAAAAATAAGAACCAATAAGATTAGCATCATTAAAGCATGCAAAAGATTTTTGTGCATTACTTTGAAAATGGTTTAAAAAGTATAGGGCTATAACGCATTCCATGGTTAAGTTCCGAACTAGGGGCATGAGATGTTGGGTATAAGGAGAGATTAAGACCCCAATATCGTTCAAAGACATTCAGGGTGGAAATAAGCTTTGCTACGAAGATTCTCATGCAAGCAATTCAAATGCTTTACGCAGGCAAGAAGCTGAGAACTCTCAAGAAACTCTGAGGGTTCTTGATATTATTTTAAAGCAGCATGCTGCAAAACAGGGATGCCTACTTGTTCACTAGTTTTACTTCCACGACAACACGAATAATTTTATAGACATAGGAGGAGGGATCTATGATTGAAGGGATTTTTATTCGAGTTTTCGAGCCACTCAAGGAAGCCTGGCACTAAACATTGATGTATCTACTACATTGATAGTTCAACTTGGTCTGATGGGTTTTTTTTATCAAAATGCTAGGGATCCCTACTCCCTAGATTTAGCAAGAGCTAAAAGAGTGTTAAGAGTTTATAAGGACAACTAGATTTTGAAAAGTGCAAAACTCAGATGTTTTCTCTAAAGCAAAGAGATAAAAAGAATAAATAGCTAGCATGGTTGCCTATCTGGGCTGAGCAAGTGAATGCGCAAAGGTAAAACCCAAAATAAGGGAGGAAAAATAAAAGAGAAGTTTAAAAATGAAAAAATGTGAGAAAAAGACATGCATTCATGTGTTAGGCGCCATTAGGAGCATGTTCATCATAATCATAGTATGTGTTAAATTTCAACAGGTATAGAACCCACCTATCCATTTGGGAATGAGGAGAATGAAAACATTTTTTGAACCTGTTTATCTATTCGAGCATGAGGAGAATAGAACTCGCCTATCCATTCGGGCATGAGGAGAATGGAACCTGCTTATCTATTCGAGCATGAGGACAATAAAACCCGCCTATCCATTCGGGCATGGGGAGAATTGAACTTGTTAATCTATTTGAGCATGAGGAGAATAGAACCTGCCTATCCATTCGGGCATGAGGGGAATGAAACATGTTTATCTATTCGAGCATGAGGAGAATAGAAACGCGCCTACCCATTCAAGCATAAAAAGAATAAAACCTGTTTATCTATTTGAGCATGAGGATAATAGAACCCGCCTATCCATTCGGGCATAAAGAGAATGGAACCTGCTTATTTATTCGAGAATAAGGAGAATAGAACATGCCCATCTATTCGTGCATGAGGAGAATGGAACTTGTTTATCTATTCGAGCATGAGGAGAATAGAACCCGCCTATCTATTTGGGCATGAGGAGAATAGAATCTGGTTATCTATTCGAGCATGAAGAGAATAGAACTCATCTATCCATTCGGGCATGAGGAGAATGGAACTTGCTTATCTATTCGAGCATGAAAATAATAGAACCCATCTATCCGTTCAGGCATAAGGAGAATAGAACCTGTTTATCTATTCAAACATAAAGAGAATGGAACTCGCTTATCCGTTCAAGCGTAAGGAGAATGGAACCATGTATTCGTTCAAGCGTAAGGGAACAGAATTTGCTTATCTGTTCAAGCATAAGGAGAATAGAACTCACCTATACATTCAGGCATAAGGAGAATGGAACATGCCTATCCGTTCATGCATAAGGATAATTGAACTCGCCTATCCGTTCGGGCATAAGGAGGATGGAACCATCAAGCGAATTAGCGATCAAATAAAATTAGTGCCTTTCATTCTTGGCTTTATCCCTGTTTCACAGCAATAAGCAAAGAAGGGCAGCTGTTGTCACTAAATTTTCACCATATTTATTTATTTACTTATTTTTGTATATATATATAATATGGCCTTATTTAATATAAAACCAAAAAAAGAAATAAAAGAGTCCAAATGATAAATAGGGTTCATTTTTACAAAAACCCATATACATTGATTGGCCCAATTTGACCCAAGAATAAACCCTAATTAACCCAATTTTTTATCCTATGTGCAGGCTTTAATCTCAGTCGTTAGATCTAGGGTTAAGATCTAACGGTCCAAATTGATCCAGGAAAAGAGGGGCAACCCCTCCCACTCGCGTCTAGCGCGTGTAGTCCACACGCGCAATGTCCTTCTCCTCCGTCGAAGCCCGACCAGCCTGCCTCCAGGCTGCGCTTGCACTGGCAGTCGTGGCGCTCGATAGTTCCAGGGCTGTAGAGGAGCGTCAATGACCACCCAGCCCTTATCCCACCATGTTGTCGTCGCTTTCGCACCCTCGAGCTCCAAGAGACGCAGCAGCACATCCTTCTCGTTTGCCCCCGACGCCAATAGCCATGGCACCGGACCACCGCTGCATCACTGGTAACTGCCTCGCCACCGCCAGACCGCCCACAACCACGTCGTGTCGCCTTCGCTCTCCCCTTCAGCCGAAACCTACAGCTATCCAAAGAGAAATGGTTAGGGTTAGGTTTTTCTTGATTCGAATATGGAAAGAAAAAAGGGAAGAATCAGACCCAAATTTGCTCAGATTCGGACCAAAATTAGGACAAAATCGGCCCCAAACCACTTCCAAATCTACGTCAAACGAAAAGAAAAGAATCACCCAAAAATTAGGGATTTTTATTCTGAATTTCCTTGTAACTTTGGTAGCAAAACCCCTATAAAAACCCACTCATCCTATTGTAATTACACACTGAAAATACACGGGAAAATACTCAAATTTCGCATCATATTGTACTCGATTTTCCATTGGAATAGAAGCAAGCAAGCCTTTTTTCGGTATTGTGTTCTCTCATTTTCTACTTTATTTAAATTTTTATTCGACTCTAACACATAAAAAATGGAATAATGTTTACCTTAATCTTGTTTTGAGATGCCTTCATAATAGCCCGGATTCGAATCTTCGACTTATTTTGCTAAAAGAAGTTTTAGTTTTTTAAAAAAGGAATTCTGCCGCCGTAAACGGCGGCCGGTGCCAGCAGAGTGCGGCCTGCATGGCAGTTCATTCCCGATATCCGTCATCCTTGAAGAACACCATGAACATTTGGGAGAATTTGAGGCATGAGTGTTTGATCTAAAAATTTTGAAAGGGAAAAATAAAGAGGTGTTTGTGAAGTTGAGTTTTATTCCCATGTGTTTTTTAAAACAAAATGGGTTAAGTACACTCATTAAATCCCTCCGCCCTACTTATTTTTGCTCCGCGAGTCACAATATTTTCAGTTACTTCAAAATGGTCACTATGTTCGAAAATTCCCTTTTGATATGGTTTTATGTTTTACAATTTGGTCATTTTTGGTCCATTTTCTTTACCTTTTAATTTTTTTTAAAATCCTTTTGGAAGTCTTTTTTAAATAATAATAATAAATTTTAATTTACATTTTCTTGTGAAAAATGGTTCGAATACTAAGTGTTGATTCGATTCGGGAAGGGTATGCTTTCTGTTAAGTAATTGTGTCTTACCTTTTTATTTTATTTATTTCCTATATTTATTTCGTTTATAATATTTTTATGTTGTATTTAAGTTCTTAAAAACTTTAGTTAGAGGCTTAAAGTAAAAAAAATAAAAAGGACTTTCTTCACATCAAAAATTCATAAAGCTCACTTAATCATATCTTAACCTTGATAGGTAAAATTTATGTAGACAATTCTTTAGGTTGACAATCACTAACATAGAATAAATAAAAGCTTCAACACACTAATTATTTGTGTGACTGCTAGTTTAAAAAAGGTGAAACCTAATTAATGCGGTGTCATATCAAAAGGAGGTGACGGGTTAGCGCCAAAAATATTGGCAGTGATTAGAGTTCACTCTCCGGATGATGGGGCCGTTAAAATAAAATCGTACTCACAAGTGGAAAGTAAATTAAATTTTATATAAACATGTAAATTCCAACATTAAAATATTTTGTAATCGGTTAGGTACCAATATTTGGGCGATGTGGGGGTGCCAATTGGCTAGGTACCTCTTTTAAAAAGATTGGTGACGACTCTATTGTTTTTGGCTTTATTTAAAAAATACGCCGAGACCTCTTAAAAAGGGGTTGCGACAAGTTGAAAGATGAAAAATGTTGTCAAGATTTGTAACCCCCCAAAACTCAGCCAAGAAGAAAAGGCCGAATTTAAAAAGTCAGAATTTAATACTTTACCCTCAAGAAATCAATTTCATTTGTAAAACTGTAAAATAATTGCAAAATAATTAAATACTTAGTAATTTATAAAACTAAAGCATTGAAATAATAACAGAAAATTTTAAAATATAATCTGAATATCAAGTCTGAAAATACATGCTAAAAACAATAAACCCAAAATCTGAAATTACATCAAATCCCAAAATAGTAATTAAATTAAATAAATAAATAAACTCAAGTCCATACAGAAATATAGTAAAGCTGAAAAACATGAGATCCTCTGAGTACCAAGTCGCCTAAAGACTGAGTTATCTATAAAAGAAACTATGGGGGAGTGAGCTATTGAGACTAGTGTGTCTCTAAAGTGCAAGCAATCACAAACTCAGTTCCAAAATAATTTTCTCAAGATATTTAATAAAAGCATGGTAAAACACAATGCATGTAATGATGACACAGACAAAACACATTTCCCAGCTACATACTCCAATCACAGTGGTGGCAAAGCCAATCGGTCACAGTGGAGGTAGTTCCCCATAACTCCTCACCCTTATTTCTCCAATCACAGTGTGGCCAAACCACTTCTCCCTTCGTACAAACCCATCCTATGCATATAAAATATGATAATGATGATAAACACAAAATCACATCATAGTTTATCGTACTAAATACGAGGATCACAGTTCGGAAATTCTAATAAACTCATTAAAACACTGTCTAAAACAGTACGCATGATATCTCAAAACACATTGTAATCACAACATAGAAAAAAATAGTCATGCAAGTTGTAAAACAATTCACAGAATGTATAGCACAGAAAGAGAACACACAAATAAAGTCATTTATTTATAGCACCGGAAGAAACACACCTCTAGCAGCCAAAGCTCTAACGTCGGGAAGAGCGACTCTCACGTTCGGGTCTAACCGAGTCAGAACCTACGAGATGAAGTTCTATATTATTTCACTTTATAACATAAAAACTATACCACCAAACTTAATTCTAAATGGACCAACCACTCACGAGGTCTCAATGCACGTCCTCGATCAGAACGAACAGGTGAAGGTGGTGGCGATTCGTCTTCCTCATAAATAATATCGTCTGAAACACAATAATAACTACATCAAATCTCATATTTAAATTTCTAAAAAAAAACTAAGAACAACACATATTGCAATTAGGAAGGCAAGAATTTTAGATTCGAATTAGGGTCTAATTTGTCAGTTAGATGCATATTCGGTGTATTGCAAATCAACACACATGGCCTTGATTTGGTTTAATTGATAACGGGTCCCACTTTGACTCCTAAGGCCACATGGTTTTGCCATGCAAATCTAGCCCCACGTATGGCTCATGGTTTGAGCACAAAAAGAATTCAAATCATCACGTGCTCTTCCATGCTAAACACTAGCACACACTAATCTGCAGGTAAACCAAAGACGACGCAAGGGTTTACAGAACCTAAAGGGCGGCGGACAACAACGCAGAAACAGGGCCAGCGGCGCAAAGACGATGACAGATCGCTAGAAGTATATTTCGATGACCAAAAACGGTCATTTTCGACCAAAATTAAACGGAAAAAAAAAAGATTATCAACCACTCAACGCATGGCAGAAAAAAAAACTCGCGACGCTTATCCAACCACGATCGGAGCAAGGAACGAACGGTGGCAAAAATAAAACAGAAAAAAGTTCAATAGTTTTTTTTTGTTTGTTTCGTTTCTAAGCAAAAGACTGCCGATGATTGGTGATGGTTGAGTGGGTTTTAGTCGGACGTCGATGGAAAATCCACTGACGGCTTAACCATGTAGATTATAGCAAGATTTATGCCCTTGATCGGAACCAAGGAAGATGGGTGTGGTTTGCTTCGTGAAAAAGGGGTGACAGAGATGAAATGCTTACTTTCCAAAGAGACGATATGGTTATCGAGAGTTATGAGGGAGTGCGGCTGTAGATTGGGATATCAAGGCTAAAGGAAATTAAAATAACCTAAAATAATGGCTAAATTGCTCAAGGGGTCACTGAAAAACTAAGGGTTTTCACAAAGAGATTAAAGCTTTACCCGAATTACAAAGAAGTCACTGGCGTTCCCCTTTTAATCATTTTGATCACTCAAATCTAATTTATTATAGAATTAGACCTAAATTGAAATTAGGGTTAGGGTATTTAATTTAATTTTGAGGGTGTTACAACTCTCCCACGGTTAAAAGAAATTTCGTCCTCAAAATTTCACACTTAGCAATAAATTCCTAAAATTAACAGGTGCGCACACATACTTCTTCATTTTAAATTCTACATCTATTAAGATCAAAATAAGAACTGAAAATTATCATAACGGTACCTGCTATGTCCTCAAGCTCATCATCATAATTACCACGAGCTATGGTTGCATAAACCAAACTTGGTCGTCTAACCTCGGATTTAGCCGATCTATCACCCTGGGAAGGTATACCTCTACTAGCAGTACCAGAAGCAACTGACCTACTCTGCTCTCTATCTCTAGGAGGTGCCCGAACAAACGCATGTGTCTAACTCTGTATGACTGAACCAGTACGTGATCTTAGAAAATTATTAAGGAAATGATCAAGAGAACCACATCTGAAACAAGCTTCATTCTTCTTCCTACACTCCCCACCATGCCATTTCTTATAATAAGTACACTGAGACACATTATAAGGACCTGTCGATCCACCGATACTACCTATCGAAACTGTCAAAATGACTTATCTCATTCTCTGACTACCCAAATAATCAGATTCCTCCCTAGCTCTCTTACTGGAATAGCTATCTAAACCATGTTGAACATTTGAACCTTATTGCTTCTTGCCTCGATCTCTTTCTTGAACTGTCTGACTCTTCGAGAGGGATTCCATTCTCTCTACCGTCTTGGCTCGATCAACCAACTCGCTAAATGTCTTATCTTTGAACGGAGCCACTTTCTCACGAATCGAAAAACGAAAGCCTTTGAGAAACTCTCGACATCTATTCTTTTCTGTGTCCACCAACTCAGGTGCATACAGAGACCACTCCACGAATCGAATCTCATAAGAAGATATTGCCATACCCTTTTGCTTAAGGTCTATAAATGCTTGACGACGATCAGCCAAGTACTGTTCACCCACATAACTATTTTGAAATGCCTGTCGGAAGGTCTTCCATGACATCCGATCAGCTGGCATTAATCTCTGTTCAGCCTTCCACCAGTGTTGTGCTTCACCATGCAGCAGTGAAATAGCAACTCTCAACTTCTTGCTAGTAGGATATTCCATCTCCTCAAAAAGTCTTTCAAGATCCTCCATCCATAACTCAGCATCAGATGGGTGTTCATCAGACACCCCCAAAAATACCCTCATCATGGCACTAAAAAATACTGTAGAGATAGGCCTTCTCGTATTCTCTGACTGATCACGAAAATACCGCAACAGCTTCCGATTAACAATAGTACTATCCAACTTTACAGTCTCACTATCATCTGAATCCAGCAAGTCATCACCATGTGGCTGCTGATCATGTGTTTCACCATCACCAAACTGCTGACTCACAGTTTGTTACCCCTCAGGTGGCAGGATTCCTCATGGATTTTGTATCTCCTCCTGATCATTCGTATAATCAACAACATGAGGAGGTTCACTAGTGGCAAGAATGTGCACGGCCTCGGCCTTGTCCTCACCTCGACCTCTACCCAAACAAGTCTAACACTCCTACGAGGTGGCATACTCAACTATCTACAAAAAAGTAATTGCCTAAGATCAAATTGGTACTCGAAGTTTCTATTCAAAATATATCTTTAATTCTTTAAAATAACAATTTATCAAAAAATCCCATTTTGCCCGAAAATATTTATTATGCATGCAAAAATCATTTTCGGTTTAAAATTTTATGTGAGCCTCACAGTCTGAGGGTTGAACTCGGCTTTGATACCACTAAATATAACCCCCAAAATCCGGCCAAGAAGAAAAGGCTGAATTTAGGAAGTCAGAATTTAAAATTTTACCCTCAAGAAATCAATTTCATTTGTAAAACTTTAAAATAATTACAAAATAATTAAATACTTAGTAATTTATCAAAACTAAAGCATTGAAATAATAACAAAAAAATTATAATATAATCCGAATATCGAGTCTAAAAATGCATGCTAAAAATAATAAACCCCAAATCTAAAATTACATCAAATCCCAACATAGTAATTAAATTAAATAAATAAACTCAAGTCCATACTGAAATATAGTAAAGCTGAAAAACACGAGATCGTCCGAGTACCAAATCGCCTAAAGACTGAGTTATCTATAAAAGAAACTATGGGGGAGTGAGCTATTGAGCCCAGTGTGTCTCTAAAGTGCGAGCAATCACAAACTCAGTTCCAAAATAATTTTCTTAAGATATTTAATAAAAGCACGGTAAAACACAATGCATGTAATGATGACACAGACAAAACACATTTCCCAGCTACATACTCCAATCACAGTGGTGGCAAAGCCAACCGGTCACAGTGGAGGTAGTTCCCCAGAACTCTTCACCCTTATTTATCCAATCACAGTGTGGTCAAACCACTTCTTCCTCCGTACAAACCCATCACATGCATATAAAATATGATAATGATGATAAACACAAAATCACATTACAGTTTATCGTACTAAATACGAGGATCACAGTTCTGAAATTCTGATAAACTTATTAAAACACAGTCTAACAAAGTATGCATGATATCTCAAAACACATTGTAATCACAACACAAAAAAAATAGTCATGCAAGTTGTAAAATAATTCACAGAATGTATAGCACAGAAAGAGAACACACAAATAAAATCATTTATTTATAGCACCGAAAGAAACACACCTCTAGCGGCCAAAGCTCTAACGTCGGGAAGAGCGACTCTCACGTTCAGGTCTAACCGAGTCAGAACCTACGAGGTGAAGTTCTATATTATTTCACTTTCTAACATAAAAACTATACCACCAAACTTAATTCTAAAAGGACCAACCACTCACGAGGTCTCAATGCACGTCTTTGGATCGTAACGAACAGATGAAGGTGGAGGCGATTCGTCTTCCTCAGAAACAATATTGCCTGAAACACAATAATAACTACATCAAATCTCATATTTAAATTTCTAACAAAAAAACTAAGAACAACACATATTGCAATTAGGAAGGCAAGAATTTTAATTTGTCAGTTTGATGCATATTCGGTATATTGCAAATCAAAACACATGGCCTTGATTTGGTTTAATTGATAACGGGTCCCACTTTGACTCCTAAGGCCACATGCTTTTGTCATGCAAATCTAGCCACCCAATGCCCCACGTATGGCTCATGATGTGAGCACAAAAAGAATTCAAATCATCGCGTGCTCTTCCATGCTAAACACTAGCACACGGTAATCTGCAGGTAAACCAAAGACGACGCAAGGGTTTACAGAACCTAAAGGGCGGCGGACAACAACGCAGAAATAAGGCCAGCGGCGCAAAGACGATGACAGCTCCCTAGAAGTATATTTCGATGACCAAAAACGGTCATTTTCATCCAAAATTAAACAAAAAAAAGATTATCAACCACTCAACGCATGGCAGAAAAAAAAAAACTCGCGAGGCTTATCCAACCACGATCGGAGCAAGGAACGAACGGTGGCAAAAATAAAACAGAAAAAAGTTGAATAGTTTTTTTTTTGTTTCGTTTCTAAGCAAAAGACTGTCGATGATTGGTGATGGTTGAGTAGGTTTTAGTCAGCCGTCGATGGAAAATCCACCGATGGCTTAACCATGTAGATCATAGCAAGGTTTATGCCCTTGATCGGAACCAAGGAAGATGCGTGTGGTTTGCTTCGTGAAAAAGGGGTTACAGATATTAAATGCTTACTTTCCAGAGATAGAGGCGATATGGTTATCGAGAGTTATGAGGGAGTGCGGCTGTAGATTGGGATATCAAGGCTAAAGGAAATTAAAATAACCTAAAATAATGGCTAAATTGCTCAAGGGGTCACTAAAAAACTAAGGGTTTTCACAAAGAGATTAAAGCTTTACCCGAATTACAAAGAAGTCACTGATGTTCCCCTTTTAATCACTTTGATCACTCAAATCTAATTTATTATAAAATTAGTCCTAAATTGAAATTAGGGTTAGGGTTTTTAATTTAATTTTAGGGTGTTACAAGATTAGAACAAATTGAAAATGGTGAAAATAAAGACTTCAAAGTTAAATATGTTGGATGTTTGAGAAAATTATGTTCTTGACGATGCATCTAGAAAGGAATAAGAGGTATCTAGGTTTGAGGAACAGATATTGATGTCCAAAAATAATAAAAAAATAGTAACTGAATTTATGGCTACATGCTTGACAGGCTAGCAACTATAAGTGAAACATCAAGTACCTTAAAAAATGTGATAACATATTTCCATTCCCCTAGTGGAAGTGGAAAAGAATTATGATGGATTTCATAACTAAAGATGATTCGATTTGGGTACTTTTGGATAGATTGAAACAATTGGTAATGAATAAATATGCTGAGCAATAAATCTGAAGTACTATAAAGTGACGTGATGTACCTATTTTCATTGTGTGTGATTAAGATCCAAGATTATCACTAGATTTTAGAGGTCATTGCATAAGACTTTAGAGACTCGACATAATTTCAACATTACTTTGCATTCATAGAAGGAAGAATAATCTGAAAGATTAATTCAGATTTTGAATGATATGTATAGTTTCTATTTGATTGAGTTTGAAGGCTTTTGGGAAAAGTATGTGCCACTAGATGAAATTTCTTACAGTAACAGCTATCAATCTAGTATAAAGATGGCTTTATCAAAAGTGTAGTATGAAAGAAGATTGTGATAAACATTTACGAATAGTGATATAAGCCTTGTGGGAAAGTTATTCAAATGTAAATTAGATTAATTCAAATTGCATTTCCTGTCACATTGTCTTAACAAAGAGGATCTAAGTAGATCCTAAGAAATTTAAGATGATAGCACTAGTATAAATACAGTCTAAAGTTAATAAGGATTCCATGTTATTTAATGATACATCCCATAATAGGTTGGGATGTATATTGATGTAATAAGGCTAAAGTAGTAGTTGATGTATCTTGTTAAAAGTCATTCTTTTCCTTAAGAATTGAATGCCCAATTATCTTTGGAAGAATATAGTGTATTGATTACACAACTTCAGCTCAAGTATACATTGACAAATCAAATCAAAGATTTACAGATGAGAGATAAGATATGCCTAAAAAGAATTCAATAAAGTAAAAAGGGAAGTGAGTCAGAGAATTATTGGACCATATAAGATTTTGAAAAGAATTGGTCCGATAGCTTATCAACTAGCTATACCTCCGGAAATGGAAAAGATTTACAATATATTCCATGTATCGATGCTCATGAAGTATCGATTAGATTCTTTAGATGTCATTATCCCAGAGGAAATGGAGATTTAGCCGATTTGACTTACGAGGAAGAAACGGTAAGATACTAGCACATGGAGTTAAAAAAATAAGGAATAAGTCGATTCCGCTTGTTAAAGCTCTTTGGCGAAATCATAAAATTGAGGAAACGACTTGGGAAAGAAAAGAAGATATGAGAAAGCAGTTTCCTCACCTTTTTGAACCAGGTACGTGTTGAAAATTTGAGGACGAATTTTCTTAAGGGGAGAGAATTGTAATATCCCAAATTTTGGCTAGTGACCAAAATGTAAATTTCGAAAGTTTTGTGGCTAAAGTATTTATCAGCAAAAATACTCTACAAAACGTTGGTGAAGAGAAAAAAGGAGAGAAAAATTTTACAAGCTCGATTTAAGCCCCGAATCTCAGTTTTTAGGTAATCTTTCGAACTACAAAGTTGTTCTACTCTCCGAGCTCTATCTTTTGATGTAAATAATTCATAGAATACTTGCTTGGTTGATGAGATTTGATATGAGGAAGAAATTAGGGTTTATGAACAAATTGGGACTTTTATGATTTTATGAATCCATGGTTGATTTTAAGTTAGAATCATGCTTGTATAACGTTAGAATCATGTTATTGAGTTGGGATTTAAAACCTACATATTTTGGTTTGTATAGTGAAGATTAGGGTTTATGGATTCAAGTCTAACTTAGGGTTTTTGATGTTGGATTAATGATCTAGTAAGCTTGATTTGTTGTTTGGAAGCAAAACCCTAAGTTAAATACATAGGGACCATTATGGCAAGCTTCAAAATTAAGGGACCAGGTCTGATTTTTATGAATTTGATGTGTATTTATATTATTAATGATGTTAGAGACGTGAAAATGAAGTTAGAATGCTAAACCGATGATTAATCACATTAGTGACCATTTTGACAAATTGTCAAACTTGAATGGTCTATTCAGAAAAAATGATATGTAGAAGTAAATATGATTTTTAGTTAAAATGATGGAATTAAGGTAGTAATGTTGATTGGAGGACTAATTTGCAAAGTTAAGAAGCTTGAATCCTTATATTTGAAATTTTGGTGACCATCTCGACAAATCAAGAGAAATTAGAGAAGTAAAGGTTTAAGCCTATTTTGATGATGTAAAGAGAACATGTGAATACAAGCTTTATTCTAGTCATTTGAAGTAAAGTGATGGGACTAAATTGACAAGTAAATAAATAAGGAGCAGTTGGTGTAAATTAGAAGTTATTTATGGAAAGTTATGCTAGAATTTAAATTACGGCAGTAAGTTTAAAAATCCACCATAAATTCTAAAAAATAGTTAATTGATGAATTTTATACTATTGTAAAAATTTGTTAGTCTAGTTTCGTTTCCAACAAACGGAAACTGATTTCGAGTTCGGTGTTAAAAGATATGGATTTTTATTCGAAGGAATGTCAGAAAAATTACACAGCAATTTCTTCCCTGGATAGCTATGTGACGTGAATGTAAAGAATTTTTATAATTTTGGTAGATTTTCCTAATTTATGTGGCTTATACCGTTAGAACCGTTATTGAATCTAGTTTCTACAATATAAAGGAAATTAAGATCCAGTATGTATTATGCCCTGTATAAGTAAATCTTTGAAGGTAGCGCAATTTGTCAGAAAATGGAATTTGAAACATTTTGTATTTAAATGTTAGTTAGCAAGCTCGGAAGAATTATTGGAAGTTCAAATTGGTCACTAAGGACGATAATGAGTTTTTGAACAATACAAGGAAGAAAGGAAAAATATTTGGAAATTTTATATTCGAATGATTATATTAGACAGCGTGTTTAAGGTGTTGATAGATTTGAATCTAACAAATATTTTGTTGTATTCATGTAATTAAAGAAGGTTCAAGGTACTATGAAAGAAAGGATCGAACTTGGAATTAGTAAGGCATTGTGTTAAGTGGCCAAGGTGAGTGCAACATTTATATGTATGTTAATTATAAAAGGGAAGACTTGCGATAAGTCAACCCTAATTTGAATATGAAAATGCATTGTTTAAAAGTTATAAACTGATCAGAAATTATAATTTATGTCTGCAAGTGGCAAGATAATGGACATGATAAAATTATTAACATTGTATGATAAAAATTACCTGATAAGTATGTTGGTATGTTATTTTGAACATGATAGACTGTGTCATGTAAAGTACATGGTCACATTTATGATAATTGTTTTACTCATGTTACAGACTTTGATTATGATATACTAGAATAATCGTTGTGATGCATAATACAATAATGGCAAGTACATATGAATAATTATGATGATGCTTGATTGATAATGAAATGAAATGCCCAAGTATTTATTTATGAGAATCCATGGTATAGTTGGCATGCCATAGAGTCCTTAGCAGTTGCATTACTCAAGTTATGATATGATTACATGTTTTTGTAACTACGATGGTGTCACATACACCTTGGGGACCCAATCCCTTGGTGTGCACCCTGGGGATCCACGCCCATAGTGCTAATGGCACTAAAGAGGTGCTTTTATGAGGAGCAAAGAGCATCCTCGAATACGTACTCATTTACATGTTCACGTTAGACACTCTGGTGTCTTATTCATGTGACTCGATTAACTTGATCTCATATTATATACTTTGGGCTATCTTTAAAGAATATTATACTTTAAATGACTACCTGATAATTGATGAATACTGACAGCATGATACTTATATTTGTTTTATGTTATGATATAAACTATACTGGGATCGCTTGCCATTTTGTAGGGAATTATATTGCATTGTCATATGATATAATGTAATGTATGATCACGTGATTTAACTAAATAGTTTACTAATTGCCTCACTAAGTTTGTACTTAGAGTGTGTTTGATTTTGCACACATAGGTGGTTCAAGATATTGGAGTAAGAATGCGTTACATCAAGTTCAGAGAATTTCATCAAGCTACCATAGTAATGACATCCTACTTGAGGTTTTTGATTAATTTTAGTGGCATGTATAAATGAAATGAAATTGTCTATTTTGGTTCATAGTCTATTATTTATTGAATAGTCATTTTGTTATTTTTGAAAGGTAAAATGAGCTCCGATTTTGTGTTTTAATTTATTAGAAACAAAATTTTACCAATTTTAAGAGTGAATTGTTTTATAAAGTGTCATGCGACATCTCTGACTCGTATTCAGTGATGGATATAGAAAGGGGTGTTATATGAAGTCATGGTGTTTGATTCCTCCTTTTTCTTTTGAGGCCGAATTTTTTTTACCATTGCATCCTTTTTTGTAAATTGGTTAAATTGGTTTGATGTTGCACTGGGTCAGCTGAGTGGAAGTAGTTGGTGGACTTTGGTGACGTATTTCTTGAATTGCAAAATTTATAGGGATGGACCTCCGTTATTTTTATAATGTGATGGTTGGTCACGATGATAATGCCAACGGTTTTGTAACTATTGGTCATCACAGTGGAAAAGGGTCGGTGATGAGCAATCGTGTTGATAATCTTCGCCTGGATAGGATAAAGTATATGAAAGTAGAGTGTACTGTCAGGAATTTTCTATTCCCTATTGTATGGCATCGGCTGACCAAGGATAAGGTTGTGTAGCCCGATATGGGAAAAATGTCAGTTGCTGAGCTGAGGCTTCTCGAAAGGCTAGAAAGTGATCCACCATCTCGCTTTGAAGAAGTATGAACCCTTAGAAATATTTGGGTGCATTGTCTAGAGGAGAAAAGCCCCAACGGTTGGGAAGAAACAAATTTTAATGTGTTTTTTAGAGTGCCCTTTGGCAAACGTGCCTATTTGTGCAGAAGCTTGGCCCTTTAGTGAAGGGGAAATGAACGAGCAACGAGGATTCTTCTAGGTATTAAAGACGAACCAAAGAATTTCTTACTGAGTATACTAACATTTATACGTGCCCTGGAGATATCGTGAAGAGGATGCCCCCAAGAGGGGTTAGTGGAAAAGCTACTCCTGTTGCCCCAAGGGGTGGTGTTAATGTTGGCTCACCCGGCTGTGGTCATGGTGAGGGGGAAAACGTGTAATCTCCATTTATCTTGTCGTGTCTGGCTCAAAATATGAAGGATGTTGTCTGCATTTGGAACGCAGGTCAAAGAGGCGGATAGATGCAGGTATTAGTTTGTTATAGCCTTTGAGAAAGACAAACTCTTTCTATCTCTATGCATACTTTTATTTATTATTATATTTACTATTATTATTATCATTATTTTATTTATTATTATTATTTTATTACTTTTATGTGCTTTGCAGGGTTAGTGATTTCTCCTTTGCGAATTGTAGGTGACGAATTGGGGGATCAGTTAGGGGTGTCAAAGATACTGCTTACTGTGTCTAGTAGTGATCCATTAGGTTCGCAAAGGCTGATGGAAATGGCACCCTCAGAGGCTTTTAGCAGCGGAGAAATGAGTGCGTCTTGTGTGTTAGCTTTAACCACTGTAGCATTGTCTTCGATAGGTGTAGTGCCCATCGTTCCCCATCTAGAGATATCGCCTTGTACTCAAAATGCCTCCGAAAGAGTCTTAGTAGGTGTTATAGAGGCTGAACGAGAAAGTGTGACAAGGCAAATGAAGGCTTATGGCTCAAGAAGATGCCTTTTGGATGTTGAAGAGAAGATATTGGGGAAGAGGCCAACGTTTGATGCTAGACCGTAAGGAGTTGGTGTGTGACGATTGACAACCAAGCTAGCATTTAGGGGGGAGAGAAGATTGGATCGTGAGGAGTTGGTGTGTGACGATTGACAACCGGCTACACCATGGAAGGGTGGTCCGATCAACTTGGCCGAGAAGCCTGGATATTGAAGGGCTGCATTGAGACCCCTTCTAGCCCATTTTTCTCTTTCAAGTTATTTATTTTGTTTTTAAGGATGATGTATCTCGAAAATGTTTATGGATTGTTGGTTATATCCCTCACCATGAACTAATTTAATAGTTGTTGGGGGATGTTTGGGTTTTATGTTATTTTCATGCTTTAGTTTTTAATAATAAATCTGCCTTGGCACGTTTTTATCTATTCGGCATACTTTAATGTTTCCTAAATACTCCGCCAAGCGAGAGTTGGCACTGTTGGCCTATTGTGCCTTAATATCTTAACAGACTTGGGGTGGCAATGAATAAGTTGTTGAATACTGAGGAGAGAAGCTTCGAGAGAAGTCGTTCAAGTAGATGAACTTACTTCGAGAGTGAAATCTACCCCTTAGGAGTATAGATTGGAGCTTAATCAACTTGGTTTATTTAGAAACAAACACTATAGAGATATAGGGGTTTTTACATGATCAATTTAGGGAAATGACCATCGAGAAAGGCTTTGCCAATTGTGAATCTGCTCGGCAAGCAATGCCAAGACAGGCTGTTGTTCAAGGTTGGCATGGCATGAACAGCGTGAAAACCAGGCATTCCCTGCCAACACTCATCATTCATTAAAAAACCTTCCTTGCCAACGTCTTTACTTTACTTTCATTTCTTTAATTTTTAATTATTTTCCAAAACCAATTTCAAATCAAATCAACTTTTTCTTAAGGCAAGTAACAATCAAGGCAATTGAATTCCAAGGCAATCTCTGTGGGATCGATACTTAGCTTACCAGTTGTATTACTTGCAGACCGTGTATACTTGCACGCAAAAGACTCCTTTTTGGCATATTCTTATATTTTCTCTGCCACTTTTGCCAGCATTCACTCAGAGAGTCTACATATCTCTTTTAAGAACTCCTAGTTGGTGGCACATAGTAAAAATGTATGCACAGTGCATATAGATCCTTTATTTTGTTTTTACATGTATATAGTTTGTTAAGTATTCAAAGTTTTGTAATGGGCCTTTAATTAATCTTTTTGTTTGTTTCTTGCCTTATTTAGTTTAATAGTTAGTAAGTTGTATGGCTGTTTAAATATCTATAAGAGTCTTAAGTTGATAGATCACCTTGATGGCATGTGTGTTGCAATTTGAAATACATATATATTATCATGTGTTAAACCCCAACTATAAATGGTGTAGTTTGAATAGCTAGTTTAATGGTTAAAATAAGTAAATGGCTATATATCAATGATTTTTTTTAGTCTTGCTAGGTAAAGGTTATATGTGTCTGGTTAGAATTGGTTTAAGCTTGAATGCTTGTTGCTAAGGATATATGTTTGGTAATGATATGAGTTGATTAGTTGGTAATCTTGTTATGTAAAAACTTTGTGAATTGAAGAACATGGAAAATAAAGGCGTATCAAGATATAGTGATTGTTGTGTAGTCCATAGTATGTGAATACATGTTTGTATATGATTGGAAGTTTAAGTTAGATCTTCGAAACTCTTAAAAACTTTTAAATTACCCTGTCTTTTGGGAGCATGATTAGTTGTTTTCATTAAGTTTGTGAAGAAAGTTTGTGTGTTTGTTTAGTAACACGTCCTAAGCCGGTTTATTTCCTATTCAGGGTAGGGGGTGTTACAATTTGGTATTAGAGCCTAGGTTTAGCCGATTCTCAGACTAAACCAAAAACTCGTTGCATCATCATTTGTTACATGTGCCACCTAAGAGTTAAATTTGATAAGCGCTTATGATCTGTGTAGGATAAAAGCTCTCTTATGTGCTAATAGCTAGTAGAATTATCTAAAGCACTTTTGGGACTGGGATAATGAGATTCCAGTTGGCTCATCCGTTGAAGGAGGTAGTGTAAGGATGAATCGGGAATGATAAAATCTTTTGAATGCTATTAATTAAGTAAACACCATATTTGGGTAAATAAGAAACCCTCTAAATCAAGTTCTATGGAAATTCGAGGACAAATTTCTTTTAAGGGGAGGAGAATTGTAATACCCCAAAGTATAGCCTAGTAGTATGTTACTAAATTAATGGCAACTCAACTTGATTTTAGGACGCCCTTAAAATTGATTATTAAGTAAGATAAGGACCTATTAAAAAGTTTGTAAAATATGTTAGCTAAAGTGGAAAGTACTAAAACAAATTCTATAAAAAAATAAAGGATTGCATGCTAAGGAAACATGCATGGGGGACTTATACACATGTCCATGCTGGACCAAGGCATGTGTGGAAGGGTCTTGGCTTTGGGATGATAATCGGACATGGTCATCCTTCTCCTTAGAGTGAGACGAACCATTGTTGAGAGAAATTAGAGAGAGAGTGAGAGCATGTAAAGGAATATTGAGACATAAGCTTCACTTTGGTCCATATCTTTAAGCCATTAATCGAATAGCTTAAGGAAGAGGGTAAGAAATTCTCTTCCTTTCTTTTGATCTAAGATTCAATTGGTGTTTTCAGTTGCAAGCTCCTTGTATGCTATGTTGTTACCAAATTTGTTGGAAATGAAACAAACTCATACTATGAATATTCTTAGATCATTCAAATGATATACTTGATGAGTCGTCATGTTCCTTGTGAAATTGTAACTTAGATCGAGATGCTAAGATTGCTTGATTTTGAGTCCTAAAGTTATTAAAATAGATTGAATGTTCGAATGGATTATTGTTTGATTGGATTGTTGTGCTTATAACTTGAATTTGGTCACTTTGAATGTTAGCAACGAACGGTGGATTGTAATGATCTAAAATAAATTGATTAAGGATTGTTTAGAGTATATATTAAGATATGAGGATTGTTTTGAGTATTTTAAAAACCAGGGGATTGATATATGAAGCATTTAGGGAATGTTTTGCTATAGGGTTGTATGTTAATGGACTGTTTGAACTCGTATAAACAAGAATATATGTGCATTGGGACTATTTGGACTTATAGAAAATTTTATGGACTGTTTTAGAATGATAGAAAAATAGGGGAGGGGTTGTTAATGCTCTATAGGGACTGTTTTGAATGTATACAAATGTGTTAGAAACTGTTTAAAAATATTTAAACATGAATACCAATGTATGGACTATTTTGTCTTGATTTGAAAGTTGGTAAATCGTTTTGTGAGTATATATATGTGTGTGATATATATATAGGATTGTTCTACATTGGTGAACATGTTAGTGGATTGCTTTGTGTAGAATGATATGTACTCATAATCATTTATAATGATTTAAAAGAGAATAGATGTTAGGATTTATTCTAATGCACCATTGCATCCTTTTTTACATTTAGACCAAGAAGAATTTAGAAGATTAAAGGCTAACGAGGGACAAACGGTGGATAAACAAAAAGGGGTAGTGATTCGTGAACATAAGTAGCTCGAAATTCACTGTGAGTGTAGTTTAAAATTTTGGGATAGGCTCAAAACTTTCCCGAGCATTCATTATTGTTAATTTCATCGCTTATTACAAATATGCGCATGTTGCTTGCAAACAATAAATTGGAAAACGAGGTAAGTACTTGTTTATAAGTATAAGGTAACACGAGATAATTGGATATATATCATTTATGTATAAGTCCCATATGTGATGTATGATGTATGATGATGTGCATCTCTTGTTTATGATAAGCTTTTGTGAACTGATTAATATGCTTATAATGGAAACTACATATGGTACATGTTAATGGTAATTTTGCTATAATACTCTTCGAATAAGAGAAATTAATTATGAGAAATTCACATGAGGTGAATATATAATTCATATAAAAAGGGCAGCAAGTTGATGATATGCTATCTTGATAAGGAGCTATGCTCATGCTATTACTAAGTAAGATATGATAAATTGAAATCCTTGGTTTCGAGTTAGTCTTAGGTATAGTTGGCATGCCATAGAGTCTATAGAGCTCGTGTTTGGGGTGGACTACGGTCCTTATGAGGTGACAGTATGAGGGATGTGTTTTGGTCACTTGGCGATAGTAGGAGGAATTGACCGGTACTATGAGCACCTTTCTGTTGGTTATAGTTGGTTGGGGATTTGAGTACCTAGGCTGTTACTTGATTCTCAAGGCTATGAAAATGACATAATAACAAAATTTGCAATGTTAAACAAATGAACTATGTTTGCTAAATCATGTGTAAAGTATTTATGTTATATGATACTATGTTTAATAATTATTTGACAAGTAACTATGTTACGAGGTATTATGCTTGATAATTTGGGTGATAAGTATACATGCTCTGGAGACACTATGTTTGATATTTTATGTAGCATATAAACATAAGTCGATGACATGCTAAGTTTGAGAGCTTCTATAATAAGCAACTTAAGTTCATGACTTGCTAAGCTAACACTTACTTGAAAAGTAAAATCATGCCTATGATGTGCTATGACTAAGATATGTTTGATGTCTTATGAGACATGAAATTCAGAATTAGAATAACTTATGTAATAAGTAACCATACTTAAGTGATGCCTTATTTAAGAAAATTATGAATCCGTAGGTTAATCTAATGAATTAACATGAAAACTTGTATGCTAAGTGATTAAAGTTTAACTGAAGATTTTTGCATAATTGGATTAAGAATTAGTGCCATGATTCGAAACCTTGTGGTTAGGATTAAAGAATTCATGAAAACTTATAAACTAAATAAATGGCTTGGCATATAAGTATATACATGATTTATAAACAAAATTGGATAAAAATACTACCATGCCATGGACTGTTTTGCAATGTATAATTGTATATACATATTTTGTGGACTGTTTTGATATAAATGATCATGCCATGGACTGTTTTGCAATGTATAATTGTATATACATATTTTGTGGACTATTTTGATATAAATGATCATGCCATGGACTGTTTTTTAATGTTTAATTGTGTATACATATTTTGTGGACTGTTTTGCTATAAATGATCATGTCTTGGGCTGTTTTGCAATGTATATTTGTATTTACACATTTTTTTGACTGTTTTGATATAAATGATCATATCTTACATGATAAGTAATATATGTTTTCGATATGTTATGTTTGAAATCTTGTAACAAGCAAAACATGATTATAAGTTGTGAAGTTAGAAAATTGGTGAGATTAGAAAAGTAAGTTATTAAAATGTTGTATATGATTCTTTTAGTCGACAATGCTTTATTATTTGATTAAATCGACATTTACTTGGACTCTTATAAATTTGAATAAAGGAGTATACAAGTTCGAATACTTTAAATTAAGACAACTTGTTTTATGATCAAGTTACAAGTTTGCATAATTAGAATATCTTGGGTGAAAGAATAGGGATGGATTACAAAATGTTTAATACATTTTTTACGGTTATTATTAGTACCTCACTAAGCGTTTGCTTACCCTATTCTTTCATCACATTTCAGGGTAACATTGCATTTGGTTAACCTCGAGTTTGGACAAGATCACAAGTAACAAGAAGTACATTTTGTATCTCTTTTAAGAACTCCTAGTTGGTGGCACATAGTAGAAATATATGCATAGTGCATATAGATCATTTATTTTGGTTTTACATGTATACAAGTTTGTTAAGTATTCAAAGTTTTGTAATGGGCCTTTAATTAATATTTTTATTTGTTGCTTGCCTTATTTAGTTTAATAGTTAGTAAGTTGTATGGCTGTTTAAATATATGTAAGAGTCTTAAGTTGATAGATCACCTTGATGGCATGTGTGTTACAATCTGAAATACATATATATTATCATGTGTTAAACCCCAACTAAAAATGGTGTAGTTTGAATGGCTAGTTTAATGGTTAGAATAAGTAAATGGCTAGATGTCAATGAATTTTGTTTTTAGTCTTGCTAGCAAAGATTCTATGTGTCTGGTTAGAATTGGTTTAAGATTGAATGCTTGTTGCTAAGGATATATGTTTGGTAATGATATGAGTTGATTAGTTGGTAATCTTGTTATATAAAAACTTTGTGAATTGAAGAACATGGAAAATAGAGGCGTATCAAGATCTAGTGATTGTTGTGTAGTCCATGGTATGTGAATACATGTTTGTATATGATTGGAAGTTTAAGTTAGATCTTCGAAACTCTTAAAAAGTTTTAAATTACACTGTCTTTAGGGAGCATGATTAGTTGTTTGCATTAAGTTTGTGTGTTTGTTTAGTAACACGTCCTAATCTGGTTTATTTCCTAGACCGGGTAGGGGTGCTACAGCAACCACGATGTGCCGCCGCCGCTCTCCCCTCCAGCCGAAACCTGCAACCATCCAAAGAGAAATGGTTAGGGTTAGGTTTTTCTTGATTTGAATATGGAAAGAAAAAAGGGAAGAATCATCCCCAAATTTGCTCAGATTGGACCTAAAATTAGGACGAAATCGGCCCCAAATCACTTCCAAATCTGCATCAAATGAAAAGGAAAAAATCACCCCAAAATTGGGGATTTTTATTCCGAATTTCCTTGTAATTTTGGTAGCAAAACCCCTATAAAAACCCACTCATCCTATTGTAATTACACACTGAAAATACATGGGAAAATAATCCAATTTCATAGCATATTGTACTCGATTTTCCAGTGGAATAGAAGCAATCAAGCTAGCCTTTTTTTGGTATTGTGTTCTCTCATTTTCTACTTTATGTAAATTTTTATTTTGAATCTAACACATAAAAAGTGGGATAATATTTACCTTAATCTTGTTTTGAGATGCCTTCGTTATAGCTCGGATTTGAATTCTTCATCCTTGAAGAACACTATGAACATTTAACACATGTATTCATGGATAGGTGGGTTCTATTCTTCAGGCGGCGATCGGCGTCAGTAGAAGGCGGCCGACACGACAGTCTATTCCCAATATTCTTCATCCTTGAAGAACACTATGAACATTTGGGAGAATTTGAGACATGGGTGTTTAATCTAAAAATTTTGAAAGGGAAAAATAAAGAGGTGTTTGTGAAGTTGGGTTTTATACCCATGTGTTTTTTAAAACAAAATGGGTTAATTACACTCATTAAATCCCTTTTGATCTGATTTTTATGTTTAAAAATGCCAAAAATGTGAGAAAAAGACATGCATTCATGTGTTAGGCATCATTAGGAGCATGCTCATCATAATCATATCATGTGTTAAATTTCAACAGGTATAGAACCCACCTATCCATTCGGGCATGAGAAGAATGGAACCCCTTTTTGAACTTGCTTATCTATTAGAGCATGAGGAGAATAGAAGTCGCCTATCCATTCGAGCATGAGGAGAATGGAACCTTCTTATCTATTCGAGCATGAGAAGAATAGAACTCGCCTATCCATTCGGGCATAAGGACAATAGAATCTGCTTATCTATTCGAGCGTGAGGAGAATAGAACCCGCCTATCCCTTCGGGCATGAGGAGAATGAAACCTGCTTATCTATTCGAGCATGAGGAGAACAGGACCTGCCTATCCATTCGGGCATGAGGGGAATGGAACCTTCTTATCTATTCAAGCATGAGCAGAATAGAACTCGTCTATCCATTCGGCATAAGGAGAATTGAACTGCTTATCTATTCGAGCATGAGGAGAATAGAATTTGCCCATCTATTCGGGCATGAGTAGAATAGAACCTGCTTATCTATTTGAGCATGAGGAGAATAGAACCCGCCTATCCGTACGGGCATGAGGAGAATGGAACATGCTTATCTATTCGAGCATGAGTAGAATAGAACCCACCTATCCATTCAGGCACAAGGAGAATAGAACTCGCCTATCCATTCGGGCACAAGGAGAATGGAACCTGCTTATCTATTCGAGCATGAAAAGAATATAACTCGTCTATCCGTTCAGGCATAAGGAAAATGGAACATGCTTATCTATTCGAACATAAGGAGAATGGAACCCGCTTATCCGTTCAAGCATAAGGAGAATGGAACCCACTTATTCGTTCAAGCGTAAGGGAATATAATCCGCTTATCTATTCAAGCATAAGGAGAATGGAACTTGCCTATCCGTTCAGGCATAAGGAGAATGGAACCTGCATAT
This sequence comes from Hibiscus mutabilis, assembly GCA_019671005.1. NCBI lineage: Eukaryota > Viridiplantae > Streptophyta > Magnoliopsida > Malvales > Malvaceae > Hibiscus > Hibiscus mutabilis. The sequence continues at coordinate 42,968,218 of CM033726.1, read as the reverse complement.
CCGTTCAGGCATAAGAAGAATAGAACCCGCCTATCCATTCGGGCATAAGGAGGATAGAACTATCAAGAGAATTGGCGATCGGTGAAAATTAGTGCCTTTCATTCTTTGCTCTATCTCTGTTTCACAGGAATAAGCAAAGAGGGGCAGCTGTTGTCACTAAATTAACCCTATTTTTTATCCTATGTACAGGCTTTAGTCTCAACCGTTAGATCTAGGGTTAAGATCTAACGGTCCAAATTGATCTAGGAAAATATGGGAAACCCCTCCCACTCACGCCACCACGCGCCTAGCGCGTATAGTCCACGTGCGTGATTCCCTCCTCCTTCGTTGAAGCCCGACCAGCCTACCTCCAAGCCGCACTCACACCGACAGCCGTGGCGCTCAACAATTCTAGGGCAGTAGGGAGCGTCGGGGACCACCCAACCCTTGTCGCACTACGCTGTCGTCACTTTTGCACCCCCGAGCTCCCTAAGACACTACAGCATGGCATTCTCGGCTGCCCCCGACGCCAACAACCATGGTACTGCACCAACGCTACAACACTGGCGACTGCCTCACCACTGTCGGACCGCTGCAACCACGTCGCACCGTCGCCGCTCTCCCCTCCAGCCGAAACCTGCAGCCATCCAAAGAGAAATGGTTATGGTTAGATTTTCCTTGATTCGAATATGGAAAGGAAAAAAGGAAGAATCAGCCCTAAATTTGCTTAGATTCGAACCAAAATTAGGACGAAATCGGCCCTAGATCACTTCCAAATCTGCATCAAATGAAAAGGAAAGAATCACCCAAAAATTGGGGATTTTTATTTTGAATTTCCTTGTAATTTTGGTAGCAAAACCCCTATAAAAAACCCAGTCATCCTATTTTAATTACACACTGAAAATACACGGGAAAATACTCCAATTTCGCAGCATATTGTACTTGATTTTCCATTGGAATAGAAGCAATCAAGCAAGCCTTTTTTCAGTATTGTGTTCTCTCATTTTTCTACTTTATTTAAATTTTTATTTCAAATCTAAAACATAAAAAATGGGATAATGTTTACCTTAATCTTGTTTTGAGATGCCTTCGTTATAGCCCAGATTCGAATCTCTGGCTTATTTTGCTAAAAGAAGTTTTAGTTTTTTTAAAAAAAGAATTTAGCCCCAGTCATATGGTGGCCGGAGCCGACGGAAGGCGGCCAGCACGGCAGTTCGTTCCCGGTGTTATTCATTCTCTGAAGAACACCAAGAACATTTGGGAGAATTTAAAACATGAGTGTTTGATCTAAAAAATTTGAAAGGGAAAAATAAAGAGGTGTTTGTGAAGTTGGGTTTTATACCCATGTGTTTTTTAAAACAAAATGGGTTAATTACACTCATTAAATCCTTCCGCCCTACTTATTTTTGCTCCGCGAGTCACCATATTTTCAGTTACTTCAAAATGGTCACTATGTCTGAAAATTCCCTTTTGATCTGAATTTTTATGTTTTACAATTTGGTCATTTTTGGTCTTTTTTTCTTTACCTTTTAATTTTTTTAAAACCCTTTTGGAAAAGTCTTTTTTAAATAATAATAATAAATTTTAATTTACATTTTCTTGTAAAAATTGGTTCGAATACTAAGTGTTGATTCGATTCGGGAAGGGTACGCTTTCTTTTAAGTAATTGTGTCTTACTTTTTTTATTTAATTTATTTCCTATATTTATTTTGTTTATAATATTTTTATGTTGTATTTTAATTAATTTTTTTAGATAAAGCCTCGAGGATTAAGTTCTTAAAAATATTAGTTAGAGGCTTAAAGTAAAAAAAATAAAAGGACTTTCTTCACATAAAAAATTCATAAGGCACACTTAATCATATCTTAACCCTGATAGGTAAAATTTACGTAGACAATTCTTTAGGTTGGCAATCGCTAACATAGAATAAATAAAAGCTTCAACACACTAATTATTTCTGTGACTGCTTGTTTAAAAAAGATGAAACCTAATCAATGCGGTGTCCTATCAAAAGGAGGTGACGGGTTAGCGTCAGAAATGTTGGCGGTGATTAGAGTTCACTCTCTAGATGGTGGGCCGTTAAAATAAAATCATACTCATAAATGGACAGTAAATTAAATTTTATACGAACTTGTAAATTCTGACATTAAAATATTTTGTAATCGGCTAGGTACCAATTTTTGGGCGTTGTGGGGGTGTTAATCCTTCCCCATGCGTAACCGACTCCCGAACCCCTTTTTGTGTTTTTCACAGACCAAAACCGTTGTTTTAATAAAATAAAATGATTTTATTAAAATGACCCATTTTAGGTGATCCAATCACACCTCTTTTAAAAAGATTGGTGGTGACTCTGTTGTTTTTGGCTTTATTTAAAAAATACGTCGAGACCCCCTTAAAAAATGGTTGCGACAGCTTGGCGACTTCGCTGGGAAAAATTTTCGTTTTTTAAAACAAAAAGAGAGTCAAGCCACAAGCTGATTCCAAAATGTTGTAATGTCAGAATTTGCTAAGTTCATTTAAAATTTAATTTAATTGTCCATTTATGAATATGATCTCATTTTACGTATTTAAAGCTTGATTATAAGCTCTATACCCGAGCTTCGTCCCGATTGCTTAAGTGAGGGGAAAACGCTTTGCTTATGTAAGAATATTGATTCTCCGTATAAGCCTAGCAAGTACCTTCGGGACTCATATGCCTTTCTCTTTGTAAGGATACTAATCCTTCGTGAAGACATGGGAAATGGGTCATCCTGAGTTGAACTTGATTCATTTGAAGCCTATAATGGGTGAGAATCAAGGGCCTTGCTACCCTTAGTAGGGGAAAGCGAGGAAAACTAAGGGACCTTTCTAGATGCAAACCGTGCTTGAATCTGAAAGCCCACCCCAATAGAGACATGCGATGAACCATAAAAGTAGAATTTGGTCAAAATTATTTCGTAAAAATAGTCCGTGGAGTCGTGTCTAGAAATGTTGGAATGTGGTTCCCAATTACTATTCCTACAATGAAATTATTTTGGACCTTTTTAGGTGTTTTTTTATTTTATCTTGTTTTGTATGCATTTCATATCTAGAAGGGGTCGAGTCTGGAGAACATTGCTCAGAGTAGAACATGGTTTTTCGCAATGGATGGAAGACTCCTTAAAAAGAAAAAGATAATACGAGTATACATCTCTGGACCGAGGTCAACCAGCAAGCACTTGTGAATGAGGAAAAGAAGGAAAAACAAGCGAGAAGAACAAACAAGTTGTCGACAAAGGGAAAGAAAGGTCTATGCCAACAAGGCCCGTTTGTGCAAATTGTGGTGTATATGTGACTCAACCAATAAGAAGCTGAGACAGAGCCAAGCCTTCATTGCTGAGTTGCAGGTAACAAGTGAGCATGAAACGCTGAAGGAGCAAGTGAAGGCCATGGAGAATATTGTCTTGGTACTCGAGGATATCAACAAAAGGTGCAATAACTACTGGTTCACTCATCTTAGAAATAACGCCATGAGATTCCAAGAGTATCATGGCCCAAGTTCAGGATGTAGACGGGCATAGGATGATAATCAAAGAAGCTGTAGATTTGCGCCAGTATGGAAAGCAGGATCGAGACTCTTATGGATGATCGATGAGATAAAAGTCCTGGTACTCGGGCTCAGATGCACTCGTAGTATAAATCAGAATCTTTTATAATAAGGAACTTCGACATCAAATGAAGAACTACTTCTAGAGCTATATCTTAATGGAATCGATGGCCATTCACCTGCATTCATGCATTTGCATTTTGTTTGTTTGTGGTTTGTTTGCATTGGTTTATGTTTTTTACATCATTGCTTAAATTCACATATTTCAAGAGATTAATTAAAGTAAATCACATGGTAGAACTTTCAAAATAGCCAAAGTAATGTCCATGGAAGATAGATTTACAACTTTAGAAATCAACCATAAAAGCACCCAGGATAGGTTGGACAAGATAGAAAAAGATCTGAAGGAAGATACTACCTAGGCTCAGAAAAATACGGTCAACCAGATTGTAGCCATGCTAGGGTTTAAGGATCCCGATAGGGGAAGACCTTTGAAACTATTGACGTTTTGCCATAATTTTTGGGGATCACCTACGCCCATTCAGGGATACAAGGGGGAGCTGCCCCACCTAAGGCCAGATTCCAGCTTTATTTGGGAGGCTTTTCTGCTAATGCCCCAAATGAGCTAGGGTTCAATAACGAGGAAACCCAATATTATAAGGTGCCTGGCCTCGACGAAGCCACAGATAGAGCCAGAGCAGACAAGAAATGGGAGGATCGATGTGATAAGTTAGAGGAAATCATCAAATCCTTCCGAGAAGGGAACACTCATAGCGGCCTAGATGCCAAAGACTTAAGTCTAGTGACTGATCTGGTAATGCCTCCGAAGTTTAAAACCCCTGACTTTGAGAAGTTTAATGGAACCACTTGTCCTTTGGCATATCTGACCATGTATTGCTGAAAGATGTCAATGTATTTTGATAATGAGAAGCTACTCATTCACTGCTTCCAGGACAGCTTGACTGGATCTGTGTCTCATTGGTATACACAGTTGAGCAAGGCTAATGTACAATCCTGGAGGGATCTATCAAGGGCGTTTAACGAGCAGTATAAGCACGTGACCGACATGGCCCCAAATCGACTAGTCTTACAAGGAATGGAGCAAAAACATCATGAGAGCTTCCGCCAATATGCACAAAGATGGGGGAAGTGGCCGCTCAAGTTCAGCCACCATTGCTGGAAAATGAGATCACCCCAATGTTCGTAGAAATCTTAAAAGATGCTTTCTATGATCGAATGGTACATCATAGACTAACAGCTTTGTAGACATGATGATGAATAGGGAATTGATCTTGGCGGCTGTCAAAAATAAGAAACTCGATGGAGGCGAAACAAAAAAGCATTATAAAAAGAAGGACAATGAGGTTAGTATGACTACCGCCTATAACCCTAATTACGCGAAAGAGGTAGTCCTTGCAAGTCTGGTACTCCAACTATAAATTCAGCAGTATCGAATCCACCAAAAGAAGAACGAATGTACTAGGGGAATCCGAAGACTTATTTCACCCCATTCATATGACCTACACAGAATTATTCTCAGAACTGCTCAAATCACAAATGGTGTTACCACGACACGTTCCACCTTTCTCACCCCCATACCTGTAATGGTACGATGAAAAGGCACAATGTGAATATCACGCTAGGGTTAGAGGTCATACAATCAAAAATTATACTAATTTTAAGAGGGTGGTAGATGATTTATGAAAATTAGGCATTCTATCATTCGACACATCCGAGGCCAGTGGGAATCCCATACCAAATCACCAGAAAGCAATGGTAAATGCAATAATTGAAGAAGATGAAATGATGACTAAAGAATGTGTGTTAGAAGTCAAAGCACCTTTGAAGTGGGTGTGGATCGAAATGATAAAGGCCAGGTTATTAAAGGAAGGAATCAAAAATGTGCGATGCAAGGATGACCCTTACTGTGAGTATCATGAAGAGGAAGGACATGAAATCCATCTTTGTCCAGAGTTTAGACAACTAGTCCAAACTAAGATGGATAGAAAAGAACTCAAGTTCTTTGAGATGACAAACACGCACAAAGTGATGGAAGTTTGTGCGTCAGATGAGTCTCCAGTCATAAGAGACTTTTCAAGAATTAAGCCCTTGGTGATCAAGGCCAAGGCAAGAAATGGTGAACTGCCAAAATGTTCAGTCCCCTTTCCATATTGAAGTGCCCCTACAAATCAGGCTGTCCACTTTTAAAGCCACATACAGTTGTTTGCTAGGGCGCCCTTGGATCCACGTGGCAGGTGCAGTCCCCTCTTCCCTATATCAAAAACTAAAATTTATGGTCGACGGATAGCTGGTAACCGTCGGGCTGAAAAGGATATCATTGCATCAGTGTCTATGGATGCACCCTATATTAAAATTGACGAGGGCGCACTCGAATATCATTTTAGAAAACTTGAGCTTGTTAATGCAACCTTTTTCACTGAAGGGAGTAAGATTCCTAGGCCGGGATTATCTAATAATTCCAAGATGCAAGTCAAGGAGACCCTTGGAAAAGGGGCCGAGATAGAAAAAAGCTTTAGGAAATAGCATCAGGGGAGGTTGTACAATATAGCTATCCCAGAAAAGAGAGATTAGTTTGGGTTGGGATTTAAGCCCAATAATTTGCAAAGGAAGACTGCTATGAAGATAAAACAAGAAGGAAGAAAGGCTAGACTGAAAGGGGAAGAAATTGAATGGGAACCAATGACGTTTCCACCATTGAGTTACGTTTTTAGATCTGGAGGCTTTTTGAATCTAGATGATTGAGTTGTTGCGTAGGAGAAAGGAAAAAATGACCTGAATGAGACCTTCGGGGAGCTAAGCATCAACGCTGTGATAGATGGGGAGGAAGGAAACAAGTACCTGTCCATGATTCGCCCCTGCTCTGATCTTAATAACTGGACTGCTGAAGAAATTCTTGTAGTCTTTAAATCCTTTACAGAGTAATTCTCAAAACCAACCATTTTGCCTTAGGCCCAAGGGCAACAAGGGATCTTTTGTAAAGGGCCTATGTCAAACCATTATGGTTTTAATTTCAATAAAGATGCATTTCCCAATAAACCTTGTGTGGTAAATAAATAAAAACTATAGATAAACCATAAAAAACCTAAATTAAAAAATAAAAATTATAAATTATAAAAACACAAAAAATCATTCATTTATTTGTTTTTCTATCGCCTTTATATATATTCTCTGACCGTTTCCTTTCAAGTGTCTGGATATCAACGGTATAAATGACTCTAAGTCAAACCTGAAAATTGAATTTGAACTGCCCATGTGCTTAGAAGAGGTTGAAGAGTACGACAATGAGGAGGAATATAATTTGCCCAATGATTTGATCAGGTTAATGGAGGGAAAAGAAAAGCAGATTCTACCTCACAAGGAAGAATTAGAAATTTTGAATCTCGGCACCGAGGAAGAGAAACGTGAAGTGAAAATTGGTAGCACCATCACTGCCAAGACTCGACAAAGTTTGATTGAGCTTTTAAAATAATATAAAGAAATATTCGCGCGATCTTACCAAGATATGCCTGGCCTCGATACTAACATCGTTGTGCATCGGCTTCCCATAAAGACAGGATGTGTGCCTGTAAAGCAAAAACTCAGAAAGATGAAAACCGAGACGCTTTTGAAAATCAGAGATGAGATGAAAAAGTAGTTCGATGCAGGATTTCTTGAAGTGGCCAAGGATCCAAAGTGGGTGGCCAACATTGTCTCAGTCTCCAAAAAAGATGGAAAAGTGCATATGTGCGTCGAATATAGGGATCTCAATTGGGAAAGCCCTAAAGATAATTTCCCTTTACCCCATATCGATACCTTAGTAGGCAATACAACTGTCCAATCTCTTTTCTCCTTTATGGATGGATTTTTCGAATATAACCAGATCAAGATGTGCCCGGAAGATATGGAAAAGACCACTTTCGTAGCATTGTGGGGAACATTCTGCTATAAAGTGATGCCCTTCGGTTTGAAGAACGTAGGGGCAACTTAGCAAAGAACCATGGGACCATGTTTCATGACATGATGCACAGGGAAATAGAGGTGTATGTAGACGATATGATTGCTAAATCACGATCAAAAGAAGAGCATATTGTGAACCTAGAGAAGCTCTTCCAAAGGTTGAGAAAGTTTCAATTAAAACTCAACCCTACCAAGTGCACCTTTGGGGTTACATCGGGAAAATTGCTAGGCTTCGTTGTGAGCAAAAAAAAGAATTAAGATCGACCCAGATAAAGTCAAAGCCATACAAGAACTCCCACCCTCTCGCATGAAAAGGAGGTAAGGGGCTTTTGGGGGAGGTTAAATTATATTGCTCATTTCATCTCTCAATTGACAGATAAATGTGATCCAATATTCAGGCTTCTTCTAAAAAATAACCCAGGAACATGGAATAAAGAGTGCCAAGCAGCCTTGGAAAAGATTAAGGAACAATTGAACAACCCTCATGTATTGGTACTGCCTGTTCCAGGAAAACCACTAATCCTTTACTTGACGGTTTATGAAAACTCCATGGGTTGTATATTGGGGCAACATGATGAAAATGGAAGGAAAGAAAGGGCAATACATTACTTAAGCAAGAAGTTCAACGACTGAGAAACCAGATATTCCTCAATTGAAAAGTTGTGTTGCGCTTTGGTGTGAGTAGCTAAAAGGCTTAGGCAATATATGTTATACCACACTACGTGGCTGATTTTGAAGCTAGATCCTTTGAAATTTATGATGGAAGCACAACCCTATCAGGAAGATTGGCCCGCTGGAAAATGTTACTCTCAGAATTTGACATCCAGTACGTAAGCTAGAAAACAGTAAAAGGGAGTGCCATAGCTGACTTTTTGGCAAGTCGAGCCTGTGATGACTATGAGGCATGGAGCTTTAATTTTTCTGACGAAGATTTGATGTGTATTACGACAGAGGAATGTGATGTCCCAATAGAATCATGGGTTATGCATTTTGATGGTGCTGCAAATGCTTTGGGACGAGGCATCGAGGCAGTCTTGGTCTCTCCTGAAGGAAATCACTATCCTTTCACTAGTCAACTGAAATTCTTTTGCACTAACAATATGACAGAACACGAGGCTTGCATCATGGGTCTACGAGTAGCTATTAAGAGAAAAATCAAAACCCTGAGAGTTTATGGGGATTCTGCGTTGGTTGTCTACCAAATTCGAGGGGAATGGGAGACGAAAGATGTGAAACTGATAGGATATCATAAGTTGGTCCTTCAACTAATTAAAAAATTTGATGAGATCACCTTTAGGTATCTCCCTAGAGAAGATAACCAAATGGCTGATGCCTTAGCCACTCTAGCTGCCATGTTTAAGGAAAGTGAAAGCTCTGAGATTATGCCAATCAAATTGCAAATTTTGGATTCCACGGCCCACTATTATAACATAGAAGAAGAAGCAGATGGTATTCCATAGAATTATGAAATCTTACAATATATAAAGTCTTGGCAATATCCGTCTCATGGGACTGAGAATGAAAAGAAAATAATCAAAAAATGACATTGCGATATGTTCTTGATGGAGAAATCTTATCAAGAAAAGTCAAGACCAAGTTGAGATACATAGGTGCTAAAGAAGCTCAAATGATCTTAGAAGAGGTTCATGAAGGGGTTTGTGGGACTCACCCTAGTGGTTTCACCATGGCCAGAGGGATCATGCTCTTTGGGTATTATTGGTCAACTTTGAAGGGAGATTGCATTAACTACTCCCCAAAATGCCACAAGTGTCAGATCTATGCCGACAAGATCCATACACCTCTACAACCTCTCCATGCCATGTCAACCCTTTGGCCCTTTTCTATGTGGGGCATGGATGTCATCGGCCAGATTCACCCTAAAACGTCAAATAGGCATCAGTTTATTCTAGTAGCCATCAAATACTTCACTAAGTGGGTGGAAGCAGCCTCATATACGAATGTCACTAGATCTATAGTTTACAAATTCTTAAAAAAGATATCATCTGCCGATATGGTCTACCTGAGAGAATTATCACTAACAATGCCTTCAACTTGAATAACAAGATGATAACCAGAGTTTGTGAATAGTTTAACATCAAGTATCATAACTTAGTGACTTATCGTCCGAAGATGAATGGGGCTGTAGAGGCTGCTAATAAGAACATCTAAAAGATAGTCACAAAGATGGCTGACACTTACAAAGACTGGTATGAAAACTTACTGTTCACCCTTTATGCTTATAGGACCGCTGTACAAACATCCACCAGGGCAACACCTTTTCATTAGTATATGGAATGGAGGCTGTGTTGCCAATTGAGGTTGAAATTTCGTATCTACGTATCCTAATGGAAGCAGAACTAGAAGAAGCAAAATGGGTTCAAGCGAGATATGACCAGTTGAACCTAATCGATGAAAAAGGTTGAAGGCCATTTGTCATGGACAAATGTATCAAAGAAGGATGATGCGAGCTCATGAAAAGAAAGTTCACCCAAGGGAAATTCAAGAAGGAGATTTAGTATCAAAGAAAATGCTGTCAATCCATAGAGATTCCGGGGAAAATGGGCACCTAACTGGGAGGAGCCTTACGTTGTAACAAAGGTTTTCTTAGGAGGAGCATTGACCTTGGCTGAGATGGATGAAGATGAGCTTGAGAATCCGGTAAACTCAGATTTGGTCAAAAAAATATCGTGCCTAAAGAAAGAGTGTGGGAAATAGAAGAGGACTCAAAAGTGAAAACTGGTAAAGGGCTCCTTAGATACCTAAAAAAGGAAAAAGAAGAATAGGGGTTTAAGACCCGCAAAGGGCGTCTTGAAACCAAAGGTGGATCCGGGTCGAAAACTCATAAAGGGAAACTCAGATTGTTCACGAGTTAGGCATGCATCAAATGACTCTCCCGGAGACTCGACATCTCAAAACGAATTTTGTATCTTTATACATTGTTGTCATTTTCAAAATCTACTCGATAAAGGCAACATTCAAGGCATCTCGCGACATTTTGACTTGAGAAGTTTTAACCATTGATATCTGGATACTTGTATTTCCTTCTTGTAACCTTTCTTTTGTTTGCTACAATAAAATATTTTAGAGACCTTTTTTTCATTCCTTGTTTGTGCCTTTTTCTTCACTTATACGAGTATATTATATTAAAATAAGAACCAATAAGATTGACATCATTAAGCATGCAAAAGATTTTTGTGCATTACTTTGAAAATGGTTTAAAAAGTATAGGGACTATAACACATTCCATGGTTAAGTTCCAAACTAGGGGCATGAGATGTTGGCATAAGAAGATATTAAGACCTTAATATCGTTCAAAGACATTCAGGGTGGAAATATGCTTTGCTATGAAGATTCCCATGCAAGCAATTCAAATGCTCTACGTAGACAATAAGTTGATAACTCTCAAGAAACTATGAGGGTTCTTGATATTATTTTAAGGCAGCATGCTGCAAATAGGGATGCCTACTTGTTCACTAGTTTTACTTCCACGACAACACGAATAATTTTACAGACATAGGAGGAGGGATCTATGATTGAAGGTTTTTTATTCGAGTTTTTGAACCACTCAAGGAAGCCCGGCACTAAACATTGATGTATCTACTACAATGATAATTCAACTCGGTCCGATGGCATTTTTTTATCAAAATGCTAGGGATCCCCACTCCCTAGATTGAGCAAGAGCTAAAAGAGTGTTAAAGAATATAAGGGCAACTAGATTTTGAAAAGTGCAAAACTCAGATGTTTTCTATGAAGCAAAGAGATAAAAAGAATAAATAGCTAGCATGGTTGCCTATATGAGCTGAGCAAGTGAATGCGCAAAGGTAAATCCCAAAATAAGGGAGGAAAAATAAAAGAGAAGTTTAAAAATGAAAAAAATGTAAGAAAAAGACATGCATTCATGTGTTAGGCACCATTAGGAGCAAGCTCATCATAATCATACCATGTGTTAAATTTCAATAGGTATAGAACCCACATATCCATTCAGGAATGAGGAGATTGAATCCCTTTTTTGAACTAGCTTATCTATTCGAGCATGAGGAGAATAGAACTTGTCTAACCATTCAGGCATACGAAGAATAGAACCTGCTTATCTATTCGAGCATGAGGACAATAGAACCCGCCTATCCATTCGGGCATGAGAAGAATAGAACCTGCTTATCTATTCGAGCATGAGGAGAATAAAACCCGCCTACCCATTCGGGTATGGGGAGAATGGAACTTGTTTATCTATTCGAGCATGAGGAGAATAGAACCTGTCTATTTATTCGGGCATGAGGGGAATGAAACCTGCTTATCTATTCGAGCACGAGGAGAATAGAACCTGCCTATCCATTCGGTCATAAAAAGAATAGAACCTGCTTATCTATTCGAGCATGAGGAGAATAGAACCTGCCTGTCCATTCGGGCATAAAGAGAATAGAACTTGCTTATATATTCGAGAATATGGAGAATAAAACATGCCCATCCATTCGGGCATGAGGAGAATAGAACCCGCCTATCCATTTGGGCATGAGGAGAATAGAATCTGTTTATCTATTCGAGCATGAAGAGAATATAACTATCTATCCATTCGGGTACGAGGAGAATGAAACCTGCTTATCTATTCGAGCATGAAGAGAATTGAACCTGCTTATCCATTTAGGCATAAGGAGAATAGAACCTGCTTATCTATTCGAACATAAGGAGAATGGAACCCGCTTATCCGTTCAAGCGTAAGGAGAATGGGACCCATGTATTTGTTCAAGCGTAAGGGAATAGAATATGCTTATTCGTTCAAGCGTAAGGAGAATAGAACTCACCTATCCGTTCAGGCATAAGGAGAATGGAACCTGCCTATCCATTCAGACATAAGGAGAATGGAACCCGCCTATCCGTTCAGACATAAGGAGGATGGAACCATCAAGCGAATTGGCGATCAGCAAAAATTAGTGCCTTTAGATATATAAAACCAAAAAAAGAAATAAAAGAGTCCAAATAATAAATAGGGTCTATTTTTACAAAAACCCATATACATTGATTGACCCAATTTGACCCAAGAATAAACCCTAATTAACCCAATTTTTATCCTATGTGCAGGCTTTAATCTCAGCCGTTAGATCTAACGATCCAAATTAATCCAGGAAAAGAGGGGCAACCCCTCCCACTCGCGCCGCCACGTGCCTAGCGCGTTTAGTCCACACGCGCGATGCCCTTCTCCTCCATTGAAGCCCGACCAGCCTACCTCCAGGCTGCGCTCGCACTGGCAGCCGTGGCGCTCAACAGTTCCAGGGCTGTAGAGGAGCGTCAATGATCACCCAGCCCTTATCCCACCACGTTGTCATCGCTTTCGCACCCCCGAGCACCAAGAGACGCTGCAGCACAACCTTCTCAGTTGCCCCCGACGCCAATAGCCATGGCACCGCACCACCACTGCATCACTGGTGACTGCCTCGCCACCGTCGGACCGCCCGCAACCACGTCATGCCGCCTTTGCTCTCCCCTCCAGCCGAAACCTGCAGCCATCCAAAGAGAAATGGTTAGGTTTTTCTTGATTTGAATATGGAAAGAAAAGGGGAAGAATCAGCCCCAAATTTGCTTAGATTCGAACCAAAATTAGGACGAAATCGGCCCTAAATCACTTCCAAATCTATATCAAATGAAAAGGAAATAATCACCCAAAAATTAGGGATTTTTATTCTGAATTTCCTTGTAATTTTGGCAGCAAACCCCCTATAAAAACCCACTCATCCTATTGTAATTACACATTGAAAATACACGGGAAAATACTCCAATTTCGCATCATATTTACTCGATTTTCCATTGGAATAGAAGCAAGCAAGCCTTTTCGGTATTGTGTTCTCTCATTTTCTACTATATATAAATTTTTATTTCGAATCTAACACATAAAAAGTGGGATAATGTTTACCTTAATCTTCTTTTGAGATGCCTTCGTTATAGCCCAGATTTGAATCTTCGACTTATTTTGCTAAAAGAAGTTTTAGTTTTTTTAAAAGGAATTCTGCCGCCGTAGACGGCGGCCGGTGCTGGCGGAGGGCGGCCTGCACGGCGGTTCATTCTCAATATCCGTCATCCTTGAAGAACACCAAGAACATTTGGGAGAATTTGAGACATGAGTGTTTGATCTAAAAATTTTGAAAGGGAAAAATAAATAGGTGTTTGTGAAGTTGAGTTTTATTCCCATGTGTTTTTTAAAACAAAATGGGTTAATTACACTCATTAAATCCCTCCTCCCTACTTATTTTTGCTCCGCGAGTCACAATATTTTCAGTTACTTCAAAATGGTCACTATGTTCGAAAATTCCCTTTTGATCTGGTTTATGTTTTACCATTTGGTCCTTTTTGGTCCTTTTTTCTTTACCTTGTATTTTTTTAAAATCCTTTTGGAAAAGTCCTTTTTAAATAATAATAATAAATTTTAATTTACATTTTCTTGTAAAAATTGGTTCGAATACTAAGTGTTGATTCGATTCGGGAAAGGAACGCATTCTTTTAAGTAATTGTGTCTTACCTTTTTTATTTAATTTATTTCCTATATTTATAATATTTTTATGTTGTATTTTAATTAATTTTTTTAGATAAAGCCTCGAGGGTTAAGTTCTTAAAAACTTTAGTTAGAGACTTAAAGTAAAAAAAAATAAAAAGGACTTTCTTCACATCAAAAATTCATAAAGCACACTTAAAGTAAAAGAAATCAATTTCATTTGTAAAACTATAAAATAATTGCAAAATAATTAAATACTATAAAGTGACGTGATGTACCTATTTTCATTGTGTGTGATTAAGATCCAATATTATCACTAGATTTTAGAGGTCATTGCATAAGACTTTAGAGACTCGACATAATTTCAACATTACTTTGCATCCATAGAAGGAAGAACAATCTAAAAGATTAATTCAGATTTTGAATGATATGTATAGTTTCTATTTGATTGAGTTTGAAGGCTTTTGGGAAAAGTATGTGTCGCTAGATGAAATTTCTTACAGTAACAGCTATCAATCGAGTATAAAGATGGCTTTATCAAAAGTGTAGTATGAAAGAAGATTGTGATAAACATTTATGAATAGTGATATAAGCCTTATGGGAAAGGTAGTTGTATGCAAAGTTATTCAAATATAAATTTGATTAATTCAAGTTGCATTTCCAGGTCACATTGTCTCAACAAAGAGGATCTAAGTAGATCCTAAGAAAGTTAAGATGATAGCGCTTGTATAAATACAGTCTGAAGTTAATAAGGATTCCATGTTATTTGATGATACATCCCATGATAGGTTGGGATGTATATTGATGTAATAAGGCTAAAGTAGTAGTTGATGTATCTTGCTAAAATTCATTCTTTTCCTTATAAGCATTGAATGCCCAATTATCTTTGGAAGAAGATAGTGTATTGATTACACAGCTTCAGCTCAAGTATACATTGACAAATCAGATCAAAGATTTACAGATGAGAGATAAGATATGCCTGAAAAGAATTCAGTAAAGTAAAAAGGGAAGCTGAGTCAGAGAATTATTGGACCATATAAGATTTTGAAAATAATTGGTTCGATAGCTTATCAACTAGCTATACGTCCGGAAATGGACAAGATTTACAATATATTCCATGTATCAATGCTTAGGAAGTATCGATCAGATTCTTTAGATGTCATTATCCCAGAGGAAATAGAGATCTAGCCAGATTTGACTTACAAGGAAGAAACGGTAAGATACTAGCACATGGAGTTAAAAAAACTAAGGAATAATTCGATTCCGCTTGTTAAAGCTCTTTGGCGAAATCATAAAATTGAGGAAACGACTTGGGAAAGAAAAGAAGATATGAGAAAGCAGTTTCCTCACCTTTTTGAACCAGGTACGTGTTGAAAATTTGAGGACGAATTTTCTTAAGGGGGAGAGAATTGTAATATCCCAATTTTTGGCTAGTGACCAAAATGTAAATTTTGAAAGTTTTGTGGCTAAAGTATAAACTTTGGAAAAATTTAGGGATCAAAGTGTACTTTTCAAAAGTTATATATTTTAACCCCGTAAATGAATAGTTTACCCCCAAGAATGATGTTTCTGTGTTACCCAAATTTTCGTACGGAGTTTGTATTAATGGCTATAAAGCGATAAAGTTCAGAAAAATATTCAGATAATCAGATCGAGCTAAAATTTCATAGATAGTTCCATGGACCTTAGAAAAGTCTTAAAATATCATTTTATGGATATTTGGATGTTAAAAATATTGGGAAAAATTTAAATCAGCTGAAATGAAATGGAATGGCAATTTTGTGAGTAAGTTGGTTAATAAAGGGCATTTTGGTCATTTTGCCCAAAAGGGACATGGAGGGAATTTTTAGATTTGTATTATGCATGAATAGTGGCTTATTAGAATCCAACTAAGTCTAGTTGGAATATTACAAAATGGCAAATTAGAAATATAAATCTAGTTGGAGGGTATTTTTAGAAAGTGGAATTTATTAATTTAAAAATTCATTTTTAATGATACAAGTGTCTTAAATATATGAAATATGAAGGAATTATCAGCAAAAATACTCTCCAAAACGTTGGTGAAGAGAAAAAAGAAGAGAAATTTTACAAGCTCAATTTAAGCCCTAAATCTCGATTTTTAGGTAATCTTTAGATTCACAAAGTTATTCTACTCTTCGAGCTCTATCTTTTGGTGTAAATAATTCATAGAATACTTTCTTGGTTGATGAGATTTGATATGAGGAAGAAATTAGGGTTTATGAACAAATTGGGGCTTTTATGATTTTATGAATCCATGGTTGATTTTAAGTTAGAATCATGCTTGTATGATGTTAGAATCATGTTATTGAATTGGTATTTAAAACCTACATATTTTGGTTTTTATAGAGAAGATTAGGGTTTATGGATTCAAGTCTAACTTAGGGTTTTTGATGTTGGATTAATGATCTAGTAAGCTTGATTTGTTGTTTGGAAGCAAAACCCTAAATTAAATACATAAGGACCATTTTGACAATATTCAAAATTAAGGGAACATATCTGGTTTTTATGAATTTGATGTGTATTTATATTATTAATGATGTTAGAGACATGAAAATGAAGTTAGAATGCTAAACCGATGATTAATCACAATAGTGACCATTTTGACAAATTGTCAAACTTGAATGGTCTATTTATAAAAAATAATATGTAGAAGGAGTAAATCTAATTTTTAGTTAAAATGATGGAATTAAGGTAGTAACGTTGATTGGAGGACTAATTTGCAAAGTTAAGAAGCTTGAATCCTTATATTTGAAATTTTGGTGACCATCTCGACAAATTAAGAGAAATTAGAGAAGTAAAGGTTTAAGCCTATTTTGATGATGTAAAGAGAACATATGAATACAAGCTTTATTCTAGTCATTTGAAGCAAAGTGATGGGACTAAATTGACAAGTAAAGAAATAAGGAGCAGTTGGTGTAAATTAGAAGTTATTTATGGAAAGTTATGCTAGAATTTAAATTACGGTAGTAAGTTTAAAAATCCACCATAAATTCTAAAAAATGGTTAAATGATGAATTTTATATTGTTGCAAAGATTTGTTAGTCTAGTTTCGTTTCCAACAAACAGAAATTGATTTCGAGTTCGGTGTTAAAAGATATGGATTTTTATTCGAAAGAATGTCAGAAAAATTATACAGCAATTTTTGCTTGGATAGCTATGTGACGTGAATGTAAAGAATTTTTATAATTTTGGTAGATTTTCCTAATTTATGTGGCTTATACCGTTAGAACCGTTATTGAATCTAGTTTCTAGAGTATAAAAGAAATTAAGATCCAGTATGTGTTATGCCCTATATAAGTAAATCTTTGAAGGTAGTGCAATTTGTCAGAAAATGGAATTTAAAACATTTTGTATTTAAATGTTAGTTAGCAAGCTCGGAAGAATTATTGGAAGTTCAAATTGGTCACTAAGGACCATAATGAGTTTTTGAACAGTACAAGGAAGAAAGGAAAAATATTTGGAAATTTTATATTCGAATGATTATATTAGACATCATGTTTAAGGTATTGATAGATTTGAATCTAACAAATATTTTGTTGTATTCATGTGATTAAAGAAGGTTCGAGGTACTATGAAAGAAATGATCGAACTTGGACTTAGTGAGGCATTGTGTTAAGTGGCCAAGGTGATTGCAACATTTATATTTATGTTAATTATAAAAGGGAAGACTTGCGATAAGTCAACCCTAATCTAAATATGAAAATACATTGTTTTAAAGTTATAAACTGATCAGAAATTATAATTTATGTATGCAAGTGGCAAGATAATGGACATGATAAAATTATTAACATTGTATGATAAAAATTACCTGATAAGTATGTTGGTATGTTATTTTGAACATGATAGACTGTGTGTCATGTAAAGTACATGGTCACCTTTATGATAACAATTTCAGTCATGTTACAGACTTTGATTATGATATACTAGAATAATCGTTGTGATGCATAATACAGTAATGGCAAGAACATATGAATAATTATGATGATGCTTGATTGATAATGAAATGAAATGCCCAAGTATTTATTTATGAGAATCCATGGTATAGTTGGCATGCCATAGAGTCCTTAACAGTTGCATTACTCAAGTTATGATATGATTACATGTTTTTGTGACTACGATGGTGTCACATACACCTTGGGGACCTAAGCCCATGGTGTGCACCCTGGGGATCCACTCCCATAGTGCTAATGGCACTAGCGAGGTGCTTTTATGAGGAGCAAAGAGTGTCCTCAAGTTCGTACTCATTTACATGTTCACGTTAGACACTCTGGTGTCTTATTCATGTGACTCAATTAACTTGATCTCATATTATATACTTTGGGCTATCTTTAAATAATGTTATACTATAAATGACTACCTGATGATTGATGAATACTGACAGCATGATACTTATATTTGTTTTATGTTATGATATAAACTGTACCGGGATCGTTTGCCATTTTGCAGGGAATTATATTACATTTTTATATGATATAATGTAATGTATGATCACGTGATTTAACTAAATAGTTTACTAACTGCCTCACTAAGTTCGTACTTAGAGTGTGTTTGATTTTGCACACATAGGTGGTTCAAGATATTGGAGTAAGAAGGCGTTACATCAAGTTTAGAGAATTTCATCAAGCTACCATAGTAATGACATCCTACTTGAGGTTTTTGATTAATTTTAGTGGCATGTATAAATGAAATGAAATTGTCTATTTTGGTTCAGAGTCTATTATTTATTGAATATTCATTTTGTTATTTTTGAAAGGTAAAATGAGCTCCGATTTTGTGTTTTAATTTATTAGAAACAAAATTTTACCAATTTTTAAGAGTGAATTGTTTTATAAAGTGTCATGTGACATCTCTGACTCGTATTCAGTGATGGATAAGGAAAGGGGTGTTACAGGAAGTCGTGGTGTTTGATTCCTCTTTTTACTTTTGAGGATAAATTTTATTTACCATTGCATCCTTTTTTGTAAATTGGTTAAATTGGTTTGATGTTGCACCGGGTCAGGTGAGTGGAAACAGTTGGTGGACTTTGGTGACATGTTTCTTGAATTGCAAAATTTATAGGGACAGACCACTATTATTTTTATAATGTGATGGTTGGTCACAATGAGAATGCCAAAGGTTTTGTAACTATTGGTCATCGCAGTGGAAAAGGGTCGGTGATGAGCAATCGTGTTGATAATCTTCGCCTATATAGGATAAAGTATATGAAAGTAGAGTGTACTGTCAAGAATTTTCTGTTCCCTATTGTATGGCATCGGCTGACCAAGGATAAGGTTGTGCAGCCCGGTGTGGGAAAAATGTCAGTTGTTGAGCTGAGGCTTCTCAGAAGGCTAGAAAGTGATCCACCATCTCGCTTTGAAGAAGTATGAACCCTTAGAAATATTTAGGTGCATTGTCTAGAGGAGAAAAGCCCTAATGGTTGGGAAGAAACAAACTTTAATGTGTTTTTTAGAGAGCTCTTTGGCAAACATGCCTATTTGTGCGAAAGCTTGGCCCTTTAGTGAAGGGGAAATGAACGAGTAACAAGGATTCTTCTAGGTGTTGAAGACGAACCAAAGAATTTTTTACTAAGTATACTAACATTTATATGTGCCCTGGAGATATCGTGAAGAGGATGCCCCCAAGAGGGGTTAGTGGAAAATCTACTCCTGTTGCCCCAAGGGTTGGTGTTAATGTTGGCTCACCCGGCTGTGGTCGTGGTGAGGGGGAAAACGTGTAATCTTCATTTCTCTTGTCATGTCTGGCTTAGAATATGAAGGATGTTGTCTGCGTTTGGAACGCAGGTCAAAGAGGCGGATGGATGCAGGTATTAGTTTGTTATAGCCTTTGAGAAAGACAAACTCTTTTTATCTCTATGTGTACTTTTATTTATTATTATTATATTTACTATTATTATTATTATCATTATTTTATTTATTATTATTATTTTATTACTTTTATGTGCTTCGTAGGGGTAGTGATTTCTCCTTTGCGAATCGCAAGTGACGAATTGGGGGATCAGTTGGGGCTGTCAAAGATACTGCTTACTGTGTCTAGTAGTGATCCATTAGGTTCGCAAGGGCTGATGGAAATGGCGCCCTCAGAGGCTTTTAGCAGCGGAGAAATGAATGCCTCATGTGTGTTAGCTTTAACCACTGCAGCATTGTCTTCGATAGGTGTAGTGCCCATTGTTCCCTATCTAGAGATATTGTCTTGTACTCAAAATGCCTCTAAAAGAGTCTCAGTAGGTGTTATAGAGGCTAAACAAGAAAGTGTGACAAGGCAAATGAGGGCTTATGGCTCAAGAAGACGCCTTTTGGATGTTGAAGAGAATATATTGGGGAAGAGGCCAGCGTTTGATGCTGGAGTTATCGGAGGTTTACCTAGGTTGAGCTGTGATGTTCCACCCATTTTGTTCGAGCTTGGAAATTCCTCTGATGTGGTTTCAACTGGTGTTGTTGGGACCACTGCTTATGTTAGCTTGGCTGCTGTCCTGCCTACTTTTGTGTACCCTCGGGTGTTTTAGGTGATGCGTTGTTACCTTTAGTTTGATAATTTTGCTACTTAATTTACGATAAGGTTTTAGTTTTATTGGCCTTTTATAAGTATAAGTGCTACAGATTCTATTCTTGTTCATTGCTCCGCTGAAGATAGATCCCTTGTGGTTGCTCCCGCTAGGACTATGTCACTTTCAGTGCTGCGATGACCCCCTTGGTGTCATTGTACACTGATATCTCTCCTGGTGAGGGCTATGAACCTTTGGCTCCGTAAAGTGCTTTATATCCTTGAAGGTGAAGTCTAGAGACGGAGAATTGGTTTCATTCTGAATCTGCTTCTAGGAGCTTGTTCGAATTGTATTTGGATAGCCTTGGTGCCTCAAAACCCTACAGTAGTATTAAGAGGACCGTTGAGGGAGGGTGAGTCTTATTGAAGACTTGGTTGCGTTTAGTTTAATATGGAGAGGAATACGAAGGCCCTTGTTGAAGAAAATTCGAGGTTGTGTTCGCGAGTGAAAAGCTACACTTGTCTTGTTGAGGAAAATGAACATCTACGTTCACAGGTGAAAGGTTATAGTACTCATTTAAATGAGTTACAAGAAAAACACAAGGCAAACGTTTGGGTGCGAGTTGAAGAGTTGTATAGAAAGCATGTAGAGAAAATCTCTGAGAAAGAGATCGAGGTTGGTCGCGCTCTGAGGATTAAAAATAAGTTGTCCGCACCTATAAAGCAGAGTTTGAAGACTGAGATTCGAAGTCTCAAGGAGGAACTATAGCATATCAATAATACAGTAGACGAAAGTTTTGCGAATTTCACAATGAGGTTAGCTGAGCTTAAAGAATCGCATAAGAATGAAATTATGGTGTTGGAGGCTACTCATGATGTCGATATAGCAGAGAAGGTTAAGGCAGCCACGGACACAACCTCATCTTTTATGATTGAAGGGATAGAGAAATCTCGAAATGCTGTCATTCATAGTTTTCAATTGCCGCATTGTCTTTTTTATGTTAGAGGTATGAATTTTGATGCTCTTTGCGTGGTAGACACGAATTTTCACGTGAGGAATCCTTCTTGGCCTTCGTGGCCTCTTCTACCTTTGGTCCGGATGTGACTCCTTTCCTAAATGACCGCAGTGGTAGTGCATATAGACTAGATGGTAGTGGTGCTTTGGGTGGTTGCAGTAGGGGTGTGTAACTGTTATTGTTATTTATTTCTTTATTTTCCCGTAGGGATGAAAAACTTGTTTTGAGGGTTGTTTCGATTATTTACTATTTTTTGCCTAGTTTGAAATGCATTTTGATGTTGTCACGAAGCATTTTTATCTTTTTATGGGATCTAATCTCTTATCTGACTTTGCTTTGACAAAAGATGAAAGTTTTCCTCTTTTACTCGTAGTTGTTAAACACAGTTAGGGCACATTCGTTAGGTGGTAGAGGTGTTGCTTTCTTATGCTATGATTGCTTGTGTGTTTCTCTTTTTATTGCTTCTTGGGAAAACACCCTGTTTAATTAACACCCTATTTAATTTTCATCCGCCAAACAAATTTCTTGTTAAGATTTGAATCATAAGAGGGATTAGGGTCGTTCAGAGAGTTTGAAATTGTTTGTGCTTTTAATTTCTTCGTAGCTTGTAATGTTTTATTTTTTTCCTTCTTAGTTAGCTTTGTGAGTCGGCGAATTTGTGTAGTGGAAATTATCCAATTTGGTGTACGCAATCCCTGTTATTGTTGTAATCTAATCTGTCTTGTCAGGGGTTCTTAGTTTC
Source organism: Hibiscus mutabilis (assembly GCA_019671005.1). Lineage (NCBI taxonomy): Eukaryota > Viridiplantae > Streptophyta > Magnoliopsida > Malvales > Malvaceae > Hibiscus > Hibiscus mutabilis. The sequence goes on along the minus strand of CM033726.1, from coordinate 42,945,979 downwards.
TCATCTTTTATTTGTGATAAAGTTTTTTTATTGTTGGTTGTGTTGACACAGCGACGTAGTTTGTACCACTTGGGAAACCTTGACGCGGCTAGTAGCGTCCCCATAATACTATGTTTAATAATAATGCCTTTAAACCAATCAGAATAAAGCTCTCTTATCCATTCGCGTATTATTTTAGATACTGACATATATGGGGAGTTTTGATATAGGTCTGAGGGATTGGTATTGTAGAAAGTCGTGTTAGGTAAGACAGATTAAGAAGCAAAATACTGTGTGTGGCTTCTTTTCTTATTCCTTATTAGTTTAGTTTTTCGTGCTTGGTATTTATTGCTCTTTGTGTTGATTTAGACAATTCAAGGTAGATTGTGATGAAAGAGAAAATTTTTGTTGGCGGTGACAGGTGCATGCGCCTACCCGCGTAGTTATTGATTGGAAGTTTAAAGTTGCGAGATTTTAGTTATTTACTCGAGATTTTAGGGTCTGGGAATTAAATGTTCGTATCAGTGGCCCTCCAGATAGGAGTGTGAAATGTCGTTGCTTGGTATTCCCATTGGTTGCTATAAAGAGAGGTCATGTGGGCCTGTATCTTTATAACCTAATTTACGAGTGGTTTACTCTCCTTTTATGCGGTTTTCTTTTTACATTTTTGCTTGTTCCGTTTTGAGAGGAGAAAAGGAAATATGTTTGTAGGGAAGAGTGGTATGTAGAAATCTCATTTCATAGATACCAGGGGAGTCCTAGTTTTGTTGTTTTGGGTTATTTGAACCTCCAGACAATAGTATTCAGAAGGCTGTGATTAGCCATCTGTAGTAAGAAGTGCCAACAAAAAATGTATTCAGAAGTGGCTTGTGAACCTATTCTTTTTTGGTCGCCTTACTATAAGCGCTTACTATTTAAGTGGCTATGAAACCTTTATCTTTGATTCGCACACTTACTTTGAAGCGAGATTGGTAATATTCATTTTTCAATTAGCGCCCTTACTTTGGAAGCGGGATTGGTAACAAATATGTATATTTATTCTCTAACCTGTAGCGATATTGCTAGCTCATTCGCTAGCTCATTCGTTAATTCATTCACTAATTTGTTCCCTATTTTCTTATGTGTTTGCATATTCATATTTACAAACGTCATCAATCTCTCGAAGCAGATTATATATATGCTTGTCTCTATGTTGTTGATTGTTTTGTAAATTTTAGATTGATGAATTAGGAGATGAAACCTTGGTAAGAAAATATGTATTTTTCGTATAGCTGGTTTGGAGCAAATAAGAGAGTTCGTTTACATAAATATTTGGAGTGATTTTATTTATTATATTGTAATAAGATGTTTTTCGTTTGGGCTTAATTCTTGCCCCCCGAATGAAGAGAAACTTTATGAATAATAAATTATAAAGTTCAAAAAATGCTTGTATTTGAATGGTTTGCGATCTTGGAAAATAAATCGGTAGTGATCTCTTGCCCTCTTTTGCTCATTCACTTGGGAGCGACAGGCACTTAGGTGACCCTGCATTTTTTACTTGGGAGCGACGGACGCTTGCACACTTTCTTGGAAGTCTTTAGCGAACCTTTTCTTGGTGATCGGTCGTTTTACTGCACACACTTAATGGAAAATGGCTAGCAATCCTTTTCTTTTCTAATATGAATAACTATTATTGTTTCTCATTATTTAACTTTGTGCAAACTCTTAAAACATTTTTTTCTGAAAGTGTTGAAACATAAAGATATCTTTCTGATATCACAAACTTATGAAATAGATAGGTAGGGAACTATGCTTTCATGCATGCTCGTATATCTATTTTTTAGATATGTGAATCCTTGCCCCCTCCCCCCGGTAGGGTAATCCTTCATTGTAATTCTTAGTACATTCACTGGGGAGTAGCAATCTTTAAGGTGATTTCTATTTGCGTACTTGTTCAAAGTAGCAGACGCTTTCATGAACTTGTAGCATTATTCTCTTTAAAGTGAATTTTTTATTGCTCCCGTGGCGTTCTTTTTGATTCGCGCACTACCATTTTAGCTGTGTGGTTTTTTACTTTTCGTGTTAACATTTGGGATTAGTGGATTTTAATAAGCTTTTGATTGCTAGTTAGAGTATTTGTCTTACATCACTACTCGGAGCGGTATAGGTCTATGATCGCTATTTAGAGCATTTACCTTACATCGCTACTTGGAGTTGTAGGAGAGTTTTCATTTTTATCGAATGTATAGCAAAGTCATACTAATCATTTGATAGTTATTTGAATTCTACAATCTGCAAATAAAAATTTAGATTACCTTCTAACATCAAGAGCGACAAATGGAAATAGCCACTTAGAGAGGTGTGGAAATTACATACACAACTCATGTCTCACTGGGTTTAGTTTCATCGTCAAATTTTCTGCAGTCTTGTTTTCGGCAGCTTCCTTTCTCTATTTCTTTAACACAATGATCTGTATGCTCAAGGGATCGAAATAATTATGCCTTATAAGAGGTAAACTTGGCTGATGCCTTAAATTTGCCATAAAATGCCATTTGACATGCCTTTGTGATTATCTAATCCAAAACATAATATGAATATTTGACAAAAGTATTAGTCATATAGGCATAAACATTGTGCATCATGTCCATGAATGCGACTGCAATCTCAATTACCTAGTTCGGATAATCAAACAGATGTATGTTGTGTCTATCTTTTTTGTATGAGGTTTGTACTTGCATTTTGTTTTTTACACGATGGGAAGTTTTTATCATTGGTTTTTCCACTGGTTATTTATTTTAATCTTGTTATTTTTGAATAAGCAGCATATGTGGAGAGACTTGATTTTATTTGGCCTTTTTTTAAATATACACACAATTAGATTTATGGTAGACCCACTTGAATGGTGATATAAGGAATTTGTTAGTGTGCCCCTCCTTCCAATATTAGGAACTTGTGATACACATAAGCGATGTACTACCTCTTGTTGCATGCTTGCTTGCTTAGGAAGCGACGACTATTGAGAGGATTTCTTTATGCACACTTTTTGGAAGTGAGGGCGCTTAGACGATCCTTTGCTTATTTCTGCTCACTTGCTTAGGAAGCGGCGATCGTTAAGCTGATTTCTTTATGCACACTTCTTAGAAGTGGCGGTCGCTCAGACGATCCTTTATTTATTTCTACTCGCTTGCTTCGGAAGAAATGATCGTTGAGCTGATTCCTTTATGTAAACTTCTTTGAAGTGGCGGACGCTCAGACAATCCTTTTTTTATTTCTACTCGCTTGCTTAGGAAGCAACGACGATTGAGCTGATTCCTTTATACACACTTCTTGGAAGTGGCGGACGCTCAGATGATCCTTTGTTTATTTCTGCTTGCTTGTTTAGGAAGCGGTGACCGTTGAGTTGATTCCTTTATGCACACTTCTTAGAAGTGGCAGACGCTCAGAATATCTTTTGTTTATTTCTTCTCACTTGCTTAGAAAGCAGCATCGTTGAACGGATTTCTTTGTGCAAGCTTCTTAGAAATGGTGGACGCTGAGATGATCCATTGTTTATTTCTGCTCGCTTGTTTTGGAATAGAGTGACTCAATAAATCCTTATGATTATTTTAATGGGAAAGACAATTTTTCAATTGTCATGTGAGAAACTGATTAACTAAACTGATAGAGCCCAAAAACTATTGTCATATAATGAGGGATGTACAAAATAGAGGTAGTGATAAAGGACTTATGATGGTAGTTCTTCATAGATGATAAACTTGTTACAAACCTGCGTTTTCTTGAGTTTGATGTGTACAAAATGTGTGGATCTATGGAAAACAAAAAGGGAAAACAAAAGTAGGAGGTAAAGAAATGGATAATGAGGGAAGCGATAGGTATTGCGAGGTCCAAGAATCCTCTCATCCTCAAGGTTCTTTACTTGCTCCATTTTCTCACAACATCTTTGCTTATGCTATTCTATTCTGGTTGTTCAGCCCATTTCTAAAGTTTAGGCTGTTGAGGGTCATTACAGTTTTGCTTAAGAATTTAATTGTGGATCATTTCTATTGGGATGAGGCATCTTTACTAACATGATCATGATCCCTCTACTTATGCACTAACTGGAGTAAAAGTATGTGGCATTGCCTTGCTGCCTTTTAATCAGCCTACATAAAGCATTCCCCTGAGGGTATGGGGAACTTCACTTGTAGGCAGAAATGGGCTGCCATCATTCTAGCTTTTCTGATAAAGGGTCTCCCGAAGATAATGTTGAACGCGGAGGGGTTGTCATAACCAAAAAAATGGTCATCTGTGTAACTTTATGATCACCATCTCTCGTAGTTACAGGAAGTCGGATGGAGCCCTTTACTTCAATGGGTTGGTTGCTAAACCCATATACTGGGTTGTCGGCTTTAATTCTAAATTCAGAATTCTCATTTGGTTGAATGTATTCCAGCTCAAATCCCCGCTGTAACGACGATAAGGTCATTGCCTTCCTTTTCAAGAATATTATCCTCTTCTTTCTCCGAGAATGAGACTCGCCACAAATCTCTGTATTTTGGTTTTTTCATTATTCATGTTGAAACTAGCATTATTCCTTGCATATGTGCCTTGACCTTGGAGCTTGATTGGTTGCACTATTTTTTGCTATTCTGATTATCATATGTATGGTACTCCTATTATCCTGGTTGCTACTTCTGTTGTCCTACGATCTGGACTGACGAGCCTTCCCGTTATCCTCGACTTGTCTGTAGTGGGAAACTAAGAATCTATCTTACTGTCCCCTTCTTACTGCAGATTCAATCACGTTCTTTAAATGTACGCAATCATTCGTAGAGTGACCCTGAGCTTTGTAAACCTCGCATCTTCGTTCGAAATGCTCCCTCTACTGGCTTTCTCTCATCATCAACAGTGGTCTTAAGATTCACGTGTGTTCAATCTGGTGCAACATTTGTGAAAATGACTCTGTTAACTCTTGATGGGCTATATACGTGGACAACCTTTCTTGGGTCATCTGCCGCTACTGGCCTTCTTGCGTATGCCGCTGTAATTGATCGTTATTCTGAACATATTGTGGTCTGAGAAAGAACTATTGGCCTCCTCTACCAACTCCTTGATAAAAAGGAGGTTTGACACATCTGGGGCCAAGATCGTTTTGCCTCTGGCTCTCATGCTGTGAACTGTATGCCATGGCCCTCATGCTATCTGCCTTCTAGTTTTTAGTGTAAGGATGAACTTTCGCATATAACTCCGATAACATTACCGGTGGTCAGTCTAGCAAATTATACTTTACATGCTAATATGAGGTACCATTGATGAAAGTAAAAATAAAAAACTCAATTGAGGCTTCTTTGGTGTGCATGGTTGCGGCGTGAAAACGTTGGACAAATTCACGTAAAGATTCACCTGGCTTCTGGATGACTAACAAAAGGTACGCTGGCGACCTTTGCAATACCTTGTTCGCTAAAAAACGGCTCACGAATAACTCTGCCAGCTGATCTCTAATGCCCCGTTTTTGGGCCTAGAAGTTGTCCAATTTGCTTAGACAGTTCGTTGTACCGGATTAGAGGATTCGAGTATGTTTCGGGATTTAAATTGGATTAAATATTTTCAGATGGGATAAAAATATGGAAAAATTATCTAAAATCATTATTTATTATGGAAATGATTTTGATAAAATCAATTTTACAAAAAGGGGTTTCAAAAGGGGACATTTTGGTTAGTGACCAAAATGCAAAGTTTCAAAACTAATTTTGGTGACTGTTTTGAAAAAAGGGTCAAAACTTTAAACCCTTAAGGAGCTATTTACCCAAGGGTCTAATATCAGGCTTTTCCCCTTAATTAATTATTTTAAATGGTTTCAAAATAAATAAAAGGCTTGGGGGATAATTGGATAATTAAAAATCATTAAAACAAACTTTACGTAACTACATTTTTCACAAAATGATTTTCACTCCAATTCTCTCCAGCCAAACATCTTTTCTCTCTTTAAAATCTTCAGGTAAAATTCTCTTTTAATTAATCTTTTGATTTCAATTGAGATTATAATGATTTTCTAACAAAATAAATTTGATTTCTTATGGTTTTGGCTTTGGAAATCATGTAATTAAGGGGAAAAGCTGCCAATAGAGGTGAGGTTCGTTCTTCTCCTCTAATATAAGGTTCTTTATTGAAATTCCTAAGTTATTGATCCTTTACACATGTTTTCTAACTTGGTTCGATGTTTTAATTGTGGAAAATTGATTAAATTGTGGTTTAATTGATTTAATTGGAGGATTTTCATATAGGTTCCATTTTGCTAGGTTCTTGATTGATTTTAATCATGATTTTGGTGTTGAATGATGTTAATAGAAGGGTTTTAACATCAGAATCCCGAAAACTATGTGAATCTCTAATTTCCTAGGTTGCTAGTTATATGTTTTTGAGGAGTTGCGGTGGTTAATTGAATGCTGGAGATATAAGGATGTTAGAGATGTGCTGAAACGTTAGGTTGTGGCTGGGGTAAGTTTCGAAGAGTTTTGTTGTTAGTTTTGGGTGTTGTGAAGGCAAATTGGATAAAGGATGTTGAGGTTTAGTGTTTCTGTGATGTTGATTGCATTTTGATGCAATGTATCTCTGTTTTATGCAGATAAAAGTAGGGGAAGTTGGCCATCAAGCTTGAATGTTGGTATCGGAAGCTTTAGAGGCGCGATTGTCTCATCGGCAAGCGAGGCTTTTTGAGTCGGTGAGTGGAAACGTGTTTTCAACTTTGCAAAGTTTTGAAAGTTGTGTTTGAGAGTTTAGATCGAGCTTGAAATGCTGGTCTAAGCTCGGAAGTAAATAAAGGATGATTTCTCTCTCGAACTCGATTTGGCTAATAGTTTGATGCACTTGTTTTACATGGTTTAATTACTCATTGTATATGCATGTTTTGAGCATGGTTTAATGCTGGAAATTGGTTACAAATTGATGTTGTTGCATTAGGAAGTAAGGCATGATTTCTTATTGTTTATGAACATTGGTTAATGCAAGGTTTATTGCATTGGTCAAATGATTTTGATGATGCATATGAAAACCGTGGGTTGTTGATGTTAAAAATGAATTATATTGGCAAGTGATGGAATGAGAAAGGTTTGAAAATGAAATCGGATATAGTTGGTCAGCCATAGGATTGATAGTGCACTATAAAAAAATGCCTTGGATGTCGAGGGGTTTATATAGTGTACTGAATACTTCATCCAAGTACCCTAACGGTCAAGGGTTTATATGTACCGAAGACTCCCGTTAGTGGATTAAAAATTGTACCGATGAGTGGTGTTTAGGGGTTTATGTTTACCGAATACACCACCACGGGTGTCACAATGGTGGAAGGGTTTATGCGTATCGAATACTTTCGTGTGTGAGCTTTGTGTTACTGGTAGATTGTTTGTTAAGTGTTGAGAGAACACTTATTGAATCCGTGTATCCGATGTATTTTTTGTAAAGTGGAAAATTGATAAATGTTCACTTGGAAGCCAATTTAATCGTTGTTGTATCATGAGATGGATTATGTGGTTTAATGTGATTTAAACATGTTTTACACTTTAAGCCTTGCATTGGCAGTATGCATGGAAAAGCTTAAATTGAGGGTAGCAAATGGTATTTTGCTATTGAATCCATGATATGTGTTGCAAACGGATTAATATGTTGTTTTGAAAATGTTAAGTGCATGGTTTTGATAAGGCATGATGTTATGATGATGTTTATAAAGAGTTTTGAAAAGGGGTTTTCAAAGATATGTAAGATGGTTTAACTTGCATTGATGATGGTTGATGTTTTGAGCAGCCCTCACTAAGCCTAATGTGCTTATGCTCTCTTTTCCATCAATGCAGAGAATTAAGGTTCAAGGCAGCAAGGAATCAAGGAAAGGAATTCCAACGACTTGTTTTCAAAGTACGGTTTGGAACTTTGAAAAGTAGTAATAATGGCAATATGTCGTTTGGGGTTTTGGGAAAGGTTTTGATAAACTCCATGTTGTTGCATGTTTTGATTGTTGTTTTGGACTTGTAATAAGTTTTAAGTGGTTGAGATGTGATTGGTTTAATGTTTTGAAAATGGATTAGGAAGCATGCCTCTAGATTTGGTGATTAAATATGCTAGACAAGCTAGGATGGCTTATATGATTGACATATTGATGTTTAAGCATGTTGCTGATGTTTTATGATGTTTTGCTAGAGGTTAACCTAGTTTGGAAGGATCCAAAGTGTCATGTGTTGGACCTAGAGGTCACTACAGGCATCTGCGTACTGGTGCGGGTACCTAAAGTTTCGGTACGTAGGGTCTTGTTGAGGCTCAAATCGCTGAAGTTAAGCCTAACGTACCGGTACGCCTAGCCACCGTATCGATATGCCTTAAAGAAAAAAAGGCATAAGTGTCGGTACATGGGATAGCGTATCGAAATAAACCCTCAAGTTTAAACTAGCTACTAGAATTTGATTTTTTTGAAATGGTAAAGAGAGGATCGATACGGGTCAAGGCCATATCGGTACGGGTTGGTCAACAAACTGTATCGATACAAATGTACGTGTATCGGTAGGGTAAACCGTTATGTTAGTTGGTTCGTATCGGTACGGGGTCTTATTGTATCGATACGCCCTATTGAATTTGTGCTATTTTGTGCTGAAGTTTGAATATCATGTAAATTAGTCTCTGTTTGATATGAATGAAATTAGTTGTGATTGTTTAGAAACGAAAATTAACCTACAAGAATGTAATTGGATTAATCAAAGGTTGGTAATCATAATTATGATTAATTCTATGTATTTTACAATAATTGTGTTTTGGTCCCTTATATGATCAGTTGGACCCTGAATTGTAAGCATGTTCATATAAGTCATTAATGAATTGCATTTAGACAAGATAAAAAATAAATAAAATAGGGCGCGATTTAGGGTTTTAGCTTGGGTTTGCTTCGACAAACCTAATGTGGCTCTTTTAGTCCAGTATCGGCAAGGCCAGGCTAAGGGGGTTACATTTGGCGGTATAAGAGCCAGGTTTGCAAAAAATTGGGATGTTTTTGGTGTTTGTATCATAATGTTTGCTATGCACGGTGATTGATTACATGTGTGATATGTGAAATATGCTATGTTTGGGTATTTCGGGGACACATTGCCATATTACTATGTGTATGAAATGATTTTGGTTTGAAATAGAAGTCTTGGATCTTTGCATGAAGCTGGCCTGATTGTTTTTGTTTTGGTATAATTATCATGCCCTATATACGATTTAGACTATGCCACCGAGTAGAGAGTTACGATCTAGCAGAAACGCTGCTACCAGAGGGCAGAGAGTTGAGGGAGAGATTGTACACCCTGAGAATTTGCCGCCTCCTTCGCCTAATTCTCATGAGGGAGTAGAACAAGTACCACCTGCACCACTTGGTCCAGTGTTTGGTGATATGATGCCTTTGGTTCAGGCGATGATGGGAGTATTCCAGGCCGCAATGGCTGGAGTTAATGTACCTGCTCTGGTACCTATTACTGTTAATATGGGGTTCCCATTAGAGCGTTTACGTAATCTTGAAGGAGTCGAGTTTAGAGGGTTGACACCCGAGGCATTCGAGGAGTGGATGGCTAGTACAAAGTGTATTCTGGCTCAGATAGGATGTAATAATGAGCGTAAGCTAGGTGTGTTGTGTTCCTGGTGCAGAGAGATGCATATAGTTGGTGGACCACTACGATTGTGAATGTGGAACCTGGTGAAGTAACGTGGGAATTCTTCCTAGCTGCCTTTAGGAAGAAGTATCTAGGAGTGAGATACTTGGATGAGAAGAAACGTGAGTTTGTGGCCTTGATTCAGGGCAGCATGACAGTGTCAGAGTATGAGGTGCAATTCGTGAGGTTGAGCCAGTATGCACCTGAGTTAGTGCCAAATGAGGGAACGTTGTGAGCGTTTCTGATATAAATTGGTGCAGGATGTTAAGAAGCATATGTTGGCCACTTACTACATTGATTTTGACGTGTTGGTTACATGGGCTAAGGATATTGAGCAGAGGTTGGGTTTATCTCATCGTTCTGGAGATTCTGGCTCCAGAAAGAGAGTTAAGACTTTGGGTCTGGTGGTGGTTGGTCCAAGAGGCATCATGATTGGAGGTTTCGACCGGATGCAAAACGAGGTGAAGATGGTACTGGTCGAGGATTGTATGGACAGAATACTCAGGTTCGAGTAGTGCATAATACTTGTTGGGCTTGTGGATCGAGAGATCATATGAGGCGGGACTGTCCATATCTGGCTAGAGAATGGCAGGCTCCTGCAGTTGTGGCGGTGAATTCTTGTTGGAATTGTGGGTCAGCATATCATATAAGACTAGATTGTCCTTTGCTTGCTAAGGGTAGGCAGGCACTTACACATGTTGCTGCACCACTGAGGGGTCGTGGATGCGGTCGAGGTACCTTTCAACGGAGAGAGGGGGAACAGAGGACTCGGCAGATACCGTGGCAGTTCATCTTAAGGATGGTGGACCGACGAAGATCTATGCTCACCATGAAAGAAGGAATGACACAGACATAATAGCAGGTACCTTTACCTTGCAGTCTATGTCATTGTTATCTTTGATAGATTCTGGTTCCACGCATTCATATGTTTTGCATGAGCATGCACATTTTCTTGGTATACTGGTAGAAATGCTTGATGTTGGTATGCAAGTGATGAGTTTTTTTGGAGAAAAAATCATTATAAGGAAGTTGTATCGGAGATGTTCCTTGATGATTCAAGGACATGTGTTTGCGGTTGATCTAATGGAGCGGTCGTTCTATGGTTTTGACATGATCTTGGGTATAGACTGGTTATTCGAGCATCGAGCTGTGGCTAATTTTGAGACCAAGCGGGTTTCGTTGAAGCTCGCTGATGATTATGAGGTAGTAGTCATGGGTGAAAATGTAAAGTTCTTATCCAATATGGTTTCGGCCATAGAAGCTCCTAAGCTGCTTGATTGTGGATGACATGCATATCTAGCTTATGTTATGAACCTGAATGTGGAAGAAGTGCAAACCAAGGATATCCATACTATTTGTAACTTTTCAGGTGTGTTTTCGGAAGAGTTACATGGTTTTCTACCGGACAGGGAGGTGGAGTTTTGCATTGAGACATATGATGATTCGACTCCGGTGTAGATTGCACCATATCGCATGGCACCCAAAAAGTTGAAAGAGTTGAAGATGCAACTTTAGGAGTTGTTGGATCGTGGTTTCATTCGGCCTAGTGTTTCTCCGTGGGGAGCACCGGTGTTGTTTGTAAAGAAGAAGGATGGCACATTGAGGATGTATATTGACTATCGGCAAATAAACAAGTTGACGATAAAGAACAAGTATCCCTTGCCGTATATTGATGATTTGTTTGATCAATTTCGAGGTGCTACAGTGTTTTCTAAGATCAATTTGAGGTATCATATTATCAGTTAAAGGTTAAGGATAAGGATGTGTTGAAGACTGCTTTTTGTACGCAGTATGGTCATTATGAATTTTTGGTGATGTTGTTTGGGTTGACGAATGCACTTGTAGCATTTGTGGATATGATGAATCGGGTGTTCCATGAATTTTTGGATCAGTTGCAGTAGTGTTCATTGATGATATTCTTCTGTACTCTCATACTGAGGATCATGATTAACACTTTCGGATTGTGTTACAGACCTTGTTGGATAATCAGCTTTATGCCAAGCTAAGTAAGTGTGAGTTCTGGATTAGGGAAGTGGTTTTCCTAGGACATGTGGTTTCAATTAAAGGTATTCGGGTTGATCCTAAAAAGATTGAGGCAGTTGTGGGTTGGAAGCAACTGAAGTCAGTATCACAAGTCTGTAGCTTCTTGGGTTTGGCGAGTTATTATTGTCGTTTTGTGGATGGGTTTTTGAGGGTTGCTGCTCCGTTAACCAAGTTTTTGTAGAAGGATGTACGGTTTAAGTGGATAGAGGCTAGGTAGCAGGCTTTCAAAAAGTTGAAGAAAGCTTTGACACAAGCTCCAATCTTGCTTCAACCTGAGTCAGGGAAGGAGTTTGTGGTGTATAGCGACGCATCCTTTTTTGGGTTAGGGTATGTGTTGATGCAGGAAGGGAAGGTGGTAGCCTATGCATCGAGGAGCTGAAGGTTCATGAACGCAACTACCCTACGCATGATCTTAAACTTGTCGCGGTAGTGTTTGCGTTAAAGATTTAGAGACATTACCTCTATGGCAAAAAAGTGTGTGTATACACTAATCATAAGAGTTTGAAATATTTGAAGATGCAAAAGGAATTGAATCTTAGGCAGCGTAGATGGTTGGAGTTGTTGAAGGATTATGATTTGACTATTGAGTATCATTCGGGCAAAGCCAACCTTGTGGCTGATGCTTTGAGTAAAAAGGTCGATGTTGAGTTAAGAGCCATGTTTTCAAGGTTGAGTGTGACTCGTGACGGAGGATTGTTGGCAGAGTTGCAGGTGAAACTGTCACTGTTGCAGTTAATTAAGGAAAAGTAACCATATGACGAGACGTTGGTGCCATATGTCAAATATATAATGGATGGAAATCCTACAGATTTTCACTTTAATGATGATGGGGTGTTATGTTTTAAGGAGCTGATAGTGGTGCCTAATAACATGGAGTTGAGACGGATGATTTTGATGGAGGTACATGCTAGTCCTTTTGCTATGCATCCCGGTAGTACTAAAATGTATAAGGGGATGAGGAGAGAGTACTGTTGGGCGGGTTTGAAAAAAGATGTAGCTGGTTATTTTGCCAAGTGTATGGTATGTCAGCGTGTGAAAGCTGAGCATCAGTTTCCTTCTGGGTTGTTGCAACCGTTGAAACTTTTAGAGTGGAAATGAAAGATGATCACCATAGATTTTGTGTCGGGGTTGCCTTTGACACCGACTAAATAGGATTCCATTTGGGTGATTGTTGATCGGTTTACAAAGTGTGTGCATTTTCTGCCAGTGCATACGACGTATTCCTTAGATAGGTTGGTGGATTTGTATGTTACGAAAATTGTGAGGTTGCATGGGGTACCTAAGTCGATTGTTTTGGATAAAGATCCGCGATTTACAGCAAGGTTTTGGAAATGTTTGTATCGAGCTTTGGGTACTCATTTAAATTTTAGCACATCGTATAATCCTCAGACGGATGGCCAATCTGAACTTGTGATTTAGATTTTGGAGGATATGTTGAGATGTTGTATCATTGAGTTCCAAGGAACCTGGGAAAAGCAGTTGCCTTTGGTTGAGTTCGCGTACAATAATAGTTATCAAGTAAGTATAAAGATGGCACCATATGAAGCATTGTATGGTAGGAGGTGTCGTACACCCCTGTGTTGGGCTGAGGATGGGGAAAAGTATGTTTCCATGCCTAATGTGTTGAAAGACACAGATGAGAAAGTAAAAATGATTTGTGATCAGTTAAAAGAGTCCTCAAATAGGTATAAATCCTACGCGGATTTGAAGCGTAAAGAGGTTGAGTACGCTGTTGGTGAGAACGTTTTCTTGAAAGTTTTGCCTTGGAAGAAGAAGATGCATTTTGGGCGTAAAAGAAAGTTGAGCCCGAGATTTATTGGACCGTATGAGGTGCTGGAACGCATTGGTCCTGTAGCTTATCGGTTGAGGTTGCCTCCTGATTTGGAGAAGATTCATGATGTGTTTCATGTATCCATGTTGCGGAGGTATCGCTCGGATTCCTCGCATGTTATGCCAGTTGAGGATGTTGAGTTGCGACCGGATTTGTCTTATGAGGGGGAACCAGTGGAGATCCTTGAATCCAGTAGTAAATTTCTTCGTGGCAAGACGACTGAACTTGTTAAGGTGTTGTGGCGACATCGTGCTGTTGAGGAGGCCACGTGGGAGAGTAAGTCAGACATTGTTGCTCAGTTTTCGCATCTTTTTCCATCAGGTAAATTTGGAGGAAGAAATTTCTTAAGGGGGGAGTTGTAACGCCCTAGTTTTGGGCCTAGGAGTTGTCCAATTGGTTTAGACGGTCCGTTGGACTAGATTAGAGGATTCGAGTCTGTTTTGATATTTAAATTGGATTAAATATTTTTAGATGGGATAAAAATATGGAAAAATTTTCTAAAATGATTATTTATTATGAAAATGATTTTGGTGAAATCAATTTTACAAAAAGGGGTTTTGAAATGGAACATTTTGGTTAGTGACCAAAATGCAAAGTTTCAAAACTATATTTGGTGATTGTTTTGAAAAAATGGTCAAAACTTTGAATCTTTAAGGAGCTATTTACCCAATGGTCTAATATCAGACTTTTCCCTTTAATTAATTATTTTAAATGGTTTCAAAATAAATAAAAGGCTGGGGAATAACTGGATAATTAAAAATCATTAAAACAAACTTTACGTAACTACCTTTTCAGAAGAAAAAAAATCTCTCCAATCCTCTCCAGCCAAACATCTTTTCTCTCTGTAACATCTTCAGGTAAAATTCTCTTTTAATTAATCCTTTGATTTCAATTGAGATTATAATGGTTTTCTAACAAAATAAATTTGATTTCTTATGTTTTTGGCTTTGGAAATCATTTAACTAAGGAGAAAAGCTGCCATTAGAGGTGAGGTTCGTTCTTCTCCTCTAATATAAGTTTCTTTATTGAAATTCCCAAATTATTGATCCTTTACACATGTTTTCTAACTTGGTTTGATGTTTTAATTGTGGAAAATTGATTAAATTATGGTTTAATTGATTTAATTGGAGGATTTTCATATAAGTTCTATTTTGTTGGGTTCTTGATTGATTTTAATCATGATTTTGGTGCTGAATGATGTTAATAGATGGGTTTTAACATCGGAATCCCGAAACTATATGAATCTCTAATTTTCTAGGTTGCTAGTTATATATTTTTTAGGAGTTGCGGTGGTTAATTGAATGCTGGAGGTATAAGGATGTTATAGATGCCTTTTTAGATGTTGACTGATGTTAATTGATGTGTTGAAACATTAGGTTGTGGCTGGGTTAAGTTTGGAAGAGTTTTGTTGTTAGTTTTGGGTGTTGTGGAGGGAAATTGGATAAAGGATGTTGAGGTTTAGTGTTGTTGTGATGTTGATTGCATTTTGATGCAATGTATCTCTGTTTTGTGTGGATAAAAGAAGGGGAAGTTGGTCCTCAAGCTTGAACGTTGGTTTGGAAGCTTTGGAGGCTTGATTGTCGCATCGGCAAGCGAGGCTTTGTGAGTTGGTGAGTGGAAACACGTTTTCAACTTTGCAAAGGTTTGAAAGTTGTGTTTGGGAGTTTGGATCGAGCTTAAAACGCTGGTCTAAGCTCGAAAGTAAGTAAAGGATGATTTCTCTCACGAACTCGGTTTGGCTAATAGTTTGATGCACTTATTTTACATAGTTTAATTACTCACTATATATGCATGTTTTGAGCACGGTTCAATGCTGAAAATTGGTTAAAAATGATGTTGTTACATTAGGAAGTAATGAATGATTTGTTATTATTTATGAACATTGGTTAATGCAAGGTTTATTGCATTGGTTAAATGATTTTAATGATGCATATGAAAACAGTGAGTTGTTGATGTTAAAAATGAATTATATTGGCAAGTGATGGTATGAGAAAGGTTTGAAAATGAAATTGGATATAGTTGGTCGGCCATAGGATTGATAGTGAACTACAAAAGGCACCTTGGATGTCGAGGGGTTTATATGGTGTACTGAATACTCTATCCAAGTACCCTAACGACTAAGGGGTTTATATGTATCGAAGACTCCCGTTAGTGGATTAAACATCGTACCGTTGAGGGGTTTATGTGTACCGAATACTTCTCAACGGGTGTCACAACGGTGGAGGGGTTATGTGCACCGAATACTCTCGTGTGTGAGCCTTGTGTTACAGGTTGATTGTTTGTTAAGTGTTGAGAGAACACTTGCTGAATCTGTGTATCCTATGTATGTTTTGTAAAGTGGAAAAGTGATAAATGATCACTTGGAAGCCAATATAATCGTTATTTTATCATGAGGTAGATTATGTGGTTTAATTTGATTTAAACATGTTTTACTCTTTAAGCCTTGCATTGGTAGTATGCATGGGAAAGCTTAAATTGATGGAAGCAAATGGTACTTTGTTGTTGAATCCATGATACATGTTGCATATGGTTTAATATGCTACTTTGGAAATGTTAAGTGCATGGTTTGATGAGGCATGATGTTATGATGATGTTTCTAAAGAGTTTTGAAATATAGTTTTCAAAGATATGTAAAATGGTTTAACTTGCATTGATGATGGTTGATGTTTTGAGTAGCCCACACTAAGCCTAATGTGTGTACGCTCTCTTTTTCATCAATGCAGAGAATTAAGGTTCGAGGTAGCAAGAAAGCAAGGAAAAGAATTCTGAAGACTTACTTTCAATGTACGGTTTGGAAAGTTAAAAAGTAGTAATAATGGCAATGTGTCGTTTGGGGTTTGGGGAGAGGTTTTGATAAACTTCCTGTTGTTGCAAGTTTTTATTGTTGTTTTGGACTTGTAATAAGTTTTAAGTGGTTGAGATATGATTGTTTTAATGTTTTAAAAGTGGATTAGGAAGCATTGCCTCTAGATTTGGTGATTAAATATGCTAGACAAGCTAAGATGGCTTATATGATTGACATGTTGATGTTTAAGCATGTTGTTAATGTTATATGATGTTTTGCTAGAGGTTAACGTGGATTGAAATGAGCCAAAGTGTCATATGTTGGACTTATAGGTCACTACAGGCCTTTGCGTACCGGTATGCCTAGCCACTGTATCAGTATACCTTGAAGGAAAATAGGCATAGGTGTTAGTACACGGGATAGCGTATCGAATCAAAAACTTGATTTTAAAC
The DNA here is from genome assembly GCA_019671005.1 of Hibiscus mutabilis. Classification (NCBI taxonomy): domain Eukaryota; kingdom Viridiplantae; phylum Streptophyta; class Magnoliopsida; order Malvales; family Malvaceae; genus Hibiscus; species Hibiscus mutabilis. Next base: position 42,929,263 of record CM033726.1, on the reverse strand, counting down.
TAGCCGTATCGGTACGCGGGGTATCGTATCAGTACGGTTTTTAGCTATTGGAATATAAGGTTTTTGAAATGGTAAAGAGAGGATCAGTACGGGGTCAATGCCGTATCGGTATGGGTTGGTTAACAAACTGTATCGATACGGATGTACATGTATCGGTACGGTAAGCCTTTATGTTAGTTGGTCCGTATCACTGTAGGGTCTTCCTATATCGGTACGCCCTGTTGAATTTGTGTTATTTTGTGCTGAAGTTTGAATATCATGTAAATTATTTCCTGTTTGATATGAATGAAATTAGTTATGATTGAGTGATTGTTTTGGAATGAAAATTAACCTATAAGAATGTAATTTGATTAATCAAAGGTTGGTAATCATAATTGGGATTAATGCCTTGTATTTTACAATAATTGTGTTTTGGTTTCTTATATGAATCCTTGATATGTCGGACCCTGAATTGTAAGCATATTCACATAAGACATTAATGAATTGCATTTAGACAAGATAAAAAAATAAAATAAAATAGGGCGCAATTTAGGGTTTTAGCTCAGGTTTGCTTCGGTAAACCTAATGTGGCTCTTTTAGTTTGGTTTCGGCTAGGCCAAGCTAAGGGGATTACATGATCGAAACTGGAAATTGAGTTCGTCGGGAGCTAGAAATACCAGGACTGAACTGAGTCCTTAAGGGTCATTGAGAAAGTTCAACATTTAACCTGGTCGGAAGCACTAAATAAATCTATATGGTTCAAAAAGTGTGACAAGTGATCCCGAGGGTCACCTCTTCCGTTGTACATTAGCTTCATGACCTTAAAAGACGTGGATACATGATGCTCTAGGATATCTTCAAATAATAGCTCATTTTTGTACCTTCAGGGGTTTCAAGAAGGATCATCTTGTCGAATGCTCTGGATGTTTTGAAAATTCTTCTCTAGTTATTCCATCTTTGCCTTTATCCTCTTCCAGCTCTTGACACTATTTTCCCTTATCTTCATGTTGGGGAGAAGTATGCTCCTATTGAATCATTTTGCCTCTATTTTTTCTGGATAATTGCATGATTAGTCTCTCATTCTTTTCTTTCGCGAATCTGTGTTGTTTAGCCCGCTCTTGAATGGACTTTTGCTACTGCTCAAGTTGTTGTTTTGAAAGTAATAGGCTTCCTCAATGCTCTTTATCTTTTTCTGCATTTCCAAACATTATTGGCTACTACCTTCCGACGGAGATGCCTCTCTCGTTTGTTGTGTACCCAACCCCGCTGTAAATCATGAGGGGGGCTAATCCAAAAACTGTTGTCAAAAACTTCACTAGATTTGCTATAGCTATTGCGTGGCTGCCATAGTCGATTTCCCTGTCGAAACATTATCCTCGTCAGTCACTATCATTGGCTGAGCTACCAAGGTATCCTCTTCTACTACTTTTTACTTTGGGTGCTTTTGGTTATCTCCTCATATCCTCAAGGATTTTTGGGGTTACCGATGAATCTGAAGGTTGCGTGTTCGATCCACGCTCACTACACCAATTGTTGATTGCCAAAGTGAACAAAATTCAGAGACGGTGACTTGACGGTAGTCAGGATGGTTGTTCCAAGTCAAAGTTTGTATATTGCTCCTATTTTGTGGACAATGGCGTCTCTGGTCGTAGATCTCTCATTTCTATCATTGCATGTCCTTTTTATATTGCTAGAATAGGTGTTATGACTAGGTAGTCGCGGCGTGTTGTTTATACTGGCTATGATGTGACGTCTTAGGTTTACATTGTTATCCGTAACGATCTCGTGTATCTTTATATGATCGTTGGGTGCGGTGTTGTTTGCTATCTTACTTGTTCACCATGTGCCACGAAGGATGTTAGATAGATCGTGGATGGCTACATATGTTATTATGTATTCGCTGGAGAGCACGCGCTGGCGTACGCAACGATCATGTGCGTTGTCACGTGATCGCTGGACATCCTTTGTGCGATGCTATTCGCGACCTCATTTGTTTGTCGCGGGCTGTGTGGCTTTGACACGTGGCGGTAGGTATTTGTACGCACTAACAATACTCAATTAAATTAAAGGGTAAAGTTCACAAATGATAACTAAACTTTGGTAAATTATTCAATTTGGTAACCAAACTTTCAATTGCTTTAATGTTACCATCAAACTTTTAGTTTTATTTCAATGTTACCACTAACCCGTTAACAAACGCTAATAGCTATTAAAATATTTTATATAATAACATATTTAGTCGTCTACATTTGTACATTCAAATAATTTAATCTTAATTTGAGAAGAAAAAGTAAAGGCTCCCCTATCCCTTCACCGAAACTTTTATATAAACCCATCCACTTGATTCAACCAACAAAATAACTTCAACCCTTTCGCTCTATTTCAAAGCAAAAACAAACTACTAGTATTTCTTTTCCTATTTTCTTTTGTGGATTTCCTTTGAGTTATAGGTTTAAGGTTTGGTTGCTTTCATACTTCCCACATTACAATGTTTTCAGTCACAAATTTTTGCCATGATAAGTCATAGATCAAACTCAATAACTCATGAATCACATTTCTCCTCCCAAAGACATAATCTTTTGAAGCTTTTGGGGTATCCTACAAAAAATAAAGTAGAAATATAAGAGTTTTAGAAGGTAGAAAATCTTGTGGTGGTTTAAAAAACATGATTGTTTGGTTGAGTGAACACCTTTCTTCTTCCTCAAAAGCTATGGGGTCTTTATAGATACCATCTTCTTCATCTCGTATTTAGGGTAATTATATTTTCCTTTCTATTAACTCTCTCTTCTTTTACTTTCATTTTTCTTGTTCATTAATAGGTTTTGTTTGGGTTAATGGAGGAGATGAAGACTTTGATGGATGGTGCCACCACATATGAAGCATGGTTACTCCAGTTTATGGTCGTCCCGCATACCAGATACATTTTTGGGTTGGGTATGGTATGGGTACGACAAGGGGACGTGCCAGGAATGTCTCGGGTTAATAGGGTACGGATGAAAATTAATTGGGTACGTTGAAATATCGGAGGGGACATTTCGAGGATGGCGTTTGTACTAAACGCGCGTAAATGTCCGTACCCAAGGTGTTAAAATCTCGAATTGAAGCGCGATTGAGAACGACAATAGAAGAAACAGTCAGTGAAAGAAGAAAAAGAAAATAGTCAAGGAAAAAGACAAAATAGTCAATGAAGAAGAAAGAATAAGAAACGGTAGCTGCTAATGCATTTTTAACCCTTACGACAACGTTTTCATAGAAAATTAAACCTACACCCTTTTTGTTTATGTCGGAGGGAAATGACTAAGAAAAAATAGGAAATAGGAAAGGCAAAATTAGGGTATAAAGTATTTTTATTTTAATAAAATAATTTTTATAGGTTTAAAAATATCATTTGATAAAAATTTAAAGTATTTTTTTAATATAAGTACAGAAAAAATTATTAGGTGCAACAACACTGTATTTTAAAAAAAGGTAAACTACCGGAATGGTCACTTATGTTTAGGGTTTGTGCACTTTTGGTCACTTCGACCGTTATGGTCACTTACATTTTTTATCTGTAAACTTGTGGTCACTGGGATGGTTGTTGCCATTAAACGTTAATGGGAGGTTGATCCGGTAGAATAAAAAGAATGATAAATTACCTAGATAGAACCTACACTATTACTTCACTCCTATTTTGACTACCAAAATAAAAACAATTTGTATAATTACACATTTAGTCCTTCATATTTATAATTTTTTATTTCTTCTCCCCTCCACCATCTTCCATATCCTTCTTCATCTAACCCAATCCTTAATTTTCCACTATATTAATTATCAATTCACATCGTATTTTTTTTATAAAACGAATGAAGAAGTGCAAAACCAACATATTTACTTTGAGCCCCTATTCAATAATACTGCATTTTAGCTAGCAGTACATTTTCTAGAAAAAGAAAAAGAAAATTTGATAAAGAAAAAGAATTATTACAACTCTTGCTCTGAATATGGACGGTCGATTTCATCTTATTTAATCGTTTGGCGGCGATAAGTCTTCCACAGTAAATAAATAAGCGAATTAAATGCGTAAAAAAAATCATAGTCAATCTTAATAGTCGACAGTTTCGGAGGTAAAACCCTCTACCGGAGATACCGGTCGAAGGAAGACAACAATAATTATCATTATCTTTACTGCGATGTTCTACGTCTTTCCGTTGCCAATCTTTTCGAGCACATTGCAGGCTCCTTATAACCGTATCCCTGATGATGGTTATCACCGAATATAGAAGATGGTGGAGGAAGAAGAATTAAAAAAATATATATATAGAAGATTAAATGTGTAATTATATAAATTATTTTTATTTCGGTGGTCAAAATAGGAGTGAAGTAATAGTTTAGGAACTATCTAGGTAATTTATCTTTCTTTTTTATTGTGTCAGGTCAACCTCCCATTAACGTTTAATGACAACAAACGCTCTAATGACCATAAGTTTACAGATCGAAAACGTAAGTGACCATAACGCTCGAATTTGAAAATCGGTGATCAAAATTGCATAAACCCTAAATATAAGTGACCATTCCAATAGTTTACCCTTTAAAAAATAGATAGGAAATATAATTTTTTGTTAATTTTTTTTAAAGGAACCACAAAATCATTAGATTTTAATCCAAGAAGACCACACAACTAATGAGAACTTGATCTTGGACTTCATTTTAATCCAAGAAAATCATTATATTTTTTTAATTTACTATGAATTTTAATTTTTTCTGATTATATATGTATATATATATATATATTGGATTTTTTTTATATTTGCCGTACTCGTACCGTGTACTTTTAAAAGTTGTCGTTTCTCGTTCTCGTCCCCGTATTCGTATCAGTGCAACATAGGCCACCACCAACAAGCCAAAAAGAAGAGACGGCTTACAATGACACAAGTTGAGTTTCTTGAGAGGAGCTTTGAGGTCGAAGACAAGCTCAATTCGGAGAGAAAGTTGCAGCTAGCGAAACAGCTTAGGCTACGGCCCCGACAAGTTGCCATTTGGTTTCAAAATTGGCGTGCTTGGTCGAAGAACAAACAACTCGAGAAGGACTATGATTCATTGAGAGCTAGCTTTGAGAAGCTGAAAGCTAACTTTGATCTTCTTCTGAAGGAGAAAGATGATTTGCAAAATGAGGTATACCACTTCACCTAATACGACTCAAGCATTGTGTTGGTAAAATTTGATTCGTTTCGGCTCTAAGATTGTTCGATTTGTATGTAACAGGTGGTTATACTTATACTCAAGAGAAGCTACTTATTAGAGAGAAAAAGATCGTAAATTCATTCGATGAATATGATGTAAGATTATCCGAGAGCTATTAGAGTTTTAGTCATTATGTAATTAGTGTTATAATTATCATGTAATTAGTAGTCAGTAGTTTACTTAAAGTCTATCTCCTTAAAGATAAAAGTTAGAAGTTTGTTGTATTTAGGACTCTTAATTGTATCTAAACTCATACTCTAAGAGCCTTTATAAAGCTATAACACAAGAAGAATCATTTAACAGCGGATATAAATAATTTTAGTTTTCTGTTATTCGATACTATTATTCTGCATATTTTACATACTGTTATTTTACATGGTATCAGTATAATATTGATCCTAGTTAAGAATCCATCAACTCTGAGATGTAGTCCATAGTAGAGCATAATGCTGATTTGGAGTTTTTTTCCAGAGATTTTAGGTTCGGTTGTCACTTGCCATAGAATTGTGGCAAATCTAGCTCTTATGGAGGATAAAGGTACACATAATTTTTTTCTCCTACGACGCTTCTTTCTACCATTGGTGCCTCAGCATGGATCATTGACTCTAGAGATACTGATCACATGATTGGTAACAGGGAATTATTCTTGAGTTTTTCAGATTCTATAGGCTCTATTAAAACAGCCAATGGCTCTTTTTCTTCTATTAAAGGGAGTGGCTCAATCCTTCTTAATGATAATTTGTTGCTTGAAGATGTTTTGTTTGTGCCTAATCTTGCTTGCAATCTCATCTCTGTTAGTAAACTTTCCAAGAATTTGAAGTGTTCATTACAGTTTACTGAATCTGGTTATATTTTGCAAGCAATGAACTCGAAGCAAATGACTGGTAATGCTAGCTTGCAAAATGGTCTCTATGTCCTTCTCGGCAACAAACCATCTTCTCTACAAAACACTTCTTGCTCTTTTACTTCTTTAGGGCAGATTGATAATATAATGTTATGACATTTTAGATTAGGGGATCCAAATTTTCAATATCTTGCTAAATTGTCTCTTGCGTTGTTTGTTAATAAGAAACCAAATTCTTTTAAATGTCATATGTGTCTTCTTGCTAAGCAGACAAAAGCATCATATTTATCATCTTCCTACAATACTTACCAACCTTTTTCATTAATCCATAGTGATATTTGAGGTCCTTCCCAAGTGAAGAATGTAACTGGTAGTCGATGGTTTGTAACTTTTATTTATTATCATAGTAGAACAACTTAGGCATATTTATTGAGGGATAAATATGAAGTAGCTTATGTTTTTGAAAAATTTTACAATATGGTTGTAACCCAATTTGGCAGCAAAATTCAACTATTTAAGACTGATAATGAGGGTGAATATTTTACCTAGTCCTTAAGGGAATTTTTTAAAAGAAAAAGGATTGTTCATATTAGAACTTGTGTGGATACACCACAACACAATGGGTTGCAGAAAGAAAGAATAGACATTTATTAGAGGTTACTAGGTCTTTGATGTTTACTAGTAATATTTCTAAGTATTTGCGGGGTGAAGCTTTGTTAACTGCAACCTATCTTATTAATCGAATGTCCAGTAAGATTTTACAATATAGAACACCTAGAACTGTTTTTTGGAGAGTTACCCCAATTTTAAACCTCTGTCATCTACTCTTCCTTTCAAAGTTTTTAGTTGCACTATGTTTGTGAAAAAATTTGCTCACTTTAAACTTGACCCTCGATCCTTGAAGTGTGTCTTGGTAGGGTATTCTTCACTTAAGAAGGTCTACAAATGTTATCATCTTCCTTCTAAGGAATTTTTGTTTCCTTGGATCTGACCTTTTTTGAACAGAAATCTTATTTCCATGCGACTGCAAATCATGGGGAGAATTGTGATGTTTTTTAGCCTTCTAAAAATCAGGTTTATTTTTTTTTCTACCTTTAGAGTTATTACCTACTCATAATCCATTATCTCTTGAACCTCATACTCCTTTAAACTTCTCTACTTATTCACCTATTGTTACACCTACAGCTTCCCATCCATTACCTATTACTCCTCAAAATTCACCTAAACCATCTTCACAAACTCCTCAGCCACCTAAGCAACTGAAAGTTTATACCAGAAAATAGAAAACTATTTCAAAGACTGTTTTGCAATTTGACACTTGTCGAGAGTTAGGCTTAAGTTCAGTTGCCTGTGAGAATGATAGAGGTAACGTTCTAGTTGAGACTCTTTCTCATTTACTTGAGTTTGATTATTTGCCTATTGCCAAGAGAAAAAGGGTAAGACAGTGTACTAAACATCTCATTCAGAGATATGTTGTTTATGGTAATCTAATGCCATCTTTTAAGGCTTTTACAGCATGCTTAGATAAAGAACAATTACCTAAAACCATTGAAAATGCTCTAAAAGATCCTAACTGGAGAAGGGCTATTGAAGACGAAATTAAAGCACTTGAAAAAAAAATATTTGGACCATTACAGATCTTCCACCTGGCAAGAAATCAGTGGGATACAAGTGAGTGTTTGCCATAAAATACAACTATGATGGCAATATACAAAGGTATAAAGCAGGGTTGGTGGAAAATAGTTTTACTCAAACTTATAGAATTGATTATAATGAAACTTTTGCTCATGTGGCTAAGCTAAATACAATTAGAGTTCTCTTAAGCTTGGCTGTAAACAAGGACTGAAAGTTTCATCAACTCGACATTAAAAATGTTTTTCTTAATGAGAAATTGGAAGAAGAGATGCACATAAGAGTGTCTGCGGGTTTGAAGTCTGTAAAAGGTGATCAAAAAGTTTGCAGACTTGATAAATTCATCTATAGTTTGAAGCAGTCACCTAGAGCATGGTTTGACAGATTCGCCAAGGTGATTCTAGAAAATGGATACAAACAATCTTTGGCAGATCACACACTTTTCGTTAAGGTGACCTCTAGTAATAAAAGGGTTATTTTAATAGTTTATGTGGATGATATAACTATGATAGGTGATGATGATGAAGAAATAAATCACTTGAAAGGGTTGTTGAATACTGAGTTTGAAACAAAAGACCTAGGAAAGCTTAGATACTTTTTAGGCATAGAGGTTGCAAGGTCGAGCAAGGGTCTGGTAATTAACCAGAGAAAATATGTTCTAGATCTACTCAATGAAGTTAGAATGTTGGGATGCAAACCAGTTGATACTCCTATGGAATCATGCTTAAAATTCAGTAGAGAAGACTCGAACCCTAAAGCTGATAAGGATAAATTTCAAAGGTTAGTGGAAAAGCTAATTTATCTATCATTAACCAGACCAGACATTGTTTTTCTAATCAATGTTATCAGTCAACACATGACTAATCCAAGAGAAGACCACATGGGAACTGCAATAAGAATTTTGACATATTTGAAAGGAACATCAGGGGATGGACTACTATTTAAAAAGACTCAAGAAAAGACTATTCAGATTTTTTCAGATCAAGCTAGGTAAGTGAACTAACAGACAAGAGATCAACTAGTGGCTACTCTCCTTTATTTGGAGAAATCTAGTGACCTGGAGGAGTAAGAAACAAAAAATTATGTCTAAAAGCAGTGCTGAGGCAGAATATAGGGCTTTAGCATTGAGAATGTGTGAAGGAATTTGGTTGTTGAAGCTACTGAATGAGCTAAACGTAAACCAGAAGGAAAATTTTGAAATTTTCTGTGACAATCAGTCTACCATACAAATTTTTCGAAATCCAGTCCACCATGAAAAGACCAAACACGTAGAGATTGACAAGTATTTTATCTCAAAAAAGATTACTAGTGGGACAACCTCTTTATCCTATGTTCCTACTGAAGAACAAGTGGCAGTTGTGCTTACAAAAGCTTCCTTCGATAAGTTTTTATTCAAACTGAGAGTATACAATGTATATTCTCTAGCTTGAGGGAGAGTGTAAGATTATCCCAGAGCTGTTAGAGTTTTGGTCACTATGTAATTAGTGTTATAATTATCTTGTAATTAGTAGTCAGTAGTTTACTTAAAGTCTATCTCCAAGATAAGAGTTAGAAGTTTGTTGTATTTAAGACTCCTAATTGTATCTAAAGTCCTACTATAAGAGTCTTTATAAAGCTGTAACACAAGAGAAATCATTTAACAGAGAATACAAATAATTTCAGTTTTCTGTTATTCGATACCGTTATTCTGCATATTCTACATACTGTTATTCCATATATGATGGACCTCAGAACCCCAATTCTTACACATCACATGTGATGTTGTTGGCATGTAAACAGGAAGAAGCTTGTTCGGCTAAAAACAATGTTTTCGAGTCCAACAGTCCAACGTTTTCGATCCAGATCATTAATTGGACTTTTCACAGGACGAAGAGGATGATGACAGCCTACCATTATTCTTCCCGAAGTTCGATTGTTACTATAATGCACCTCTCGGTTGTTGTAACTTTTCATTGCCTATGTTCTCTCTATTGATAGTTTTGCTTTTGCATGGGACCTTGGGGAGTAATGTTTGTATGTAATTATGACTAGTTTTTATTCTCTCTCAAGTTTTATTGACCTGAATGTTTGTTTGAAGTATTTTGCAGACAAGGAAATTTTATGTGTTGGTCGTGTAGCTGAAGAAGATCTTCACCGGGTGGCTACTGCAAGTGGTGGCTTTGATGTTTCTTCTCATTTTCAGGTTATCCCACGACAGCTTTGCGACAATGCTGGCTTTGAAGCAACCGATGTTTTGAACAAACTAAGGCAGAAGCATGCACTTCCATCTGGTTTTATTCTTTTCAAAATACTTTTGTAAGAGTTTAGGGTTTAGGGCTTCAAGTTTCAAGTTTATGGTTTAGGGTTTGAGTTTAGGGTTAAATTTTTTAACAAAAAATAAGACCGAATTGAAATAATGTTTAAATAATAAAAGTTAAATTTATTGTTTTTTAAATTAGGACTAAATTGTTTGAATGTACAGACATAGAGGACTAAATATGTTATTATGCAAAATATTTTAACTGTTGTTAGCTTCTGTTAATGGGTCAGTGGTAACATTGAAGCAAAACTAAAAGTTTAATGGTGACATTAAAGCAATTGAAAGTATGGTTACCAAATTAAATAATTTACCAAAATTTAGTTACCATTTGTGAACTTTACTCTAAATTAAAATACTATTTCTTGTCAGTACCCATAAATGACACGATAAAAGAGTTGAGTCAAATTTTACACAACGAATTCCGTTGTTTCTCTCAATTTGATCTTTGATTTTTTTTTCTATATTAATACTAAGATTTGACTACTTTTTCAACTAGTCTTAATTTTGATCATTTTAAAAACGTGACATTGTGGAATTTTATCATGTCATCACCCAAATAATATATATATATATATATATTAAAATATTCAGGTGCTGATCCGTTATAATCTTAAAGTACCATGTGATTAAATGGACTAAAAATCCTAGTTCAAAGATCAAACGGAGAAGTTAGGACTAATGTAACAAAATAAAATTCAGGGACCAAATTGAAAAAAGGAAAAGTTTAGGTAACAAAATGTGATTTATCCTGTTGTTAAAGTTATATCAATATTTATATATTCTATAATTAACTTAAGGGTACATTACACCAAAAGTCTACAAACTATTATTTTTGACAAAATCATAACATAAACATAATATTTTTTATTATTATTATGTTATTTGTCACATCATTTTTTCTTCTTTCATAATAAGTTGTTTAAATATCATTTTCAATAATTTTATTTGAGCCATTGGTAAAATAAAATCAAAGATAAAAAAATCCCCTTGAACATGCTGTTTGTCCCATTGCCAAACCACTAAGCTAGATGAGCATTTCGAGTGAACTTCACCACAACTTATATTTAAATTATATTGTATTATCACCTGAAAATATATCAAAATGTTCCTAAGATAGATTGAACCTAGAACCTATTACATTGAGAACCTAATGCCTAACTACCAAACCAAACCAAGCCATATATTTGATAAATTTTAACCAAAATGATACTAAACTTAAAATTCGATTAAAATTATGGTTTTATTCTGTTACCATATCAGAGGTTATGTTCTTTTTTGCTTTTTACACTAAACTAGTTTTCCACTTTATTTGGAAATAAAAATACACTAAATAAATAAACATTTATTTACATAAAATTAATATTAAATCATTCTAAAAATTAAATTTACAACGTTTACTTAATAAATAATAAACAATTTAGAAAATATAAATTTAATTTTTGAAAAGAAATAATAACAATTTAGAAAATATTAATTTTACTTTACTAGTAAATATGTCAATCGGTTAAATACTATTCAAAAATTAAAATAATAAATTTAAATCTAAATTTTACTTTCAAATAATTTAAAAATTATATTTTATCTTAAATAAGTGTTATAGGTTTAATTTAAAATGATTTAATATTAATTTTATATAAATAAATATTTATTTAATTATTATGTTTTTATTTCCAAATGAAGTGGAAAATAATTTGGTTTGGTCTTTAATTTTAATCACATTTTATATTTATTATTATTTTAGTTAAAATTATATCAGATATATGATTTGGTGGTTAGACATTAGGCTCTTAATGTGATCACCGTCTTATTCACACAATATTCATGGTCTGAATTTTCTTCTATTAATTATTTATTTTTTAGTGTTAATTTCAAAATTTTAATTGTGCACACCCTAAAATTTTATTTGTCTCCATCCATATAGAAATTATAATAAAATATTGACTAAAGATGATCATAAGTAGTAACGTATTTTTTTTAAGAGTCCACAAACATTTTTCTTAAGAGTCCACTAACAATTCATTTGAGCTCAGTTCATTTACAACCTTACATAAACACCCAAAAAGATAATAATCAATTACAATAAAAGATAGAATCTCACTAAAAATAAAGATTCTTCGGGTTTTGCGACTTATGCTTCTACTTTTGATGTTTTTCTTTCCCAAACACAGAATTCTCAAGTTTCAATGTTCAATTATCTCAACTCTGAAGACTGAAGATATGTAATTTTTTATTTTTTTAAACTCTTTATTTTTTAATATATAAAAGTATATTTCAATTATCTTTTAAATTTTTTTATACAAAATTTTAAGAGTTCAAGACATTTTGTTCTTCCTATTACAACTGTAGCAATACAAATAGAGGTAATACTTAAATATTTAGCTATTTTATGTTTACTTTTTTATTTTTTAACTTTGGAGTTTGAGTTAGAGATTAAATTAATTGAAGTAGAAGTAGAAATATGACTTTATGAATTAATGATTCTTTATACTAATTTCGTTGAATCAATTTAACAAAAGTCATTCTTTTTTGTTCTTGTTTTTTATTCATTGAATATAAATTGGTAATAGATACAAATTGAGTTATCTCGAGTTTATTGTAGTTTTGTAGTTATTATATATCACATTGCTTTGTAAATTATAATTTACAGATTTCTGATTTACTAACGTGCTTTTCAGGGGTAGAACGCAGGTGAAGATCAGTGGGGCCATGCCCCCAAAATTTTGAAAAATTAGATTTTAGCCTCTTAAATTTTCAAAATATTTAATTTGGCCCCACAAAATTTTTAGAAATTCATATTAAGTTTTAAAATTTTTAAATTTTTTAATCAAATTTCTTCCATAATTTTTAAAAATTCTCACTATGACTCTCAAATTTTGAAAAAATTTAGTTATGCCCCAAATCTATTGAAAAATTGTAAATAAAACCTTATTTTTTTGAAAAAATTCAATTTTAATCTCTATTTTTTGAAAAAAAAATTAAGTTGGACCACGCAAACTCTTTCATCAAGTTTCACTGGTATTTTTATGACCAGCGTGAATGGCGTGCTTTACTCCTCTTTGTTATGCATGATTGTACTCAATCCATAGGACATGGGGAAGAAAATGTTTACATAAAAATGTCCACGTCATAAAGATATCATATAGGTCCATCTATTTAAGTTGTAACATAAGACATTGTTTCTGCTTTTTAAACAAACCTTAAATTATATAACTTTTAATCACAGTGGCAGATCCACCATATAGTCAGAGTGGACAAGTTATTTACACATTTTTCGATTCACTAATGTTTGCATTGATAACTTATTTATACCTCATTAACACCTAGTCACTTATGTTCATAACCGCTGAAAGAACATGCTCGCGAACGTTAAACGATCATGTTCGCAAACGTTAAATGAACATATTCGTAAAAATTAAAAGAGCTAAATCCAAATATATTAAATAATAAATAAATAAAATTCGAATATAATGTTATATATATATGTGACCGCCCTAAAATTTATTTCTGAATCCCTTAGATAAGTTCCAGAACCATTTTGATATATTTTTCCGGTAATAATAAAAATATAACTTAAATCATAGGGGATTTTTTTTATCAATTCTTTTTTCATTTTGCATTCTTCAATTAATAGCACATCCTCCATGGCGGACCAAATGAGCGGCGTCGCAACAGACGAAAACCAGGGCAGTTGTACGGAAGAAACGCTCTATGATGTTATCCACCGTTCGATTTCGATGATTATCTTCCCCGATGGATCATCAACGGGATCGAAACCGTTGCTGCAGCGGATCAAAATATCCGTTTCCGAGAACGGGCCTCGTCTCCGTGAAGCCTCCAGAAACACTGGCCGAGCCATCTTGCTGTGGACTCGTCGAGGCAGCCGTCTTCGCGCTCTTCTTGTCATTTCTGTAAGCATCTCACTTTAATCATTTAATTAAATTATTAACTCATTCTTAATTTTTGTGTTTAGCGTTTTAATTTCTTTGATTTTCTTTCTCTGACAAACAAATTATTTGCAGATCGGGACGGTTGCTCTTCTTACATTGACAGGGCTGCTTGTATTTATGTTTTTATTTCTAGCGGCGACTGTCAATGCCATCATCGTCTCTCTTCTCATCTCTTTGGCAGCTGCGGGGGGATTCTTGTTCTTTTCCTTTGCCTGTGTAGCAGCTATTTATCTTGGGGCCTTATCCATTGCTGCATTTGTTATTTCTGCTGCCACGATTTCAGCCATTTTTGCTGCTGTGGTAGCTGCAGGTATGTTATCTCTCTAAGTCTATTTTTGGTTTTTACTTTGTTTCATTCGTATAGTTTTAAGATTTTGTTTTCTTTCTGTTTATAACCAATTTTCTATGCTTCAAGATGATTAAGCCTGTTCTTTGATGCCTTCATTTAGTATTATTTTAGATGGAAAGCCAAATCAAGTTGCTAGAATATTCTTTATATTATATATGTTGGGGCAAATGATTTCTATGATTTTCTCCTGCAAATATCTTTGGGGTGTTGCAGTGCCCCAAAGATTGGAAATTGAAAGTGTGTTATGAAGGAAAAGTAGGATGTATTAAAACTGGAAAGCAAAAAATATCTGGCCCTTTATGGAGAAGTGAATTTAGACTTTCTACATTGCGGAGCTGACCTCGTCCTATCTCCTATCATCACCCCTCACCATGAGTTAGTTCATTAATTGCTCTGTTTCTCTCGCATGTTTTATGCCTTTGTCTAGTTGCAAGAAAAGGAGGAATAACCAATATGCATTTTATTGACTGAGTTGGCTTTTGTGTGTTTGTTTGCATGACATCATATACAATGGTGTGCCTTTTAGCATTACTAATCCATGCTATTCTGATGTTTCTTGCCCTCCAAATCGTTTTCGCATGGCTTAAGGGCTACTTTTCCCCTATAGTAGTCCCAATTTATCAATTTCTCCCCTATAGTATTTTCGCATCAATTTAGCCCCTGAAGTAGTCAAATTGCATCACCGTTTGCCCCTTAACTGACACTCTAACCCTGATTTCTAAATCTCAAACCCTAATAAAAAATTTTATCAATCTAAAGTGATTATGAAACATAAAAGTATTTCTAAACCTTAAACGGTGATGCAATTCGACTACTTCAGGGGTCAAATTGATGCGGGCGAAATCGATAAATTGCGACTACTACAGGGGCAAAAATAGCCCTTGAGCCTTTTGGCATTAAGATGCACCAGTGCCAAAGTTTTCTTTTATTTGGCTTAAATATATATTTTTTTTCATTTAGGTGTCTAAACTATTTTTTGAATAAAATAGGTTCTTAAAGTTTTTATTTTGGTCTAAATAGGTGTCTGAAGTTTTTTTTTTTGCCAAATTAGGTGCCTAAAGTTTTAATTTTTGTCCAAATAAGAGCCTAGCTCTCTTGTGAATTTGGGTTTTTTTGGCCACGTGTCACTTAATGATGGGTGTTGTTTTTCTTTTTAAGTTAGACACCTATTTCAACAAAAATAAAATCTTTAAGCACCTATTTTATCCAAAAAATAGTTTAGGCACCTAAGTGAAAAAAGTTAGATACTTTGGGCACTTATTTTATAATTTAAGCATTTTTTTGCCAACTGCCATCCTTTCGTGATACTCTGTGCTTGGTTGATTGGAAAACTAGAAGGATGGAAAGAGGAGGTTAAAAGATGGAAAAAAGATTAATGTGCTTTATAGGAAAGAAAATAAAAATAAAGATGAAAGATCCATTAATGTTTTCAAGCTGATGTGGTCAATTTTTCTTTGTTCATGGCTAATGATAATCATGCAACTTGAATGTTCTGGACTGGTGCTTTCATCTGATATGTTCAATTTGAAATCAGGTTGGGTTGGATTCTTTTCGGCCATATGGCTGGGTACTAAGAAAAGTATAGGCTTTGCTAAGCAGTCACTGAGCATGACTGGATCAGCTTTTCCGGTCTAATCGATACGCCCATCACGACTAGGAACCGGGACACTACAGGAAGTGGACAAAGTTTCAGATTGAAATGCTTGTCTTGAAGAAAATCCTAGATGCTTGAGCATATGTATAAATTTTCTTCTCGTGCTTACGTTTTTGACAGCTTTATTGCTTGTGTATATCGGTGAGATGCTGTTGCTTGTTCATAGATGGAATTGATATGCATGTGAAGATGTTTTGATTCAAGGCAAATTTATCACATTCGCCACCTCAATGTTAAATTTTGTTTCTCTATTTTAATGAATTAAAATTTTCACCATATAGTATTTACATTTTCTTCATATTATATAATTGTATATAATATTGTCACTTCTATGAACCTAACAAGTTGTTCTAGTGGAAAAACGGATTATATTTATTTTAATAGACCCGAGTTCAAATCGCTTATCTGCAAGGTGTGTGTGCATTGTCAAAAGGTTAAGAATACTATGAACATACTCTACTTATAAGAGTGTGTGCCATGGAGCATGCATGTCATGTTTGTGATACTAAATGCACTATATCTTTCATAAAATACATGTTTGTGAAAGAACTCAGATTCCAGAAACACTCCTATGAAACCATGACACGTGTAATAATCAAGCAATCAGAACATCTCGTTCCTTCAAAGTAGGATGCTACATATTTTAGAAAAAAAACCTACTGATTAATACACAAGCAGCAAGGCCAGTGGGCAACTGATATAGTTGTTTGGTGACTAACTGATTCTAGAGTCAGGTACATCTGTTACAAGCTTGGCAAACATGATCGAGTTAACGTGTACTATTTAGGGGTAAGTACTCAATTGAATCGAGTCAAATTGAGTGGAAAACATTTTAGTTAGTAGAGTTAATGTGTACTATTTTATCATTCAAATTTTATTTTAAATTTTTTCAAGTTGAGTAGAGTCAAAACAAATATATTTGTTAAAGTTTTTGTTCAAATTTAATTGTATTTATTTAAAATGTTATTGTAACGACCCGAATTTTTGAGTCAATGCTTGGGCGTTGACCCGAGTTATGGACCCTCATGTTTGTTGGAGTATCGGATCCCTTGGGCCAAGTTTGTGCCTATCGAGTGAGAATTGAGTTTCATGGGCTTGAGTTGTACCAATTTGTGGATGGGGGAGAAACTATGAGGTTCTAAGTTGTAATTTTACCCTTTTTTAAATAAAAGGTTGATCACTCTTTATTATTTTGTCTTTCATTTGGGAAAAGGGGAACACAGTGATATAACCACCATGTCATCTTCTTCTTCTTTCCTATCAACTCCTCCATGGAACCCCCATCTCCCAAAGCTTAGAAACCAAATCTTTACCTTCTAAACTTTGATTATGGGATTGTGAATGAAGAAGAAGTTGATCACCTTTTCAAGAGCTTCATGAAAAGTACATTTTTGTAGTAAGAAGGCAAGAAAAGGTGTTTTGGTAGTTCTTACAAGCTTGAGTCAAAGAATGAAGGTTGAAGGGTTAGCTTGGAAGCTTGATTTTGGGTTTTGTTTGCTAAGGTCAGTACATTTATGACTCCTTTGATTCTTGAATATCTTAAAGTAGTTCCTTTGCTTGATTTGTGGTTGAGATGGCTAGATTTGGGTGTTAAGGTAACTTGAAACCCTTTAACGGTGAATTTCGGGTTAATGGTTAATAATGTGTAAAAATGGTAGCAAATCACCCTAATTAACTCTCATAATATGTAGGATTAAGTTAAGGGGTTAAAGGCTACGTTTTGGAGGCTTGAAAAGTGATTTCCTGAGCCTTGAAAGCCATTTCTGGGCTTCGGTATCTATACAAGGAGACCCCATACCAATACCTTGTGTTATTTTTTATGATCAAAGGCAAATTCCAGTAGCAAAAACTAGTATCGATACCAAAAGATGGGTATCTACCAGTGGTATCGATACCAAAAGATAAGTATCGATACCAAGAGAATTGAAACGATGAGGGGTATCGATACCAAAATATGGGTATCGATACCAAGAGATGGGTATCGATACCAAAAGATGGGTATCGATACCTATTGTGCAATCTGCCAAAAAATGTTAACTTATGTCTGGAGGACTGAAAAATTATACCATTCGATCCAATAAACCCCTAATGGCCTAAAATGGTTTGTAAAACTGAGAAACTGAGGTTTAACCCTTATAGATGAGAATTACGTGTAATAACTTGGTAAATGATGAGTTGATATAATTGAGATGGTTAACGTTATGCCTTGGGGTATTTGTTGGACGGCTTGGCTTGGTGCCACTTACCTCTTGGTGAGGTGTATAAATGCTCGGGGAGCATGTGTTATTTTATGTTGTGGTAAAGGAATCTGGATGTCCTAGAGTTAATGCAAGGGCACTTATATAAGGGGGTGTATGCTTCGGGCTGTGTGATCGAGTACATCCGACGTATCCACGAGCTATGTGATTTGGGTGCGGTTAGAAACCTATCTGTGGCTATGGTGAACCGGATAGGAAAACATAACTCGGTGGGCTATGTGAGTTCGAGTAACTTGATGGGCTATATGAACTTGAGTAACCTGATTGGCTGGGTGACCTCAGGTAAAGACTGCTTGTGGCTATTGTGATCCATGTATGTCTAGGACGTATCTGTGGCTATGGTGATCCGGATAGCCGTCAGGTTACCTGTGATCACACTGCTCTGGTTTGAGCACACTTAACAATTTTCATTCAATCCAAAAATTCTAATAATATAAGCCTCGTATGAAAAAATTGGGTAACACAAAAATGCCACTCTCGGGGGTGAACTATTCATTTACGGGGTTAACTTACACAACTTTTGGAAATTACACTTTGGTCCTGAACTTTTCTAAAGTTCACACTTTAACCCCTAAACTTTCAAAAATTACATTTTAGTCACTAAACAAAAATTGGGATATTTCAATTCCTCCCCTTTAAGAAAATTCATCATCGAATTTTTAACGTACATTCCTTTCAAACAATTTTGGATACTGCTCTTTCATTCGCTTTTCGGTTTCCCAAGTGGTTTCCTTAACTTTATGATTCATCTAAAGGACTTTAACCAGTGGATTTTTCTTGTTTCTTAATTCTTTAACTCCATATGCTAGGATTTTCACTGGTTCTTCTTCATAAGTCAGATCTGATTGTAGCTCGATTTTCTCAGGAGAAATTACATGTGAAGGATCTAATCTATACCTACGTAGCATGGACACGTGAAACACATCATGAATCTTACTAATATCTGGAGGTAATGCCAGTTGGTAAGCCACTGGTCTAACTCTTTTTAAAATTTTATATGGTCCAATAAATATAGGACTAAACTTCCCTTTCCGCCCGAATCGTAGCACTTTCTTCCAAGGAGAAACCTTTAGGAACACTTTTTCTCTAACCTCGTGCTCAATATCTTTTCTCTTTTTATCTGCATAGGCTTTTTGTCGATCTGTGGTGGCTTTAAGATTATGTTGAATTATCCTAATTTTATCTTCTATATCTTGCGTTAAATCAACTCCTCCAATGCTTGAGTTATTTTAAACATTTCAATCTTGCAATTCAAACCAATTAAGAAGAGTTCGGCACTTCATTCCATATAATGCTTCGAAAGGTGCCATCTTAATACTTGCTTGATAACTATTATTATAAGCAATTTCAGCCAAAGGTAAGTACTTTTCCCACGATCCCGCAAATTCGATCACACAAGCCCGTAACATATCTTCCAAAATCTGTATGACCCTTTCAGATTGTCCACATGTTTGCGGATGAAAGGCTGTACTAAAATTTAATTTAGTACCCAACGCTTCATGTAATGCACCCTAAATCCTCGAAGTAAATCTTGGATCTCTACCTGATACTATCGATACTGGAACACCATACAATCATACTATCTCTCGAATATAAAGTTCTGCATATTTATCCAGTGAATAATATATTCGAACTAGAATAAAATGAGAAGACTTTGTCAGTCGATCCACAATAACCCATATTGAATCTTTTTTGCTTGGTGTAGTTGGAAATCCAGATATAAAATCTATCGTTACTCGCTCCCATTTCCATTGTGGAATAGAGATAGGCTAAAGCAATCCAGAAGGTACTTGATGCTCATCTTTTACTTGTTAACATGTTAAGCACTTTGCCGTGAATTCTGAGATTGCTCTTTCATTCCTGGCCACCAGTATCGAGTCCTCAAATCTTGATACATCTTGTTACTTCCTGGGTGTATAGTCAATGGACTATAATGGGCTTCTGTTAATATCTCTTTCTTCAGATTGTCATCATCAGGAATATATACTTTACCTCTGTAATATAGACAACCATTAGGCTTGATCTCATAATCTTGTACTTCTCCTACTTCAGCTTGTCTTCTCCTTTCGAGACATTTTTCATCTATAGTATGCAAATCCTTGATTTGATCTAATAAAGTTGGCCTTATCTGAATTTCTGCTATCAAGGAACCATCTTGTTCCAATGACAACTGTGCATTCATCATGCGCAAAGCAGAAAGTGTCTTTCGACTAAGAGCATATGCGACTACATTAGTCTTCCCAAGGTGATAATCAATAACCACATCGTAATCCTTCAAAAACTCAACCCATCTTCTTTGTCGTAGATTCAGATCCTTTTGTATCATCAGATACTTCAAACTTTTGTGATCCGTGTAAATGTGACACTTTTCACCATACAAATAATGTCGCCAGATTTTCAAAGCAAAAATCATAGTTTCCATTTCCAAATCATGCGTTGGATAGTTCTTTTCATGAATTTTGAGCTGCCTTGATGCATAGGCTACCACATGACCTTCTTGCATCGGTACGCAACCCAAACCATAATGAGATGCATCACTGTACAGAGTATACTCTTTTTCTGGTTTTGGCTGGATTAGAACTGGTGCTTCAGTCAGGACTTTCTTTAATCTTTCGAAACTTTCCTGGCACATCTCTGTCCATACAAATGGAATACCATTTCGTAGCAGCTGGGTAAGAGGCATAGCAATGATGGAAAAATTCTGCACAATGCGCATGTAATATCCAGCTAATCCCAAGAAACTCTGAACTTCAGAGACATTTTCAGCGCTTCCCATTCAAGAATAACTTGTATTTTCTTGGGATCAACTCTTATTCCTTCTGGTGACACTACATGTCCAAGGAAAGTTATTTCTTACAACTAGAACTCGCATTTAGAAAACTTGGCTTAAAGTTGCTTATATCTTAAAGTTTGTAGTACCACTCAAAGATGGTAGTCATGTTCAGCTTCGGTCTTCGAATAAACCAAAATATCATCTATGAAGACCACAACAAACTGATCCAAATAGGGTTGGAATACCCTATTCATCAAGTCTATAAATCCAGCAGGGGCATTTGTAAGTCCAAACGGCATTACCAGAAACTCGTAGTGTCCATAACGAGTTCTGAATGCTGTCTTTGGTACATCTTCTTCTTTAAATTTTAGTTGATAATACCCCGATGGAAGATCTATCTTTGAGAACACCGCTGCACCTCTGAGCTAATCAAATAGATCTTCAATCCTTGGTAGGGGATACTTGTTCTTAATGGCTACTTTATTCAACTGCCGGTAATCTATACATAATTGTAGGGAACCATATTTCTTCTTTACAAATAGCACTGGAGAACCCCATGGTGATACACTCGGTCGAATGTAACCCCGGTCTAGCAATTCTTTTAATTGAGCTTTTAGTTCCCTTAATTCCGTTGGTGTCATCTTATATGGTTCCATTGATACCGGCTCGGTTCCAGGAAAAATATCGATCCCAAACTGTATTTCCCTATCCGGAGGTAACCCGGGTAACTCATCTGGAAATACATCAAGAAATTCCTTTACAGTCAGGATATCTTCAATCTTCTTAGGAGACTTTTGAGTATCCACCACATAAACCAAACATGCTTCACATCCATTACATAACAGCCTTTGAGCTGTCGTTGCAGAAATTACTGACTCTAAACAAATAGTTCTTTCTCCCACAAAGATTACTTCAGAACCCTTGGGTCCTTGAAGTATCAACCTTTTCTTCTTACATTTTACATCTACATCATATGCAGATAACCAATCCATTCCAAGAATGACTTCAAATTCATGGAATGGAAGTTCCATTAAGTCTGCCGGGAACTTAATCCCTTGAATTTCTAAAGGACAGTTCTTACATATTCTAGTCACTCGTGCACTATGTCCAAGAGGATTATTGGCAATCACATCACTAGATATTTTCTTCATAGGAATCTTTCTTTGTTCTACTATTTTAGTGCTAATGTATGAATGAGTCAAACCCGGATCAATTAAAGTAAATATTGGTTCACCCAAGAGTCGGAACGTACCTGCGATAATGTCCGGGTGATACTTTTCTTCATCAGTGCGGATATTGTATACTCGAGCTGGAGTCCGAAATTCCCTATTGGATGCATCCTCAGAAACTCCTTGTGTTAATGTCATGGGTTGTCCACCACTACGACTTCGACCTCAGGAAGAAACGAATGCAAATTTTTTAGTCTGAGTAGGCTTCTTTGGTTTCCCCTCCGGACAATCCTTGATATAATGCTCAATACTGCCACATCTATAACAGGCTCCTGTAATTGTTCGAAAGACTCCCAAGTGTCGTCTTTTACAAATTTCACATTCTAGAATAGTAGGCCTGATCAATCCAGTAACTGACATCTGAACATTCTGCCATTTCCTTGAAGCATGATTTCTTTGAGTAAATCCAGACTCAGCTCTGCCTTGTGATCGATTACCTCTACCTCGTTTAGACTGTGTCAAGGTAGAAGTATCACTGGACCTTTTCGTTGCTCGAGAGGACTGAGTTTTAACTAGCTCCAAATAGGCTCTTTCCATCGCATTTGCTCTGTTCACAACCTCATGGAAATTTGATAGATTCATGCCTAATAAAATTTCCTTGGGCCTTGGGTGCATCTTTTCTATAAACCATTCACATCTAGACTTTTTTAGTCGTCATCAACTCAGTTGCGTACCAACTCAATCTATTAAAATCTAACTCGTACTCATAAACTATACGAGTATCTTGTTTAAGATCCAGAAACTGTTGGAGCATTTCTCTTTTGAACTGTTCCCTGATATACTTAGCTTTAAATACCTCCTGGAAAAATGTCTAATTTATTTCAGCAGCGGGTATTAACTCCGTGGCATTTGTCTACCAAATACTCCTTTCAGTAAGGAAACAGCTCCTTCCAACTTTTCAGCATTGGTGCAACCAATCCCTTCCATTAGGATCTTAACATCATTTAACCATAGGTCGGCAGCCATCGGCCCACTTTCTTCATGAAATTCTGGGGCTCCGAGCTTTTTAAGTTCGTTCACTGTTGACGCTTTAACCAGTACGGATCCCGGAGCTAGTACTGGTGCTGGGGGCTGAAGTCTATTTACCACAGCTTCAAGTGCTTGTACTAATGCCCCATATTCTTGTGCTGGAGCTCTTTGTTGCACCAGTGGGTCTACTGGGGCAAGAGCAGGAGGTGGAGCCTGCTGAACATCATTGCTCCCACTCTGAACCTCCTCCTGATCCCCGCGATCTCTTGCTTGACGTGACTCAGCAGTACTCGACATTTTCGTATGCTACGGTAACCTATTTATATATATATATAAGGAGCAAAATCAAGTTATACAGATAGTACATCAGTAATATGATATCCTAAGGGCATGTACTTAATAACAAATCATTTTAGACTCGGTTTAACCTCTAGAATTGGCTAAACCTATAGCTCTGATACCAATAAACGTAACACCCTTAACGTATACTCGTAGACCGAATATACACTATAGATGTTACAAAGTTATTAAGAAAACTTGACTTGAATTTTTTTTGTAGTTTAACCCTTTTCTCGGTTTTGAATTAAAAACTGTGTCAGACTACAGTAGCTAGTTTTGACCCTGAATTATTTTATAAAATTTATACATGTGTTTTTGAAATAAAAATATTAATTAGGGTGAAAACTAGATACCCTTCCTAGACCCTTTCTTAATTTAAAAATTCCTACATGATTAGGATTAAACGATACTTAATTACATCCAAATTTCTTAACTACTTGTAACAAACCATTTTATCAAATCCATACATCCATAATATATATAAATGCGTTATATACTTAGGTTTACAAACCCGTTTACTCATTTAAAAATACATACCAACATATACTTTAACTTTTTGTACATGCCACTAGATATCAACTACTTTAAAGATGTATATACCGTAATTCTTATTATAACTTGATCTCTAAAAGACAACTCTTCCTCACTAGTCTATCTCAGAGAACCTACGTGTGAAACAATATCACACGCTAAGTATGAACTTAGTGAGGCATATAAAACAGTTTATTAAAAACATAAAGTAATACAAATTGATATGTCATGCAATGAGTGTATTACCCATTCTCTATAATTGACAATATGTCATATATTAGTATACCGTGTATTTTTACTAACATGTAAATCATGAATTATCTCTATCAAGTATAACATGAAACATTTCTATCATGTATCATGTAACCTTTCTATCATGTAAGTCACGTACTTCTCAGCCATGTGACATGTAACTTCTTATTCGTGTATCATGTAATCATGTAACATTTGTAGTATGTATCATATAACATATGTAGCAAGTAACATGTAACATCTGAATCATGTATCATCTTGTTATTATTATCATCGTGTCTGGCTAGAGGCCCATGAAAACCCCATAGCCTATCTGCACCGTAGTGCCATGTAGAGTACATACTCAAGAGGACGCTCTTTGCTCCTCATATAAGGATGCTCTTTGCTCCTTATATAAACACCTTGTTAGTGCATTTGCACTATGAGCGTGGATCCCCAGGTGTATCTTGTTTCATTTTAGTTTTTTTATTATCCATATTCCATATACAAACATGCATTGTCATTATGCAAGATAAATTCTTACCTCATGTTCTACTGAAGTTTACATTTACTGAAATATACAATAAGTCAAGTTTCATATAAATAATGCAATATTATTTTCAATTTAGGGTCGACTTATCACAAGTCTTCCCTTTTTCATCATTATGGAAGCATATAAAATGCACTCACTTGTTTATGTAGGGTAGCCTCACTAAGCTTTTTCGATATCATTTCTTTTCTTGCTATTACTTGGTTCTTCTTCAATCTCTCTTTGAACTGTAGAAGACCAATAGAACACATTCTATTACTATTCTTTGTTAGACTTAAATCTAACATTACTAACTCGATTCAAGACATATTTATTCGAATATAAAATATTTTCTAAAAAATTCCCAAAATTCCATCTAATTACCGAAAAGGTTCATAGGTCTTTAGTGACCATTTTGAATATTATTCAATTGCTCAAGCTCAATTTAAAGCAATTTCCATCACTATTTACTTATTTTGGACTATTTTTCTTTTAGTCCTTAAACTTTAAAAATGTAAAATTTTAGTTACTACATTACATTTGTACATTTAATTCATGTACAAATTAACTTTTCTACTCAGTTCCAACATTTCTAAAATTTTCCCTAAACTTTCAACTTTGTCCTTCAAAATTCCTTTATTTCGAAATATGTCCCTAAATTTTACCTTTCTTGTCATTTTAATCCTTAAACTTTCATAACATGCTTAAATCTTCAATTCTATCAATTTTCCATAAATTCAAGACCAATCCCTAATTTTTACTAACTTGTCGAATTGGTCCTTGAATTTCCAAAAAATTTCATTTTGATCCCTAATCACCAATTCAAGCTACTTTCACCATAATTCAATGATTCCAATGCTAAAATAAAAATTTCAATAATTTCCCCTAATTTTCCAAAATTTCAAAATAGTCCCTAAATTTACAACTTGGGAAATTATTCAACATATCATCAAAATAGGTCTCCCAACATCATAATTCAATCAATTTCATCATTAATTTAGCTTTCTAACCAAAATCCCCAAATTTTAGGGTTAGGGTTTATAATCTCTAACATGGAATTTATCCAATTTCAACCTTAATTCCATGTTTAAATCATCAATTTAACTAGCTACAAGTCTAATTCCATCATCAAATTCAAATTCCACAACCAATATTCATCCATAACATAACTCACACTGACTTTTATCATGCAAAAATACTATCAAAATGAAGAGAATCGAATGTATAACAATTTACCTAAATGAACTTTGCTTGAAACTAGTCTTGAATTCTTCAAAATTGGCTTGAAAGTTTGAAACTTCTTTCTCCTTCTTTGTTTGCTGAGTTCGAACAGCTCTTGGAGAAAATAAGATGATTTTTTATCATCTTTTAATCTATTTAATCCAAGTGTCATTTTAAATGAATTTAAAAATTCATTTAATTAGTGTAATTACCAGCTTGCCCTTTTAATATATTGGCCATGATTCAATCTTATAAAAATCAATGGCTATGATTTAATCCATGTGTAAATCTTCTTCCAAAATTGACCTCAAAGTTTCAAAATATTTCAAAAATACCATCCATGGCAAATGTCCAATTTGCCCTCCAACTAGACTTTATTTACTAACAAGACTTGAAAATTGTCATTCCTTTAAAATCTAACTAAATCTAGTTAGAATCCAACAAAATATTCATAGAATAATATTTTATGAATTTTCCATAATTTCCTGGAACTGTCTTTAAAATTTTAGTTTGATCCAATATACCGATAATTACCGAGAAATTTTATCAGATACATTTCCTCTTAGAAATCTTATCTCCACAATCTATTTCGAATACTATTGACTTAAAATGAATCCTTTTTATCAGTCAAAATATTGAATATGGGACCTTCCAGTAGGTCACCCATCCCTGTACTGCTCTGGTTTGAGCATACTTAACAATTTTCATTCGATCCAAAAATTCTAATAATATAAGCCTCGTATAAAAAATCTGGGTAACACAGAAATGCCACTCTCGGGGGGTGAACTATTCATTTACGGGGTTAACTTACACATCTTTTAGAAATTATACTTTGGTCCTGAACTTTTCCAAAGTTCACACTTTAGCCCCTAAACTTTCAAAAATTACATTTTAGTCACTAAACAAAAATTGGGATATTACACTCTCAAATCTATAAGGACCAATGGGAGAAGAAGGCCAAGGAGAGTAGGAATCAAATTGTATGGCCATATCTGCCCCTCTCCCTTTGGCTCCCTTCCTACTCTCCATCGACACTTGATACACATTCAAATTTCGGTGGCTCATGTGACCTTAACCTCGAACGTAAAATAGCCAATACTACTACCATAACGTTTTTTCACCCTGTCGAAGGGCCAAAAAGAGCTATCACAAAATGAGCCCTTAACTCTCCCGGTACTCAGAAACGAATTGAAACCTTTAAAATCGTAAGGTACCAAACCATGCCAGAAGTCCATGAGGGCTGGCCTCCACCCCACAGCCTCTCGTTTTAGCCCAAACTCACGAAAATAACGACATTTCCATTCGAAAGGGGATCTCCACACCTTCGAGGCCACAAACGAGCAGAACTTCACCGGGACTATAGAACTGAAAAGGAAAAAGGGAGGGGGCGAAACATTGAAAGATGGAAGAGATACCGAAGGCGAAGGTTTTTCATTTTCTTTTCCACACCAGCGTACACATACTGACATGAAGCTTGTTTGTAGACATCTTTTGTCAAATTTTGATTTCTTAACACTGTTGTGATTGCATTCATGATTCCTTGTGATATATGGGTCGATGATGATGCCCTTTTCATAATTGGCTTTTTTGTCCATTTGTATAATCCCAAACAAAATATATGAAACCCAATTGAAGTTACATGAGTTAATTTGAGTACAACAATTTTGTCTAGTATGTGGCCGATAAGCTTTTTTGCATATATGCAATTGGTCTTTGGAGTACTGATACTATCATACTAAGTGGGATATAGATATAGCAAGCTACTTTATTGTAATGTAATGAACATTTTAGGAATGTGAATCAGATTCTATTCTTTCAAAACTTTGTGATTTGGTCTATGATTTCCTTGTTTCTGTAATTCCTACTTTGTTTTAAGTTCATTTTTATCAAACTTGAACCGCATTCTTCTCGGCTACTATAAATTTCCTGCGTAACTTCAATTCCTCCTGTTGACATTACAAACAAGCCTACAACTTTCATGGGGATTTAAAGAACTGGATCTTTCAGCCATACCTGGATCAGTTTGTTGTGGTTTTTATTGATGACATTTTGGTGTACTCGCGCTCGGAGGAGGAGCATGATTACCATCTACGTGTGGTTCTTTAGACCTTGAGAGATAGACGTCTACTTACCAAGTTCAATAAGTGTGAATTTTAGCTTTCGAAGGTGGCATTTCTTGGCCACATAGTTTCCGCGGATGGGATCCGAGTAAATCCTCAGAAAATTCAGGTTGATGTAGAATGGAAGCCACCTAGGGCTATATCGGAAGTCTGTAGTTTCCTTGGGCTTGTTGGGTATTATAGACGGTTTGTTAAAGGTTTCTCTATTATAGTTGCACCATTAACCAAGTTAATGCAAAAAGGATTCCCGTTTGAATGGAACGAGAGAAGGCAACAAATTTTGAGCAATTAAAAGCTTATCTCACGAAGGCTCCGGTCTTAACTCAACCCAAGCCAGGGAAAGATTACGTCGTGTTTAGTGATGCTTCCTTGAATGGGCTAGGTTGTGTACGCATGCAAGATGGTAAGGTGGTTACTTATGCCTCAATGTAACTTAAGCCCCATAAACGGAACTATCCTACACATGATTTGGAGCTTGTCGTAGTTATCTTAGTATTTAAAGATTTGGAGGCACTACCTGTACGTAGAGAAGTGCTATATATACACCGACCATAAGAGCTTGAAATATCTGCTTGCCTAGAAGAAATTGAATTTGAGGCAACGTTGGCGGATTAAATTGTTGAAAGACTATGAGTGCATCATAGAATATCTTTAACTCCTCAAAAGTACTATTTTTTATGCTTATTTCACAATGCTTTTGCTTTCCTTTAAGTAGATATGTTTGCATTTAGTTGTTAAAATCCATGCATTTGCATAAGGAGTTAGGAGTTATTTTGTTGCCAGTGTGAAGGGTCGTTTTGCTAGTTTTGATGCAGGACACAGGTAGGCAGGCATGACAGATAGGCGCTTGCAGAGAACGCAGGAAATGAAGCAAGAGAATTGCCGAGTAGCAGTTGGCATAGATAGACCAAGCAATGCTAAGCTTGGCTAGGAAATAATTGATGTTCGATGACCGGTCAAAGTAGCTGTTGGACTTTGTACACGTCAACCCTAGGATTCAAATCAGGATAAGAGAATACCGCATCTTATCCCTTCGCGCATTCAAATTTTAAACTCAAAAGCTTATCCTAGGGTTTCCACGCATGCCTATTTAAAAAAAGCTCAAGGCACCACTTGAGGGGATCGAATCGGAAGAGAGGCTGCATCATGGTGAACCGAGAGGCGACGCGGTCTGACTAGCTAAGACTAAGAGCTCTAGAGCAATCGAAGGGTTGCATCAATGGATCTCGTTCTTGCCAATCTTTTAGTTTTAATTTCATTTGAATAATGATGTTAAGATACGATCATATTTTGTGGCCCAACCATGAACTAAGCTTTTACAGTCGGTTGAGGAATGTTTGCGATGAACACTAAATTTATGTTTGGCTTTTAATAATTTACATTGCCTTGGCATTATTTTCTATCTGCTAGTACTTGATTTTCTCAAATCTTTTTCCATACGACAGTTGGCATAGTGTGCTTATTGCACCTTAATATCTTAACAGACTTAAGGAGCAATGATCAGTTGCCAGATACTAAGGCGAAAAGCTTCGAGAGAAGATGTTCAAGTAGATGAACCTACTTCGGAAGTGAGTCTACCCCTTAGGAGTGAAGGTTACACTTAATCAAGTTAATTAATGAAAAGCTTCACTATAGACATATAGGGGTTTATTCATGGTTAACTTAGGGTATTGTCATCGACAGAGGTAATACTACTTTTAATCTGCTCGGTAATAAAACCAAGGCAAGACATTATTAAAGGCTAGCATAAGTAGCGTGAAATCCAGGCATCCCTTGCCAATGCTCATCATTCAATTAAACATTTTCGTTGCCATATTGTTTTCATTTTTCACTACTTTGTTTTTGTTATCTTTCGATCAAAAACCCAATTCATTTCAACATTTTCATTTTTCTTGCATCAAGTAAACATTAAGGAAATAAATTCCTGGTCAATCCTCGTGGATTCGATACTCAGCTTATTATATTATTACATGCTGACCGTGTATACGTGTACGTATAAGACTCACTTTGTCATTATTTTATTGCACTTTTACACTAAATATTCAATTGTTTGCCAAGTGTTAGCAAAAGTAGACAAGTTTTTTGCGTCACTACCGGGGATTGTGACGGAATTTATTGTTTTAATTTTTACTTGTCTCGTTTCTTTAACTATTTCATTTTATTTACTTATTTTAATTGGTGTGTGACCAGAAACCACCCTTTGGTAAAAGATTGGCTATATGACCCAGAAATTGAAAGAACCTTACGGAGGTTAAAAAGAAAAGCTTGAGAGATGGCACATCGAGGCAATGGAAGAGCTGATGGTAACCCAAACAATCAGGGAAATCCACCAAATCACAATTGGATACCGGCCGCACTTGCTGCCCCAGCTGTTAATATGGAGGAGGATAGACCTATTTGAGAACACTCGGCACCGAACATAGATAATTTGATACCATAAATGATTTGTCCAGAGGTAAATACACCAAATTTTGAACTTAAACCGATAATGATACAAATGCTTTTGAATGTATGACAATTTGATGGAGCACCTACTAGAGACCCGAGGTAACACTTGAAGCAATTCATTGAAGTTTGCCAGCTATTTCAACAGCATAAAGTGTTGGAGTATACAGTGAAGCTAAAATTATTCATATTTTCCCTGAGAGATAGAGCAAAAACGTGGCTTTGTTCCTTGCCACCTGGTTCTGTCACCTCATGGGGAGATCTATATCAGAAACTTTTGTTGCGATTCTAGCCACATAATCTCACTGCCAATCTAAGAAGTGAGATCATTATGTTTAGACAAGCTGGTGATGAGACTCTATATGATGCTTGAGAGAGATTCAAAGACCCGTTGAAAATGTGTCCCATGCATGGATTCCCAAATGAAGATCTTCTACAATGGACTCAATACGCATGCCACAACTATTGTTGATGCTTTAGCAAATGGTTCACTGCTGGACAAGAACTATACAAAGGCATTTGGTATCCTTGAAAAGATCTCAACTAATGACTTCAAGTATCCTACTGCCAAACTAGGGACCAGAACTAAAATTGGAGGAAAATTATCACTAGATGAATTCACATCCATCCACACTGAGATTTCCAATCTTACTAGCATGGTGGGAAATTTACAAAGAGTAAAGAATCTCAAGAGATTAAGGTGTTAGACCCATTCTGCACAATATGTGGGGAAGACTATTACATGAAAGATTGCTCTGCTAACCCTGAGTCGGTAAACTTTGTTGGCAATTTCAATCATAATTATAATACAAATTCTAATACTTACAATGCAGGATGGTGGCAACACTCGAATTTAGCTTAGGGAAATCAAGGGGGTAATCAACACAATGCCCTGCGACAAAACAATGCCCAGCGTCATAATAGCAATGTCAGGTAAGGATTCCATCAGAATGCCATGCCACAGAGGATGCAAATAAACTTTTATGCAGGACAAAGAAACAACAAGGGGACTTTAACAGAATATATAGAGAGAAATGACGCAATTGTACATAGTTTGCCAACATCTATGCGGAACCTGGATATTCAGATTGGACATATTGCCAATACACTTAGCAATCGACCCCAAAGAACATTGACAAGCAATACAGAAGATGCTCAACATAGAGACAATGAACAGTGGAAAGTTGTAACTCTTCAGAGTGGCAAACAATGCAAGACTGAGATACCTGTCAAGCAGTCAACCAATTACCAAGAGAATGGACTAGTAGATGAACCAAAAGAAGTAGAGAAGAAAAAAGTATACATAAGCGATGACAAACCGCTGTTTGATGCCAGACCTTAGTTGGATGCCAGCAACCCCTTGGCAAAGCCAGCAGAGTCAGCATTTTGCTTACCCATCTCTACTGTTTCTACAAAGACTACAAAAGCACAAGCAAGATCAGTAATTTAAGCGCTTCTTGAAACTTCTTAAGCAATTGTAGATCAACA
This sequence comes from Hibiscus mutabilis, assembly GCA_019671005.1. Taxonomy (NCBI): domain Eukaryota; kingdom Viridiplantae; phylum Streptophyta; class Magnoliopsida; order Malvales; family Malvaceae; genus Hibiscus; species Hibiscus mutabilis. The sequence continues at coordinate 42,897,203 of CM033726.1, read as the reverse complement.
TACCGTTAGTAGAAGCTCTTGAGCAAATGCCCAATTATGTTACATTTATGAAGGATATTTTGTCTAAAAAGAGGAAATTAGGTGATTTCGAGACTGTAGCTCTTATTGAGGGATGTCTTGTAATGATACTCAATCACTTGCCACCTAAGCTGAAAGATCCAGGAAGTTTTACTATTCCTTATACCATTGGAAACAAATTCATGGGTAAAGCACTGTGTGACCTGGGAGCCAGCATCAATTTAATGCCAATATCTATTTTCAAAAAACTCGGTATCGAAGTAAAGCCTACCACCGTAACACTTCAGTTGGAGGATAGATATTTTGCACATCTTAAGGGTAAGATAGAGGATGTTCTAGTAAAGGTAGATAAATTTATATTTCCAGCTGATTTTATTATTTTAGATTATGAGGCAAACATGAATATCCCAATCATATTGGGCAGACCATTCCTTGCCACAAGTAGAGCCTTAATTAATGTTTATAAAGGTGAACTTACTATGCGCGTGAATGATCAGCAAGTTACATTTAATGTATTTCAAGCTCTTAAACGTGCAGATGAACCAGACGAATGCCAAGTTGATGAGATGATAAAGTCTATTTTCACTATAGGCGTGGCACAATTGTACCAAGACATGAAATATGATGCTAGAGAACGGGTTGATGAAATTAAGACGAATGAAGAAACTAAAGGACCAACATTAGAGAATAAAGTTGCTAAATACTTTGGCCAGTTAGAGCCATTGGAGCTGGTGGGCAGAGAAATCAAGGCACCTAAACCATCCATCGATGAGCCACCAGAGTTAGAATTGAAACCATTGCTAGACCACCTCAAGTGCGCATACTTAGGTAAACACTCTACTCTGCTAGTGATCATTGTTGCTGATCTATTTAATGATCAGGAGGAAATATTGCTGGAAATATTAAGCAAATATAAGCAAAAGTGGTTAGGCCTTATGTTTGGGCCATATGGGCCTATTTTTAGACCTTGGGCTTGAGTGGTTGAATGGGTAATGGGCTAGGAAGAATTCAAGGAGGGTAAAGTGGTAAATATGCTAGTGGATAAAAAAGAGAAGCTTGGTTTCTTTAATTTTATGCAAAAGCAAAAAATGGATGATATCACCATGTTGGTGTCTTCATCCTCTTCCTAAACCTATATTCCCCACTCAAAATCATTAACCAAAGGTAGAATCTTTAGAGTTTGCTATGGAATCACGTTTTAAACCTTAAGGGAGTGTTGGTCAGCAACCAAGGATCTACAATCCAAGGTAAAATGGGTTAAGATGCTGGTGGTTGAGGATTTGGTAAAGGCTAGTGTAAAAGAACGGGAATAGAGTGTTGAGGCTCTAATATTAGCTTTTTTGATGTCGTTAGCTCAAAATTTCTTCCATTAGTGTTATAATATGTTGTGTAACTCTTTCTTGTAGTGAAAGAGGGGGGAGTTATCAAAAGCTCTAGGAAAGGAGAAAGTTGAGTTGGAAGCTTAGAGGCCTCTTCTTCAGAATTTAGCCAAGGTTGGTACACTACTAACTCCCTTTGTTTCCTAGAAGTCATAAAATTAGGCTTTGTTGCATGTTTGTGGTGTTCATGGTTTGGAGAACCTTGGTTGATCTCTAATGGAAACATATGAATTTGACGTTGATGGGGCCTAAAATGGGTAGTAACATACCTAATTAACTCCCCATAATATGTAAGAGTAATTTGGGACTCAGTGGTTGAGGTTAAGAGGTTAAACCAGAGAAATTCGAACTCTATAAATGAAGTTCTAGGCATGCGTATTGGTACGGGATAGGCTAGTATAGGTACGCTTTCTTGGAAGTTGATTCTTTCAGGCATTTTACAAAGAGGGTATCGGTACGGGCAAGGGGCGTATCTATACTACTGTTCTATTACAAATTTCAGTAGCCAAAATGGGTATCGGTACGTCAATGGGTGTTTTGGTACGAGTGTGGTTTCAATACGCAAGGTATGCATACGGTACGGAGTTTCGGTACGAGAGAAAGACGTATCGATAAAGGGCTGTGATTAAATCTTTTAAACTTAAAATGGGTATCGATACTCGAGGAAGAGTATCGGTACCTAGAGGGGTGTATCGATACTCACTGGTAATCTGCCTAAGGAATTAGACTTTGAGTTTAGGGGTTCTATAATGTGAGGTAAAGGGCCCGAAGGGCCTCCTAAGGTGTAAAATGAATACTAAAACTGAGAACCTGGTGTTTGAACCCCGTAAGTAGAATAAATAGCTAATAACTTGGTAAATATTAGGTGAATTGCTTAAGGTAGTAACCCATAGGGATCCTTGGTGGATCAATTGATACTGTGTGGTAACTAGGGTCCTTGCTGTGTGCTGATAGGATGCTTAGGTAGTTGAGTCAATCTTTGTGTGGTGGGATTCAGATACCTAGTAATATATGTTGCAACACATTGAAGACTCCTGAAAGGAGGATTCCGATGCTATTTGGACGCGGTCCTCATTCGAAGATGCTTGATGGGAGACTTTGAACATGGATGGAGAATCTCGATGCTATGTAAACGCGAGCCTCACTCAAAGTGTAGGATCTCGATATTTTGTGGATGCGAGCCTAACTTAATATTGTTGGTATTATCTGTTTGATGCTCTGTGGGTTAATGATGTATATGCGTGTGCTGTATGCGAGATCATACATCCATGTTGCTATGTGTTAGGCGGTTATAGTAGCGTCATCATTATCTTGCCATGATATCATTTCATGTTGCATTGCTTTATTTATAATTTGCATTAAGCATGGTTCAGTGGTAGGGTATCCACTGAGCTTGGTTAGCCAGCGTTTGGAATCGTTATTTCTGTCCGCATGTAAGTAGGTTGCTGTGAGGCTTGAAGCATCATCATCAAGGCTAGGATTTCGGCATCGACTATTGTTGTTGAGTAAATTATTAGATGTAATGGGCTATGTATTTCATAGGACCCTATGTATAATTGTAACTCTTATTTTGTACTAAGTTCCTATGTCAAATGTTTTTAATATTTGTATTTTGAAGCTCCACTTATACTATTTTGAAATACTTTGGATTTCTATCTATTTCTTAAATGAATGAACTTGTTATGATTTGGGCTTTGAAAATGAAAAATCTTATGGTAATGGTTTTGGGCTTGTGGCCTAAATGTGACATTCGGGTTGAGGGTGTTATAGAGCTGTTGGGCATTTTTACATAGGGTATCAGTACACGATACATGGGTATCAGTACAGACCCTTCTGTATCGGTACGGTCTAAGTCATATCGGTACTCATTTTGGCTACTGGAATTTGGAGTTTTAGGAAAACAAAGGGTGTATCGATACGGGTAAAATGGGTATTGATACAGCTGACTAGGTATTGATACCTAGGAAAGGGTATCGATGCTCATGGTATATTTTTGACAATTTGGCTATTTTGAAAGCATTTAATCTTGTCAAAAAAAACTTTGAAAAACTTTCAAACATATTTTTCAAGTTAGTGGACTTTTTAAATATTTTTGTAAATTTGTTTAAGTCCAAAAATATTTTTCATTAAAGTTATATCAAAATCAAATATCTCAACAATCTCCCACTTTTTGATATATCGAAACCACTTGAAAAATTGTTTTTGTAAAAACTAGCCCTTAGAAAAATAATTTTAGAAAAAAGACAATATTTTGAGAAAATGTTAAAGCTCTCCCCTTTTTCTTTTTGAAGTTGATTTTTCAAACCTATCTCTCCCTTTTTTGTTATATCAAAAATAATTTCAAAACTAAGTTTGAAATCACATTTAAGTTCAAAACACCAAATGTTGAAAGGTTAAAACCAATCATTGAAAAATTAGTACAAATTGATGGGAAATATCAATTGTTGGTGTATAATAACAATGGAGAATAAGATAAATCTTTTTCAAACAAAAGCTTCTCCTAATCAAAGCATCCCATTTAAAAATTTGGTTCAAATATAGAAACTTAAGAGATTGAATTTCAATGATAAAATCAATTTAAGATCATATGAAATTCAATTTATCCAAGACTTTAAAAAAACTTTATGCAAACATACGAATGAAATAATATGATTCATATGCATAAAGCATCACAAAATGTCATGCACATATAAATAAATAAGCAATGATGCATGAACATTTATTAACAAAATAGGCAACCGAATGAGTTATAATCAAATACATTTAGATTAGAGGTTACCCATCTTCTTCACTTGTGTGACCGAGCATTTCTATATCTTAGCTATTCTTGTCATTACTCCAACACATCTACAAGAGACATTTATTTGATTTTTGGTATCCAAATTGCTTTGGATTCTTTGACATTAGTTTCAATGTCCCTAGTTCCCTTAGGAACCCATACTTGTCTAATCCTATAAGATTTTCTTTTCTGTGTAGAACAAGTGTGTATAGAATGACAATGATAATGACAATGTGAGCATTTTGTCATTATGGGATGAGATGAATTGTTTGAAACAATTTCATTTTCTTTTGTTAAGCTTCCAAGCTTAACCTTTAAATCAAGATTTTATTTTTCCAAAACTTTATTTCTCATTTTTGAAAACTCTAAATCATTTTTCAAAATCTCATTTTGGTTTTCAAAATCCAATTTTGTTTTCAAAAGAAAATCATTTTCAAACTCAAGTTTTGAAATAATTTTCTTAAATTTGAAATTCATAGTCTCAAATTCCAAAAATAATTCATCAAATGCTTCTTGTAACTCGTCATAAGAATATGAATTTAATTCATTTGAGTTAGAAGATACCTTGGGCTCATCGAGAGCCATAACACCACCAACCTTTGATTAGAGGTGGTTTGCACTTGATGTAACTCAATCTTTTTTCTCTTCTTTCCCATAAAATTTCTCAAGCTTCTCCCAAATTTCTTTGGCATTTTTAGATGGGGAGACCTTCTTGGAAATCTCTTCATTTAGGGCATAAAGAAGAATGTGCATAGCCTTTGCATTGAGTTGGTCCTTCTTTGCGTCTTTGACACTCATTTTCTTCTTCTTCTTAGGAGCTTCCAAATGTCCATCTTCGATAATCATCCAAATGTCGAAGTCAAAGCCTCGAATGAAATGCTTTAGGATGTTGCTCTATTGGAAGTAACCTTCCCCTTTGAAGAGAGGATGACAGATGATAGAGTGGCCTTCTTCAAATGAAATAATTGTTGAACCGCTTTCCATTTGAAATCTTGGATCGGTAAACTTCGAGCAATTGATCTTTACTCTCGAATATTAGTCCTTTGATGAACACGAGGCTCTGATACCAATTGATAGATTCGATACACTCCAACCAATTATGCCAAGAGGGTTGAATTTGCTTCCCAAATGAATTGGCTAAACCAAAAAATTATGGCAATATTGCACGATAATTTTAGAGTGGTTCGAGTACCCAACCGAGTCTACATCCACTATCTTAGCACACCACTAAGGAATTTCCAATTCAATACTATGAATTCTTCCCCTTTTCACGTTTCAAGGGGTAACCTTTATAACCCTATCTTTTCAATGGCTAAGATAGAACCACTTTAGTTTTTCCTTAGGCTAAACTAAAACCTCTCATTTTTACAAGGTAATTGTTTTAACAAGGAAACCTCACAAGATGGGTGTTTATAAGATTGAAGCTTAAAAGAGTGTAAAGAAATAAAAACAATTAAAACACTTTTTATACAATATATACAAGAGAAATGAAGAATAAAAGACTTAAAGAATATTGCTCTCGATCATTATGCTTGGATGTGTTCTCTAACCATCTTCAAGTGTCCCAAGTCTTCTTTTAAAGTGTGGAATGAGCTACTAGCCGTTTGTGGCCGTTGGGGGTGGTTTGGAGCTGTTAAATGCACACCAGAGAGTAGAGCATATCGGTACACAGGCTTTGGATATCGGTATCTGCCTAAAAATAAAAAAAAGCTATTGACATTTTTACACATGGTATTGATACACGATACAAGGGTATCGGTACAAACCCTTCCGCATAGGTACGGTCTAAGCCATATCGATACTCATTTTGGCTACTGGAATTTGGAGTTTTAGGAAAACAAAGGGGCGTATCGATACGAGTAAAATGAGTATCGATACAACTGACTAGGTGTCGATACAACTGACTAGGTGTCGATACAACTGACTAGGTGTCGATACAACTGACTAGATATCGATACTCACAACATATTTTTGACAATTTGGCTATTTTGAAAGCATTTAAACATGCCAAAATTTTTTTGAAAAACTTTCAAACATATTTTTCAAGTTAATGGATTTTTTTAAATATTTTTGTAAATTTGTTTAAGTCCAAAAATATATTTTTTAAAGTTATCTCAACAATCATCATATAAACAAACCAGTAAGCATGCTTTCAAGCCAATTTATCCAAATCATAACAATTTTCATATAAAGCATAAGGCTTAATAGGGAAATAAGTGGCCAAACTATACCTCTTTTTTTTCGGATAGGTGCCTAAAGTTTTTTTCGAGCCAAATAGGTGCCTAACGTTTTCAAAGGTACCATTTAGGTGTCTTGTAATTAACAACCGTTAAAAAAATTCCGTTAGCCAATAAAAACATGACACGTGACATGCTTAGTTTTATTTTCTTTTATTTTTTAAGAAAATTCAGAATTTTCAAAAATATCCCAAAACTCTAAAAAATTCTAAAATAGTCCCAAATCCCTACATTTCTAAGTCCCAAATATCGTTTCCAGCCGTTACCACTGCCAATCGTCGACAACGAGCCCACCACTTTCGTCACCGAACCCCACGATCATTTTCCCATCTTCGAAATAAAGTCAAACTCATGAAAGGAAAAGAAAACAATCAGCGGCAAACGACATCCGATCAATCGAAGAACGACGTTCGAGTCTTGCAACAAGAGAATGAGGCCTCATTCCGTCGTCGGTAGCGTGATGAAGGCGACGATAGTGGCCGAATTTGGGGATTTTGGGGTTATTTTGTGAAATTTGAGAAATATAGTGTATTTTTAAATTAAGTTAAAAGAAATAAAAAATAAAAAATAAATTAAAATTAGTGCCACACGTCATGTTTTGATTGGTTAAAGAAAAAATTTTAAACGACCGTTAAAGCCAAACAGTTAAAATGGTAGCGATAAAAACATTAAGCACTTATTTAACTCAAAAAATACTTTAGATACCTATTTAAAACAAAAAGTATAGTTTAGGTACTTATTTGACATTTAAGTCGAAGCATACCATAATCATACCTTGTGAGATCAAATCATTCCAAAGACACTTCCTTATTATATAAAACACACGTATAAGGCCAATCCTAAATTTAATTATAATATATAAATAGTTTATATAAAGAAAATTTTTTTGATACACAAGCAGTATAAACTTTAGAGTTTAAGCTTTAGGGTTTATTTTGTAAGATTAAGAATTTAATATTTAAATTTTTATAATATGAATATACATATTTATATAAAATTAATTTTACACAGTGTATCAAAGTTTTACCCAATATTTTTTCATTATAAATAATTTTATAATTCTTATGGAGTGAGAACACAAACCAAGGTTCCGTGATTAGTGAGTTTTACTGTAATCTAGTACTCCATTATTGTTTCTCTTTTTCTCTGCCAAAACAGAGCTCATCTCCTCGCAACCCTTCTTTAACGCTGCAGCCGGCGTCGCCGCTTCAATCCTCCATTCCTGTTTCGACAGCCACAATGGACGCACAAAAGTATTTATGGGAAGGGGCAATTCCTCTTCAGATCCATCTCCACGAATCTCAAGTCACCGCTCTGTCGCCGCCTCCTCCTGCCCTGGTCAACTCATTTTATTGTCTCTCTCTCTCTCTCTCCTCTTTCTACCTTTGCTTTGCTAATTCTAAACCATTTCAGATCTTAGCTCCGCGGATCGGATATCTGCCGCTCTTAGCGCCTTTGATTAAGCCTTATTTTAGCAAGCACACTTCCTCCCGGGGTTGATACCATTTGGTTCGATTACAATGGCCTCCCTCTCAAATGGTCCTTCTTTCTCAAAACCTAGTTACTTTGAATTTTGTTTTTTATTGTTTAATTCTTCAAATATATTTGAAACCTGAAATTCGAAATCTGTTCTCGTTGTAGGTACATACAACTGGGGTTCTTTTCGATCTTCTGTGCCCCGAGCTTGAAAGGCCTTGGAACATCACTGTAGGTTCCCTTTAACTACTGTTTTATCATAATATAGATTAGTGACTGCTTTTATGTTCTAGCTAGGTTGCCTGTGAATATATTGTCCTTCTAGATCAATGCTGAATCATTGTTTCTTTACCTACTAAATACAAGGATTATTGAACTACTCGTGTTTTTCGAAATTTGATGCATGGTTTAAACCTACCCCAAAATAATCAACCTTAAGAAAGGGATAGGGGGAGATTGAAGAGATGGAAGAATTTTTATCCGCGGGTAATTTATAGGAACGGAATGTTTTGTAGGATATAGGTTCTTATGTGTAATGTATTTCTTACTTTTATCCCATTAAGTAATTATCAGGTTGAAGGTTTTAAACTTTCCGACTACAGGTCCATTTTAGAGGATATCCTGGAAATGTGCTGATACCGTGTGAAGGTGAAGATTCTGTGAAGTGGAGCTTTATAAACTCATTAAAAGAGGTTAGTACATGTCCTAGAAATTGATACACTGTTTTCACGGGATATTCACTGCTACTGATGGTCAAAATGCTAACAATTCTACAAGGTATTATATCGTTTGTATATGCACAATTTTCTTCTCACGCATTGCTTTGTACAGTTGAAAATGAAAAGGAAGAAACTTTAAATTATGACATTTTATCATTATATCCTTTGTAATCTAAGATAAAAAGACAACATCTAAAAGATGAAAAGGTCATTCTGGCATCTTTTGAGATTCTAGAGTTTGGCTCTTTTGTTATATTTTTAAGATACATTTTTGGTTATTTGTAAGATACTTATTTGATTTTTTTCTTTTACCGTAAAAGAAGTACGGAACAAAATAAATCAAAATCCCTTAAATGCTTGACGTTGATGTCTCTCACAATGCTTGCTTTCACCCTCTTTTAATTTGGAGTATCTTGATTGTGCATGTGCATAGCCACTTAGATGTTTTTGTTTGCTCCTCTCAGATTTGTCTCAATTTGTAACAAATCTTCATTTGAATTGGATAATTAAATTATGTTTCATCACTGTTCATCTGTAACAGTGTTCTATTATGCCAACAGGTGGCGTACATAATGAATGGAAATTGCAAGAATGTTATGAACATGTCTCAGTCTGATCAGTTGAAGCTTTGGAATTCTGTCATGAATGGTATGTATGTTCATTGATATGGACTAAAGACTAGTGTTTGTTTCTTTTGGTCATTTATCATTTTTAGTAGGAAATTTCTGTTATATTAGTTATAATATAAAGAAGTCCAGGGTTAAGGTGGTGTTGTAAATATATATTTATTTATAGCCGAATTTGTTTCTAAAACAATTTTTTGCCATGTTTGAGCCTTGATTTGGGTTCTCATTAATCTATGATCTAGTATGGATGAAAATAGATCTTCCATTAGTTAAAACTTTCTTCTTGGATGCTAAAATACACTTTGATACTTTAGTTACTTAAGGTAACTTCATTGGGGTCGTGTTGAGGAATGCAGTAAACCAAAATCTTTCCAGCGGGATAACACTGATTACTTTTGAGTATCTTGTTTTGACCTGTTGAGTAATCAGTGCTTAATCCACTTACATGGGTCATTGCTTGATCATGATTAGTGGGAGGAATTCCTGGGGAATTTGGATCTAAAATGACCCTACTTCTAGCAATTGTCACAAAGTATGGCTTTCAACTCTTGTGTTCTTCCGTCAGCTTACGTTTTTTTTAATTGGCCAATTTCATATTTCTTATAGCCAACAAATGCGCCTACCCTTCCTGTTTTGTTCTTATGCATAGTCTCAATTTGTCAAAGGTTACACTTTAATGGTTAATATGAACTTATGTCTTTTTCCGAAGTCACATACATTATATATTCTAAATATGGGAAAATCTAATTTTCATTTTGCTTCTCCCAGCCAAGAGTAGAAAAGCCGTCTCCCTTTCCTGCCCGCTGGTTTATAATTCCCATTCATTCTTCTATTTTGTTGCTTTAATGAAGACACCTGATTGTCCTAACCACTTTGAATTTCCACTACCAGCCCTTCTCCAGTTTTTGTCTGTTTTTCTTTTGCATTGCTTCAGTCTTTGTTGATGTGGGAGAAAGAAATGATTGGATGTTTCAAGTACATTCAATTGTGTAAATGATGATTTGTTGAGAAAATAAATAATAAAATATTTCACGTTTTTGTTTTCCATATAAACTATGGGTTTTAAGATTTAGGATTGTTTTCTGCATGCAATGAGAAAGAAAGTTTCAAAAGAAAATTCAGGAGCTGATACTATGATTTGTAGGTCTTTTATGATTCAAGTGTTATGATAACCTAAACCAGATTAAATAAGGAATTAATTCTCCAGATTGAGAGCAGCAATAGAGAATAATGAAATTTCATCCAGGTGGTTAGTCATCTGGTTTCTAAGGGAATAAAAAAAATCTTTTTCTTGTAAGTTATTTCCAATGGCTGAATTGACTTTAATTTCATAAATAAGAGCACTTGATATAGCAAAATGAGCTTAATAAGAATAACTAGACAAGCCTTATATTTGCTTGATATTGTGGCAAACAAATTTGCTATTTGTTTCAGCCTTATTTTGCTGTTCTCTCGAACTCACAACTCTTCTTGATTCAGATTTTTATCCAATCTTATCTAGGAATTTGAGTTTTTACTCCATCTCAAATGAAAACGGCATCCATAGTTGGAAAAATGTTCCAACTTATCTAAATAATTTTTTTTGTAGTATCATCGTTCAAATTCTTTAGTATGTGTGTATAGTGATCATTCTAGTTCAAATAAACAAAAATAAAAAAATTTGGGATATCTGAAAAAAGAAAAATGGATGTTCAATATGCAATGGAGAGGGTTAAATGTTCGAATCATAATAATTGATATAGGATATGCTGTACTTACCTCTGGTCCTGCAAAACATGCTAGTACTGATTGTACAGAAACAATACAAATACGCATGTCTAGCTTCTTTATGTGTCAATTCTTTCTTCCTCCTCACCATCTCCCCCCACCCCCCCAAAAAAAAATCCTTTAAGAAATTGTCAGTGCTCCAAGTTTGACTCTTAAAATTGGGTTCTGACAGGTAATTTGGAAGCCTACCAACGAGTCTCATCTAAGCTTAAACTTGCAACAGTTGACGAGTATACAAGTTTGTGCTCGCCAAAATCTCAACAATCCCTTGGAGAAACCGATTTGACTGCTCAAGTCAAGACAGGTATGCATATTTGTTATTATGCTTGAAGACAAAGACACATGAATTGCATTAAGTCAAGTTATTGGGTTCTCGTGTGTTTCATAACAAATGCAGAATATTTTAATGCTTTGGGTTGTGTAATTCTAGCAAATCTGAGAATTACCAGTGTGGCCTTAACACTTAAGGTATAGTAGGAAAATAGAAAATGAATGATATAAACTCTAACCTAAGGAATCTTAAATTGAGAGTTAATGACATCTTGTTTAAAATCAGTTTTTATTGGTACTTAATCACATAAACACCAGAATATGCATACGTTTTCCCTTTGTGATGAGGGAGGTTAGATTCATTTAAACTGTGAATATGTTGATTACATGTGTATTGGCTAGAAAAGGAAGGTACTATGTTGCGTATAGGTAAGCACGAACCGAGCTAGGATAGGTTTGACTTGGGTTTACTCAGCCCAGTTTGATCACTTTATTGTTGTTAGAAAAATATGTTTAATTGGGTTGTTTTGGGAGAACAATTACCTACATATGAAGGTGGGTGTGAAATTACTTGATTACATTTGTTTAATTAATTGTATGAGCATTTTAGCATTTTGCTTGCCGATAGGTTTTTATTTTAGCACATAAAGCCTGGGATGACAATGGATCAATCTGTAATATTTTAATTATACAGTAAATTTTAGTACGGATGAAGAGGTGCTTCCTAAGAGAGACGGATGCCAAAGCTGTTGCACTTGCACAGCCTGAAAATGTGTACGAGTTTGTCGTGATGTTTAGAGAATTTAAGACAATCCACAGGCCAAAAACCAATTGTATTAACGAAGAAGCATCCCGATTAAAACAAACACCGAAATTCGACCAACTTACGGCCCAGTCATAACAACACGTCCGAATGGAGTAAACCTCTTTGTTTGGCCGGGTAACCAATTTCTTATTGTGCACCAAACTCAAATTTAAATTGTATATTACATGAACCTATCAAGTGGTAAAGGTTGTCGTGAATAAATAGTTTTTATCTAAAAATAAATTTTCGTTTTCATTTTGCATTATCGAAGAGTCTTCGGTCGGATGGTTCCGACATCATCAGAGGTCGTCCGTTCTCTAACGACCACCCTCCCCTCTAGTCTGTGGGTGAATTTTCTCGTCTTCCAAACTCTTGGCTTTTGGTTGGGGTTCCCGTTCGTCGATCGTTAAAGGCTACTCTTCCCGGCGTCTTACGATTCTTCCTCCGAAGCCATGGTGTCTCGAAAAGAAAATTTTTTTCCCGTCGACAATAGGTTCAGTGGGTTCGGCGCTGTGGTCAAAGAACCCTAATTGGGTCCAGCTTTAGTGTATCCTCCTGCTTCCTCCGATGTTTCTCCATCCTCTCTGACCACCTCCTAAGCCCCCTTTCTCCTCGTTTCTTCTTTAGAAAGGTTTCTTTTGTAGCTCGAAGGCTCTATTCGCCGTATGAACGATCTTTGCTGCCTCGCCTTGTAGTCGTTTTCGTGACGTCCGCTAGCGGTTTTCCGATGATGCGGACTATAAACCTAAGGGTTGACAAGTCTTTTTTGACCAAGAAGTTTTCGTGAATTAGACTTCCATACCCCTGGAATTGCTTATGGCGATTATTTAGTCCGTGTCAACCGTTTGTTTTTTATGCCACTTTGGCTTGCCCTCCCCTATTTGGTTAGGGTTTCTTGTTGGGCTTTTATTGCCCTTGTTTGTCTCGGTTTGGAGGATCGTTTTTTCTCAGGCTTTTGTCCGTATTTCTTTATATGTGATTTCTATGGTAATGAAGCTTGTTTCCTTTGGTAAAAAAGGGTTGTAGTGTCTTTAAGAAATCTGAGATTAAACAGATTGCACTATATATGTACATGTTATTAAAGGAATTAACTGAATGTAAAAAATTCAAGATATTAATTTTTTTCTTTCAAAAGTACATAAACTCAAAACACACTTAAACCCCTTTTTTATTTATTTTAAACGCAATGCAAGTACAATAATAGATATAATCGTAACTAGTACATCTTAATTTGAACCAAATATTATAATACAATCTAACTGAAAACTGGAATAAAACCAAACCTTATCTTGGATAAGTCTAGATGAAATTCAAACACTTCACAATATTTTTTTGATATCTTTTATGTCTATTTTATAGTTCATATCAGATGCAGTTATTCCTCTCAAGTCACAATAATATTGATTTTAAGATTTAAACTTGACTTCTTTCATTAAGGATATAATATATTACCATCACACTAAATATTTGTTAATGTCGATTTTAAAATAATTAAATTATGGTTTTTCGTTTTATATTTATAAACTTATAGTTATTATTAATTTTTAATATAATGACTTAATTACCCAAATTCTTCCCTATTTATAAATATGGGGATATTACATGTTTGAACTCACGACCTCTTATATGTTGTAATAGCAACGATGTCAACTGAGTTAGTAATCTTTTAAAAGTAGTTATTATTAATTAATTGTTTTTTAAAGGTACTAACAGGTTAAGATGTGCTACACGTCCTCGTACTCTATATACGTATGGAATTTAGTTCTCCTACTTTATTTTCAGGAATTTAATCCCTCTACTTTTCAGATTTTAAATTCCAAGTCCAATTGTTATCCGTTAATTATTCTGTTAAATTTGTTGAAGTAACATTTTGAAATAAAGAAATTATTAACTTGGAAGCCATATAATAAAGAATGGCATTGTAAGGGATTCGAGTTTAACCGAAGAATTTTAACAATATTAACAATTAAACTCAGAGACAATACACAAGCATGGCCGAATAGGGCCTTGGCCCCATGATATTGAAAAATTCATAGCAAGTCATCTATTTTTTCTAAAAAATTTAATTTGACTCTTTCAATTTTTTGGTCTAATTACAATTTAAGTGCCTATAAATTTAAATATTAGATCAATTAGGTCTTGCCCCTCAATTTTGAGTTTAAAACTTAATAAATCCTTATATTTTTAAAGTTCAGTAATTTGGCCTCTCTTGACATTCGATTCTGGCTCTGTCTTTGATTAAACTTGAATTTGAAACAGTAAAGGGAAAATCCCTCGACATACAAGTAGAAAAATTAAATTCCAAATGCACGAAAAGTATAGTGACTTGGAGCATATTTTAACCACTCATATTTTAAAGTCATTATGTAAAAAATACCCTTAACGTTTGTCTGAATTGTTAATTTGACCACTATTCTTTTTTTGAAGCAATTTAGCCCTTAACGTTTCATCTTGTGTCAAAATGGTCTCTATGTGGATGAAAACTATTAGTCAACCAACGATAAATGACTTTAAATGATGTGGCAAACCTACACGGCAGTGCACGCCGTGATAGCAGTTTCATATAGACAAATATGCTGGCTTTACAGAATGGCACATCAATTCAAAAATAATTTTAAAAAAATGTATAAAATATAAAATATTTTTCTTTTGACATGTTATTCTGTCAAGTCATTTCAAGTTGGTTATCGTCAGTTGACTAACAGTTTTTCATTCACATAAGGAACTATTTTGATCCAAAATGAAACGTTGCTAAACTGCTTCAAAAAAATATGGGCCAGAGTGACTATTCAGTCAAATGTTAGAGGCATTTTTTTGGTATTATGCCTATTTTAAAAGATTTATATATGTCTAAAATGAACTCTTACACATAAAAATCGTGTAATGAAAGGAACAAAATAAGAAATATTTAATTCGTTATCTTATAGTAAAATACTATTGTATTCAATAATTTTCCCTGGTTGGGTTTAGCGTTTTGAGTTGTACGTATGTATGCCACAATATCATTGCTGATCTTTCTTGTCTATGAATTATACACGTATATCTTTCTTGATTTCTTGCCCATGAAACAACTACTCACAAGTTGTCCACAATCTTATGCACTTCACGATATGTTGGATTCGAAAAATCCAGGAGAGATTTTTTTACATAAACTGGTGGGCTATGGGGAATTCTTACCACTACAATAAGAGTTTGGGTAATATTTGTTGGAGCAAAAATAAAAAGAAAAATGGTAATTCTTACCACTACAATTATATGGAAATATTTGTACGAGTAAGGCGCATGCCTGTCATAATCATGTTAATTAGAAATAAAGTTTTTATTAGGAACTAGACAGATATATGCT
Organism: Hibiscus mutabilis; assembly: GCA_019671005.1. Lineage (NCBI taxonomy): Eukaryota > Viridiplantae > Streptophyta > Magnoliopsida > Malvales > Malvaceae > Hibiscus > Hibiscus mutabilis. The sequence goes on along the minus strand of CM033726.1, from coordinate 42,881,781 downwards.
AATCTGAATGTACTGATAATAAGTTTTGGAACCAACATTCCACGCAAAGAAGTTGAAAATTTCGGATTCATGAACGTTGAACTTAATTATAACTCTATCAAAGATTGGATTTGAAAGCGATTACGATACCACTAAGGCTACTTAATTTATATTTAAATTGGTTGTCGTATTAGGAATAAAGACACGAAGAAAAAAGGTTGATTAATAATCTCTATGACTATGTGGTCATCATTGAGCGGTTGATGATAAGGGACGAAGTGCAGCGACTAAATCAAAATTTAAGTTTTAAAAGTCGCTAAATATTTTGAAAATTCTTTGAAATATGTGATTTTCTGAAAAGATATGGGGTTATGTTTTGAAAATTATGTGTTTTGTCGGAAATAATGGTTGATGTCGAAAAATCTCAGTGTTTTTGAAGATAAAATGAAAAGTTTGAGATGTTTTGAAGATCAAATGATGGTTGGAGTCGCTACCGGCCACTAAGGTATGCCAGACACTATAAAATTAGAGATTCGTTTGAAAATGAGTTTGAGAGTTGGTTACGCGTAAGGAAGGATTAGCACCCCCATCGTGCCCGAAAATCGGCACCAAAATATTTGTTGCTTTTAATTGATGAAAATTATTAAAATTCGAATTAAATTTAATTAAATAGTCTTAATTGGATATGTTCTCTAATTAGATGGCTTTATCAGATTGGTGGGCTTGAATTAATTAAACGTTTAATTAATAATGGTGACTATACATCAGACCGTAGATTAAACTGACATCGAATAAGCCTGACTGCCGTGTTAATTTACGGTTTGAATTGATTACCTCACCTTTATGCATGATGCAAACAGTTAAAGATGATGTTATGACTTGTCAAAATTTTATTTCGAATTAAATTTACCTTCAGACAAGAAGGATTAATTCGAATATTTGGTCAACATCCAATGAGCCAGGACTGTTACGACACAAATATCGGAATTAATAGATACCTCATTTTATGATTAAAATTGATTAATTAGCAAAGTGAGATATTTAAATTAAGGTGAAATGAATGACAAATTATGTATGTCACGAAATTGAAAATAAAGTAAATACAAATAAATGTGGAAAATAAAGAAATACGGAAAATAAATACGAATAAAGTAGATAAATACAAAAATTAAAGAAAAACCGGAATGGACCGGATCGAAAGAGCAATCCAGAAGAAGGACCGAATCAAACAAAGGGAAATCCGAAAAAATGACCGGATCGAGAAAGGCAATCTGAAAAAGGATCGGATCGGATCTAGAGAGGCAATCCGGAAAAAGGACCGGATCGAGAGAAAGAACGTAAAATAAAGTGCGAAAATTAAATTGCAAGAAAATAAATGTTAGTGCGGGAATTAAATGTTAAAAGTTAGATGTTAAATGTTAGTTAAACATGCCGTAATAATACGGGTCATCCCCGTTACGAGTCACCGTAAGGCCGATTCGAACATAAGATTTAAATAAGTTAACGATAACTCAGAAAAACAATATATATATTGTGTACTATAATATAAAATAATATAATGCAAATATAATATATATTATAATATGTAATATGTGCTATATAGTAAGTACTACATATATATAAAATATGAAATATGATAATAAATAGCATAAAAGTATATAATATAATATAACTCACATATAACTTACGTATAACAAAAAATACGTATTATAATGTATACCTATAAAATATATATATAACATAATATATAATAAATACATAATATATAAAAGGGGCTGGAGTGAATAAAATTAGAAAACCAAGGGTAAATTCAGAAGAAGTGAAAGATAAAAGAGGACGAGTTTAAAAAGAAAAAACAACGGATAAGGGTTAAAGCGGGTATTAACCCGAGGTCAATTCAAAAGCGGGAGAAAACTAGAGGGACTGGAGAAGGAATTTTCCTCTCGACCCTAAACGCGCGGATTCTCCCCGAGTTCGGGTCAATGCGCGGGTCAAAGGCCGGCCAAAACGGCACCGTTTTTCAGATCATATATATATATATATAAACCAAGGAAAAAAATGCACGAAATTCTCATTTGTTTCCTACGGCCTTCGAAACACAAACAAAAAGAGATGTAACTCTCTGAAATTTGGGGAGGAAGCCAAAACCTAGCCCCTCTTCGACTGCTGTTCCTCGACGGCGCAAACATGCCGGCCGAGACGTCGTCCGAGGACACGGTGCACGGCAGCCACCCTCCACAGGTAACTTGGCCTTCCTTCCCTTTTTCAATTTTTTTTAAAGAAAAGCCCTAGTTATGTGAAATCCGAAAATCCTTTTTTACTTGAAACTTTATTTCAGATCTAGAAACGAAACAAACAACAATTTTTTAAAAATTCTTTTGTTTTTCGGTTTAAAATGATGTGTTTTTCTTAGACAACCTTGAAATCTCTTTTGGTCCGATTGAAATCCAGAAAAAAAGAAAAAAAAACCTAAATCTTTGTTCGAAATGTAAAAAAGGAAGAGGAAATACCTAAGGAGTCTCTTGCTTTTTTTTTTATTCTTCGAAGGGCAGAAAAGCTCCCTTTTACATCGTTTGTTTGTGGCTTTATAGCTGGATTTGTAACACCCCAAAATTCCCTATTTTAGAAATTTTTAATTTTTTTACAATCCCTAAATCAAAAACCCTAAAATTAAGAAATTTATCTTTGAAACCCTAATTGAGAATTGGGAATTTTAGATTAAAAATCAGTTATGGAATTTGTGACATAATTGTTAAAATCGAAAGTTCTTTGACCTTTTTATAAATTGGGTTAATTTTAGCAGCCATTTTGTATCTAGGCTAAAGTTTGGGTGCTGTTCTGCAAACCCTTAAAGAGTTGGATGACTATGGGTATTCCTTAAAGAGTTTGCAGAACAGCACCCAAACTTTAGCCTAGATACAAAATGGCTTCTAAAATTGTGTATCCAGTGCCGTGTGCACCGTCGCATATGAGACCAACAACAACCCTCAACTTACGTTGTCACCTGGTTTGGATTCCCTAAACCCCATGTTATTTCTGAAAGTGAGATATGGCCATTAAAATTGTGTGGGCCCTTTCACTAAGCCTTTTGTAAGCCAACGTGGTTCAAGAATATAGGTAACCTGCTAAATTAGACCCACCGCCGTACTTGGAATCTCGACCACTATGGGTATTCCTTGTTTCGATTTGTTGATCCGACATATTCAGTCAAGTTTTATTTTAACTGCGCCGACCGGGGTTCGTTATCGTTAGAGGAGAAGTAAATGCTCGATAGACTTATATCTGAACTTCTGACAATAAATTAATTGATACTATGAGCATGGATTCGGCATCACTCGGAGACTTTCGAATTTCTAACCGTTACTGATTTATAATTACTGCATTATTTTCGTATCGACTCAGAGGTTGTCGAGCTACCTCCTCCTCATCCGATCCAGTTTGATAATTGGCGTCTTAGTGTTAGCGATAATTTTGATATAGGAATCTTACCTCGTAGGTTTGGATTTAAGCTAGACTTGAGCGTGAGACTCGTGTTTCTCAGCATTAGAGCTTCTACCCACTAAGGTGTGTCTCTTCCTGTGCTATAAACTTGTGCTTTCTTTCTATGCTTTATGCTTGTGTGGAATGATATTTTTACATCTTGTGTGAATTATTCTGTGTTGCGATTGTGAAAGTTTTTAGACATCATGCATAGCATATCAGACTATGGTTTAACTAAAATTAGATTTTTCAGGTTATGAAATATCAGACTTTTCGAATTGTAAAACCTCGGATTTTTTAAATTTTGCAACTTGAATTTTAACAATTCAAATTTCGGATAAGATTCGAATTTTTAAAATCAGCATCATATCATTGTAGGTATGTGGTTTGAGATTGTTCGGGGAAGTTCAGTGGTTTTACCTTCGGGCTGAATTCTGCTTCGGATCAGTGGTTCCACCCTTCGGGCTGAGTTCCACTTCGGATGGTGACGTTGGAGAGAGTAAGTTCTGGGGAACCTTACTCTTCGATGTATCGGAGATTGGCTATTGAGTTTCCATGTGCATCGGACATCATATCATTATGATTTAGATTTATCAGATTTAATGTGTTTTCAAAAGACTTTATCAGAAAATAAAAACACTGTTTTGGTTGTGGTTGTTGCACTTTAGAGACACACTAAGCTTTTTAGCTTACACCCCCATAGTCTTTCTCTTTCAGATATACCCAGACTCTTGACGACTCGATACTTGGAGCATCTCATATTTTTTTCTCGTTCAGATATTTTATCTATCAGTACGAACTCTCTTTGATTATTCAGACTAGTGTTTTAACATTATTTTTTAGACATGTAATTCAGACTTTTGGACTATTTAATATTTGGGGATTTATTGGATGCATGCATTTACAATGTTATTTTTAGATATTTAATTGAGCCATCAGAATAAAATTTGTACGACTGTGTCTTATAACAAATTTAAAATGTAATATTTTATGATAATTATATTAGTTTATTAATAAGTAAACCTAGGTTTTGATACTTGAGGGGAAAGTTTTCAAACTTGATTTCTAAGATTTAACCTAAGAATTTAGGTTAAAATTGGGGTACATTTAGTGGTATCAGAGCCCGGTTCAACCCTCGGACTGTGAGGCTCACAAAAGTTGTTTTAAATATATTTTTGAATTTTGCATGCATCTGAAATATTTTGGGATAAATAAGAATTTTCTAAAAACATACTACCGTATTATGTGATTTTGACTTTATTGTTTCCAACGTGTTTTAAATCCGAGACTCCAGTACCGAATCTGACTTTAGGTTCTTACCTTTTGTTGATAGTCTTTTATGCCACCATATAGTAGTTCTAGCTTTGTGATCTATCGAGTTCGTGGTCGAGGCCGAACCACCGCTTCTAGTGGTGGTCATTTGCCTTCTATTGATCTAACAGAAAAAATGAGATATCAGATAATGAGAACGAGTCGTAAAGAAGACATAAGACTGGAAGTGATGACTCACTTAATATTGAGGACACTGATAAAGTTCAGCCAGACAGTGCCATGGTGAACCGTGGGTTGCTGTGTCATCTCTACCAATCAGAGGGTCCGAGGAAACCCATATCTATAGAATTTATAGCTGCTATGATGAAATTGTTTGAGGGTAAACCGGTACACATCCAACTGATGTAGAGTTTTGGCTAAAAAAGTTACAACAATTGTTTGTTGAGATGAATTACCCTATCAGTCAAAAATAGAAGGCTGTTGTATCACTGTTAGAGGGTGAAGCACAAAACTGGTGGGAGTGTGGTTGATACTGTTTCACCTAGTCAGGTCACATGGGAGTTTTTCTGACAGGTTCTTCAGGATCGGTATGAGGGAGCTAAGTTTTTAACGAAGTATCCCGATGATTTTATGAATATGAAGCAGAGCAATATGACAGTAAATGATTATGAGTAGAGTTTATGAGGATAATAAAATATGTTTCTAGGATAGTTACGATTGAGAAAGATAAATGTGATTAGTTTTTGTACGAGCTTCGTCTACTGATCTGAAAAGATGTGGCTACGCAGAAGGTTTTGGTGTTCAATGTTTTGGTACGTCGAACTAAGTCTGCTAAAAGAATTGATGCACTCATGAAAGATGATGAACTTCAGAATACTAATCTAGTTAGGAAGCAGTCAGACACAAATGTTCAGCCAAGTTTTGTAAACCCGTTTAAAAAAAGAAGCTAGAGATGAGTTTAATTTCAGAGTTATTAGAGTGTTATACCTACAGTACCGACAGCTTCGATTGGCAACGTGGATAGTTTAAAAGTTCTTCACCCAATTCCTGAATGTAAATTCGATAATAAGAAGCACAATGGAGAGCGCATAGGGAGGAAACAAACTTGTTTTAGATGTGGTTCCCGAGATCATTAGATTAGGAATTGTCAGTGTCCACCTGTCGGTTCATTCGTTTAGAGTCTATCACTAGCATCAGTTCAGGCACCTCATGGTGGTAGAGGGCAAAGTAGGTCATCTATTTTTGGTACTGCTAGTAGAGTCTATCACTAGTATCAGTTTAGGCACTTCTCATATCTTGGTTCTTTGGAGGAACTTGGATGAACCAAAAATTCGATTTTGGATGCCATGGATGATCTTGGGTGTGAGTTTGGTAGAAACAAAGAAAAGAAACAAAAGAAACTAAAGAGTTGCAAGGTGAAAAGTAGGAATAGGTTTCTTGGAAGTTAAGGGTGATGGGTTATATAGAAAAGATAGGTAGTAAATATGGTGGGTGGGATTGATTGGAAAGAAAGAAAACAAGGGTTTTGATTGGGGGAAGGGGATGGTAAGGGGATTTGGGGAAGGGGAAGGGTTTGGCCAGCTAATAGGGTTTATTTAGGGTAGATTGAAGGCTTAATATAAGCCTTAGATGTAGCCCATTAGTTTCCTTGTTGAAGAAACTTCCTTCTTGAATCAAATTCCTCTTTATCTTGAACTCTTTTCCTACAATTCAAAAACAAATAAAATAAGAATTAAAATTAAAGATAAACTAATAAAAGAAAATAAATAAAGATGTGTAAAGAAATTTTTAAGCTTAAAATTTAAAAAAAATTAGATAAATATGAAAGAAAGATGTAGTCTTAATCTTAAAGAAGATAAATCTATCCTAAAAAGAGAAATAACCGAAATTAATAAATAATAATAAAATTAAATAGTTCGAAAAAATAAAAATAAAAAGAAAATATTGAAAGGAGAGCATGCTCATGCATCTCTTAAGGTGACCACTTCTTTGTTACGTTCCACATGGGCACCGTTGTAGTGCTTCAATCTTTGTCTGTTGACTCTGAATTCATGTTCGTCAGTGATGGACTTGATTATCACGACACCATGGGAGAACAGTTTGACAACTTAGAATGGTCCCGACCATCTTGATTTCAGTTTTCTCGGGAAAAGTTTCAGCCGAGAATTGAATAAGAGAACTAGTTTCCCTAACATGAATTGCCGCGGCAATAGTTTCTTGTCATGCCATTGCTTTGTTTTCTCTTTGTAGATTCGTACATTGTCATAGGCGAGTGCACGTAATTTTTCTATCTCGTTGAGATCTAGTAAATGTTTTTTTTCCGGCACTTTCCCAATCCATATTCACGATCTTGATTGTCCAATATGCCTTGCGTTCGATTTCCACTGGTAGATGGCATGTTTTGCCATAGACAAGTCGGAAGGGAGACATACCTAAGGGTGTTTTGAATGCAGTGCGATATGCCCAAAGTGCATCTTCTAGTCTTACTGACCAATCCTTCCTAGAGGGATTTACAACTTTCTCGAGTATACCCTTCAATTCTCGATTGGAAATTTCTGCTTGCCCATTGGTTTGTGGGTGATATGTCGTGGCAATTTTGTGTGACACGCCGTAGCGTTGCAATATCTTGGCAATAAGTCTGTTGTCAAAGTGCTTACCTTCATCACTGATAATTGCTCTCGGCATCCCAAACCGTGTAAATATATTTTTTTGCAGGAATCGTTGCATGGTCTTGGAATCGTTGGTGGGAACTGCAGCTGTCTCAACCCATTTAGACACGTAGTCGACGGCAAGTAGAATGTAGAGGTTGCCGAATGAAGTTGGGAAAGGTCCCATAAAATTGATACCCCATACATCGAACAATTCCACCTCGAGGATGTTTTGGAGCGGCATCTTATATCGTCTAGAGATATTGCCCGTCCTCTGGCAACAATCACATTGCTTGTAAAACTCTTGGGCATCGTTGTACAGTGTTGGCCAATACAAATCGTATTGTAAAACTTTGGCCGCTCCTCTTTGTACATTATGCTGCTCCTCTTCAGGGACACATCGGCGTATATCCTGATATGCACATTGTTTAAACAAAAGAGGCTCGTCCCAAAAGTAATACTTAGCATCATGGCAGAATCACTTTTCCCTTGGTGAGTAAGGCCATAAGGTAAAATATCACAAACAAGGAAATTAACTAAATCCACGTACCAGGGTATTACCGAGGCATGTGTTGCCATGACAACTACTTCCATGGTTGCTGAGGCGTGCGCGTCTAGAATTGCCATGGCATGCACGTCAAGGGTTGCCGAGGCATGTGCATCAGTGGTTACCGAAGCATACGCGTTTGGAGTTGCCGAGGCATATGTGTCAAGGGTTACCGAGGCATCCACGTCTATAGCTGCTGAGTCGTTGAGGGTTGCCGACGTATGCACATCCATGGTTGCCGAGGTAACTAACAGTTGCTCATTCGGGAATGCATCACATATCTCTAAATCCGCGTCCTCCTCCCTATTGCGTTCTAAGCTTGATAAGTGATCGGCCACTTGATTTTTTGTTCCTTTCATGTCCTTAATTTCAATGTCAAAATCTTGTAAAAGGAATATCCAACGAATCAAACGAGGTTTGGCATCCTTTTTAGCAAATAGATACTTAATTGTCGAATGGTCCTTATGGACAATTACCTTTGTACCAATCAAATGGGATCGAAACTTGTAAAATGCGAAAACTATGGCTACTAACTCTTTCTCCGTTGTTGTGTAATTCACTTGAGCGCTATTAAGAGTTTTACGAGCGTAGTATATCACATGAAAGGACTTACCTGTGCGTTGGCCTAGGACTGCTCCTACCGCAAAATCACTTGCATCACACATGACTCAAAAGGTAGCGTCCAATCGGGTGGAACGACAATGGGTGCCGAGGTAAGCTTTTCCTTTAGGGTTTTGAATGCTTGGGCGCAAGAATCATCAAAATTGAAGTCTTTATCCTGTTCAAGCAAATTGCACAAGGGTTTAGTAATTTTAGAAAAATTATGAATAAACCTCCTGTAAAAACCTGTATGTCCAAGAAAGCTTCGGATTCCTTTAACCGAACTTGGTGGGGGTAATCTCTCGATCACGTCCACCTTGGTTTTGTCTACTTCAATTCCCTTGGATGAAATCTTGTGGCCGAGCACAATTCTTTCATCTACCATAAAATGACACTTCTCCCAATTAAAGACTAAATCAGATTCTTCACATCTTGCCAACACCTTCTCTAAATTACCGAGGCAACTGTCGAAGTCATTACCAAATACAAAAAAACCATCCATGAAGATTTCAAGGAAGTCTTCGACCATGTCTGAAAAGAGTGCCACCATGCATCTTTAAAAGGTTGACGGGGCATTACACAATCCGAACGGTATCATTCGGAAAGCATAAGTACCGTATGGGCATGTGAAGGTTGTCTTTTCTTGATCTTCTAGTGCTATGGCAATTTGATTGTAACCTGAATAACCATCAAGAAAACAATAAAAGGTTTTACCTACAAGATGGTCAAGCATTTGATCAATAGAGGGTAAGGGGAAGTGATCTTTCCTAGTGGCTTTGTTTAGCTTTCGGTAATCCACACAAACCCTTTAACCGGTCACAGTCCTGGTTGGAACGAGTTCATTGTTTTTATTACTTACCATCGTTATACCTCCCTTTTTTGGTACACATTGTATAGAGTGTTGCACGTAATAAGTGCTCCGCAATTGTGCAAGTGTACACGTCGCAAGTTATAGTATAAAAGATATCGTCTCCACAGGGATTGGTACCACTTCAAGAATCAAATCTCTTGCACTGTTAAAAAGTAAAAGAACACAAGTAGAAGATTGTAGGAGTTTAATTAACAACTAAACTAGAAAGCAAATAAGTAAAAGAAGATGTAATCAAATGAGAGAGAATAGGCCAGGTTATCGTGAGTTGAGGTGTGATAGTCAATTGGATCGTCTTGGTAAAAGAGTGCAAGGGCAACTCAATTGCCGTGGCAACTTGCGCAGCGGGGTTGCCTTGGCAACTAATCGACGGTTGCCTGGGCAACTGGCCGGGCAACTGTTTGGGCGGCTGGGCAGCAACTTCAAGGTTCGGCAGAACGTTCTTCAATGGTTTCTTTTTATCCCTAAGTCGAAACTCTAGCTATTTGTGCCTGCCTTGATAATACATCCCTAGGTGAATCAAGGGTGAACAACAACCAATCTTGCGCTCCTTTTGGCCGTTGAAATCCTTAACTTATTCTTAAGCCGGATTAATCTTCACCATCAATAGATTGAATAAAGACCATGCTCATTCGTTTCTTGAATCTAATTCTCCCGATATTAGATAAATAGATGAAGTTATGAGATCCTCTCCCAATTCACTCGCAAACAAGAATAAGAACCAAGAATGAGTAAACCTTGAATTGAAAGTGCAAACTCTTATTACCTAAACAAAATCCAATTGTTTCTCTACAACCACAAAATACAATAACCTTAGCCAAATAGATTTAGTTCATGGCTAGGTTCCAAAGAAATACAAAACAAAGAATTCCTAACATAAACCTAATCGAACAAAGAAAAAAAGAAGAAGAATGGTTGAAGCCTTTGTCGAAATCTCTCCCTCATTCTATTGTCGAAATCTCTCACTTGTCGAAATCTCTCACTTGCTCTCCCCTGGAGTTGACAGATTGGTCCTCAATTTATAGGGCTAGGTCAAAGTTTTTTTGAGGAGGAAGTTAAGCTGGAATTAAATACTTTTAAAGAATATAATTTTTTATTATATTTAAATTCCTTCTAGATCTTCTCTTATCTTCATGGGATTTAATTTCTCTTTAACCTCTTCATGGAAATAAAACTCATTTGGCATTTAACTTTGCTCCACGTCATCTTGGGTTTATCTAGTCATCAATTTTGACTGCCATATCATCTTATCCCTTATCGACAATTGCCCTGGCAACTAGCTTGGCATCTCCTTCATGCATTGCCCTGGCAACTGGTTCCAGCCTTGCTTTGGCAAGTGATTCTTCACACACACAAAAACACACCAAAGCAGTATATTTTTCCACAAAATTAAGCAAAATATGAATTCAAGCTTGTCCACCAAGGAAACAATGCAAACATGCTTGAATGGCTAATAATGCAACTAATATGAGCCTAAGTCTAGCAATAATAAGAATAAACAGGGTGAATAAAATAGTACTTTTAGACACTTAACACACCCCCAAACTCGAACTATTGTTTGTCCTCAAGTAATGCAAACTAATAATTACCCGCCAAGACTTCAATTTTCAGAAACTTAGCTTTGAAATTGATTTCAATTCTCAGAACCGTGGCACAAAGTATGTCTGGCTTTTCATTTTTCGGAAAACTTAGGAGTTACTCAGAATCAAACTATAATGCTTGTGAGTGTGTGCGGAGTTGTGTGCAAGTTGATTTTTTGGATTCTATGTAAACAAGAGGTTTTCAAATTACTTTATTGGGTTTTTTTAACATGTTTTAACTAGAGCCGATTTCGGGCACCTCTAGTGTTTTGTTTTTAGTTTTCTTAAGTTCGACTAGATTCACTTTCGGGCACCTCTAGCGATCATTTTTTAGCACATACTAGAGCCAATTTCGGGCACCTCTAGTATTCATCCAATTTTTATTCTAATCCCCCAACTTTTTAACTATCAACCTAAGTTCGCTAGAATTCCTTAAATCAATCAAGCCACACAGTATTTCATCAAGTTTAGCATTATAGTACGATTCTAAGTGTTTCCATGTTTATCCTAGAATAAAAAGTTCTATCAATTAAGTGCATTGGCAAAGTCATCATCGGATATTCATCAAATCTAGGCAATTCTTGTTCCAACTAAAGGCATGACAAGCAATTTATGTATCCTAAATGCAATACTTAATATGAATGCAACTAAACATGGTAACTAACTAATAACAATCCCCCCAAACTCGAGTGAGGCATTGTCCTCAATGAATGCAACAAATAAAAATAAAAATAAAAATAAAAATAAAGAAAAGTAAAATGCAAACGAGGACTTACTCTGAGAGTTCATCGTCGTGGATGATTAGTCTCCTTTTGGTCGGTGTCTTGATTCTTTTGCTTGAACGCGGTGGTTGCTTCCTTATTGCCGATGGTGGAATCGATCCTCGTACGGGGTTGTCCTCATCGTCCTCTTTAGTAATGTCATTGGTTTTTCGCTTGGGATTGGTGCGGTCTTTGTTGGTGCAATAGACGACTCGTTCGAATCTGCAAAATCAGACAATGATTATGTACGAGTTGATTCGGGCATAGGTGCTTTACCTTTGGCTTTTGCAGTGGTTGCTGGGGCGTCTTTAGCTTTGGTTGCCGTGACATCTTCAATGTTGGTTGCCGTGGCAACTGCTTGGGCAGGCGCAATGTAGGTTTCCGCGACATCATCTGTTGCAGTTGTCGTGGCAACTGCTTCATTGGTTGCCGTGGCAAGGATTTTGGCAGGAAAGATAGGGAACGACACGCGGCTGTCCGAGTACTTTTCCAGAATGAATTGGGTGATGGCATTGTTGTGATCCTTCATGTATCGCATGAACATTAATTGCCGGTCTTCAATTTGCCTAAGGTGGTTCACCAACGGTTGTAAGAGTGCTTCAAGTTGTCCCGGGTTGCAGTCCGAGTTGTCTGAGATCAGTTGTTTGAGCATTAGGAGTTGCCGAGGCGGCAAGAGTTGCTGCGGCAACTGGAGGTGTTAGGGATTTTACCGGTGCCTCTCCCATTAGCTTTCAGATTTGTGCTCGATTCCAACCGGACTTTGGTAGGGCCTTTTACTAGACTCACTTGGGACATGCATCTCCTTGCAAAGATTGGAGATTAAGCAATGGAAGAAAAGAGAACCCTTGTCTTTTGTGCTACATACAAAAATCTCATCACAAATAATTTTTCCAATGTTAATGATGCGATTATGCAAGATAAATTGTATGAGCAAAAGACGAGGTGTATCAACGGTGGTATTGTGTGTTGTGGGCATTAAAGAAGTTTTAAAAAACTTATTCTATAATTTTGCCTCGGGCTTAAGCCGAAGGCGATTTACCGTGCCCTTGTATTTACCTTCGTTCCAATGAGTTCTCGGTAGAGTGAGTTCTTGAAGCACCTTGTCGAGTTGCTTGGGCGTGAGTTGATCAACAAAGGCTTGATGCTCGTCCTTCTCAATGTATAGCCCATAAAAGGTGTTGATGTTTTCGGGGCTTATGAGTATAGCCTTGTCACGAACAAAAACATAAGGATTATCCGGGTTAAGTGAGTGAGCATAGAATTCTCTTACCCATGAGATGTTACCCGCTTCCGATTGATGGCAAAAGATTTGCCACTTTTGATGTGCAATCCTTTCGAAGATGAATGGTTCAAGGCTGAAATCTTGACGAGAGTTGGAGTATTCAAAGCCTTGTTCTTCGCAAATCTTTCAGCTTTCAAACTTGGAGTGAAATCTTTCTTGAACCACCGGTGTAGCAAACTTCTTGTATCTTGGTTCTTTGGAGGAACTTGGATGAACCAAAAATTCGATTTTGGATGCCATGGATGATCTTGGTTGTGAGTTTAGTAGAAACAAAGAAAAGAAAGCAAAAGAAACTAAAGAGTTGCAAGATGAAAAGTAGGAATAAGTTTCTTGGAAGTTAAGGGTGATGGGTTAAATAGAAAAGATAGGTAGTAAATATGGTGGGTGAGATTAATTGGAAAGAAAGAAAACAAGTGTTTTGATTTAGGGAAGGGGACGGCTAGGGGATTTGGGGAAGGAGAAGGGGTTGGCCGGCTATGTAGGGTTTATTTAGGGTAAATTGGAGGCTTAATATAAGCCTTAGATTTAGCATATTAATTTCCTTGTTGAAGAAGTTTCCTTCTTGAATCAAATTCCTCTTTATCTTGAACTCTTTTCGTACAATTAAAAAACAAATAAAATAAGGATTAAAATTAAAGATAAACTAATAAAAGAAAATAAATAAAGATATGCAAAGAAATTCTTAAACTTAAAATTTAAAAACAATTAGATAAATATGAAAGAAAGATGTAGTCTTAATCATAAAGAAAATAAATAAATCTATCATAAAAAGAAAAAATAACCAAAATTAATAAATAAAAAAATTAAACTGTTCAAAAAAAAAATAAAAGTAAAAAGAAAATATCGAAAGGAGAGCATGCTCATGCATCTCCTAAGGTGACCACTTCTTTGTTACGTTCCACATGGGCACCGTTGTAGTGCTTCAATCTTTGTCCGTTGACTTTGAATTCATGTTCGTCAGTGATGGACTTGATTATCACGACACCATGGGAGAACGGTTTGACAACTTCGAATGATCCCGACCATCTTGATTTTAGTTTTCCTGGGAAAAGTTTCAGCCGAGAATTGAATAAGAGAACTAGTTACCCTGGCATGAATTGTCGCGGTAATAGTTTCTTGTCATGCCATTGCCTTGTTTTCTCCTTGTAGATTCATGCATTGTTATAGGCGAGTGCACGAAATTCTTCTATCTCGTTGAGGTCCAACAAACGCTTTCGTCCGGCACTTTCCCAATCCATATTCACGGTCTTGATTGCCCAATATGCCTTGTGTTTGATATCCACTGGTAGATGGCATGTTTTGCCATAGACAAGTCGGAAGGGAGACATACCTAAGGGTGTTTTGAATGCAGTGCAATATGCCCAAAGTGCATCATCTAGTATTACTGACCAATCCTTCCTATAGGGATTTATAACTTTCTCGAGTATGCCCTTTAATTCTCGGTTGGAAATTTTTGCTTGCCCATTGGTTTGTGGGTGATATGCCGTAGAAATTTTGTGTGACACACCGAAGCGTTGCAGCATCTTGGCAATAAGTATTTTGTCAAAGTGCTTACCTTCATCACTGATAATTGCTCTCGGCATCCTAAACCTTGTAAATATGTTTTTCTGCAAGAATCGTTGCACGATCTTGGAATCGTTGGTGGGAACTGCAGCTGCCTCAACCCATTTAGACACGTAGTCGACAGCAAGTAGAATGTAGAGGTTGCCGAATGAAGATGGGAAAGGTCCCATAAAATTGACCCCCCATATATCGAACAATTCCACCTCGATGATGTTTTGGAGTGGCATCTCATGTCGTCTAGAGATATTGCCCTTCCTCTCGCAACAATCACATTGCTTGTAAAACTCTTGGGCATCTTTGTACAGTGTTGGCCAATACAAACCAGACTGCACAACTTTCACCGCGGTACGTGTTCCTCCAAAATGTCCTCCATAGGGTGAAGAATGGCATTGCTAGAGTACATTCTGCTGTTCTTCTTCAGGGACACATCGGCGTATAACCTAATTTGCACATTGTTTAAACAAAAGAGGCTCGTCCCAAAAGTAATGCTTAGCATCATGGCGGAACCGCTTCTTCCCTTGGTGAGTAAGGCCATAAGGTAAAATACCACAAACAAGGAAATTAACTAAATCTGCGTACCAGGGTATTGCTGAGACATGTGTTGCCGTGGCAACTGCTTCCATGGTTGCCGAGGCGTGCGCATCTAGAGTTGCCGCGGCATGCGCGTTAAGGGTTGCCGCGGCATGCGCATCCATGGTTATCGAGGCAACTAACATTTGCTCATCCGGGAATGCATCGTATATCTCTAAATCCACGTCCTCTTCTCTATTGCGTTCTAAGCGTGATAAGTGATCGGCCACTTGATTTTCTGTTCCTTTTCTGTCCTTAATTTCAATGTCAAACTCTTGTAAAAGTAATATCCAGTGAATTAAACGAGGTTTGGCATCCTTTTTAGCAAATAGATACTTAATTGCTGAATGGTCCGTATGAACAATTACCTTTGTACCAATCAAATAGGATTGGAACTTGTCAAGTGCGACTAGTACGGCTAGTAGCTCTTTCTCTGTTGTTGTGTAATTCACTTGAGCACTATTAAGAGTTTTACTAGCATAGTATATCACATGAAAGGTCTTACCTGTGCGTTGGCCTAGGACTGCTCCTACCGCGAAATCACTTGCACCACACATGAGCTCAAAAGTAGTTTCCAATCGGGTGGAATGACAATGGGTGCCGAGGTAAGCTTTTCCTTTAGGGTTTTGAATGCTTGAGCTCAAGAATAATCAAAATTGAAGACTTTACCCTGTTCAAGCAAATTGTACAAGGGTTTACTAATTTTAGAAAAATTATGAATGAACATCCTGTAAAAACCTGCATGTCCAAGGAAGCTTTGGATTCTTTAACCGAACTTGGTGGGGGTAATCTCTCGATCACGTCCACCTTGGCTTCGTCTACTTCAATTCCATTGGATGAAATCTTGTGGCCGAGCACTATTCCTTCATCAACCATAAAATGACACTTCTCCCAATTAAGGACTAAATCAGTTTCTTCACATCTTGCCAACATTTTCTCTAAATTGGCGAGGCAACTGTCGAAGTCATTACCAAAAATGGAAAAATCATCCATGAAGATCTCAAGGAAGTCTTCGACCATGTCTGAAAAGAGTGCCATCATGCATCTTTGGAAGGTTGCTGGGGCGTTACACAATCTGAACGGAATCCTTCTAAAAGCATACGTACCGTATGAGCATGTGAAGGTTGTCTTTTCTTGATCTTCTGGTGCTATGGCAATTTGATTGTAACCTGAATAACCATCAAGAAAACAATAAAAGGTTTACCTACAAGACGATCAAGCATTTGATCAATAAAGGGTAATGGGAAGTGATCTTTCCTAGTGGCTTTATTTAGCTTTCGATAATCCATACAAACCCTCCAACTGGTCACATTCCTAGTTGGAATGAGTTCATTGTTTTCATTACTTACCACCGTTATACCTCCTTTTTTCGGTACACATTGTACCGGACTTACCCATGTACTATCCGAGATAAGGTATATGATGCCGACGTCAAGCCACTTGATGATTTCTTTCATTACAACCCCTTTCATGGCATGATTCAATCTCCTCTGGGCCTCAATTGAAGGTTTGTGATCATCTTCCAACAAAATCTTGTGCATGCACACTGCCGGGCTAATTCCCTTCAAGTCGGCAATTGTCCACCCTATTGCCTTCTTGTGTAGCATCAACATTTTGATCAGTTTCTTTTCCTACTCAGGCTGTAACTTAGAGGAAATAATTACAGGCAATGTATTATCGGTTCCCATGTAAGCATATTTTAGTTGCCCTGGCAACTTTTTCAACTCAAGAACCGGTTGTTGTTCAATGAAGGGCTTTTCGAGTTTACCTTCCTTACCTGAGTAATCCAGTGGTTCAAAGTATGTACCTGGTCGATTGACTAACCAATTTGCCTCTTCTTGTTGTTCCTCATCGATCGGTTCTTTATACTCCTCAGGTTCCTCTTGATCGGCAATGTAGTTGCCGAGGCAACTAAATTCCTCGTCAAAGTCAAACTCTGTCGTGGCATGAAGAAGTTGGCATTCTTCCAGATCATTGGCATGCCTTAGTGTTTGGAACACATTTAGTTTAATTTGCTGGTCATTCACCCTCATTGTGAGTTCTCATTTTTCAACATCGATCATGGTTCTCCCTGTCGCTAGGAAGGGTCTCCCGCGAATGATAGGTGCATGCTCATCTACTTCACAATCCAAAACAATAAAGTCAGCGGGAAAAATAAATTTATCAAGTTTTACTAGTATGTCTTCGATTTTTCCCTCTAGATGCACATATGATCTGTCAGCTAGCTGTAGCATAACTATTGTAGGTCTTGACTTCCTGATTCCTAGTTTCTGGAAAACCGATTTAGGCATCAAGTTTATGCTTGCTCCAAGGTCACATAATGCTTTCCCGACATAGTGGTTTCCGATGGAACAAGGTATTGTGAAACTTTCAGGATCCTTCAACTTGGGTGGCATGCGATTGTGCAACATGGCCATGCATCCCTCTGTTGCGGCAACTGTTTCAAACTCTCATAGCCTTGTTCTCTTGGACACAATGTCTTTCAGAAACTTGGCATAGTTCGGCATTTGTTCAATCGCCTCAACCAATGTCAAGTTGATGTGGACTTGCTTTAGGATATCAAAAAACTTCTTAAATTGATATTCTTGCTTTTGTCACTTCAACCTTTGTGGGAATGGTGGTGGAAGTCGGATATCTTCGATCCTTTCATTGGTCTGGAAATTGATTGACGGCATTGCCGAGGCAACTGGAGTTACCGAGGCATTGTCAACTAGGGTTGCCGTGGCGTGCCTATCGTTGGTTGCCACGACATCCATATCGCTGGTTGTCGAGGCATGCTTATCGCTGGTTGTCGCGACAATTCTTGGTTCAGCATCTGAGGCTTTGCCGCTGAGTTCGTCTTGTTCTTTTTGTGGAGTTTTGTTTGATGAGCAAGCTTGACCCTCTTTAAGTTGTTGGCCACTTCTAGTGGTGATTGCCTTACATTGCTCATGGCCAGTTCCTCTTGCGACTTCAGTATCGCTAGGTGATCCTCCTTGCGGTCTAGTATTCAGGTTTTGAGCGAATTGTCCGACTTGATTTTCCAATGATTTGATTGCCGCCTCTTGGTTTTGCAATCTCATTTCGGTCCTGTTAATAAAAGCATCAGTTCTTTTTATGAAGTTACTATTCTCAGCCATATAAGATTCAGTTTTCAACATAAAAGCATTGAGAGAATTTTCCAAAGAACTAGATGTTGTCGATTGTTGCTGCGGCAACTGTTGCCGTGGCATATTCTGCTGGAATCCCGATGCTTGTACATTCTGATTGTTCTGGTTTAGAGCATTGTTGGGATTACTCCATGAAAAATTTGGGTGCTTCTTCCAAGATGGATTATATGTGTTGGACACCACATTGTTGTTCCGGTTGTAATTCCCCACATAAAAGCTAGATTCCGGATTCTGCATACATTTAGAAGAATCATGGTTACCACCACATAACTCACAAAAGGAATCCATTACCTTGACCTCCTGTGTGTTGTTTGGTTTCTGCATGTTCTGGACCATTTTGGTTAGAGTGGCCAATTGTGCCGAAATTGAGTCTGATGATCCCATTTTATGTATTGTGGCTTGGCGTCTAACTCATCCTCTTCTAGCAGATAAGAATTGATAATTATTCTTGGCAGCCTGTTTAGAATTTGCATTGCTTTCTCCGACGACTTATCTAGGAGAATGCCGTTTGCCGAGGCATCTAACATCATCCTTGTTGGTGTATTCAAAGCGTTGTAAAACATTGTTACTTGTGTCCACACTAGGAATCCGTGTAGGGGGCATTTGTGTAGAAGTTCTCTATATCACTCCCAAGCCTCGTACATGGATTCATCATCTGCCTGCCAAAAAGAAGTAATTTCGTTACGAAGCTTATCAGTCAAATTTGTAGGATTAAATCGAGCAAGGAAATCATGACAAAGATCGGTGCAAGATCTTATTGATCTGGAAAGAATACTATTCAACCATGCTTTCTCCCTATCCCTCAGTGAATAGGGGAATAATCTTAGTCGTAAAACATCGGGGGTGACTCCTTGTATTTTGAATGAATTGCAAATCTCGAGGAAAGATTTAAGATGTTGTCATGGATTTTCAGTTGCTGAGCCACCAAATTGACCAATTGGGTTGATCATATTGAACATCACCGGTTTCAACTCAAAGTGGCCAGATTCAATTTCAGGTGTGACAACTCCTGGATTAAGTCCTTCAAGATCTTCTTTAAGATAGTCTCGAATAGTTCTGTTTCATGCAAGAATCACTCCTCCTGCTGGAACATCCTGATTTATATTACCGTCTTGATTAGCCATTGCTAGTCTTAACCTTCGTCTGAGTCTTTGCAAGGTTCGTTCGATTTCTGGATCAAAGGGATATTATGGTTTAATCGGTCTCGCCCTGGTCATATACCAATGCAAAACCAAAGTTTGTTAACCCTTTGAATCTTAAACAAGAAAAATAAAAAGTGCAAGAAAATAAAAACAAAGTTGCTATTGCCAATCCCCGGCAACGGCGCCAAAAACTTGTTGCATGTAATAAGTGCTCCGCAATTGTACAAGTGTACAAGTAGCAAGTCATAGTATAAAAGATATCGTCCCCACAGGGATTGGTGCCACTTCAAGAATCTAATCTCTTGCACTGTAAAAAGTAAAATAACACAAGTAGAAGATTGTATGAGCTTAACTAACAACTAAACTACAAAGCAAATAAGTAAAAGAAGATGTAATAAAATGAGAGAGAATAGGCCAGGTTATCGTGAGTTGAGGTGTGATAGCCGATTGGATCGTTTTGGTCAAAGAGTGCAAGGGCAACTCAGTTGCCGTGGCAACTTGCACAGCGGGGTTGCCTTGGCAACTAATCGACGGTTGCCTGGGTAACTGGCCGGGCAACTATTTGGGTGGTTGGGCAGCAACTTCAAGGTTCGGCGGAGCGTTCTTCAATGGTTTCTTCTTATTCCTAAGTCGAAACTCTAGCTATTTTTGCATGCCTTGATAATACATCCCTGCGTGAATCAAGGGTGAATAACATTCAATCTTGCGCTCCTTTTAGCTGTTGAAATCCTTAACTTATTCTTAAGATGTATTAATCTTCACCATCAATAGATTGAACAAAGACCATACTCATTCGTTTCTTGAATCTAACTCTCCCGATATTAGAAAATAGATAAAGTTACGAGATCCCCTCCCAATTCACTTGCAAACAAGAATAAGAACCAAGAATGAGTAAACCTTGAATTGAAAGTGCAAACTCTTATTACCTAAACAAAATCCAATTGTTTCTCACAACCACAAAACACAATAACCTTAGCCAAATAGATTTAGTTCATGGCTAGGTTCTAAAGAAACACAAAACAAAGAATTCCTAACATAAACCTAATTGTATAAAGAAGAAAAAGATGAAGAATGGTTGAAGCCTTTGTCGAAATCTCTCCCTTATTCTCTTGTCGAAATGTCTCACTTGCTATCTTGTCGAAATCTCTCACTTGCTTTCCCCCTGGAGTTGACGGCTTGGTCCTCAACTTATAGGGCTAGGTCAAAGTCTTTTTTGAGGAGGAAGTTAAGTTGGAATTAAATACTTTTAAATAATATAATTCTTTATTATATTTAAATTCCTTCTAGATCTTCTTCTATCTTCTTGGGATTTAATTTCTCTTTAACCTCTTCATGGAAATCAAACTCCTTTGGGATTTAACATTGCTCCACGTCATCTTGGGTTTATCTAGTCATCAATTTTGATTGCTATATCATCTTATCCCTTATCGACAATTGCCCTGGCAACTAGCTTAGCATCTCCTTCATGCATTGCCCTGGCAACTAGCTCGACATCTCCTTCATGCATTGCCCTGACAACTGGTTCCAGCCTTGCTTTGGCAAGTGATTCTGCACACACACAAAAACACACCAAAGCAGTATATTTTTCCACAAAATTAAGCAAAATATGAAATCAAGCTTGTCCACCAAGGAAACAATGCAAACATGCATGAATGGATAATAATGCAACTAATATGAGCCTAAGTCTAGCAATAATAAGAATAAAAAGGGTGAATAAAATAGTACTTTTAGACACTTAACACCGAGCTTACCCATGTAGTATCAGAGATAGGGTATATGATGTCGGCGTCAAGTGACTTGATGATTTCTTTCATTACAACCCCTTTCATGGCATGATTCAGTCTCCTCTGGGCCTCAATCGAAGGTTTGTGATCATCTTCCAAAAAAATCTTATGCATGCACACTGCCGGGCTAATTCCCTTCAAGTCGGCAATTGTCCATCCTATCGCCTTCTTGTGTAGCGTCAATATGTCGATCAGCTTCTTTTCCTGCTCAGGCTGTAACTTAGAGGAAATAATTACAGGCAATGTATTATCGGTTCCCAAGTAAGCATATTTTTCTTTCCCTGGCAATTATTTCAACTCAAGAATCGGTGGTTGTTCAATAGAGGGCTTTTCGAGTTTACCTTTCTTACCTGAGTAATCCAGTGGTTCAAAGTATGTACCTGGTCGATTGACTAACCAATTTGCCTCTTCTTGTTGTTCCTCATCGATCGGTTCTTTATACTCCTCAGGTTCCTCTTGATCGGCAATGTAGTTGCCGAGGTAACTAAATTCCTTGTCGAAGTTAAACTTTGTCGTGGCATGAAGAAGTTGGCATTCTTCTGGATCATCGACATTCCTTAGTGTTTGGAACACATTTAGTTTAACTTGCTGGTCATTCACCCTCATTTTGAGTTCTCCCTTTTCAACAATGATCAAGCTTCTCCTTGTCGCTAGGAAGGGTCTCTTGAGAATGATAGGTGCATGTTCATATGCTTTACAATCCAAAACAATAAAGTCAACAAGAAAAATAAATTTATCAACTTTTACCAGTATGTCTTCGATTTTTCCCTCTGGATGCGCATAGGATCTATCAGCTAGTTGTAGCATAACTGTTGTAGGTCTTGCCTTCCCGATTCCTAGTTTCTGGAAAACCGATTTAGGCATCAAGTTTATGCTTGCTCCAAGGTCACATAATGCTTTCCCGACATAGTGGTTTCTGATGGAACAAGGTTTTGTGAAACTTCTGGGATCTTTCAACTTGGGTGGCATGCGATTGTGCAACATGGCCATGCATCCCTCTATTGCGGTAACTGTTTCAAACTCTCCTAGCCTTATTCTCTTGGACACAATGTATTTTAGAAACTTGGCATAGTTCGGCATTTGTTCAATCGCCTCAACCAATGTCAAGTTGATATGGACTTGCTTTAGGATATCAAGAAACTTCTTGAATTGATATTCTTGATTTTGTCGCTTTAACCTTTGTGGGAATGATGGTGGAAGTAAGATATCTTCGATCCTTTCATTGGTCTGGAACCTGATTGATGGCATTGCCGGGGCAACTAGAGTTGCCGAGGCATCGCCAACTGGGGTTGCCATGGCGTGCCTATCGTTGGTTGTCGCGGCATCCTTATCGCTGGTTGCCGAGGCATGCTTATCGCTGGTTTCTGCGACATTTCTTGGTTCAGCATCTGAGGCTTTGCCGCTGAGTTCATCTTGTTCTTTTTGTGGAGTTTTGTTTGATGAGCGAGCTTGAGCCTCCTTAAGTTGTCGGCCACTTCTAGTGGTGATCGCCTTACATTGCTCATGGCTAGTTCCTTTTGCGACTTCAGTATCGCTAGGTAAACCTCATTGCGGTCTAGTATTTATGTTTTGAGTAAATTGTCCGACTTGAGTTTCCAATGATTTGATTGCCGCCTCTTGGTTTTGCAATCTCATCTCGGTCCTGTTAGTAAAAGCATCAGTTCTTTTTATGAAGTTACTATTCTCAACCATATAAGATTCAGTTTTCAACATAAAAGCATTGAGAGAATTTTCCAAAGAACTAGATGTTGTCGGTTGTTGCTACGGCAACTGTTGCCGTGGCATATTCTGCTGGAATCCCGATGCTTGTGCATTCTGATTGTTCTGATTTAGAGCATTGTTGGGATTACTCCATGAAAAATTTGGGTGCTTCTTCCAAGATGAATTATATGTGTTGGATACGACATTGTTGTTCCGGTTGTAATTCCCCACATAAAAGCTAGATTCCGGATTCTGCATACATTCAGAAGAATCATGGTTACCACCACATAACTCACAAAAGGAATCCATTACCTTGACCTCCTGTGTGTTGTTTGGTTTCTGCATGTTCTGGACCATCTTGGTTAGAGTGGTCAATTGTGCCGAAATTGAATCTGATGATCCTAGTTCATGTATTGTGGCTTGGCGTCTAACTTCTCCTCTTTTTCCACAAAAACAACTATCGGCAGCACCCTTTTTCCACAAAATTAAGAAAAATATGAAATCAAGCTTTAACCACCAAGGAAACAATGCAAACATGCATGAATGACTATAATGCAACTAATATGAGTCTAAGTCTAGCAATAATATGAACAAAAAGGGTGAATAAAATAGTACTTTTAAACACTTAACATCTAACTATGTGATGCATGAATGAATGAATGAATGCCAATTAAGAACCACCTGAGAGAGCGTGGTTCTTCAAGGAAGTTGATTGAAAAATATGTGTCTTGTTTCTTCACTGAGGCTCCACTGCGGCTGGAATACCCCATCTCACACTCGGGTTCAACCTTGCATAGTGTATCTTCAAAGTTTCCACTCTAGACTATTCTTTGTTGAACTTTGCCCAATTGCTCAATTTTTGTCCTGAAAGTATCTTAACCGATTTGGCACCTTCATGCCCCAACAAAATTTTTGCCCCAAAAATTTGTTGTTTAATATTGTTCTCTTATTGTTGGTAAATTTTGCCTTCTCCATCACTAATGATTGAACAAGTTTTCTCTTGTCCATTCTGACTCGAAATCTCGAGTTTTAAAGTTCTTGTTATCTTGTAGATAAAGTTGCCCCACTCCTTCAAGAGACACCTCGTCTTCTCATATCACCAAAATGCCCATTTATGCTTGGGCTTTGTTACCCTTTGTCAACCCAAGATGATCATTTACATCAAAAGCCTTGTATTTGAAATCAATTTAAATAAAAGAATTTTTGTTGAAACGGGTCAGTTTTCTAACTGATGCTTTAATGAATGATGTATTTGTAAATTAATATATTGGAAACCCAAAATTGAAAAATGAAAAGAATAGGGTTCCTTGGATATCAAATGAGAGAGTGTCTTAGATCCAACCCTCAGTGGTCAATGGCTTGCCTTTGCATGTTGTGGTGATGTTTGAAGTTCTGATATCTTTCTCGAATGCTCGATTCATCCTCATGATTATGGCATTTGCTTGATCCGCTAGAAAACTACCCCTTCTAGTCCTCAACACTTTTATCCTTTTATAACCATCCTTATGAGAATTCGAGGTGTAAATGTGAATTGAAAATTAATTACAATTATGAGTGTGTCAGTGTCTTCAAAGATCCATCACTGACGTTAGGGTATTGAACCAGTGGAATCTAGTTCCTTATTAGATTTGTTCTCCTCCCGCAGCTCTATCAGGATGTTCCGAGACTTATTCAATTGTTCATTGATTTTAAAGATTTATCTCTGATACTGGGGTATTGAACAAATGGAATCTAGTTCTTTATTAGGTTGGTTCTTCCCCACAGCTCTATTAATTGACATTTTTTAAGTATTAAAGGAATTCTTAAATTTAAGTAATTCCAACGGTCTTTCCTAGGAGATTTTTCATCATCGAAAATTATCAAAGGAGTAATAGTCTTGCTTCTCACGTTTTATCGACTTGAGCGTGCTAAGCAGGGAATCATACTCTATCGTGATCACAACATTCGATTAATATTTGCATTCGAATCAATGTTACAACAAGCATGTGATATCCAATGACCTTTGGTTGTAAGAAAAGACATACGTATATACTCATGATTCAACAAAATGCATCTTTTCATTGAAGTAAAAGTTTGTAAACATGACGAGTGCCCTTTTTACAAAATATCATTGCTACTTTCGGGCCAAAAGTAGCAAGGTTGATTTAAGGCAAAAATGGAAAACAGAAAATGCAAGGACATTCATGCAAACTGACATCCTAGAACAGACAAAAGTAAGATGCATCTACGACTTTTGGCAACTTGGGGCCGATCTTGATCCCTCAACTTCTCAAAAGAACCTGACCCTTTAGTGGCCACCGTGGTTAGGCAAAAAATTGGTTGCTACATCCACCATGTTAAGTTGCAGAACACGAGTATTGATCAGGTTCTAGAACACATTCTTAAATGCTTCGCTATTGTTGATATTGTGGCCAAGTGCTCCCGCGTGATACTCACACTTAGCCTTGGGGTCAAACCAATATGGATAGGGAGGTTGCATCGGAGTAAGATGATAAGGACGAACCAAGTCTGCCTCGTAAAGCTTAGGGTATAACTCGCTGTAAGTTATAGGTAAGGGAGTGAAGACCTCCTCCTTCTGAGGCTCCCTTCGACTGGGCCCTTGTGAGCTTGCTACCGTCGGCTTTGGTGCAATTGTGACGTTGCTCGGGCGAGGAGTACTCACATGGCTCACCTCATTATCTCTTTTCTACGGGTACTTTTACAGATTTTCCCCAGTCTTAAGCTTGCCGCTTTTGAAAGTAGCCTCGATAGACTCCACAACATTCAAAAATTCGGTGAATCCTAAGGATACATTGCTGATTGTTTTCTCATAGAGTAGACCTTGGAGTGTGTCCACATACAAGCAGGTGATTTCACTCTCTATGATGGGCTGCTGAACTTGCGCCGTGATGTCCCTCCATCTTTGGGCATACTGTCTGACATTCTCATTTTGCCCTTGAGTCAATCCTTGAAGCAGAGTTCTATGTGGGACCATGTTCTTCACGTGCCTGTATTGCTCAATAAAGGTTCTAGACATATCTTTTAATGTCTTTACATTCGTTCGGCTTAGCTGTGCATACCAACGGGCAGCTGCCCCGGTCAAGCTATCTTGGAAGCAATAAATGATGAGGTTTTCATTCTTCAAGTGTGTCGCCATCTTACGGCAATAAATAGTCAAGTGGGCTGAAGGAAAAGTGGTCCTGTCATACTTTTTGAACTCTGGCACTTTAAATTTGTGCGGGATGACCAAATCAGATACCAAGCTTAACTCATAGGCATCAATCCCATAGTCCTCGGTCACTTGCATCAAGCTGACCTTCTCTTCCATCTGGAGGCACTGATCCTCAAAGTTCTTTTCAAATTCCTTTTTCAATCTCGTCTCTATCTCATTTATCAGATTTAAGCATGAGATATCTGTATCAACGTCATTCTCAAAACCATGCCCAACGTCAATCGGGTTGGTAGAAGATGCCCCGAGTATATGGACACTCTTCATAGTTGATCCTTCCGATTGAGCCTTCACGTGAGATGTGTTTTCGCCTATGTGCTCTACGTTAGAATGTTCATCGACAATGTGGGTTTTTCCCTCCCTCCTTTCTAGTAGAGCAGTGACGCAGGCTATGATCTCCTCATGAGATTTTTCAATCCTTAATTCGATACTGTTCAAGCGTTCCTCGATGTCATTTTGCGACTTTTCAACAGTTGCCAATATGTCTTCCATGACTCTTAATTGAGAATGTGTGTTGTATGAGTGTGGAATGGTGACGGCTTGAACTGATTGCCACGCCATTTTCCACAATTAATTTGACTTCCTCATGAATGAATGCAATGCGTATAAATTAATGATAAATAAATGATCGAAAATAAATAATTGAAGAATGCACAAATGGATGCATGTGAATGTTGGTCGACGAATATTCTCGTTAAGCAGCTTCTCATAATGAAGATTGAGTCCCATTACAATCGAGGAGAAAGAGTACCATATAATGTTAATCTAGATTGGGCCTTGTTCATCTTCTTGACCGGTCTCGGGCTTCGAGGCTCTTTCTCGATGGTATGGATTCTTTCTTCCACTATAAGAGCATTCAATTTTGAACTATTCTCGACTCAATATTTCGAATGAATGCGCCATGAATGAGCAAAAAAATAATCGAGCAAAGAGACAAGCAAAGGATTAGCGACATATAAATAAATCACCAAAGAAAATAGTTGAAACAAACCAAAAATAGCCTATCAACATGAATTCTATTTTGCTATGGTTTTCTACATGGCTCTAATCGGGGTAGGCTTCTTAAGTTCTCACACATGTGGTTTGGTTCTAAATATGATGGTTGGAGTCGCCACCGGCCACTAAGGTAAGTCGACACCATAAAATCAGAGATTCGTTTAAAAATTAGTTTGGGAGTTGGTTACGCGTAAGGAAGGATTAGCACCCCCATTGCGCCCAAAATCGGTACCAAAATATATGTTGCTTTTAATTGATGGAAATTATTAAAATTCAAATTAAATTTAATTAAATGGTCTTAATTGGTTATGTGCTCTAATTACACTGGCTTTATCAGTTTGGTGGGCTTGAATTAATTAAACGTTTAACTAATAAGGGTGACTGTACATCAGACCGTAGATTAAATCGGCATCGAATAAGCCTAACTGACGTGTTAATTTACGGTTCGAATCGAGTACCTCACCTTTATGCATGATGCAAACAATTAAAGATGATGTTATGACTTGTCAAAATTTTATTTCGAATTTAATTTACCTTCAGACGGTAAGGATAAATTCGAATATTTGGTCAACATCCAATGAGCCAGGACTGTTACGACACAAATATCGGAATTGATAGATACCTTCTTTTTATGATTAAAATTGATTAATTAGCAAAGTGGGATATATAAATTAAGGTGAAATGAATGAAAAATTATGTATGTCACAAAATTGCAAATAAAGTAAATTCAGATAAATGCGGAAAATAAAGAAATACAGAAAATAAATACGAATAAAGTAGATAAATGCAAAAATTAAAGAAAAAACAAAAATGGACCGGATCGAAAGAGCAATCCGGAAGAAGGACCAGATCGAACAAAAAGCAATCCGGAAGAAGGACCAGATCGAACAAAAAGCAATCCGGAAAAAGGACCAGATCGAGAAAGGCAATCCGGGAAAAGGACCGGATCGAGGGAGGCATTCCGAAAAAAGACTGGATCCAGAGAAAGAGCGTAAAATAAAACGCGGAAATTAAATTGCGAGAAAATAAATGTTACTGCGGGAATTAAATGTTAAAAGTTAGATGTTAAATGTTAGTTAAACATGCCGTAATGATATGGGTCATCCCCCGTTACGGGTCACCGTAAGGCTGATTCGAACATAAAATTTAAATAAGTAAACGATAACTCAGAAAAACAATATATATATTATGTACTATAATATAAAATAATATAATATAATGTAAATATAATATATATTATAATATGTAATATGTGTTATATAGTAAGTACTACATATATATAATATGAAATATGATAATAAATAACATAAAAATATATAATATAATATAACTCACATATAACTTAAGTATAACAAAAAATACGTATTATGATATATACCTATAAAATATATAAAAAAACATAATATATAATAAATACATGATATATAAAAGGGGTCAGAGTGAATAAAACTAGAAAACCAAGGGTAAATTCGGAAGAAGTGAAAGACAAAAGAGGACGAGTTTAAAAAGAAAAAAACAATGGACAAGGTTTAAAGCGGGTATTAACCCGAGGTCAATTCGAAAGCGGGTGAAACCTAGAGGGACTGGAGAAGGAATTTGCCCCTCGACCCTAAACGCGCGGATCCTCCCCGGTTTCGGGTCAATGCGTTGCTCAGAGGAAGGCCAAAACAGAGCCATTTTTCAAATCATATATGTATAAAACCAAGGCAAAAAATGCATGAAATTCTCATTTGTTTCCTCCGGTCTTCGAAACACAAACAAAAAGAGAAGGAACTCTCTGAAATTTGGGGGAAGCTAAAACATAGCCCCTTTTCGACTGTCGTTCCTCGACTGCGCAAACATGCCGGCCGTGATGTCGTCCAAGGACACAATGCACGACGGCCACCCTCCACAGGTAACTCGCATTCCTTCCTTTTTTCAATTTTTTGTTTTTTAAAAGAAAAGCCCTAGTTATGTGAAATATGAAAACCCCTTTTTATTTTAAACTTTATTTCAGATCTAGAAACGAAACAAACAACGATTTTTTTAAAACTCTTTATGTTTTCCGGTTTAAAATGACGTGTTTTTCTTAGACAACCTTGAAATCCCTTTTGGTCCGATTGAAATCCAGAAAAGGAAAAAAAGAAAAAAAAAACCTAAATCTTTGTTCGAAATGTAAAAAAGGGAGGAAATACCTAAGGAGTCTCTTGCTTTTTTTTATTCTTCGAAAGGCCGAAAGGCTCCCTTTTACATCGTTTGTTTGTGGCTTTATAGCGGGATTACATTGATAACAAGAAATAAAAATCTAAAATGTAAAATCCCCTATTGGCTTGCCATATGAAAATCTGCGTTTTTTCTTTCTTGTTTGTTTGCATGCCTCAATTTTTTGTCTGTTGTTGGTTGTTTTGTCCCCTGTCTTGCAGGTTGCTCATACGGAAGGTTGGAGAGGGCCAGTGCTCCTTTGGCCGCATGCAGAGTAAGCTAAAATGATGTCCGCGTGGCATGGCTTCTCGGACGTAGCGTCGTCGTGGAAGTGATGAAGCCGGGAGCTGCTGCCGAGGTGGCTGAAAACTGGAAAAGATCAAGGATTGCTTCCAGAAGCTTCTAGCGGCTAGGGTTTGATTTTGGAGAATTAGGGCTTCTGGTTAGCCGGGTCGGGTAGTGGATCTGGGTTGGGTAAACGGGTCAAAAGGGTATTTGGGTTTAATGGGTTGATTTAATTTGGGTAGTTGGGTCGGTTGAGGTATTTGTGTTGGTGTATTGGGTTTGGCAGATCTGAGTTTATGGTAGTTGGGCTCATTTGGTTCTGTAATTTGGACATTTAACTGGACTTTTTAATTCTAATTTGGGCTCTTATTTTATATATTCTATGTTATGTATTATTTAATTTTTGTTTTGTTTAATAACAAATATAATAATATATTAAACTAATATAACAATAATACTAATAATGATAACAAAAATAATTAAATAATAATAACAATATAATAATATAATAAAATATGATAATAATAATAACAATATAATAATGCGATATAACAAAAAATGATAATAACATATATTATACTAATGATGCCACTTTTGGTTTTTTTAATTCGGTAATATATATATGTATAAGCCCAATCTAGAAAAATAAAGTCCAGACAAAATTAGTGATTACACGAAGGTATTGTTAATGGGAGGGGCTATTGCCCCCGGCAAGGGAATTTGTTTTTACTTTTAATTTATTTTATATTTTTTGAAAAACTATTAAAATAATTATGAATTTGCCCTCCTCACCTTTAAAAATTTATGTTTTGCCCCACCTGTAAATATTGGTTCCATTCCTGTTGGTGATGGCTGAGAACAGTGGCAGAGCTACATGGTTTACAAGGGGAGCAATTGCACCCCCATTATTTAGGGAAAAAAAATTTAGTGTTAAATTTGTTCTAAACAATTTTAATTTAGGGTGTAGAGGGGGAGAGATGAAAATCTACATCCCATTTGGAAAAATAATTATTTTGAACTCTCATTTTTAAATTCCTGGATCCGTCACTAGCTGAGAATGGAGCTGCCCTGCATGCATGGCGATCATAGATCTAGCTAGCTTTATAGCACGAGGGAGGGACGAAAAACTCGGATACTATCAACTCAAGATTTGGATTTGTATTCGGATATGAATATATACTATCAGACAAGAGGATGGAAGCATGTGGTGGTGGGCGGGACAGCTTTGGGGCATGTGGTGGTGGGCGGGACAGCTTGTGAATGTTTTTGCAAACCACGACGATGGTGGTCAAATGCATGTGGACAGGGACAGCCATAACAACAAACTTGCGCCCATACCATTAGATTTTGTGGCAAGAAATAGTGACCCACATCACCCTATATTGTCCCTTTTCACCGTTTACACAAACACGACATGCACATGGACATGCTCCCGTTACATGCATTCTAGCATTTGTATATTTCTTCATCCCCTGCTGTCTTCTTCTAGCTGGAATGCCAATGGCCTTTCCAAAACAAATTGACTATTCTAGGATTAATTATAACACCACAATCACTGACTTCACACACACACATGATATAGTTTATATGCACCCCTATATAAACATGCACAATCTCTCTCTATATATATATTGGTGTAAAACTCATTTAGTTTTACACTAATCCATGGCCATTGAATGAGAATGGAATGGAATGGATGGATGAGATTAAATACTCCTATTTTATTTCTCCTTAATAATCTCCTTATTTTCAACTTTTCATCTCATTCATTCATTCCACTTATTCAATACCATGAATTAGTGTAAAACTAAATGAGTTTTATACCATGTAAGTGGATCCTAATCCATATACATATATATCTGACGTAGGGTTGCATTATTATTGATCAATGAGATGCATGCACGCTTGTAAGAAGAAACCGACAATTACGTGCGTACATAGTAAATCAAAAGGGTTTGTTTTAATTGTTAGGGTTCTTTCAATTTAATTAAGGTTTTGGTTTCAAAATTTTAAGAATACCAAGTTTTATTGCTTTTATAGTACTATCTAACTCCACAAAATTAACATATGTTTAAACCGTTAAACATAGGATTTTTATCCTATACACTTGGCGGTGAAAACTAAAAGTTTCCACAAGCGCCTTAAATTTAGAGTTTAAGGTCTTAATTTAGGGTGTAAGGTTTAGGTGTAGGGTTTAAAATTTAGGGATTGTGGTTAAAGTTTATGGTTTAGGGTTATAATTTAGGGTTTAGAGGTTGTAGTTTAGTTTTTAGGGTAATATGGTTAGGATTTAGGTTTTAACTTATAAACCCTAAATTATAACTCTAAACCCTAAATTCTAACCACTATACTTAAATTCTAAACCCCTACACCTAAACCCTTAAACCTTACATCCTAAACTAAGACCCTAAACCCTAAAACTAAGGCGATTGTCTTTCAGTTTCCACCGCCGGCGTATAGGATAATAATCCTTAAACATATACGTTATATAGGATTTATATCCAATATACTAGTGGTGGAAACTTTTAATTTTCACAAGTGCCTTATTTTAGGGTTTGGGGTGTACGGTTTAAGGATTTAGATTTATGGGTTTAGAATTTAGGGGTTAGAGTTAGAATTTAGGGTTTAGAGGTTAGGTTTTAAGGTAATATGTTGAGAATTTAGGTTTTAACCTATAAACCCTAATTATAACCCTAAATCCTAAATTATATTCACAATAACTAAATTCTAAACTATTAAATATATACCTCTAAATCCTACGCCCTAAAATGGGTCCCCAAACCGTAAAACCAAATTCTTGTGAAAACTAAAAGTTTTTACCGCCCGTGTATTAAATAATTATCCTTATATATATACACATTAAATATTCTATCAACAAATTATATAATATATATTTATATTTATTTAGTTGGTTTAGTGGTAGTAGCAGTGGTAGAAGAGAGGTCCAATGGAGATCTATTCGAGATCGATGCGTAGTTTTCGAATGTAAGAAACGATGGATGTAACGGATCAACTTTACTTACTTTTGTAATATAAAAGTAATTTGTTAGGTGAATATGCTGTCCTCGCAAGATGCAGTTTCATAAAATTCTCATTTCCTCATTGAAGAGTCTAAATCAAATACCAAATCCTACATTTTTAATCATTTCTAAATATATTTTCTAAATTGTCCACAGACACCCAAACTCTAAATAATTGCTCAATTGAAAAGACATTACTGTTTTAGTTTTAGTCCACTCAAATTTATAATCTTCAGCGGTCAGGCTGTAAATGAGACGAGACAGATAGCGAGTTACTGGTCAAAGTTTGGTCCAAGCTCGATTTGATTGGACTCGACTCGAGCTCGAACTCGGCTCGAGTTCTTAACGAGCCGAGCCGAGTTACTTGATACCCGAGGCGAAAAGCTCGCGAGCCACTCAAAAATATAATATACTAAATTTTTTTATAATTTAAAATCTATATTTCTAATCTTAAAACCCTAAAATATTAACCCTAAACATAAGTTTTAAACCCTAAAATATAGATCATAAATCCTAAACCTCTAAACCCTAAACTAACACCCTAAACCCTAAAATTAACAAGCTTGAGTTTACACAACTTGTGTATCAAAGTTTTTTCTTGATAGGGCTTTAAATGAGACGTAACAGATGGCGAGCTACTCGAGTCCGACACGGTCAAAGATCGGTGAACACTTGATTCGATTGGGCTCGAATCAAGCTCGAACTCGACTTGAGTTCTTAACGAGCCGAGTCGAGCTCAGATTTCTCAGGCTCGTTAAAAATTACTCGAGCTCGAACTCGACTTGAAATATTAACGAGCCGAGTCGAGTCCAGTACTACTTAAGCTCGACTCAGCTCGTTTACACCCCTAGTCATCACTAACATCAATACTAATTGAATTAATATTTATTCAGCATAATTTTAATATGCACACATGATAAGTTAGACAAGAACAAGGATGGCATGCACATGCCGGGAGACTAACTCTATTCTCGTCAATGTGGGATATTAGGATGGAAATCGTCTGCCCTTAAGTATGCCTCTTTTGGTGCCTTCACTTTAAAACAATAGGTTTAGGCTTTAAACTTAGAGTTATGGTTAGGGTTTAGGGAATTAGGGGTAGGGTGTATTTTTTAGAGTGTAAGGTTTAGAGATTATGATATAAAATTTAATTTTTTTAGTATGAGGCATAGAAAGGGGCATACTTAGGGGAAGAAATTTTTTGTTCGTAATTACTGTTTTACATTGCTAACATTTTAATAAAAGTGAAAATTAGCAGGGAAGGAAATAGGAATGGAAGAGATCCCAAATCGCTATCTATGCATTATATTATAAGGTCGCTATATGAGCATGAGTGATATATGGTGGGTGAGCTAAAAGCCAAGCAGTCACAGCCATGTGTGTTTAACCACACAATCCCAATTACCAGCACCACTTCCAAGCTCATCCTAAATTCAGGCTTAATTTATAACATCTGCATAACTTTATCTAAACCAGAATTCCATGTAGGCTTACATATAATTGCAACAAAACCACTCCATGTTAATATTATCTCATTTCTCATGGCTAACTATCATAGATAATGAACCACATATTACATATATGAGTTTAATTGGCAGCCATTGCCAACAGAGTCATAATGGAAATACATCTCGTAGATGTTCACAACTCTCTTCCCTAGCCTGTTTTTAATTATTAATTATTGTCAACCTCCTAAAATATCGAACGGTAGAATTCGTAGTTTACGGTAACATTGCACCCTTATGATTTGGACAATATTATTGCGTTTCTATCATTTGAATTAAGATTCTTCAAAATAAATTTTTTATTTCATCCATGGATACTAGATATTTTTCATTTAATTATATAAAACAAATTTAATAAACTATCACATGTTTCCTTCAAACAAAAATCTTGTGCTCCTTTTCGGTGCATCTCTCTATGCCCCAGCACTAAAAATTAAAATTTTAAACTCTAACCTTAAATTCTAAATCTTAAATCCTAAACACTAAAAAATACATCATACCCCTAATTTCCTAAACCCTAGACCTTACCTAATTTTTAATGTCGGTATAAATAAAAGCACCTAAAAGTGACAGAGGATTTCTATTCAATTTCGTTCATTCAAATTTTAAAACTTTGGGGGAAAAACATGGAAACACTGAACAATTTTTATTCCCAACATTTACTACCAATACATTTTTTTGCTTGGTAAATCGTATGATTTATTAGAAAGGATCATGCAAAGCGAATGTTTATGATTTAGGTTTTAAGATTTAGATCTTAAAATAAACATAATGGAGGGAGCGCCAGCGGCCAGGAGAAATCCGAGATCACTTTACGGCAGAAATAAGGTGTGGGCGTTGTTTGTCAAGAATATCTCGAATCGAATACATTGGAAGGGGTTGTGGCAGTCTTTCGACAGACATGGGGAGGTTGTCGATGTGTTTATCCCAACGAAATGGGCAACGGATGGATCTCGTTTTGGCTTTGTAAGAATCGAAAATCGATCGGATGCGTTACGGGCAGTGGAACGTTTGCATAATTTTTGGCTATATGGGTTACGGATTAGTATAACGTTGGCACGTATGGATGGGTGAGATTGGGGTAGACGGCGTGGGGGAGGAGGGGAGCAGCTGATGGTTCATTCGCATTCACAGTCGGATCTAAATGTGAAGAAGAGGGATAGAATGACATGTAAGCGTGTACAGGGGTTATTGATGAATCGAAAATAGAGGTGTTAAAGGCTTGTGCCGTGGGATGGTGTAAAGGGCAATTGAGCAGAGTGGAACTGACTACAGCTTTGAATGCTTCGAATGTACAAGGATGCTCCATTATTCGTATTGCTGGGAAAATAGTGCTGTTGCTATTTAATAGTGTGGAGGATAGACGGATAGCTCTTGAACAAGGAAAGTTAGAACGATGGTTTGATAGAGTGGAGGAATGGTCGCCTGACTTGGTGTACGATTCTCATTCGGTATGGCTATCTATGTGGGATTACCTATGTTTTTGTGGTCGACTGAGACATTTAAGAACGTGGTGGAGATGTGGGGATCGTTTATCCGCAGTGATTCGTCAACTCAAAATCCGTTATCCTTTGAACGATGTCGCGTGTTGATTGAGACCAAAGAGTTGGGACGGATAGATGAAATGTTAGAGGTAGATATTGGTGGAACTATATTCAAGATTCGGGTTCATGAGGTAGAGGTTATTCATTCACATGATATTGTGTGTGGATGTGAGAAGGATAATTCTAGTAGCGACGAGAGTGTTGATAAAGATTCTGAAGATTGTAGAGGTGCATACGAAGTGCAACATGAAAAACGGCGGGACATGAGTGTTGTGGAGGCTAGGGTGCATTGGTAAGAAAATGCTTTGTGGGAGGATGCAGGCGATCATCGTGTGCATAGGATATTTGGGACAGATGAATAGGCGGGGATAGTGGAAAGAGAAGAGGAGGTGGTGCGGTGTGACGGAGATATGTTTGGTGGTAAGGTTGAGTTGATGCCGTTGGAAGTTTCGATGGTGAATTTGGCACTATTAGAGTCGAGGACAGTGGGATCATCTCCACCTGCTCATATAGTTGAGTTGGGTACAAATTCTATAGGGAACAGTGCAATGGTAGAGTTTCAACCAATTTATAATTCTGTGGAGTTACCAACAAATGTGGATAACTTGATAGATCAACAGGAACTTGGGAGTAGAGCGAACATTGACTCGTTGGCCGAAAAGATAGCGACAAACCAAGCTGTCGAGACAGAGGTGAAAGGAAAAAAAACGTAGGAGGCCAAGGAAAGAACCTTCACGCCAGGAGGTTGGCAAAGGGTTGGAGACAGTATAGGCTTCGGTTTTGGATACACAAGTAAGACAGCGGGTAATTTTTCGCGAGGCTGTGGCTACGGTGAAACTTGGGCATTAGGTAGGGGTGAGCACGGTGGGGCGAGAGGAGGATATTATTCTCGATATATCACGTATTATCGGGGATAATCGGAGGTCAAGTGATTTAAGGATCCTGTCGTGGAACATCCGGGGTTTAGGGAATGTGTCCAAACGAGGAGGGGTACGAGATGTTCTGGGATAGCAGCGTTGCGACATGTTATTGTTGCGGGAATATAAGCTTGAGGTGGTGTCGAAAAATATATTTGGTAAGGTATGGCCCTCGAATTCTTTTTCTTTTGGATTTTCTCATTCTGTTGGTGCTTCGGGGGCATTATTGTCTTTTGGGATAGTTCAAGGTTTTGTATGGAGGTGACACGAGTTTTTAGGAGCTTTGTAGTAGTTAAGGGACATTTGTTACATGATGACTTTTCTTGTGGAATTATTGCGGTGTATGCGCCTTGTGTTTTAGAGGAACAATGTGTATTATGGGATGGCATTCTTGCTTTTATGGAATCGTCTGAAAGGGTACCCTGGTGCATTGGAGGGGATTTTATTGCTATCAGATATGGCCAATGGGGTTGTCGATGTCTTAGCTAAGGAGGGTGTGG
Source organism: Hibiscus mutabilis (assembly GCA_019671005.1). Classification (NCBI taxonomy): domain Eukaryota; kingdom Viridiplantae; phylum Streptophyta; class Magnoliopsida; order Malvales; family Malvaceae; genus Hibiscus; species Hibiscus mutabilis. The sequence continues at coordinate 42,844,699 of CM033726.1, read as the reverse complement.
ATAGGTTTTCATTGTTTTAGACTGACGTTTGATGTTGAGTACTGTGGTTGTTGTGCTGTGTTTGGTATGTGGGTGTTGTTTAGGGTGAGGCTGGAGTTTGTTCAAGTGTTTATGGGTGGTGTTGCGCGTAATAAGTGCTACGCAAATGTGCAAGTATACACGTCGCAAGTTATAGTATAAAAGATATCGTCTCCACAGAGAGTGGTGCCACTTCAAGAATCTAGTCTCTTGCACTGTAAAAAGTAAAAACACAAATAAAGGATTATAGGAGTTTAACTAATAACTAATCTAGAAAGCAATAAAGTAAAAGAAAATATGAGATCAAATGAGAGAGAGATAGGCCAGGTTATCGTGAGTTGAGGTGTGATAGCCGATTGGATCGTCTTGGTAAAAGAGTGTACGGGCAACTCAGTTGCCGTGGCAACTTGTACAACGGGGTTGCCTTGGCAACTAATCAATGGTTGCCTGGGCAACTAGTTGGGCAACTACTTGGGCGTTTGGGCAGCAACCTTCAAGGTTCGGCAGAGCGTTCTTCAATGGTTTCGTCTTATCCATGTTTCCTTGCATCGTTGAGCTTGATTACATAACTTGGTAGTTTTTGTGGGAAAAGATGCTGCTTTGGTGTGTTTTGTGTGTATGTGCAGGATCATTTGCCAAAGGAGATGCCGAGCTAGTGGCCAGGGTAATGCATGAAGGAGACGCCGAGCTAGTTGCCAGGGCAATACATGAAGGAGACGCCGAGCCAGTTGCCATGGCAATTGTCGACAAGAGTAAAGGTGATATGGTAGTCGAAATTGATGACTAGACAAGCCCAAGATGACGTGGAGCAAAACCCAAACCCAATGGAATTTGATTGCCATGCAGAGATTAAAGAAGAATTAAATTCCAAGAAGATATGAGAAGTTCTAGTAGGAATATAATTATAATAAAGAATTATATTCTTTAAAGATAATTTAATTCCAACTTAACTTCCTCCTCAAAGAAGGACTTTGGCCTAGCCCTATAAATAAGATGGAGATTTCGACAAATCATAGAGAGCAAGAGAGGGGAATTTCGACAAGTCCAAGGAGGGCAAGAGGAGAGAATTTTCGACAAGCATCTAGGGCAAGGGGGATTTCGACAAGCCTCATTCTTCATCCTTTTCTTTCTTGTTCGATTGGGTCATGCTAGGGATTATTTATCTTGTATTTCTTTGGAACCTAGCCATGAACTAAATCTATTTGGCTATTGTTATTGTGTTTTGTGGTTGTGAGAAACTATTGGATTTTGTTTAGGTAATAAGAGTTTGCACTTTTCTATTCAAGGTTTATTCATTCTTGGTTCTTATTTTTGTTTGCGAGTGAATTGGGAGAGGATCTCGCGATTTTATCTATTTATCTAATATCGGGAGAGTTAGATTAAAGAAACGAATGAATATGATCTTTATTCAATCTATTGATGGTGAAGATTAATTCGGCTTAGGAATAAGTTAAGGATTTCAACGGCTAAGAGGAGCACAAGATTGGTTGTTGTTCACCCTTGATTCACGTAGGGATGTATTATCAAGGTATGCACAAGTAGCTAGAGTTTCGACTTAGGGATAAGACGAAACCATTGAAGAACGCTCTACCGAACCTTGAAGGTTGCTGCCCAGATGCCCAGGCAACCCCGTTGTGCAAGTTGCCACGGCAACTGAGTTGCCCGTGCACTCTTTTACCAAGACGATCCAATCGGCTATCACACCTCAACTCACGATAACCTGGCCTATCTCTCTCATTTGATCTCATATTTTCTTTTACTTTATTGCTTTCTAGATTAGTTATTAGTTAAACTCCTATAATCCTTTATTTGTGTTTTTACTTTTTACAGTGCAAGAGACTAGATTCTTGAAGTGGCACCAATCCCTGTGGAGACGATATCTTTTATACTATAACTTGCGACGTGTATACTTGCACATTTGCGTAGCACTTATTACGCGCAACAAGTTTTTGGCGCCGTTGCCGGGGATTGGAAATAGCGACTTTGTTTTTATTTTCTTGCACTTTCTTTTTACTTTTCTTGTTTAAAATTCAAAGGGCTAACAAACTTTGGTTTTGTATTGGTATATGACCAGGGCGAGACCGACTTCACCAGAATATCCCTTTGATCCAGAAACCAAAATTCAAAGGCATGCACGTTCTTCAATGGTTTCGTCTTATCCCCAAGTCGAAACTCTAGCTACTTGTGCATGCCTTGATAATACATCCCTGCGTGAATCAAGGGTGAACAACAACCAATCTTGCGCTCCTCTTAGCCGTTGAAATCCTTAACTTATTCCTAAGCCGGATTAATCTTCACCATCAATAGATTGAATAAAGATCATATTCATTCGTTTCTTGAATCTAACTCTCCTGATATTAGATAAATAGATAAAATCATGAGATCCTATCCCAATTCACTCGCAAACAAAAATAAGAACCAAGAATGAATAAACCTTGAATAGAAAAGTGCAAACTCTTATTACCTAAACAAAATCCAATAGTTTCTCACAACCACAAAACACAATAACCATAGCCAAATAGATTTAGTTCATGGCTAGGTTCCAAAGAAACACAAGATAAATAATCCCTAGCATGAACCCAATCGAACAAGAAAGAAAAGGATGAAGAATGAGGCTTTTCGAAATCCCCCTTGCCCTAGATGCTTGTCGAAAATTCTCTCCTCTTGCCCTCCTTGGACTTGTCGAAATTCCCCTCTCTTGCTCTCTATGATTTGTCGAAATCTCCATCTTATTTATAGGGCTAGGCCAAAGTCCTTCTTTGAGGAGGAAGTTAAGTTGGAATTAAATTATCTTTAAAGAATATAATTCTTTATTATAATTATATTCCTACTATAACTTCTCCTATCTTCTTGGAATTTAATTCTTCTTTAATCTCTGCATGGCAATCAAATTCCTTTGGGTTTGGGCTTTGCTCCACGTCATCTTGGGCTTGTCTAATCATCAATTTCGACTACCATATCACCTTTGCTCTTGTCGACAATTGCCATGGCAACTGGCTCGGCGTCTCCTTCATGTATTGCCATAGCAACTAGCTCGGCGTCTCCTTCATGCATTGCCCTGGCAACTAGCTCGGCATCTCCTTTGGCAAATGATCCTGCACATACACACAAAACACACCAAAGCAGCATCTTTTCCCATAAAAACTACCAAGTTATGTGATCAAGCTCAACGATGGAAGGAAACATGGATTAATGCATGAATGGCTAATTATGCAACTAATACGGGCCTAAGTCTAACAATAATATGAGTAAAAAGGGTAAGAAAAATAGTACTTTTGAACACTTATCACACCCTCAAACTCGAACTATTGCTTGTCCTCAAGCAATGCAAACTCATAATTACCTGCCAAGACTTCAATTTTCACAAACTTAGCTTTGAACTTGATTTCAATTCTCTGAACCGAAGCACAAAGTATGATTGTCTTTTTATTTTTTTCGGAAAACTTAGGAATTACTCGGAATCAAACTATAATGCTTGTGAGTGAGTGCGGAGTTGTGTGCAAGTTGATTTTTCGGATTCTATGCAAACAAGAGGTTTTCAAATTACTTCATTGGGTTCTTTTTAACATGTTTTAACTAGAGCCAGTTTTGGGCACCTCTAGCGTTTTGTTTTTAGTTTTCTTAAGTTAATTTATTCGACTAGAGCCGGTTTCGGGCACCTCTAGCTATCAAAATTTTTTAACACATACTAGAGCCAGTTTTCGGGCACCTCTAGTGATCAAAAAAATTTTTTTTAGCACATGCTAGAGCCAATTTCGGGCACCTCTAGCATTCATCCAAATTTTATTCTAATCCCCCAATTTGTTAATTGTCAACCTAAGTTCATTAGAATTCCTTAAATCAATCAAACTACAACAGTGTTTCATCAAATTTAGCATCATAGTAAAATTCTAAGTTTTTCCATGGTTATCCTAGAATAAAAATTCTATCAATTAAGTGCATTGGCAAATTCATCATCGGATATTCATCAAATCTAAGCAATTCTTGTTCCAATTAAAGGCATGGCAAGCAATTTATGTATCCTAAATGTAATACTTAAGATGAATGTAACTAAACATGGTAACTACTAATAACAATCCCCCCAAACTCGAGCGAGGCATTGTCCTCAATGCATGCATAAAAATAACGAAAAATAAAATTCATACGAGGACTTAGTCCTAGAGTTCATCATCGTAGATGATTAGTTTCCTTTTGGTCGGTGTCTTGATTCTCTTTCTTGAACACGATGGTTATTTCCTTGTTGCCGGTGGTGGAATCGATCCTCGTACGGGGTTGTCCTCATCGTCCTCTTCATCAATGTCATTGGCTTTTCGCTTGGAGGATTCAATTGGTGTGGTCTTTGTTGGTGCAATGGAGGACTCTTCCGAATCTGAAAAATCAGAAAATGATTTCGTAGGAGTTGATTCGGGCATAGGTGCTTTACCTTTGGCTTTTGCATTGGTTGCCGGGATGTCTTTGGCTTTGGTTGTCGTGGCATCTTCAGGGTTGGTTGTCGTGGCATCATCTTGTGCAGGCATGATGTAGGTTGTCGCGGCATCTTCTTCATTGGTTGCCGGGGCAAGGATCTCGGTAGTAAATTTCCTTAGCATAGTAGTCGTGAGTCTTGTTGTGAAAAAGAAAACAAAGAAAACCTGAAAACTAAAGATAATGAAGAAAAATAAAATATCTCCTAAAAATAAAAATGAAAATAAAAAGAAAGAGAAAATATTGAAAGGAGAGCATGCTCATGCATCTCCTAAAGTGACCACTTCTTTGTTACGTTCCACATGGGCACCATTGTAGTGCTTCAATCTTTGTCCATTAACTTTGAATTCATGGTTGTCAGAGATGGACTTGATTATCACAGCACCATGGGAGAATGGTTTGACAACTTCGAATGGTCCCGACCATCTTAATTTCAGCTTTCCCGGGAAAAGTTTTAGCCGAGAATTGAATAGGAGAACTAGTTGCCCTGGCGTGAATTGTCGTGGCAATAGTTTCTTGTCATGCCATCGCTTTGTTTTCTCCTTGTAGATTCGTGCATTGTTATAGACGAATGCACGAAATTCTTCTATCTCGTTGAGGTCCAACAAACGCTTTTGTCCGGCACTTTCCCAATCCATGTTTACGATCTTGATTGCCCAGTATGCCTTGTGTTCGATTTCCACCGGTAGATGACATGTCTTGCCATAGACAAGTCGGAAGGGGGACATACCTAAGGGTGTTTTGAATGCAGTGCGATATGCCCAAAGTGCGTCATCTAGTCTTAATGACCAATCCTTCCTAGAGGGATTTACAACTTTTTCGAGTATACCCTTCAATTCCCGGTTGAAAATTTCTGCTTGCCCTTTGGTTTGTGGGTGATATGCCGTGGCGATCTTGTGTGATATGCCGAAGCGTTGCAACATCTTGGCAATTAGTCTGTTGTCAAAATGCTTGCCTTCGTCACTGATAATTGCTCTCGGCATCCCAAACCGTGTAAATATGTTTTTCTGCAAGAATCGTTGCACGGTCTTGGAATCGTTGTTGGGAACTGCAGCTGCCTCAACCCATTTAGACACGTAGTCGACGGTAAGTAAGATGTAGAGGTTACCGAATGAAGATGGGAAAAGTCCCATAAAATCAGTCCCTCATACATCGAACAATTCCACCTCGATGATGTTCTGAAGTGGCATCTCATGTCATCTAGAGATATTGCCCGTCCTCTGGCAACGATCACAATGCTTGTAAAAGTCTTGGGCATCTTTGTACAATGTTGGCCAATACAAACCGGATTTCAAAACTTTGGCCGCAGTACGAGTTCCTCTAAATTGTCCTCCATAGGGTGAAGAATGGCATTGCCAGAGTACATTCTGTTTCTCTTCTTCAGGGACACATCGGCGTATAACCTGATCTGCATATTGTTTAAACAAAAGAGGCTCGTCCCAAAAGTAATGCTTAGCATCATGGCAGAACCGCTTCTTCCCTTGGTAAGTAATGCCATAAGGTAAAATACCACAAACAAAGAAATTAACTAAATCCGCGTACCAGGGTATTGCCGAGGCATGTGCTGCCGTGGTGACTGCTCCCAAAATTGCCGAGGCGTGCGCGTCAAAGGCTGCTACGATGTCGAGAGTTGCCGAGGCGTGCGCGTCCATGGTTGCCGAGGCGTCGAGGGTTGCCGAGGCATGCGCATCCGTGGTTGCCGGGGCAACTAAAATTTGTTCATCCGGGAGTGCATCGCATATTTCTAGATCCGTGTCCTCCTCCCTGTTGCGTTCTAAACGTGATAAGTGGTCGGCCACTTGATTTTCTGTTCCTTTCCTGTCTTTAATTTCAATATCAAATTCTTGTAAAAGTAATATCCATCGAATCAAACGAGGTTTGGCATCCTTTTTAGCAAATAGATATTTGATTGTCGAATGGTCCGTATGAACAATTACCTTTGTACCAATCAAATAGGATCAGAACTTGTCAAATGCGAAAACTACAGCTAGTAACTCTTTCTCTGTTGTTGTGTAATTCACTTGAGCACTATTAAGAGTTTTACTAGCGTAGTATATCACATGGAAGGTCTTACCTGTGCGTTGGCCTAGGACTTCTCCTACCACGAAATCACTTGCATCACACATGAGCTCAAAAGGTAGCGTCCAATCTGGTGGAACGACAATGGGTGCCGAAGCAAGCTTTTCCTTTAGGGTTTTGAATGCTTGGGTGCAAGAATGATCAAAATCGAAGACTTTATCCTGTTCAAGCAAATTGCACAAAGGGTTTAGTGATTTTATAAAAATTATGAATGAACCTCTTGTAAAAACCTGCATGTCCAAGAAAACTTTGAATTCCTTTAACCGAACTTGGTGAGGGTAATCTCTCGATCACGTCCACCTTGGCCTTGTCTACTTCAATTCCCTTGGATGAAATCTTGTGGCCGAGCACTATTCCTTCATCTACCATAAAATGGCATTTCTCTCAATTGAGGACTAGATCAGTTTCTTCACATCTTGCCAACACCTTCTCTAAATTGCAAAGACAGCTGTCGAAGTCATTACCAAAAATAGAAAAATCATCCATGAAGATCTCAAGGAAGTCTTCGACCATGTCTGAAAAGAGTGCCATCATGCATCTTTGAAAGGTTGCCGGGGCGTTACACAATCCGAACGGCATCCTTCGGAAGGCATAAGTACCATATGGGCATGTGAAGGTTGTCTTTTCTTGATCTTCTGGTGCTATGGAAATTTGATTGTAACCTGAATAACCATCAAGAAAATAATAAAAGGGTTTACCTGCAAGACGGTCAAGCATTTGATCAATAAAGGGTAATGGGAAGTGATCTTTCCTAGTGGCTTTGTTTAGCTTTCGATAATCCATACAAACCCTCCAACTGGTCACAGTCCTGGTTGGAATGAGTTCATTGTTTTCATTACTTACCACCGTTATACCTCCCTTTTTCAGAACACATTGTACCGGACTTACCCATGTACTATCAGAGATAGGGTATATAATGCCGGCGTCAAGCCACTTGATGATTTCTTTCATTACAACACCTTTCATGGCATGATTCAGTCTCCCCTGGGCCTCAATTGAAGGTTTGTGATCATCTTCCAACAAGATCTTGTGCATGCACACTGTCGGGCTAATTCCCTTCAAGTTGACAATTGTCCACCCTATTGCCTTTTTGTGTAGCTTCAACATCTTGATCAGCTTCTTTTCCTGCTCAGGTTGTAACATAGAAGAAATAATTACAGGCAATGTATTATCGGTTCCTAAGTATGCATATTTTAGTTGCTCTGGCAATTGTTTCAACTCAAGAATCGATGGTTGTTCAATAGAGGGTTTTTCGAGCTTACTTTCCTTACTTGAGTAATCCAGTGGTTCAAAGTATGTACCTGGTCGATTGACTAGCCAATTTGCCTCTTCTTGTTGTTCCTCATCGACCGGTTCTTCATACTCATCAGGTTCCTCTTGATCGGCAATGTAGTTGCCGAGGCAACTAAATTCCTCGTCGAAGTTAAACTCTATCGTGGCATGAAGAAGTTGGCATTCTTCTGGATCATCGACATGCCTTAGTGTTTGGAACACATTTAGTTTAACTTGCTCGTCATTCACCCTCATTGTGAGTTCTCCCTTTTCAACATCGATCAAGGTTCTCCCTGTTGCTAGGAATGGTCTCCCGAGAATGATGGGTGCATGCTCATCTCCTTCACAATCCAAAATAATAAAGTCAGCGGGAAAAATAAATTTATCAACTTTTACCAGTATGTCCTCAATTTTTCCCTCTGTATGCACATAGGATCTGTCGGCTAGCTGTAGCATAACTGTTGTAGGTCTTGCCTTCCCGATTCCTAGTTTCTAGAAAACCGATTTAGGCATCAAGTTTATGCTAGCCCCAAGGTCGCATAATGCTTTCCCGACATAGTGATTTCCAATGGAACAGGGAATTGTGAAACTTCCAGGATCCTTCAACTTAGGTGGCATACGATTGTGCAACATTGCCATGCATCCCTCTGTTACGGCAACTGTTTCAAACTCTCCTAGCCTTGTTCTCTTGGATACAATGTCTTTAAGGAACTTGGCATAGTTTGGCATTTGTTCAATTGCTTCCACCAATGGCAAGTTGATGTGTACTTGCTTTAGGATATCAAGAAACTTCTTGAATTGATATTCTTGCTTTTGTCGCTTCAACCTTTGTGGGAATGGTGGTGGAAGTCGGATATCTTCGATCCTTTCATTGGTTTGAAACCTGATTGACGGCATTGCCGAGACAACTAGAGTTGCCGAGGCATTATCAACTGGGGTTGCCGTGGCATGCTTATCGCAAGTTGCTGAGGCATCTTTATCGTCGGTTGTCGAGGCATGCTTATTGCTGGTTGCTGCGGCAATTCCTGGTTCAGCATCTGAGGCTTTGCCGCTAGGTTCGTCTTGATCTTTTTGTGGAGTTTTGTTTGATGAGCGGGTTTGAGCCTCTCTAAGTTGTTGGCCACTTCTAGTGGTGATTGCCTTACATTGCTCATGGCCAGTTCCTCTTGCGACTTCAGTATCGCTAGGTAAACCTCCTTGCGGTCTAGTATTCAGATTTTGAGCAAACTGTCTGACTTGATTTTCCAATGATTTGATTGCCGCCTCTTGGTTTTGCAATCTCATCTCGGTCCTGTTAATAAAAGCATCAGTTTTTTTTATGAAATTACTATTCTCAGCCATATAAGATTCAGTTTTCATCATAAAAGAATTGAGCGATTTTTCTAAAGAACTAGATGTTGTCGGTTGTTGCTGCGGCAACTGTTGTCGTGGCATATTCTGCTGGAATCCCGATGCTTGTGCATTCTGATTGTTCTGGTTTAGAGTATTGTTGGGATTACTCCATGAAAAATTTGGGTGCTTCTTCCAAGCTGGATTGTATGTATTGGACATCACATTGTTGTTCCGATTGTAATTCCCTACATAGAAGCTGGATTCTGGATTCTGCATACATTCAGAAGAATTATGGTTATCACCACATAACTCACAAAAAGAATCCATTACCTTGACTTCATGTGTGTTGTTTGGTTTTTGCATGTTCTGGACCATCTTGGTTAAAGTGGCCAATTGTGCCGAAATTGAATCTGATGATCCTAGTTCATGTATTGTGGCTTGGCGTCTAACTCCTCCTCTTCTAGTAGAGGGGAATTGATAATCATTCTTGGCCAGCCTGTTTAAAATTTGCATTGCTTCCTCCGGTGACTTATCTAGGAGTATGCTGTTTGCCGAGACATCTAGCATCATCCTTGTTGGTGTATTCACGGTGTTGTAAAACATTGTTACTTGAGTCCACACCGAGAATCCGTGTATGGGACATTTGTGTAGAAGTTCTCTATATCACTTCCAAGCCTCGTACATGGATTCATCATCTGCCTGCCGAAAAGAAGTAATGTCGTTACGAAGCTTATCAGTCAAATTTGTAGGATTAAATCTAGCAAGGAAATGACGACAAAGATCAGTCCAAGATGCTATTGATTCGGCAGGAATGCTATTCAACCATGCTTTCGCCCTATCCCTCAGTGAATAGGGGAATAATCTTAATCGTAAGACATCGGGGGTGACTCCGTGTATTTTGAACGAGTTGCAAATCTCGAGGAAAGATTTCAGATGTTGTCGTGCATCTTCAGTTGCTGAGCCGCCAAATTAACCAATTATGTTGATCATATTAAACATTACCGGTTTTAACTCAAAGTGGTCGGCTTCAATTTCTGGTGCGACAACTCTTGGATTAAGTCCATCAAGATCTTCTTCAAGATAGTCTCGAATAGCTCTGTTCCGTGCAAGAATCACTCCTCCTCCTGCTAGAACATCTTGATTCATATTGCCGTCTTGATTAGCCATCGCTACTCTTATCCTTCGTCTAAGTCTTTGTAAGGTTCGTTCGATTTCTGGATCAAAGGGATATTCTGGTGAAGTCGGTCTCGCCCTGGTCATATACCAAAGCAAAACCAAAGTTTGTTAGCCCTTTGAATTTTAAACAAGAAAAGTAAAAAGAAAGTGCAAGAAAATAAAAACAAAGTCGCTATTGCCAATCCCCGGCAACGGCACCAAAAACTTGTTGCGCGTAATAAGTGCTACGCAAATGTGCAAGTATACACGTCGCAAGTTATAGTATAAAAGATATCGTCTCCACAGGGATTGGTGCCACTTCAAGAATCTAGTCTCTTGCACTGTAAAAAGTAAAAACACAAATAAAGGATTATAGGAGTTTAACTAATAACTAATCTAGAAAGCAATAAAGTAAAAGAAAATATGAGATCAAATGAGAGAGAGATAGGCCAGGTTATCGTGAGTTGAGGTGTGATAGCCGATTGGATCGTCTTGGTAAAAGAGTGCACGGGCAACTCAGTTGCCGTGGCAACTTGCACAACGGGGTTGCCTTGGCAACTAATCGATGGTTGCCTGGGCAACTACTTGGGCAACTACTTGGGCGTCTGGGCAGCAACCTTCAAGGTTCGGCAGAGCGTTCTTCAATGGTTTCATCTTATCCCTAAGTCGAAACTCTAGCTACTTGTGCATGCCTTGATAATACATCCCTGCGTGAATCAAGGGTGAACAACAACCAATTTTGCGCTCCTCTTAGCCGTTGAAATCCTTAACTTATTCCTAAGCCGGATTAATCTTCACAATCAATAGATTGAATAAAGATCATATTCATTCGTTTCTTGAATCTAACTCTCCCGATATTAGATAAATAGATAAAATCACGAGATCCTCTCCCAATTCACTCGCAAACAAAAATAAGAACCAAGAATGAATAAACCTTGAATAGAAAAATGCAAACTCTTATTACCTAAACAAAATCCAATAGTTTCTCACAACCACAAAACACAATAACCATAGCCAAATAGATTTAGTTCATGGCTAGGTTCCAAAGAAACACAAGATAAATAATCCCTAGCATGAACCCAATCGAACAAGAAAGAAAAGGATGAAGAAGGAGGCTTGTCGAAATCCCCCTTGCCCTAGATGCTTGTCGAAAATTCTCTCCTCTTGCCCTCCTTGGACTTGTCGAAATTCCCCTCTCTTGCTCTCTATGATTTGTCGAAATCTCCATCTTATTTATAGGGCTAGGCCAAAGTCCTTCTTTAAGGAGGAAGTTAAGTTGGAATTAAATTATCTTTAAAGAATATAATTCTTTATTATAATTATATTCCTACTAGAACTTCTCCTATCTTCTTGGAATTTAATTCTTCTTTAATCTCTGCATGGCAATCAAATTCCTTTGGGTTTGGGCTTTGCTCCATGTCATCTTGGGCTTGTCTAGTCATCAATTTCGACTACCATATCACCTTTGCTCTTGTCGACAATTGCCATGGCAACTGGCTCGGCGTCTCCTTCATGTATTGCCCTGACAACTAGCTCGGCGTCTCCTTCATGCATTGCCCTGGCAACTAGCTCGGCATCTCCTTTGGCAAATGATCCTGCACATACACACAAAACACACCAAAGCAGCATCTTTTCCCACAAAAACTACCAAGTTATGTAATCAAGCTCAACGATGGAAGGAAACATGGATTAATGCATGAATGGCTAATTATGCAACTAATACGGGCCTAAGTCTAACAATAATATGAGTAAAAAGGGTAAGAAAAATAGTACTTTTGAACACTTATCAGGTGGCATGTGGTTTTGTGTTTTGGCTGTTTTGTCCTTGTTGTTTTTGTTTTAATCGACCGGTGTACTCTTTTCTTCCGACTAGGATTAGGGGAGTTTTAACGAGGCACTGGTTTGTTCACAATGTATGATTTCCCGTAATAAATCATATGTTTCTGATAAAAAAGGATCTTGCAAAGCCTTCACTATTACAAGTCTCATTAAAAATCTCCCTAATCTTAAATTAAAGAAAAACAATACTTATAATAGTGGTTATTGAAACGGACTCAAGCCTAATACGTACAACCAAATGAAATAACTCCAACAAAGACTCAAATTCCATATCCCTTGCTACACACTACTGCATAGAACTTACTCTATCATCTGAAACTATGAGGCACGATCAACTTCATCTTTAGTAAGGGCATCCGTCAAACTGTTCGTCTCACGATATAGATTATGAAAGCTGACACAAGTCAATGCTGCACAAGCCAAGTTAATTTGTCAGAACCATTTTCAACATTTCCACAGACGCCTCTCGTGATTGAACACCCCGATTCAATCACAATAGAATTATCCCTGAAATTATAGCTCAAATTGAGTTATTTTTAATCTAAAATTTAAAATTCAAATCAAAATATTTTTTTAAATTAAAAATGTCTTAATTGATATTATTTTGAAATTTTATACTAAATACAATATTTTTAATTAAACTGTGTGTTGAGGTGAAAATTGAATGTTATTGGAATTGGCATTTCAAGTTTATTATTTTGATCAATACATTGACATCATAAATTATTATTATTTATTATTTTTGGATAATATGTATATTCATTTATAGTCTATGTTCGAGGTGCAAGACTGCCATTTCCAATAATGTAATCTCTAATATTTAAACCATGCATTCTTTTTAAGAGTGTAATATATCTTATCAATATACCAAACACTAATTGGTTATATCATTTTTTAGCAATGATGAGACGAGCGCTTTTGCAGTCCAAAAGCATTGAATGAGAAAAAAAACCCAATTTTTTTATTTTTTTGGGTGATAAATTATGGAGAAATCAATTTACTTTACTTATTTAGCATTTATGTATTTTTTAATAGTTTTAAGGCGATTATAAGATAATATTTATTTATATATATTTTTAATTTTTTTAATAATATACACATCTGCAAACAAAATAATTTAAATTCAAATCTTCTAAGATAATCATTATCTATTCTATTGGGATCAATTGTTAAATTTAATTTAGCATTTATATATATATATATAATATGATTAATTGTCACATGATAATGATAACAAACTGTATCTTAGTTTAGTCTAGGATACTTTTACCCGCATTTCCTCTCTTTTTTTACCATCATTTGTATTTTGTACCAACTTAAGAAAGTTATAATAGTGATGATTCCCTTTTCCTCTAAGGCATGCAATGCAAGCTTTTTGCGTTGTTACAGTGTTTAGGGACTTTTAGTGCCTGTTACTGCTACTCATTTCATAGTTGTGGGGTTTACTTCGTATCCGATGTTTTAAATAGTTTCACATTTGTGATTATAAATTCTTTCCATTTATATTCTTTCATGATTTAGGGGTCGTTTACAAAAGTGATTTTGAAAGTAAAAGCAATGTTAAATAATTATTTTTTATATTTGAATCGATTTCTCAATTCAAATTAAAAAGTTGGATTCAAGTGTTTTCTTGACTTTTCCGAAATCTAATTTGAATGTCAAATTTTAAAATCGTCCTCCTCATGTACAATAGATATACATTTTTCAAGAGAACACTTTTTACACGAGGCCAATATTTTATAATTACAACACTAAACACTTAAATAAACAAACCGCACCATTTACAAATTTTCCAATACATTTTTAAACAAAGCTTTTCAAATATTATTAGACGCATTTTTCCAGCCCTAATTAGGTTTATCGGTGTCTACTTCAAATAAGAAAATACAACTAGTAATTAATTAGAACAAATAATTTATTGTCTTGAATTGAAACACAAAAGTTTGTACGTCGTCAATGTTGGTAATATTACTGCAAGATTAAACCGTTAGCACTGACTAGATAATAATAATAAACAAAAATAAAAGGCAGATAAAGAAATCGTGTCGTGGTATAAATCACTGCTTTAGAAATGATTTCGCTTCGATGTGTGTAATCGCTGATGTAGGCGATCTTCTCTCGAGGTTAACACCGTAGCTCCGAATAATCGTACACCCAAAGATCGGAGTGGACAATGGTAGAATTGCTCTTCTCACAGAAAGAATAAAAAGAGAACTTTGAAAATAGAAAACTAAAGATACCTTAGAATTATGAAAATCGTCTCTATTTATAGGCTTTACACAAGGGTTAAAAAGGCAAATATAATCAATATGAAACGCTGATTTTCGAATTTAACGGCTGGTCAAACTGTTAAAATTAAGGCACTCATTAATTAGATGATAAGAATCAAGAATTAATTAGCAGATTAATTCTAATTTTATTCTAATTAACATATTAAATTACAACTAATTAAGGTTCCAGTTCTAATAATTCGCCTATAAATATGGTTCAAGAATTCTCATTTCAATTTTTCAAAAAACAATTCTAAAGAGATTATTCCAAAATTTCCCCAAAAAGATAGAACGCGTGCAGACGTGTCGAAGACACGCATTTCCACGACCACGACCACGAACTGTCGAACGGCGACGGCGGCGGCGCACTCGTGCGAGAGAGTTGTTTAACCACATTCAACAAGGGAGGATAGGGAAGACTTTTTAAATACCCTTACAAGGGATTTGCCCTCCCAATGTGGGATATAACCAATATTCCACAACAAATTCGAAAAAATCCTTTAAAAGAGTATGTACATATGTGTATACATGTATAACCCTCTTTCCTCAGGATTCTAGTAAGTGTACTGGAAAAATGACCCAACATTTTCATAGAAGATGACTAATCATTCTCACTTACGTAGGTTATTTCATCAGGTTTATCTTAACATAAACCACCCGAAATCAGGCTATGAAATAATTAAGAGCTTTATACAATAGCTCAACCTCACAGTAAAAGTAAGGTGAATTTCTTCAAGTTCACTTTAAATGAATCACCCAAACTCTGGGACAAGAAATCATTAAGAATAAATATTCAACCTCATTAATCGGTGAATTCAATATGTCCTTCTCACTAGGAACACCCAAACTCTTGGGTTTGAATTCATTAAGAGTTTTAATAAAACCCATCATCTCTAGCGGTAAGTTCACCTAGTCCTTCGCGATTAGGACTACCCACTTAACACTGGGTTATGAACGTATTAAGAATAGATATTCAACAAAAAATCGATAAATTCATCAAGTATTTATCATTAAGACCACTCAAAGTCAAGGCTATGAATTTATTAAGAGCAATTAAGCTCATCATGTGCATGTACATTATTTGTCATAGGGATAGGTAAGAGAAATGTACAATATGAGTCTTTCCATGGCTTCGTTTGACCATATTGAACTTAGATAACTAAGTTGGGTATCCACCATGAATTACTCAACCAATAGGCTTTAGACCAATCCCCCTCGATGAATCCAGAACCAATTTTTGACTTAACCTCTTGGTAAGCAGATCATCAAGGTTCTTTTTCGACTTCACATACTCTAAAAAGAGTACTCTGTTCCTTATTAGGTGTTTTACCGATTCATATCTTATACGAATATGTCTCTTCTTATCATTGTAAGCTTGGTTTTGAGCCACATATATCACACTTGTGAATCACATAATAAGGACACTAGAGGAGTCGGTTTTCCCCACAAAGGTATTTCTACCAACAAATTTCTGAGCCACTCAGGTTCTTGCCCAGTTAAGTCAAAAGCAATAAAATCTGACTCCATGGTAGAACAAGCTATACAAGTCTGCTTAGCAGATTTCCACAAGATTGCTGCGACATCTAAGGTAAAGACATACCCACTCGTATAGCTTACTTCATTATTGTCGGTAACCCAATTGTCACAGTATCATTCTAGGACCGAATGATAGCCAACAAATTGAGTTTCTAATCCATAGTACTCTTAAGATACTTAAGTAAGCGTCTTAGAGCAATCTAGTGTTCACCATTAGGATTATTAGTATATCTACTCAACCTACTCATAGAATAGGAAATATTAGGCCGAGTATAGTTCATTAAGAACATAAGGCTCCCAATAATTTTGGCATACTCTAGTTGGGAAACACTACTTCCTTTATTTTTAGGGTAAACTACCTAAATGGCCACTATACTATGGATAAAGTCACGATTTGACCACAATACTATTTTTCGAAGCAATTAAGCCACCATACTATTAATTTGGACTCAATGTGGCCACCTGTCATTAGAACCTAACGGCAAGGTGACGTGGCAATTAAAAAAGGTTATAATTACACATTTGGTCCTTGTTATTTACACATTCTTTCAATTTAATCCCAATTTAGTCCTTATTAAAGGACTTTAATTATTTATATTTGATTTAATAAATTTATTTTCCTCCTCCAATTAGGTGGTGACATGTGTCACCACCTGTTTAGAGGAGAAAAATGAAATCAAGTAATCTTGCCTGAGGGGGGATCGAACCTAGGCAAGCCTTGGGGAATAAAAGTGGCTTAGCCACTGCACCAAGCACAACTTTGTGCTTTATATCACTAAATTAAATATATGAGTCTTATTGTTTTCTACATTTATTCTTTTAATTTACTATATATAATCATCGAATTAATTTTACATATATAACCCTAAACCCAAAAGCTCAAACCCTAAACACTAATTTCATATATATAATCATCGAATTAGTTTCACATATATAACCCTAAATGCTAAACCCATAATCCTAAGATTTAACATTTAGGGTTTAGGGTTATATATGTGAAATTAATTTGATGATTATATATATGAAATTAGCATTTAGGGTTTGAGCTTTGGGGTTTAGGGTTATATATGTGAAATTAATTCGATGATTATATATGTTAAATTAAAAGAATAAATGTAGAAAACAATACGACACATATATTTAATTTAGTGATATAAAACACAAAGTTGTACTCGGTGCAGTGGTTAAGCCACTCTTGTTCCCCAAGGCTTGCCTAGGTTCGATCCCCCTTCAGGCAATATTGCTTGATTTTATTTTTCTCCTCTAAATATGTATTGACACGTGTCACCACCTAATTAAATAATTAATTAATTTTATTAATTTAAAATTAGGACTAAATTAAAAGAATGTGTAAATAGCAGGGACCAAATGTGTAATTATACCTTTTTAATCATACGTCACCTCTTATTTAAAAAAATAACGGCATTGTGGCCACATTGAGTCCAAATTAATAGTATGGTGGCTTAATTGCTTCGAAAAATAGTATTGTGGTCAAATAACAACTTTATCCATAGTATGGTGGCCATTTAGGTAATTTACCCTTATTTTTAAGGAGTCGTATACTAGAATCGTAAAGAGTTCTAACATGATGACATCAAAACTGTCAAATTTCTTTAGCACCTTCTCAATAAAGTGTATTTGATCCAAAGAAAATCCTTTTTCAGTTTTGGTAACTTTAACTCGTAAGATCACATCAACCTCTCCTAAATATGTCATCTCAAATTTAGTGGATAAGAATTTTTTTCATTTTGTTAATGGATTCAATGTTAGTACTGAATATCAACATGTCATCAACATACAAGCTTATGATGATGCAATCAATACCAAACATTTTCAAATACACGCGTGCATCCGCTCCATTTACTATAAAACCAAAACTCAAAATGGCTCTGTGAAATTTCTCATACCACTATTTTGGAGCTTGTTTAATGCCATAAAGTGACTTTTTAAGTCTACACACTTTTCCTTGTGCCTCAAAACCTAGTGGTTGCTCCATATAGATCTCCATTAAAATGCAGTCTTTACATCTATTTAATGCACGTGCAACTTATGAATAGATGTTATCTCAAATAAGGCACGAATCGTTGAGATTTTTGTGACATGAGAGTATGTGTCAAAGAAGTCTATACCAAACTTCTAAGTGAATCCTTTGACTATTAGTCTTGCCTTATATTTCTAGATTGACCCATCAGGTCTAAGTTTCTTTCTAAAAACCCACATAGAGTTAATAATAAACAAAATTAAAAGGCAGATAAAGAAACCATGTCATGGTATAAACGACTACCTTAGAAACAATTTCTCCTCGATGTGTAATCGCTGCTATAGGCGGTCGTCCCTTGAGGTTAACACGATAGCTCCGAATAATCGTACACCCGAAGATCGGAGTGGACAGTGGTAGAATTGCTCTTCTTACAGAAAGAATAAAAGAGAACTTTGAAAATAGAAAACTAAAGATACCTTAGAATTCTAAAAACCCTATCTATTTATAGGCTTTACACAAGGCTTAAAAACGGCAAATAGAATCATTATCAAACACTGATTTCTGAATTTAACGGTTGGTTAAATTGATGAAATTAAGGCACTCGTTAATTAGATGATAAGAATCAATAATTAATCAGCAGATTAATTCTAATTTTTTATTCTAATTAACAAATTAAATTCCAGCTAATTAAAACGTTCCAGTTTTAATAATTCGCCTATAAATATGGTTCAAGAATTCTCATTTCAAATTTTTAGAAAACAATTCTAAAGAGATTATTCTGAATTTTCTCCAACGTGCACAAACGTGTCGAAGACACATATTTCCAAGACCACGACACCAAACTAACCGGACAATGGCTACAGCGGCGAATGCGTGCGAGAAAATTGTTTAACTACATTCAACAAGAAAGGGTAGAGAAGACTCTTTAAATACCATTCCCAAAGAATTTACCCTTGTTGGAAAAATGTGAGGAAAATGGTAACTTTGAGCCATATTTCGAATGGGTAAAGATGGAGATTCGAATAATGATTTTATCGGATCTAATTCTACTCCATGAGACCTTTACAATGATATCTCATATGCTCAAAATGGTTGAGTGATGAATGAGAAATTGATGCTCAAAGTAAGGTAGTTGTGAATTGAGTAAGGAAGTAAAAAAAAACCCTTATTCCACATTGGTGGGATAAATAGCATGTGAAGTGTTTAAATACATTTACCCTCTTGGTAGTCATTGAATGACTTGAATGGAAACTATGGCTCGCGCGCAGGCGCAATGGTGTGTGCAAATTGAAGCTCGTCAAACCTATTCGGTTTAGGGTGCACCCGCACGACGTGGGCGACGCAAATGTTCAAACCGGTCGTGCCCTACGTGGACCTCTAAATATTTTACCCACTTCAAATAATTTTTTCCTTACAAATAGAATATCTTTTTGAATATTCCGTATTTAAAAGAGATAATTTACGGCTTCCTTAAATTCGAATATTAAAAAGGTATCGGGTTCAATTCACAAAAATATATTCATTTTAAAATGGCAGTAATTGACTATTTTCGAATTAAATCAGATTGAGGGTAAATGACCATTAATACGGAATATTTTGTTTTCCATATTTTTTCTCCCTCATTCTCCTATAAATACAGAGCCATTTTCAGTTTTTAAATCATCTCGAAAACATTCTCTTCTTCAAAAATTCTCTATTATTTTCGGTGACAAGCAAAAGCAATGTTCTTTTCGTGATCTCTACATAAGTGCTGCTGTAGAAGTTCATCCGTTGTTGTATCCGGGAGACTGACGACCGATGAACTCAAGCACTAAGGAGTGGTCGAATCTGTCTTAAGAAAACAACGTTCGTGCATGCCTCAACACGTTTCTAACTTCGGTTAAATCAGTTTGCTAATTTTACATATGTTGTATCGTTCTGTTCGTTTAATAATAAATCAATATTTAATTTTATTGTTTATTATTTATTTTTTGTTCAACGCTATTTTTCTAACAACCCTCCCATTGTGGGATAAAACCAACAGTCAAAAGTAGAAATCATTTTTAGAAAAAAGATCACCCTGAAGTGAAAGGTTGGCATTTATAAAAATTTAAGATTTGAACTTTGAATTGGGTGAAAAAAAGCTTTTTATCTCTGATGTTTTGATTTGTTAGGTAAGAGACAGGAAAAAAATGTTAAATTGCTTATAAAGTTTGATTCAAATATTTCATATATTAATAAAAGAAATATAAATCAATAAATATTTTATATTTTAAAGAAAGGATTTGAATTTTGAAGATGTCCCTCGTGTTATCTTATTTTGTATAGGTTCGAATTTCGATATTTATCCTAGAAATGCAATATATCTGGTAGCAGATGCAAGTACATCCTAGGGTGGGCCTCGTGCCCACCTTGAATTTTCTAAACTTCACACATCAGACTTCATTTTTCTCAATTTTTATAAGTTAGTCTTTAGAATTTTTTAATATTTATAAGTTGTGTCCACCCTGAAATTTTGAAATTTCATGTGTGTCACCTTAAAAAATATTTCTGGATCCGTCATTGAATATATCTCTACTTAATAAAAAAGAAAAAATTAATAAAAATATCGAACATAAATTTTAAAACAAACCTAATAAATAAAAAAGAAATAAAGCTTGCTGCAGGTAGATTATAAAAGCATACATCTCACACGGCAGATTAATGGAGAGAAAGTCCCTTGGAATTTGAGAGCATTTAATTGCGTATTATTGAGTATTTATTACATGAAAAATATAGACATAATTAAGTTATGCTATATCTGTATTTGTTAACGTTAATGTTACCAAATTTGATTCTCTTTTCTACTTTCCATGGGGCCGACCCCGACAGTTAGTAGTTATACATCAAAGTCCTGCTTAATATACGTCTACCTTTTGCAAAAACTGTATGTTTATGTTAATAAAAACATTTATTCAACGAAAAAATTGAAGTTAAAATTCATAGTCCCATTATATTTGAATTTTATAGTGTATAAATATTATAGGTAAGTTATGCTAAAGAAACTATTATATGTAAGCCTTGATTTAAATTTATTTTAATTTAAATCTAGTTATTATGATTGATTTCAAATAAAATCTTTAATTTTTTTAATAGAAATTTTTTTAAAAAATTAACTTATTTTCTTTCTGTCTAGTCTTTTTTATCTTTAATTTTTCTTTATATATTTTTCTCATTTGACAGCGATATCAACTCTGAGTTGTGATGCGACATACACAGTATTTACAATTTGGTTGGTCATAAATTCAGAATATAAATACTTATAGAATATAGGTCAATATTAATTGCTCTCGGCTTCACTTTCTCACTGCAAATTGCAACTAAGTATTTGTTTTAAGGGTAAACCACTGCAATGGACACTTATGTTTTCACTTAGTATAGTTTTAGTCATTGATTTTCAAATTCGACCGATAAGGTCATTTACGTTTTTGATCTATAAACTTTTGGTCACTGAGATATTTGTCGCCGTTAAACATTAACGGTTTGCTGACATGGCAATGAAAAAAAGGTAAACTACTGCAATGGTCACTTATGTTTAGTTAGTGTAAACTTTTGGTCACCGATTTCAAAAATTGAACATTTTGATCACTTACGTTTTCGTTGTGTAAACTTCTGGTCACTCGAACATTTGTTTCTGTTACCCTGGTGACATGCACGTTAATAAAAAGGTTAATTTTTAATTTCACCCCTGAATTTTTATAAGTTCATTTTTCCACCCAAAAAGAAAAAACCCTTAACCTTTCAAGCCAACAATTTTAGGCCACCACCGTCCGTCCAACCTAGCCTCCGACTAACCCACACCAGACTTCCCGACTCTTTTTCCTCTTCCTTCAATCCTCTAGGTGCTCTTGCCAACGCTCGTATCGGTTCTTCCTCCAAGACTCATGTCCCTTTTCTTTTTACGCTCTGATCTGTAGTTTACGTTAAATGATTCCATGATGGTCTATAGGATCTCTATAAAAAAAATGAGAGATGGATTGCAATGAATACGTAAAAAAGAAGAATGGTAAGATAATAGTGATGGTCTGTCTTTTTGTCGCATTTACCTCTCATATGCATGTTTTCGAGACCCTCTTTAATTTCAAAACAAATTGATTTTCAAACAATCTCATCTCACCAAAACCTTTAATTTTCTATTGGTTTCTCATGGAGATTTCACCATCATTTTAATTTCAAAAACCCTTTACCATTAATGACTAATGTTCTAGTTTTGGAGCTTTCCCACATGCATTTTTTTTCATTACCAAATCCTTGCATTTGCATGTATAATATGATGAGAGGGTGGCAGAAGGTCTGCCAACCTACTTAAATGAATCATATGGAAATAGCTTGCAACCCCATAAACCCACCTATGCGATGCACCTAAGTCTAGTAGGTCACATTCGGGTCACCGGAGCGACCCGCAGTAAAAACACATATAAAAATGGTTTTCTTTAAATACATTAAAACTGTGATACAATCTTCTGTTCAAAATACCATTTTAGAAAATCATCTAAACATATAACAAAAACATATTACAGACTCTGACATAAATCAATACACGACATACATTCCTACTAACTGTACAAGTATCGTACTCCAAAAGCAACACCAAGAGAACTCCAAGCACTAATGTCGGTCACTAAATCATGATAGATTTTCATCTAACCTGCGATGGTAAAAACAACGTGAGTTTGGAAAAGCTCGGTAATACATAACTACCAGATGATGTTGTAAGAGCATGCAGGTATATGGCGAGTATAACACTGTCATGACGTTCCTGGCACAACAATATCCAATTATGATTCGATATTTCAATTAAGAGATATGTTTTAAAGATAACAGAATTGTTCTTTATTCAATCATTAAGCATCAGATATGAAACAGATAGACTAGAAAATCTGAAGAGAGAGAAAAAAGTGTTTCAAGCAGTGCAAAGTTAACACATACAATGTAACAGTGCAATGAACATTTTATTTTAAAAACATATGTTTCAAGTAGCATTATGGTTTATTTTAATTCTCTATCTACCCTCCAACCAAACTTCAGTGTACAGTTCCCTAGAACTGCATCTATAGGGGGCGTTAACCCAGGCCCATTGGGCGTAGGTGCCAACCTAAGGGGATACCTTAAGTACGGTATAAATCATCCTAGCCGAAGCATAGGAATGAACGGTAAGGAATTACCCTAGATGAAGCATAAGAACCTGAAACGATAAGGAATTACCAGCTGGATCAGGGATGAACCTACGGTAACTTCACACTCTATCCCAAGTACCCCAGTAACAGTCCATGCAGTAATTACAGTAATCATAAGTATGCAGTAGTTATCAGTAATTTCAATAATCGATGGTAACTAGTAATAAAAATAAATATGAAGTAAAATTTAGTTTTCCTTAAACCAGTAACCAGAAAGAATGATTTTTCAGTTCAGATACAGAGGCATTATTCAAGATAGATAAAAGTCATATTTCAGATCAAGTGACAGTCTTGGGTTTAGAACGGGTAGAAAATTCATCTACACTGGGAACACACTAGATTGGACAATTTATTTCTCGGAGATACTTGATATTTAAAAGGAAAGATGAAGCACTGGACTTTTGACAATTTGAACTGATTTTAGAAATGAGGTCCTTAAAAAAGGGATTCGTACTAACGGCTCAAACCAAACATTCAGAAGTTGATGCATCAGGATCATTGAGAATTCAGATATATCATGAGTAATCCAGTCATTTAAGCCTACAAGGCATTATGGTCATTTTGACAGTCATGAGCAATTTGGTAATTTAAACTAACAAGGTATAAACAGTGGTTTGCTGAACTATGAAATTCTAGTTGCTCATCAAGTTTCCAAGCCCCTTTGTACCAATCGGAACCCATCGCTATTGTGCTTACCATTTAGCCGGATAGATACACCTTAGAATTCGATTCACAGAACTGACTATAGTGTATGGAAAAGTAGATCACCTTCACCAATTAATCACTAGACATGTTACGAGAAATCGAACATGTATTCATACGGTATTTTCCATGTACTATAGCAATATCAGGAGTGACTGTCGTACATGAGCAAGGTTTTGTATCAAGTAGGGGTATTTCAATCATTTTCACCCAAGACTTCTAACGGTTTATCCATCCTTCAAGTCCACTAAAACTGAACAGTTCTCATTCTCATGGTACTTACCAAGTATTCGGACATGCACGCATCACACGAGCTCAATCCTTAGCACCGAATATACCTTTATACATTATTCTTCCAATATTACCTTAACAGTAGAAATGACTAACAACCACAGGTCGTGTAAGATAACTTTTAGAGCCATCACATTCATTTGGCTTTATTGATATTTCTTATTCTTAGAGGTATTTTTAGACACTTCGATGCCAGAAGGTGTTTCAATTACTTTGAGCTTTTCGATCCTTCCAACTATACATTCATTTCAAAACCTCGATGGTATATCCATTATTTCATTTAATTTGGCAAATAGTGCTCGAAGATATTTCAGTCTTTTTGGTCATTACGGTCATTCTGACCAATTCAGCCTTTTTAGTATTTTCAATCCTTTTAGTCATTTCAATCAATTTAATATTTTACACCACTTTGATTAAACCAGACATACGATTAGTTTTCTGTAAACTTGTCTTCGGAGATTTATTGAGAATTCAAGGAAATCTAAGTACTTTACAATTTCGAAGGTTTAAGCTTTGTTACCAAAACTTTCCAAGCAAATCGATATTTTCAGATGAATCAATTGTTTTAACAAATTTAATGTAGATTTTTAGATCGCTTTCATTGTCAGGGGTATTTTAGTCCTTCTTATACCTCAAGGGTACTTTTGTCATTTCTCATCCAAGCATTCTGAGCATTAGATCTTTTATCAAGAACTAATCTGAATTGAAGTTTCGAGGTGAATTGCTTTATCGACTATTCACTGAACTTGGATTACTTATCGATCATCAATTCTTTATTCGAGTCATTCAGGTCTTATCCAATTATTATCTTTCTATTGTAATCATTATAACTTTAAAAATATTTAGGCATTGATCAAACTCATTCATGCCTTAACCAATACCAACCAGTTTCGTAAAGCATGCAAGAGGTAGTAAAGTATTACCTCAGCTCCAAGCTACATTGACTGGCCCGATACTCCATTCGATCAAACTCGAGCTTGAATTTGACGTCCTTCAACCTCTCAAATTCAAAAACGTGCCTATATCTTCATCTACACAATTTCCAAAATCAATCTTATCTGTAATTCTCTTTAAACGAAAATTAAATACATAAAGACACTCGAGTTCAAGGTCAATTTGGAGGCTTTCAGGTTAGAATTTCACAAAACAAGCTTCAAAAACGGACTCAGGACGTCGAAAAACATAAAATATGACTTTTTGGAAAAAAATCAACTTTTGGTCAAAGTCAACGTTGACATCAACATTCAACGTTTAGCGCTGACGTCAGGTTAACGGTCAACACTGACGTCATCGAGTTGACTCAAGTCAAAGTCAACGAGTTAAAGCCAACAGGTCAAAGTCAACTAGCTAGAGTCAACTGAGTTGACTCAGACGAGTTGACTCAGACCGGGTTGACTCAGACGAGTTGACTCAGACAGGGTTGACTCGGACGAGTTGACTCAGATCAGGTTGACTCGGACGAGTTGACTCGGGTCAAAAGGGTCAGGCTCGGGTCAGGTCTGGTCAACAGGCTTGGGTTTAAACTAATGGGCCTTAACAGGCCAGCCCAATTGCTTGGATAACTATGCAAGCCCGGTTTGTAATAATCAGTTTAGGCCGGTTCGGTTGGCTCGAACAACTAAATTGGTTCAGGGCTGGGTTGACTCAGTTCGATTAGACTGAACCCAGCTCACTTACCTTAGGTCGATTCTCGCCGGCCGTTCACTAGAAACATTGCCGGAATGACGCCGGTGACCCCAAATGACGTTCACTAGAAACATTTGGCCTGAAAAAGAATGAAAATTATTTCAATACAACAACCAACATATCCCTTAACCGAAAATAGATATGGAATTTCCCAAATATACCTGAAACGCAAAAAGAACGACCGGATATAACGAAGCTCCAACGAGGCTCTTGCCAACGTCGAACGAATGGTCGGCCGATAAGGTATGTTCGTCTCGCCTTGCTAAGCATGACGATGTAGGCGGTGTCTCACACTAGTGGCTGAAGTGGCTGAAAATGGTAAAAAACCGTTGGGTGTAAAAAAACCTTGAATCGCCGATTCTTCAACCAAAATTTCATGGCAAACGGGGCGGAAAAACTGCATGTGGTAACCGGAGTGTTGCTCAGGGCTCGATGGCGGTCGCAGGGGTGACGGCGGTGCGCGACACCATCAAGCGGTGAGGGAGATCAAAGACGGTTTCCGGTAAGGAAATGAGAGGGGTTGGGGAGGAAAAACCTTTGATATTCCAAAATTATCCCTCATTTAATATTCAAAATGGCATTTCATTCCAAAAAATGGGTGGTTGAATCAAGTCAGCTAGATATTGTTTTATTTCCCAGATACATTTTATAATAAAATCCTACCATACCAAAACCAGGACTGGCCTTAGACCTGATGGCTAAACCCATTGCCCTTCATGCCAAGGGGTGCGGTTTCAAAACCCCTTGGATGCACATTTTTCCTTTTTTTATTCATCATTATTATTATTTAACATTTTAATAAAATCAAGGGGTGTTACAACTCTCCCTCCCTAAAAAAATTCTTCCTCGAAATTTACATGAGTTGGAGAAATGCAAAAACTGCTCCTTCACTCATTCTTGCACTGAAACTTATCTATCAGAGTATCCTTGTTTCTCGGGACTCTCAGTCAGTCACAGATCAATCTGGTAGTGACCTCAACCACTTGAACTATCTTTGAACCCAAAATCATCCTATATCACATATCCGACCAATAGATCAGAATTCGATATATGAATCCATACAGAACTTCATACGGAGCCATAAGAACACTTGCCTCATAACTGATATTATGAACGGTCTCAGCCAGGAATAAGAAACCTTCCCAAACACCACAGAAATCAATCGTACTACCTTGAAGTATCTCCTCTAGAATCTAAATTACTCTCTTAGGTTGACCCTCAATTTACGAATCCAAACAATTGTTCACAGTCTACAACAAGCCTTCCCGAATCAGGATGTAACATCAAATTTCAGAAAAGAATAACATATAACGATACATCAAGCCACATTTTCAAGGAAATGTCATTCTTCAAGCCGATCAAACATAACCAAGGTTTTAAACGATTATCACTTACTTCCAACATAATATTCAGGTAACTGTTTCCCTACTGTATAAAAGAGTTACTACAGAATTTACACTTTCTGCAACACCACTTTCTCGTATTTGTTACCAAACACGAGTTAGTGATGTTATTTAATTAAATTAAGAATTCATTTTTCCAATTTTTGAAAAATCTAGTAGCCTGCATTGTCTTTTCTTAAAAAAAATTATAAATTTTTGTAAGTTTCAAAAATTCATTCGGAAAAATTCTTAGTAAACTAGATTCATCAGGCTATCAATCCATATAAATTAGAGATCTTAACTCATGGCACACAAGTGCAGAAAATTCGTTAAATATGCACTACAGTGCAGTTGCTGTCTGAAAATTCTGACCTTGTATCGAATAAAAATTCGTAACTTTTGGCACAGGCCTCAAAATCATTCACCATTTTTTTAAAAAATAAACTAGACTCAATTTCCAGTTAATACATATAAAATTAAACATCTAAATCAATTTGTAGAATTTATAAGAATTTTTCAAAGTCACTGTATAAAACAGAGCATCAAGACTGTTTTCACCTGTTTCAAGAATGAGTTCACTAAAATTTTCATAAACCATTCTAACTCACTTAATAAATAATACTAATCCATTTTTTAACATAACCATAAATAAATATATAGTTAGTAGAGTTTAGTTCCATCATAAGCTTGCTAACTATCCATAAACCATCTCAATTCACATACTAGTAATTCTAAACCATATTTAAGTTATAAACATACAAACTAGTGAGTAGTTTAAAATCTCATTTACACAATATATGCAAATCCATTATTATACATGCCACTACTCAAAATATGATATCGAATGTCAAAGCATTACTAAGATAACCTGTAATTTCCCTTTAGACCTCGGGATGATGCCAAAACGTTCCTGCTTACGAACCACGTGATCAACCTACGTGTGTACAAACATAATACACACGCTAAGCATAACTTAGTGAGGCATTAAAAATAATCATAAAATCGAGTAATAAAATAAATGAAAACATGGTTAAGCAAGATCATATTAAATCATCTTTTAGTTCAAAACCATCATATATAAGAAAATGGTGATTTTTATGTACTTTAACTTTGTAATTGGCCCAAGAATTGTATAAAGAGAAACTAAAGTATGCAAGGTCTGTACTCCTTGAGCACTGGTCACCAAAGTGACGATAAACATATAGGCACATAAGTGTCGGCATCAAATAGGCATATACATGCAGATAAACATATAGGATCCGAAGATCGGTGTGTAGCTACACGTAGTCCTTGACTACTGGACCTCTAATAGCATGCCACTATACTGAACTCTCTATCATTACTTGGGCAATAAAACCATATCATATACTTGTAAAATCATCATGTATAAACAATTCATATATCACCATTATTCAATAACAATTTGTCATAACAAAACATAATAGAGCAGTCCATACCCTATTATATACTAACATTTTTCTTGGCCTGTAAAATATCACATAACTTATACAAAAATCATGTTATCATTTTAATAAAATCAAGTATATAGAATTCCTGAAGTTAAACAAACATATTTTGAAATATATGAATGCACTCACCTTATATGTCTCACTAACTAATTATACCAAAACATATCTATTCTGAAACTCCTTCTTTGTCCTTCAACTTGTTTCGATCACGAGCTTGCTTGTTATCTGTATGTATATTAAATACATAACACAAGCAATTTTTTGAGTACATACTCATACTATACAAAATAATGGAAAGTAACTAAAATAACTATCCATTATACATAACTGGATTCCAATAAAACTTTCTATATTCAAATCACATTTCTTTACACTTTTCCATAACTCTCCAACTTTTTCCAAAATACCCAATTAGTCACTAAGGACTCTTTTGAGCTTTTAACCATCATTTTCAAATTTAATCCTTTCATTTCTCATTCTTTATGCTTTAGGACCCAAACTTTAAAAAATTACATATTGGTCCTCAAAGTTACCAAAAATTACATATTGGTCCTAAAGTTAATATAAACTTCAAAATCATCATTCCAATCATTTAACTTGATTTTCCAACATAGCATACTTCAAAAACAAGCTTGACAATTTAATCCCTAAACTTTTCAAAACTTACATTTTGGTCTCTAATGCCCAATAATTAGGGATTTTCATTCCAAACACCTATTATCATTCGAAACCATTCTTAACCTTAGGAAAATTTTTCCATAATTTTCCCAAATTTTCTTCTACTAGCCGAATATGAAAGGTCAACTTGACCAATTTTCTCAACTTGATTCAAGCACAAATTCAACCTCCAAACATCATATTCAAGCTTCTAAAATCATTTCCACTTCAAATAAAAATTTTGCAAGAGTTTCCCCTAATTTTTCAATTTTCCCATAATCAACCTACAACACAATTCATGGAATTTCCATCATTTGAACCATGAAAACAACATCACAAGCATATTTCCAACAAGAAAAACCATTAAAACTCAAGATTCCATCATGCTTTTCATCAACCCCAAACTCAACTTAGAGACATGAAAACTATACAAAACTTATACCAAAAGATAGAGAATTTAATAGAGAACAATTTATTGTTTCATGTCTCAAGCTCAAATCTAACCATAGAAGCTTAAAAATTGAATAAAAAATTCTCACCTATATTCTTGAGAGGTTTTGGCAGCTTGGGGAGAAGAAGAGATAAAATTTTCCAAGTTTTTGTTCTTTAATTATGCCAAATGGCATAATTTACACCAAATTAATTAATAAAAATCCTTTAATAGTCAAAAGACCATTATACCCTTGAGTTATAACTAATCACAAGCCAACACTTGTTTATTTTTATCCATAATAATCATAAATAATCAAAAAGTAAGGGTGAAATGACCATTTTGCCCTTGATGAACCAATTTATCTTCAAAAATGCCATTTTCACCTATATCACCAAATACTGCATAAAATCGAATTTAAAACGATTCAAAAACCATAATATCATATTCTTCTAGTCTTTCTAAGGCTTTCATAAAATTTTCATAATTTTCCAAATTCGAATAATCATTCGAATTAATTTTTGAAACTTATCATTTTTATAGCTTTTCACACAAATCCCGTACAAAAAATCTAATTCCCACCAAAATTCTTATACCAGGATAAACCACTCTTTTTTGCCATAAAAATAATTATTGGGAAAATTACCATGTTAGTCTTTAAACTTTTCCCAACTTTGCACTTTGACCACCAAACTTTGAAATTTTACGTTTTAGTCACTAAACTAAAACCACCAAACTTTAATTCTTTTTATTTCATTCACTATGCAAATATTGGGGTATTACATTTTCGCCACATTCAAAGTCACATTTCTTTTAAACTCATAACTCTTTTATCAAATTTCCATCAAAATACTCTCAAACATCATCATTAACACTGAATAGCCTTACATGTAATTTTATATCGGTTACTTCGCATAATCAAATATTTACTCTCAATCTGAATCAGATCTTTAATTTCACAAGTATTAACCATCTCAGGTTCTTTATCCATATTCAAATTCATCATGTTAATCCAGATCATAGACGAACATTACCGACATTCCTTGCCAGTACAGATTAAGCTATTATGGACAAAATAGTTAGCTACATTTATTACAGGAAATGATTCGACATCGAAGTCTCGGCTTGGTAGAGTACGGTTAAGATCTAGGGGCATGCACAGACCAAACACCCTATGACAGACGATCAGCCGATCTACCCAGAAAGACGAAACTCTAAGCTCTGATACCACTAAATGTAACCCCTTAAACCCACCTATGCAATGCACCTAAGTCTAGTAGGTCACATTCGGGTCACCGAAGCGACCCACAGTAAAAACACATATAAAAAACTGTTTTTCTTTAAATACATTAAAATTGTGATACAATCTTCTGTTTAAAATAACATTTCAAAAAATCATCTAAACATATAACAAAACTCAGTAACATATTACAGACTCTGACATAAATCAATACACGACATACATGCCTACTAACTGTGCAAGCACCGTACTCCAAAAGAAACACCAAGAGAACTCCAAGCATTGATGTCGGTTACTAAATCATGATAGATTTTCTTCTAACCTGCGATGGTAAAAACAACGTGAGCTTGGAAAAGCCCAGTAATATAGAACTACCAAATGATGTTGTAAGAACATGCATGTATATAGCGAGTATAGCACTGTCATGACGTTCCAGGCACAACAATCTCCAATTATGATTTGATATTTCAATGAAGCGATATGTTTTAAAGATAACAAAATTGTTCTTTATTCAATCATTGAGCATCAGATACGAAACAGATAGACTAGAAAATATGAAGAGAGAGAGAGATTTCAAAAACGTGTTTCAAATAGTGCAAAGTTAACACATACAATGTAACAGTGTAGTGAACAGTTTATTTCAAAAACATATGCTTCAAGTAGCATTATGGTTTATTGTAATTCTCTATCCACCCTCCAAACAAACTCTAGTATGTAGTTCCCTATAACTGCATCTATAGGGGGCGTTAACCCAGGCCCATTGGGCGTAGGTGCCAGCCTAAGGGGATACATTAGGTACGATATAAATCATCCTAGCTGAAGCATAGGAACCTAAAACGATAAGGAATTACCAGTTGGATCAGGGCTGAACCTGCGACAACTTCACACTCTATCCCAAGTACCCCAGTAACAGTCTATGCAGTAATTACAGTAATCAGTAGTATGCAGTAGTTATCAGTAATAACAATAATTGGTAGTAACTAGTAATAACAATAAATATGAAGCAAAATTTAGTTTTCTATGAAACAGTAACCCGAAAGAACAATTTTTCAGTTCAGATACGAGGGCATTATTCCAGACAGATAAAAGTCATATTTTAGATCAAGTGACAGTATTGGGTTTAGAACGAGAAGAAAATTCATGTGCACTGGAATACACTAGATTGGACAATTTATTTATTGAAGATACTTTATATTTACAAAGAAAAGAGGAAGCACTGAACTTTTGACAATTTGAACTAATTTTAGAAATCAAGCCCTTAAAAAAGGGATTCGTACTAGCGGCTCAAACCAGACATTCAAAAGTTGATGCATCGGGATCATTGAGAATTCAGATATATCTTGAGTAATCTAGTCATTTAAGCCTACAAGGCATTATGGTTATTTTGACAGTCATGAGCAATTTGGTAATTTAAACCAACAAGGTATAAATAGTGATTTGATGAACCCTAAAATTCTAGTTACTCATCAAGTTTCCAAGCCCCTTTGTACTAATCGGAACCC
The DNA here is from genome assembly GCA_019671005.1 of Hibiscus mutabilis. NCBI lineage: Eukaryota > Viridiplantae > Streptophyta > Magnoliopsida > Malvales > Malvaceae > Hibiscus > Hibiscus mutabilis. Next base: position 42,812,199 of record CM033726.1, on the reverse strand, counting down.
ATCATCATAGTGATTACCATTCAGCCGGATAGATAAACCTTAGAATTTGATTCACATAACTGACTATAGTGTATGGCAAAGTAGATCACCTTCACCAATTAATCACGGGACATGTTACGAGAAATCGAACATGCATTCATACGGTATTTTCCATGTACTATAGAAATATCATGAGTGACTGTCATATATGAGCAAGGTTTTATATCAAGTAGAGGTATTTCAAACAGTTTCATGCAAGACTTCTAACGGCTTATCCATCCTTCAAGTCCACTAAAACTGAACAGCTCTCCTTATCGTGGTACTTACCAAGTAACGCATCACACGAGCTCAACCCTTAGCATCGAATATACCTTTATACAGTATTCTTCCAATATCACTTTAACATTAGAAATGACTAACAACCACGGGTCGTGTATGACAACTTTTAGAGCCATCACATTCGTTTGGCTTTATTGATATTTTTTATTCTTAGAGGTATTTTCAGACACTTCGATGCCAGAAGGCGTTTCACTTATTTTAAGGCTTTTGATCCTTCCAATTATTCATTCATTTCAAAACTCGAGGGTATATCCATCATTTCATTTAATTTGGCAAATAATGCCCGAAGATATTTCAGTCTTTTTGGTCATTACGGTCATTCCGACCAATTCAACCTTTTAGTATTTTCAATCCTTTTAGTCATTTCAATCAATTTAATCTTTTACACCACTTTGATTAAACCAGACATACAATTAGTTTTCTGTAAACTTGTCTTCGGAGATTTATTAAGAATTTGAGGAAATCTGAGTACTTTACAATTTTGAAGGTTTAAGCTTTGTTACCAAAGCTTTCCAAGCAAATCGAGATTTTCAGATGAATCAATTGTTTTACCAAATCTAGTGTAGATTTTTAGATCGCTTTCATTGTCAGGGGTATTTTAGTCCTTCTTATACCTCAAGGGTATTTTTGTTATTTCTCATCCAAGCATTCTGAGCATTAGATCTTTTATCAAGAACTAATCTGAATTGAAGTTTCGAGGTGAACTGCTTTATCGATTATTTACTGAACTTGGATTACTTACCGATCATCAATTCTTTATTCGAGTCATTCAGGTCTTATCCAATTATTATCTTCCAATCGTAATCAGTATAACTTTAAAAATATTCAGGCATTGATCAAACTCATCATGCATTATCAAATACCAACCAGTTTTGTAAAGCATGCAAGAAGTAGAAAGTATTACCTCAACTCCAAGCTACATCAACTGGCCCGATACTCCATTCGATCAAACTCGAGCTCAAATTTGACTTTTTCAAACTCTCAAATTCAAATATGTGCTCATATCTACACAATTTCCAAAATCAATCTTATTTGTAATTCTCTTTAACCGAAAATTAAATACATAGACACTCGAGTTCAAGGTCTGATTGGAGGCTTTTGGGTTAGATTTTCGCAAAACGTAATTTAAAAACAGACTCAGGACATCGAAAAACATAAAATATGACTTTTTGGAAAAAATAAACTTTTGGTCAATGTTAACGCTGACGTCAGCAGTCAACGGTTAACGCTGACTTCAGGTCAACAATCAACACTGACATCACCAAGTTGACTCAGGTCAAAGTCAATAGGTCAAAGTCTGTGGGTTAAAGTCAACTAGTCAGAGTCAATTGAGTTGAGTCGGACGAGTTGACTCAGACTGGGTTAACTCAAACGAGTTGACTCGGACGAGTTGACTCAAACTGGGTTGACTCGGGTCAAAAGGGTCAGGTTCGGGTTGGGTCAACACGGGTCGGGTCAACAAGCTTGGATTTAATTTACTGGGCCTTAACAGGTAGACCCAATTGCTTGGATAACTATGCAAGCCCAGTCTGCAATGATCAGTTTAGGCCAGTTCGGTTGGCTTGAAAAAACTAAATCAGTTCAGGGCTAGGTTGACTCAGTTCGATCAGACTGAACCCGACTCACTCACCGAAATGACGTCAATGACCCCAAATGACACGATTTGGCCTGAAAAAGAACAAAAATTATTTCAATACAACAACCAACATATCCCTTAACCGAAAACAGATATGGAATTACCTAGATTTACCTAAAACGTAAAAAGAATGACCGGATATAACAAAGCTCTGACGAGGCTCTTGACAACGTCAAACGAATGATCAGCAAGTAGGGCATGTTCGTCTCGCCTTGCTGAGCATGACGATGTAGGTGCTGTCTCACACCAGTGGCTGAAGCAGCTAAAAATAGAGAAAACCGATGGGTGAAAAAACCCTTGAATCGCCGATTCTTCAACCAAACTTTCATTGCAAACGGAGTGGCAAAACAGTGCGCGACAGTCGGGGTGTTGCTCAGGGCTCGATGGCGGTCGTAGGGGTGACAGCAGTGCACGACACCGTTGAGCGGTGAAGGAGATTAGAGACGGTGGCCGGTGAGGGAATGAGAGGGGTTGAAGGAGGAAAAACCTTTGATATTCCAAAATTATCCCTCATTTCAAATTCAAAATGGCATTTAATTTCAAAAAATGGGTGGTTGGATCTAGCCAGCTAGATATTATTTTATTTCCCAAACACATTTTATAATAAAATCCTACCATACCAAAACCAAGACTTGCCTTAGACCTGATGGCTAAACCCATTGCCCTCCATGCCAAGGGGTTTATTCATCATCATTATTATTTAACATTTTAATAAAATTCGGGGGCGTTACATAGCTAGCAATTAAAGTGATGATGACGAGTGGGTCTTTTTTCCTAGGTAAAGTGGCGTGATAAGCCAAGAGCCATCCACCCTCTCAAGTCTCACCCTTTGTAGACCCTCTAAGTGAATGCTGGCAAAAAGAACATAAAATATGTATTGGAAAAGTATAAAATAGTGCCAATATGAGTCTTTTGCGTGCAAGTATACACTGTCTACAAGTAATACAGCTAGTAAGCTGAGTATCAATCCCACAGAGATTGACTTGGAATTCAATTGCTTTGATTGTTTCTTGCCATGAGGAAAAGTTTTTTTGTTTGAAGTGGTTTTGGAAATAATTGAAATAAAATAAAAGAAAGAAAATAAAGTAAAAACGTTGGCAAGGAAGGTGCTTTAATGAATGATGAGCATTGGTAGGGAATGCCTAGTATTCACGCTATTCATGCTGTGCCAGCCTTTAATAACAACATGTCTTGGCATTGTTTGACGAGCATATTCAAAATTAGCAAAGCCTCTCTCGATGGTCATTGCCCTAAATTGATCATGTAAAAACCTTTATATCTCTATAGTGCATGCTTTTAAATAAACCAATTTGATTAAGATCCAATCTATACTCCGAAGGGGTAGATTTCACTCCCGAAGTAAGTTCATCTACTTGAACGACTTCTCTCGAAGCTTTTCTCCTTAGTATTCAACAACTCAATCGTTGCCACCCCAAGTCTGTTAAGATATTGAGGAGAAATAGGCCAACAGTGCCAGCTCTCACTTGGCATAGTATTTAGAAAACATTAAAGTATGCCAAATAGATAAAACATTGCCAAGGCAGATTTATTATTAAAAACTAAAACATAAATTAGCGTTCAACGCAACCATCCCCCACCAACTATGAAATTAGTTCATGGTAAAGGTATTAACCAAAAAACCACAAACGTTTCCCAAGTACATCATCATTTAAAACAAAATAAAATAACTTGAAAGAGAAAATGGGCTAGAACGGGTCTCTCAATGCAGCCCTTCAAGATCTAAGCTCCTCGGCCAAGCTGGTCGAACCACCCTTCCAAGGTACAACCAGTTGTCAATCGTTGCACAGCAACTCCTCACTCCGATCGTCTATGAATCACCCCCTAAGATCTTCCTTGGTTGGTGTTTAAATAGACGTGCAAAGAAGGGATAGGATAAGCTCCTCATTTGAATTTTAAATGCTGAAGGGATAAGAGATAATCATCTTATCCCAATTTGAATGAGAGCTGATCAGGCTAGGGCTGACGTCATACTGCCGACGCTGCCTTGGCGTCCAAGCTTGACATAAATCTGCCAACCAGTCTTGGCACCATCTTATTCGCTATTTTTTCGGAGATTAATCCAATTGCTATCTTTTCGGAGCCTGATCATGTCCTATTTTTTCAAGGTCCAACAGCTTCTTGGCATGGCATCAAGTTCACTTCTCTGTCAACTGGTGCTTGGCATTGTCTGGTCTATCTGTGCCAACAGCACCCGACATTCTCTCTGACATTCCTTTCTATGTTGCTTTTCTGGGCCAAATCCTATGCCAAACCTGCAAAATTGCCAACAAAACAACCCTTCACACTAGCATAGACATAATTCTAAACTCTTTATGCAAATGCATGGTTTTAACATCCTAATGCAACTAAATGTATCTAAAAACAAGCAAAAGCATTATAAGATTGACATTAAAAATAATACTTTTGGAGAGGTAACACACCCCTAAACCTAACTCATTGCTTATCCTCAAGTAATGCAATCAAAATAAAAACAAAAAAACTGTGAAAATGTTACCTCAACAAAATTTTGGTTGAATACCAACACGTGCTGGAAAGCAGAATTTGGCTCTATTTCTGTCCTCAGTATCTCAGTGCAATAATGCCAAACAGGTAGTAATTCAAGTGCAGCAATATAACCCTAGTCTAAGTTTATGAAGAGTGCATGATGTGTAGGCAATATGCATCAAGTATCCTTTCACTCCCTTAGCCAATTTTACTACCTAAACTCATATTCTTATTTTTATCATTTTTTTCTTGCCAAGGGTTTCTGTTGGCATTAATTTAAGCTTGCTTTGTAAAACTATTTAGCGTGGGAGATAAGAGGAAGCATACCATGAATCTCTACCTTAATCTAGACATCACTAGGCTTTCTCTTCAACTCATACTCTAAGGTTTTGGGCTTGAGAACTAAGAGGGAACAAACCAAGAAGCCCCCAGTAACTTATTATCCCTAGGTCGATGAGAGTTCATTTTTTTCATTGCCCTGGCAGAACATTACTGCCTTATTAGTTTCTTTTACCCAAGCATTATTTGTTCTTTTTTTTTAAATCTGAGCATAGTTTCAAAAAGTCTAAGTTTGCTAAGGAACTAGATACATACAACGTGTAAAGTGGTGTTTCAGTTCCCTAAACTAGGGATCAATTGCCAAGCTAACCTGGCATACTACTCTGCTGGCATGGCATGACAACTAAAGATTAAAATTTCCTCATTGGACAGACACCTAGATCAAATTAAACTTGCCTAACAAATGTTAACATTTTTCAAGATTAAACTGAGGTAATTTTTTTCTTTTTCTTTTTTAGTGGTTCCGTATGCATCTATCCTAAATGACTTAGATGGCATGGAAAATGACATGGCAACAGAAATTAAATATGAAATACATATCATAGCATAAATGTGAGGAAACGCACAGCCTCAAACCCAATATGTGCATTGTCTTCAATGCATGAAACAATACATATATACAAGAAAAACAAAAAACATTAAAATGCATGATCATGTAAATGCAATGAAATAAAATGTAAAGGAGTTTAGATAGAAGAAGAATCCCCTTCGGAGACTATTTCTCGTGCGGCACGGGTCTTTCTTCTCACAAATGGCCCATGATCAGGGGCCATGTGCTTCTTTCTTTTCAAGCTTGGTTTTGAAGCGGCAGTGGAGGCTCTAACTTCCTCCGTTTTCTTGGTAGGATCCGATGCGGCAGGTGCATCGGTGACCTGAAATGGCCTATGTATAGCAAGTGTCACTGGCGACTTGGATTTGGCAGACTTTGCTTTGGTTTCCTTTGATTCAGATAAAGAATCAGAACTAGCAAACTCGACTTGAACTAGAGACAATGGGATTGTGGCATCGGATGGGGTATAAACTGGACTAGCTGGCATGGCATTGTCGCTGGCAGAGGGCTCGGTAGGGAAGTCTAGAAATTCTGGCATAAAATCAGTTGATAATTTTCTAAGAGCCTCCCTGATTACAACATCTCTGGCCTGGATGTAATGTCGCATCTTGACATTGAGCTCTTCAGCTTTTTCTAGCTTTTGGAGAATAATCTCCTGGGATGGTGAATTTGGGACATCATTGCTAGTGAACTGTCTGGCATGATTTCTGGCATGGTTGTTGGTGCGGTCTTTGACACTTTCGGCCTTAGCGTGGCACTTTGGCCTTCCCCTTGCCCTTATTTTTTGGCTCGGCGGCAACGAGATTTCTCCATATAGCAGCTATAATTGTTGTTCCCTTGATTGTTTGTCTCTTACCTGAATCAAGCTTGGGCACACCATGGAGCATGCAAATGTTAGAAATCAACAAGGGAAAGAACAAATTGCCATTACCTTTCGCTGCACACTTATAAGTTTCCTCAATAATAAGCTTGCCAACATTAATCTTGCGCCCTACAACAATAGAGTGCAATAAGATCAGCCTTTCTTCTGACACAGTCTCGTTATGGGATATAGGCATCAAATTTTCCTTGAGGAAGTGATTCCATCCTCTCCATTGGGGTTTCAATGCCAACCTCTTCACCGTACGGTTCCCCTTGGATGACATTGTCCATACCGTGCCAGGCTCACACAGATCTTCTAGCAGCCTCTTTCTCTTGGCAGCATTCATCGAATCAGCATATTCAAAATATTCACCCCCTGCACAATCCAACCCAAACATAATGTTAATATACCCTTCATCGAAACGAACACATTTACCTCTAATCATCAAGAAGGGAGAATCCTTGGTCACAAGATGCACATAGAATTCTTGAACGATGGTGGCATAGATCTCCCCTTGTTACTGGAAAAACAGACTCCATTTGTGTAGGCTAATCGTTGACATGACTTCTGCAGGGAAACCATTGTTCGTCTCTGTTTTAAGGTCGAAATGCTTCTCATAGCAAAAACTTCTCGAGGCAAAATTGGTTTCAAACTTTTTCAGAATCTTCTCGTTGAAGAATCGCTTGAAAGAAATAGAAGAGGAAGCCATTGAAATCGTTGAAGAATTTGAACTGGTGTTGAGCAAGATAAAGAAAGAGAGACGGTTTGGAGTTTTGATTCTTACTCGTCGAAAAGAAAAATAAGGAATGAGAGAGATGTTTGGTTATTTAACCGGCTAAGGTGAGAAAGTGAAAGGTTTGGGTCGGTTAAGGTTTTGATAGGATGAGTAATTAGGGATAATGATGAAAAATAAAAAGAATTGATTTGAAAGGGGTAAAGTGATGAGGTAAGGATTTAAAATGATAAGGTGATTATGTTAAATTTAAATTTTTAACCTAATTAGTTTTTTCTCTTTTGTTTTAGCAGCTAAGGGTTTTAAATTTAATGAAAAATACTATATCTTTATTAAATGGGCTGATCAAGCTAGGGTTTCTCTCACCCTTTCACCTTTTACACCGTTGTATGCCAAGATATTCTGGCACTATGTCTGGCAGATTTCTCTATTGGGACATCAGCTCCTACCAATAATCCTGACATCGTTTCTGGCATTACTCTTGACATCGATCCTGGCATGGTTCATGGCATACTGATTCTGCATTGACTCAAAGAAAACCTTTCAACACAGTAAAGGAATAAAAACATGAAATTTAAAAGAAAGAAAAACTACTAAAAAACTTGAAACCTAAAAACAAAGAAAACAACTAACCCTAATATTTACAAAAATTCAAGCTTGATGGTGCTTTCATGCTACCTCTGCCAAGAGGATCACCTCCTTAGCATTGTTCTGATCACCTTCTATGTAGTGCTTTAAATGTTGACCATTTACCTTAAAGATTTCTCTTGTCTTCAAATTCTTAATGTCCACACCTCCATGGGCATAGAGCTTTACAACTTCAAAAGGGCTCGTCCATCTTAATATGAGTTTCCATGGGAACAATTTAAGCCGTGAGTTAAATAACAAAACACCTCAAACTGTCTTGGCATTATCCTACTGTCATGCCAGTGTTTTGCCTTCTCCTTATAGATCCTGGCGTTCTCATAGGCTTGTGTTCTGAATTCTTCCATCTCATTTAGGTCTAGCAACCTTTTTTTCTCCAGCATCTCTCCATGCCATGCCAAGTGTTTTGATGGCCCAATAGGCTTTATATTCAAGCTCTACTGGCAGATGGCATGGTTTTCTGAAAACAAGTCTAAACGGTGAAGTACCCAAAGGATTTTTAAATGCAGTCCTGTAAGCCCACAAAGACTCAAATAGTCTCAAGGACTAGTCTTTCCTTGATGGATTAACAGTCTTCTCTAGAATGTTTTTAATCTCCTCGTTTGAAATCTCAGCTTGCGTGGATGATATGCCGTGGCAATTTTTTTTCTGTATACCATACATGCACAAATCTTTAGAGATTAGATTACATTTAAAATGGGTGCCCTCATCATGAATAATTACTCTAGGGGCACCAAATCTAGTAAAAATGTTTTTGTGCAAGAACTTGGCAACGGCCTTGGCATCGTTTGTTGGCTAGGCGACAGCTTCTACCCACTTAGATATGTAGTCGACAGCCACAAGAATATATACATTACCAAATGATGGTGGAAAATGACCCATAAAGTCTATCCCCCATACATCAAATAAATCTACATGCATAATGTTTTGGAGCTGTAGTTGGTATCTGCCAGAGATGTTCCCTGTCCGTTGGCATCGATCACATACCTTGACATACTCGTGGGCATCCTTATATAGTGTGGGCCAAAAGAAGCCTGACTGCAACACCTTGGCGGCAATTTTCATCCCAACAAAGTGACCTCCATATGGTGCGGCATGGCATAAGTGCAATATGTTATGCTGCTCATCCTCAGGCACACACCGGTGGATCACTTGGTCGACATACTGTTTGAACAATATTGGCTCTTCCAAATAGTAATGCCTAACTTCTTGCAAGAACCTCTTCTTAGCATTGTATGCCAAGTGTGGTGGTAAAATGTTGCTTACCAAGTAGTTGACAATATCAGCATACCATGGCACGACATTCACTACAAGCAAATACTCGTCAGGAAATTAATCTCTTATAAAATCGGTCTTACCATCTTCAAGATGATGTTCTAAACGTGAGAGATGGTCAGCTACTAAGTTTTCACTACCCTTTTTGTCTCGAATCTCAAGATTGAATTCTTGAAGTAGGAGCGTCTATCGGATTAGTCTAGGCTTATCATCATTCTTTGCCAATAGATACTTCAATGCCAAATGATCTGTATACACCACAACTTTGTTACCGATTAAATAAGATCGAAATTTATCAAAAGCAAATACAACCGCAAGAAATTCTTTCTTGGTTGTAGAGTAATTCAGTTGTGCTCTATTCAAGGTTCGGCTGGCATAGTAGATGGCATGGAAAACCTTCCCATGCTTTTGTCCCAAGACTACTCTAACGACATAGTCGATGGCATCGCATATGAGCTCGAAAGGCTCATTCCAGTCTGGTGCCACAACTATAGGGGGTATTGGTTAACTTCTCTTTAAGTTCCTGAAATGCTCTCAAACAAGAATCGTCAAAAGAAAAAGTGGAATTATGTTCTAATAACAAGCACAAAGGTTTGGCAATTTTTGAAAAATCTTTAATAAAACGCCGGTAAAAACTGGCATGTCCTAAAAAACTCCTTATATATTTGACACTCGCTGGGGGCGGTAATTACTTAATTACCTCAATTTTTCTTGATCAAATTATAATCCTCTCTCAGTTACCTTGTGCCCGAGAATAATGCTCCCTTCACCATGAAGTGGTATTTTTCCCAGTTCAATACTAGGTTTGTCTCTATGCATCTCTTCAAGACTTGCTCCAAACTCTGAAGACATTCCTCAAATGTTTTACCAAATACTGAGAAATCATCTATGAACACTTCCATATGGTGCTCTATCATATCAGAAAAATGGACATCATGGAATGTTGGAATATTGTCGGAGCATTGCATAGACCGAATAGCATCCTTTTAAATGCAAACATCTCATATGGGTACATGAATGTGGTCTTCTCTTAATCCTCAAGGGCGAAGACAATCTGATTATAACCTAAATAACCATCCAAAAAATATTAGAAAGCTTTACCTGCCAACCTATCTAGCATTTTATCAATAAATGGCAATGGGAAGTTGTCCTTTCTTGTGGCATTGTTCAGCCTCCTATAGTCCATGCACACTCTCCATCCTGTGATAGTTCTTGAGGGAATCAATTCAGCTTTACTATTCTGTACCATGGTCATGACACCCTTATTTAGCACACATTGCACCGGGCTAACCCAAGAACTATTAGAGATGGGATATATAATCCCAGCATCGAGCCATTTTGTGATCTCTTTTTTCACTACCTCTTTCATGCTTGGGTTTAGCCTCCTTTGGCCTTCAATGGTCCTTCCATGGTACTCCTCTAAGATAATCTTGTGCATGCAAATGGTTGGGCTAATCCCTCGGATGTTTGCCAAGGTTCATCCTAATGCTTGCTTGTAATTGCGTAAAGCTTGAAACACATTAAATGTAACTTGCTGGTCATTCATGCGCATTGCTAGTTCCCCTTTATGAACATCAATCAAAGCCCTACTCGTGGCAAGGAAAGGTCTACCCAAAATAATCAGGACATTAATATCCGCCTCATAATCCAAAATGATGAAATCAGCTGGGAAAATAAATTTGTCTACCTTTACTTGCACATCCTCAATCTTACCCTTGGAATGTGCATAGGACCGGTCTGCCAACTAGAGTGTCACCGTGGCAGGTCTGGCTTTTATGCCAAGCTTCTTGAAAATTGGCATTGGCATCAAGTTTATACTGGCTCTTAAGTCGCACAGTGCCTTGCCCGTGAATTTGTTGCCGATGGTACAGGGAATGGTAAAACTCCTCAGATCTTTCAGCTTTGGTGGCAATCGTTTAGGATCATGGCACTGCATTCCTCGGTCAAAGCAACAGTTTCAAAGTCTCTCAACTTCTTTTTCTTGGACAGGATATCCTTCATAAATTTAACATAGTTAGGCATCTGCTCAAGGGCTTTTACCAATGGAACGTTGATTTGCAATTTCTTAAGAACCTCTAAGAAACGCTTGAATTGTTGGTCTTGCTTATGATTTTGAAGTCTCGCTAGAAATGGTGGTGGAGGATAAACATATGTCGGCGCTGTTGGCTTTGCTAGGGCAGTGCTGGCATCAATTCTGGCATTTGTTTTGGCATCTATTTTGGCATTGCTACTGGCATCATCTATGTTTAGTCCCTTTTTCTCTACTTCCTTGGGGTTTTCTGCTGGCACTGGCTTCTCGATTTGGTAGTTAACTAGCTGTTTGGTAGCCTTTTCCACCTCACACTGCTTACCACTCCAAAAAGTTATGGCTTTACATTGCTCATTTTCTTTGTGTCGGGCATCTTTGGTGTCACTTGGCAATGCCCCTTGGGGTCGATTGCTGAGTGTATTGGCAATCTGCCCAGTCTGAACTTCCAAGTTCCTCATTGATGCTACCAAACTCTGGACTGTGGCATCATTCATCTCCATGTACTCTGTGAGAGTGCCTCCTTGGTTGAATCTCTGCCTTTGCTGGAAATTGTTTTGAGCCTTTTGCGGCGTGGCATTCTAATAGAATGCTGGCAAGCCACTGTTGTTGAAAGCTGGCATGGCATTGTTATTCTGCCTCTGGTATTCTGGCGCTGGGCATTGTACTGGTTACCTCCTTGATTTCCCCATGCTAGGTTAGGGTGTTGTCTTCATCCTACATTATAAGTATTAGAGTTAGGATTATGGTAACGATTAACATTGCCAACGAAATTTATCGATTCAGGGTTAGCAGGGCATTCATCCATGTGATGGCTTTCTCCACAAATTGTACAAAACGGGTCTAATGCTTTGACTTCTTGGGCCTAATTATTCTTTTGCAACGTTCTTACCATGCTAGTAAGGTTGGAAATCTCGGCATGGATAGAAGTTAGTTCATCAACCTAAAATTTTGCATTGGTTTTAGTTACGGTCCCAAGTCTAGCAACATGATATTCAAAATCGTTGATTGTAATCCTCTCTAAAATGTCAACAACCTCGATATATGTCTTGTCAAGAAATGAACCAGTTGCTAAAGCATCAACAAGAGTCCTTGTTTGTGCATTTAATCCATTGTAAAAGGTTTGTATTTGAGTCCAATTCGGGAATCCATGTATAGGACACCTCCTCAGTAGATCTTTAAATCTTTCCTAGGCATCATATAAGGTTTCATCCTCAGCATGCCTGAATGTAATGATCTCACCTCGTAGCTTGGCAGTGAGTGTTGGCGGCTAGAATCTTGTCAAGAACTTCTAGCATAGGTCTGCCCATGAAGTGACTGAGCCCGGTGGCAAGGAATTGAGCCAAGCCTTAGCTCTATCTCTCAAGGAAAAGATGAATAACTTCAGTTTCACAGTATCTTCAGGTACTCCATTTTGTTGAAATAACTGGCAAATCTTTATGAACTGCATCAGATGTTGCCTCGAATCTCCAGTAAGTGCTCCATCAAACTGTCCTACATTCAAAAGAGTTTGAATCATTACCAGCTTAAGTTCAAAATTAACAGTGTTTACCTCTGTGCCAACAAGTTCTGGCATTAAATTGTCAATGGTTGGTGCCGAATGTTCTCTAATAGGTCTCTCATTAACAACTAAGACCGCAGGTGGTGGTGGTATCCCATTGTTAAGTGGATTTCCTCCATTGTTCACCACACCATTCCCTCTATTTCCTAGGTTTTGTATCTCTCCAAATCTTCTTTTTAACCTCCGCAAGGTTTTCTTAGTTTTCGGATCGTATGGACACTCGTCCACCACATGATGGCTTTTGGGAAAGTATAAAATAGTGCCAAGATGAGACTTTTGCATGCAAGTGTACACGATCTGCAAGTACTACAACTGGTAAGCTGAGTATCGATCCCACAAAGATTGACTTGGAATTCAATTGCTTTGATTGTTACTTGCCTTGAGGAAAAGTTGTTTGTTTGAAGTGGTCTTGGAAATAATTGAAATAAAATAAAAGAAAGAAAATAAAGTAAAGACGTTGGCAAGAAATGTGCTTTAATGAATGATGAGTGATAAGTGTTCAAAAGTACTATTTTAATTACCCTTTTTACTCATATTATTGTTAGACTTAAGTTCATATTAGTTGCATAATTAGTCATTCATGCATTAATTCATGTTTCTTTCCACCGTTGAGCTTGATTACATAACTTGGTGATTTTTGTGGAAAAAGATGCTGCTTTGGTGTGTTTTTGTGTATGTGCAGGATCACTTGCCAAAGCAAGGCTAGAGCTAGTTACTAGAGCAATGAATGAAGGAGATGTCGAGCTAGTTGCCAGGGTAATGCATGAAGGAGATGCCGAGCTAGTCGCCAGGGAAATGCATGAAGGAGACGCCAAGCCAGTTGCCAGGGCAATTGTCGACAAAGAATAAGGTGATATGGTAGTCAAAATTGATGACTAGACAAGCCCAAGATGACGTGGAGCAAAGCTAAATCCCAAAGGATTTTGATTTCCATGAAGAGGTTAAAGAAGAATTAAATTCCAAGAAGATTGGAGAAGTTCTAGAAGGAATATAATTATAATAAAGAATTATATTCTTTAAAGATAATTTAATTCCAACTTAACTTCCTCCTCAAAGAAGGACTTTGACCTAGCCCTATAAATAGATCACCAAGCCGTCAACTCTAAGAGAGCAAGAGGAGGGAAAATTTTGACAACCCCATATGGCAAGAAGAGAGAAATTTTGACAAGAGAGCAAGGGGGAGAGAGATCGATTTCTTATTCTTCTTTGCTTCCATTAGATTCATGGTTTGGGGATTATTCTTTGTATATCTTTTGAACCCAACCATGAACTAACTTGATTGGTTGGGGTTATAGTGTTTTGTTGTTGTGAGAAACAATTGGATTTTGTTTAGGTAATAAGAGTTTGCACTTTTCTATTCAAGGTTTACTCATTCTTGGCTTTTATTCTTGTTTGCGAGTGAATTGGGAGAGGATCTCGTAACTTTATCTATTTATCTAATATTGGGAGAGTTAGATTCAAGAAACGAATGAGTATGGTCTTTATTCAATCTATTGATGGTGAAGATTAATCCGGCTTAGGAATAAGTTAAGGATTTCAACGGCTAAGAGGAGCGCAAGATTGGTTGTTGTTCACCCTTGATTCATGCAGGGATGTATTATCAAGGCATGCACAAGTAGCTAGAGTTTTAACTTAGGGATAAGAAGAATCCATTGAAGAACGCTCTGCCGAACCTTGAAGGTTACTGCCCAGACGCCCAAGTAGTTGCCCAACTAGTCGCCCAAGCAACCATTGATTAGTTGCCAAGACAACCCCGTTGTGCAAGTTGCCACGGCAACTGAGTTGCCCGTGCACTCTTTTACCAAGATGATTCAATCGGCTATCACACCTCAACTCACGATAACCTGGACTATTCTCTCTTTTGATTTCATCTATTATTTTAGTTTATTGCTCTTAGTTTACTCGTTAATTAGAATTCCTATTATCAATTGTGTTTTTACTTTTCACAGTGCAGTAACTTAAGAAAAGTGGCCCAAACCAATCCCTGTGGAGATGATACTCGATACTCGTATCACTTTATTACTTGTGACGTGTATACTTGCACATTTGCGTAGCACTTATTACACGCAACAAGTTTTTGGCGCCGTTGCCGGGGAATGGCAATTGGTGTTAGTTGTTTTTGTTATTGCATTTTTTCTCTTAGTTTTACTAACTTTTCTTTTTGTTTGTTTTATCAAAAAAAAATTAGGTGTGCTACAAGTTAAGGGATATCAATATGTCGGGAAATAAAAGCCGATCTATTCAAGAGATGTTGTTGGAAGATATGAATCAATCCAATCAAGAGTTTCTCGCACCCTTTGATGATTACCTATACCAACCGAGAAAAGCTCAAAGAACTTATACCGTGGAAAAATCTTGTGCTATGTGCGGAGAACATCATGTGTTTGAAAATTGCCCTCACATTTTCGGTGCATATAACTACATGGAGGACCATAGAGGGAACCAGCAGCAAAATTCTTCATGGTATGATCAAAAAGCTCAAAATGTTTTTAATATAACAATTTTGCCGCAGCAACAGATATGCCATGGGAATGTAGTCCTTGTCAAGAGCATTCCAATTCCTTGGAGGAAACGTTACTAGCTTCCTTGGCTAGACTTGACGGATCAATTGAAGAGATTCGAGAGCTATCAAAATCTATGGATACGAGGATAGCTCAGTGGGATGCAACCTTAGGGGATTCAAAAGATCAATTGGGGAGATTCACATATGTCATGGATAACATGCACCAACAATTCATTCCTAGTGATACTGACGTCCCAAGGAAAGAGGATAAGAAACAATGCAAAGAAAGCTCTCCGATGTGTGGGGAACAACTAGAACCTCAAAGTCAAGAGGATGCCAATGAGAGAGACTGCCCAACACATGATAAGCCTGAACAACAAATTGCCTCGACAATGATTGAGGAGCCTGAACAGAGCAATGCCGCGACAACACTCAGTGAAGCTGAGAACAACAATACTACAACAAATTTTTGAGGAACCTGATGCCCAGAAGGTTACAACGTTGATGTTGAAGCAGGAATTTGTAGATTGCTCTCATCTACAATTGCCACGACAATTACATGACCACATGCAAGATCAACGAGATGATAATACTTTGCCAACAGAATATGAGCAGGTAATGGTTGAACCTTTCAAATTCTTTAAAAACTCACCTTGTCCATTGCAGGTATGTCTTGAGGAACCGATATTGGTAGATATGAAGCCATCGAAATCTCTACTGATGGAGATGTTTGAGAGGCCAAAAGAAAAAGGTGTTTGGATTCATAAAGCTTTTCAGAAAATTTGTTCTTCCCTTGACTTAAAGCAAAATTTGACAACTGATAGCCACGGCAATTGGCTCGAGCAGCAATTGCCACGACAACAAAGGCTACATCCAACCATGATGGAGCCCGACGAGAATGAGGTAATTAAATGGTTGGATGTTGATATAATTTTTCCTAATAATATATCCATGCTTTCAGGAATAGTAGCAAGGTGGAAGATGTGCATGGACTACAAGGGAACACGAAAGAAAGACACATCCACCATGGTAATGCAAAAGGGAGTAGTTGGGAACACATTGGCCCAACTCTTTTTGGGCAATATTGTCACCCGATGGAGGGTACGGATGGACTATAAGAAGTATCGAAAATGACCATCCTCAAGTTTTCTCATATATACAGTAACATTAGAATATGCATGATGGCACTCTTTTCAGACATGGTCGAAGACTTCCTTGAGGTCTTCATGGATAATTTTTTCCGTTTTTGGTAATGACTTTGATAGTTGCCTCGGTAATTTAGAGAAGGTGTTGGCAAGATGTAAAGAAACCAATTTAGTCCTTTATTGGGAGAAGTGCCATCTTATGGTAGATGAAAGAATAGTGCTCAGACACAAGATTTCATCCAAGGGAATTGAAGTAGACAAAGCTAAGGTGGACGTGATCGAGAGACTACCCCCACCAAGATAAAGTCTTCAATTTAGATTATTCTTGCGCCCAAGCATTCGAAACCCTAAAGGAAAAGCTTGCCTCGGCACCCATTGTCGTTCCACCAGATTGGATGCCACCTTTTGAGCTCAAGTGTGATGCAAGTGATTTCGCAGTAGGAGCAGTCTTAGGCAAACTCACAGGGAGGAGGATGTTGATTTAGAGATATGCGACGTATTCCCGAATGAACAACTTTTAGTTGCCTCGGCAACTATGGATGTGCACGCTTCGACAACCCTCGACGCCGCAGCAGCTCTTGACATGTACGCCTCGGCAACTCCAGACGTGCACGCCTTGGCAACCATGGATGCGCATGCCTCGGCAACCCTCGATGCCGTAGCAGCTCTTGACGTGCACACCTCGGTAACTTCAGACGCGCACGGCTCAGTAACCACTGATACGCACGCCTCAGTAACCATGGACGCGTACGCCTCGGAAACTCTAGACACACACGACTCGGCAATCTTAGGAGCATTCGCCACGGCAGCACATGCCTCGGCAATACCCTGGTATTCGGATTTAGTTAATTTACTTGTTTGTGGTATTTTACCTTATGGCCTTACTCACCAAGGGAAGAAGCGGTTCCGCCATGATGCTAAGCATTACTTTTGGGACGAGCCTCTTTTGTTTAAACAATGTGCAGATCAGGTCATACGATGATGTGTCCCTGAAGAGGAGCAACAGAATGTACTCCGACAATGCCATTCTTCACCCTATGGATGACATTTTGGAGGAACTCGTACCGCGGCCAAAGTTTTTCAATCTGGTTTGTATTGGCCAACATTGTACAAAGATGCCCAAGAGTTTTACAAGCAATGTGATCGTTGCCAGAGGATGGGCAATATCACCCACAAACCAATGGGTAAGCAGAAATTTCCAACCGAGAATTGAAGGGTATACTCGAGAAAGTTGTAAATCCCTCTAGGAAGGATTGGTCAGCAAGACTAGATGACGGACTTTGGGCATATCGCACTACATTCAAAACACCCTTAGGTATGTCCCCCTTCCGACTTGTCTATGGCAAAACATGCCATCTACCGGTGGAAATCGAACACAAGACATATTGGACAATCAAGACCGTGAATATAGATTGGGAAAGTGCCGGGCAAAAGCGTTTGTTGGACCGCAACGAGATAGAAGAATTTCGTGCACTCGCCTATAACAATGCACGAATCTACAAGGAGAAAACAAAGCAATGGCATGACAAGAAACTATTGCCGCAGTAATTCATGCCAGGGAAACTAGTTCTCTTATTCAATTCTCGACTGAAACTTTTCCCGGGAAAACTAAAATCAAGATGGTCGGGACCATTCGAAGTTGTTAAACCATTCTCCCATGGTGCCGTGATAATCAAGTCCATTACCGACAAACATGAATTCAAAGTTAACGGAAAAAGATTGAAGCACTACAACGGTGCCCATGTAGAACGTAACAAAGAAGTTGACACCTTAGGAGATGCAGGAGCATGCTCTCCTTTCAATATTTCCTTTTCCTTTTTCTTTTTCTTTTTCTTTTCATTTTTATTTTTAGGAGATATTTTCTTTTATTTTTTTCATTATCTTTAGTTTCCATGTTTTCTTTGTTTTCTTTTCTTTTCCATAACAAGACTCACAACCACCATGCTAAGAAAATTCACTGCCGACTACTTGCCACAACAACCACAACAGAGATTGCCCAGGCAACAACAATGGCGTCGGCAACTTCTGATGCCTAAACATGGATCAAATCAAAGCAATGCTATTCACGCGGTACCAGCCACAAGCATTCAACCATCAACCGGAAAATGAATCAAGCAAACGGCACGAAGGAAACTTATCACTTGAGGTGACGACCTCTCTGACTAACTCATTTCATTTAGTTTCTTTTAAATTTTGTTTCACTTTTACATGCATTGTGGACAATGCTTCTCTCGAGTTTGGGGGGTGTTGGTTTCTAGTTAGCTTCATGTTTAGTTGCATTCATCTTTAGCAATCACCTATAGGTTGCATATGTTACTTGCCATGCCTTTAATTGGATTTAATTGCTTAAGACTTATTGAATATCCAATGATGAATTTTTGCCACTGCACTTAATTGAAAGAACCTTTAATTTTAGGATTGCATGAAAAGAACTTAGAATTTTACTATGATGCTGAATTTTTTTACACGGTTGTGGCTTGTTGATTGAAAGAAACTTAGTGAAGTTAGGTTGCTTAAAATTAGGGTAAATTTAAAATTGAAAATTAAAAGTTAATTTCTTGCTAGAGGTGCCCAAAACTGGCTCTAGTAGTAGTTACACTTTCTTGCTAGAGGTGCCCGAAACTGGCTCTAGTAGTTAATGCACATTAAAGAATCACTAGAGGTGCCCGAAATTGGCTCTAGTCGACTAAAATAAAATGAGAAATTGCTTACTTTGCTAGAGGTGCCCGAAATTGGCTCTAGTGAAAATAAAAATAAATGCCCCGATAATTAAATTGATAAAAGCCTATTGTTCACATAGAATCTTGAAAATCAACTTGTACACAACTACGCACACACATTGTCATGAGCATTATAGTTTGGTTCCGGGTAATTTTTGTGCTATCCGAAAAATTAAAAGGTGATCATACTTTGTGCCACGGTTCTGAGATTTGAATTCAAGTTTGAAGCATGTATTTGATGATTAAAGTCTTGGCAGGTAATTGTTAGTTTGCATTGCTTGAGGACAAGCAATAGTTCGAGTTTGGGGGTGTGATAAGTGTTCAAAAGTACTATTTTTATTACCCTTTTTACTCATATTATTGTTAGACTTAAGTTCATATTAGTTGCATAATTAGCCATTCATGCATTAATTCATGTTTCTTTCCACCGTTGAGCTTGATTACATAACTTGGTGATTTTTGTGGAAAAAGATGCTGCTTTGGTGTGTTTTTGTGTATGTGCAGGATCACTTGCCAAAGCAAGGCTAGAGCTAGTTTCCAGGGCAATGCATGAAGGAGATGCCGAGCTAGTTGCCAGGGCAATGCATGAAGGAGATGCTGAGCTAGTTGCCAGGGCAATGCATGAAGGAGACGCCGAGCCAGTTGCCAGGGCAATTGTCGACAAAGAATAAGGTGATATGGTAGTCGAAATTGATGACTAGACAAGCCCAAGATGACTTGGAGCAAAGCTAAATCCCAAAGGAGTTTGATTTCTATGAAGAGGTTAAAGAAGAATTAAATTCCAAGAAGATAGGAGAAGTTCTAGAAGGAATATAATTATAATAAAGAATTATATTCTTTAAAGATAATTTAATTCCAACTTAACTTCCTCCTCAAAGAAGGACTTTGACCTAGCCCTATAAATAGATCACCAAGCCGTTAACTCAAGAGAGCAAGAGGAGGGAAAATTTCGACAACCCCATAGGGCAAGAAGAGAGAAATTTCGACAAGAGAGCAATGGGAGAGAGTTCGATTTCTTCTTCTTTGCTTCCATTAGATTCATGGTTTGGGGATTATTCTTTGTATATCTTTTGAACCCAACCATGAACTAACTTGATTGGTTGGGGTTATTATGTTTTGTTGTTGTGAGAAACAATTGGATTTTGTTTAGGTAATAAGAGTTTGCACTTTTCTATTCAAGGTTTACTCATTCTTGGCTTTTATTCTTGTTTGCGAGTGAATTGAGAGAGGATCCCGTAACTTCATCTATTTATCTAATATCGGGAGAGTTAGATTCAAGAAACGAATGAGAATGGTCTTTATTCAATCTATTGATGGTGAAGATTAATTCGGCTTAGGGATAAGTTAAGGATTTCAACGGCTAAGAGGAGCGCAAGATTGGTTGTTGTTCACCCTTGATTCACGCAGGGATGTATTATCAAGGCATACACAAGTAGCTAGAGTTTCGACTTAGGGATAAGAAGAAACCATTGAAGAACTCTCTGCCGGACCTTGAAGGTTGCTGCCCAGACGCCCAAGTAGTTGTCCAACTACTCACCCAAGCAACCATCGATTAGTTGCCAAGGCAACCCCGTTGTGCAAGTTGCCACGGCAACTGAGTTGCCCGTGCACTCTTTTACCAAGACGATCCAATCGGCTATCACACCTCAAGTCACGATAACCTGGACTATTCTCTCTTTTGATTTCATCTATTCTTTTAGTTTATTGCTCTTAGTTTACTCGTTAATTAGAATTCCTATTATCAATTGTGTTTTTACTTTTCATAGTGCAGTAACTTAAGCAAAGTGGCCCAAACCAATCCCTGTGAAGACGATACTCGATACTCGTATCACTTTATTACTTGCGATGTGTATACTTGCACATTTGCGTAGCACTTATTACACGCAACAATGAGCATTGGTAGGGAATGCTTGGTTTTCACGCTATTCATGCCATGCCAACCTTTAATAACAACCTGTCTTGGCATTGTTTGCCGTGAAGATTCAAAATTAGAAAAGTCTCTCTCGATGGTCATTGCCCTAAATTGATCGTGTAAAAACCCCTATATCTTTATAGTGCATGCTTTTAAATAAACCAATTTGATTAAGATCTGATCTATACTCCTAAGGGGTATATTTCACTCCCGAAGTAAGTTCATCTACTTGAACGACTTCTCTTGAAGCTTCTCTCCTTAGTATTCAACAACTCAATCGTTGCCACCCCAAGTCTGTTAAGATATTGAGGAGCAATAGGCCGATAGTGCCAGCTCTCGCTTGGCATAGTATTTAGAAAACATTAAAGTATGCCAAATAGATAAAACATTGCCAAGGCAGATTTATTATTAAAAACTAAAACATAAATTAGCGTTCAATGGAAACATCCCCCACCAACTATGAAATTAGTTCATGGTGAGGGACTTAACCAAAAAACCACAAACTTTTCCCAAGTACATCATCATTTAAAACAAAATAAAATAACTTGAAAGAGAAAATGGGCTAGAAGAGGTCTCTCGATGCAGCCCTTTAAGATCCAGGCTCCTTGGCCAAACTGGTCGAACCACCCTTACAAGGTGCAGTCGATTGTCAATCGTTGCACACCAACTCCTCACTCTGATCATCTATGAATCACCCCCTAAGATCTTCTTTGGTTGGTGTTTAAATAGGCGTGCAAGGAAGGGATAGGATAAGCTCCTCATTTGAATTTTAAATGCTGAAGGGATGAGAGATAATCATCGTATCCCAATTTGAATGAGAGATGATAAGGCTAGGGCTGATGTCATACTACCAACGCTGCCTTGGCGTCCAAGCTTGGCATGAATCTGCCAACCAATCTTGGCACCATCTTATCCGCTATTTTTTTGGAGATTGATCCAATTGCTATCTTTTCAGAGCCTGATCATGTCCTATTTTTTCGGGGTCCAACAACTTCTTGGCATGGCATCAAGTTCACTTCTCTGCCAACCAGTGCTTGGCATTGTCTGGTCTATCTGTGCCAATAGCACCCGACATTCTCTCTGGCATTCCTTCCTATGTTTCTTTTTTGAGCCAGATCCTATGCCAAACCTGCAAAATTGCCAACGAAACAACCCTTCAACCTGGCATAGACAGAATTCTATACTCCTTATGTAAATGCATGGTTTTAACATCCTAATGCAACTAAATATACCTAAAAACAAGCAAAAGCATTGTAAGATTGGCATTAAAAATAGTATTTTTGGAGAGGCAACACCCTTCTACCGTCTTTGCCTTCAATTGACAACACGTCTCTTCATGTTCCACTTTTATCTCATCAAAGATTTTGATGGCATAAAAATTGTAACAGTTGCAATCGAAGGTGTGTCAAGTGTTTAAGTTTATGGCTAGGAATGGAACTACTTACTACAACTAGTTGCTGGAGGAGAACAAACAATACATTCAGGAGCCACCGACATTTGAGAAGTATAATGAATTGTCTAAGCAGTTGTTCTTCACTCGACTTGTTAGTATCTCTGGCCATACTGAGTCCTTCTGGAAGGAGCTTGATTACGCCAAGAACCTGTGGAAAAATAGGTCAGAGCTGAAGGTCGAAGATGTTGGTATTGCTGCATTGTTCGAACTGAAATGCTTTGCTCAGTTTTGCACTGGTGGTTACTATCCCTAAGGGTGATCAGTTAGTGGAAAGCATTTCAAGGACTTTCATGGATGTGTGCGCCTTTTAACATCGTTTGCACGGTTGAATTGTGGCCATTTTAGATGTACATTTTTCTTTTTTTTGTGAAATTTTTGAAGCTGAGAAATAAGTGATTAACTCGATAGCCTGAATAATTTTTACAGTCGAAATGGTTTAAGCTTGGTAAGCCAGCTCTTGTGTTATCTAGTTATGTTAACAAAATTTACTGCACCCAGCCCAACTCAAATTTGATGATAATGTTGCAAGTTACTCTTTTTTTCTCTTAAAAAAGTGATGCTGATGAGAGAGTGGTTCAAAGTTTTTCAACCAACCCCAAATACTAAAGTAATCAGAGCGTAAAGCAAATCAAAGATTATGTTTTGGCAAGAGCCGATAAGAGTGTTGGTAAGAGCACCTAGAGGATTGGAGGATGAGGAAGAAGAGTCGAGAAGTCGAGTGTGGATAAGCTAGGTCGGACGGATGGTGGTGGCCTGAAGTTAGTGGCTTGAAAGGGATTAAGGTTTTTTATTTTTGGGTGAAAATGAACTTTTAAAAATTAAGGGGTGAAATTAAAAATAAACTTTTTTATTAACGTGCACGTCACCAGGGTAACAAAAACAAACGTTCGAGTGACCAGAAGTTTACACAACGAAAACGTAAGTGACCAAAACGTTCAATTTTTGAAACCGATGATCAAAAGTTTACAATAACTAAACGTAAGTGACCATTGCAATAGTTTACCTTTTTTCGCTGTCAGATCAGCAAGCCGTTAACATTTAACTGCAACAAACGTCTTAGTGACCAAAAGTTTACAGATCGAAAATGTAAGTGACCTTATCGGTTGAATTTAAAAATTGGTGACCAAAACTGTACTCAGCAAAAACATAAGTGATCATTGTACTAATTTACCCTTGTTTTAAAATTACAACGATTATATATATATATATATATATATAATCATTTTTTTCGGTGTTCATTTTTATGCCCAACATTAAAAATAAAAATTTCAAGCTCTAATCGTGAATTTTAAATATTAAATCACACACTTTAAACTCTAAAAATACACCATACTCTAATTCCCTAACCCTAACTCTAAACACTAAATTTATTTTTTTAAATAAAGATATAGATATAAGTTTCGAAAAGAGACAAAGATTTCCATTCATATATAAATGCGATTGAATTTTATTTATTTATTTATTTATTTATTTATTTATGGCTCTTTGCCCATCAAGTTTTAGCTGTTTGAGCTGCGCATTAAACGCCCTCCATAGTATATGTTTGACTGTCTGGTATTTTTGTTTCTGCGTGCATTGTCACCAATAAAACCAACAATTCTACAAAATTATTTTGTATTTTGATTAAATCCTGTTCGATATTATTATTTTAAATTAATTATTGTCAATCTCCTAAAATATCGAATGGTAGAATTCGTATTTTACGGTAACATTGCACCATAATGAATTGAACAGTATTATTGCGTTTTATTTTTCGAATTAGGGGATAGACGCATAATTTTATGTTAAAGGGGACGTACTTAAAAAAATTTAAAAGGGCGGACTTATAAAATTTTAGGGGTGCGAATATATATTTTTAATAGAAAAATATAAAAAATTTCTAATTATACATGAATTTCAAAATTTTAGAGGGACAAGTGCCCCTTTAACACCTTTCGGTCCATCCCTGATTTGAATTGAGATCCTTCAAATTAATTTTTTTTTATTTAATATGTGGATACTAGATTTTTTTCATTTAATTTTATAAACGAAACTAACAAATTATCACGTGTTTCATACATTTATTTATGGTAAACTAAACGGGTGATCACCCAACTATGAGATCGTTCTTATTTTGACTACTGAACTAATAAACTCGTCAGTCAGATCACTTAACTTTTAAGGTGCTCCTATTTTGATCACTAGATGTTAAAATCTAACAGAGAGGAGGTGGACATCCCAGTTGACGAAAATTTGAGTAATTACACATTTAGTGTTTATTACTTACCTATTATATCAAGGAAAATACTTTGATACACAAGCTTGTGTAAACTTTACACAAGCTTGTGTGTCCTTTAATTTTAGGGTTTAGAGTTTTAGGTTACGGTTTAGGGGTTTAGTGTGTAGGGGGTAGAATTTAAGATTTATGGTTAGAATTTAGGGTTTAAGGTTTAGGATTTAGGTTTTAAATTTTATAGAAGGGTTGTGTAATTTTTTTTACACAGCTTGTGTATCAAAATATAATCCTTAGATCAATTTGGTCATGATTTTAATTTAATTCAAAAAAATTTAATCATCCAATCATATGATAACACATGTCACCACCTTATTAGAAGAATTTAAATTAATTTTATTTAATTTAATAATTTTATTTTTCACCAATTAGATAATAACATGTGTCACCAATAAAACAAATAAAAAGCATAAAATTGAGCTGGGTGAGAGTTGGACCCCCACCAGCAAGGTGAAAACAAGCACCCAAATCACTAGGCTATCGCTTCATTTTTGTTGAGGCTTTGATCCTGTTTAATAATTAATGGATAGCTGATAGTGGATAGCGAATTATATTAGTTGATAGTTTATTGCATTAATTGATTTGTCTAGCAGATTGTATTAGCATATTGTATAAAAGTGATTGATAAAATTAACTGTAGTTGATAGTTGTTTGATTCTTTATACAAGTAAAATGACATATAATGACATGATCATATTCGATATTTGTTTGAATAGTTTATTAGTTATCAAAAATAATTTTTTTAATATAACATTACTAAGACTATTTGAAGGATCTATATGTTAATTTATTTTTTATATAATTATTTTTAATACAATTTAATTAATTATTAAACTTAAATACAAATATAAATATGTGAGAATAAAAAGAAAATAAAAATATTAGTTTATAAATGTCACAATGTAAATTCATGTGAGAGTGAATAATTAAAATAGAAAATGTTAAATTTATGTTATTTGAATATTTGTTATAGTTGTTAAGGGTAAAAGGATCTTTATAGCTCTTATGTAAATCTCTAATTTTAAAAAGCTCTTATTAAAAGCATTTTTAGAATTAGAGGTTTCACCTCAATTCGCTATTCCAATCCGTTATTCACCAAACATCTAAATTAACAGATTTGACCGGTTAAAACTCTAATTTTATCTCAAACCTCTAATTTTAGCTCAAATAACTATTTACCAAACATAAACTTTGTAACATTGTTATTTAAGGTAATAGACCACTGGGTGGGAGTTGAAGCCTCTCTCTATACACACGTATATATCGTCCTCAGCAGTTCTGATGATCAACAACACGGAAGGAATGTAGGCTTCAGGAATCTCCAGCATCAGTGGTTTGTATCTTTGACACCAAAGAGAAGGAAAAAAACGCTTGATTGCTTAATTTTCTTTTAGCTACTTTAATCTGTTCTTCTTATCTGTGTCTAATGACTGATTTATTTTCTTTTCCTTCAAATTATGAAGCTGGGTTACACACACACATATGTATATACATAGAAAATAGATATAAAAGTGATCTTTTATAAGTTTTCTGGGAAAGAAGTGAAAGGGTTTCCTGAAACAAAAGTTTTGTTTTACCATAACTTCGATTATATTCCCACTGTCTTTCACTTATAAAGTTCATGATCATGTTTATACACTACTGGAAAACACAGTTTCTACTTGCTACCTGAAGAATTCTTATTTATATTTCTTACAATAACTATCGGATCGAAAAAGGGTAAAAAGAAGGAAATGATGGAAAAGAGAGGATGGTTAGGCAGAAAAGAGCATTGAGCATTGTGGGGAGGGGGGGGGGGTAAAAACAGGGGATTACAGAGATGAAAAAGTCGGGAGCACATGCAAAAGGACGTGTGGGATTTTTCGATTGTTTGTGTTTTGTTGCATAAAATGTGTCTGTCTCATTATCCCAAAATCAATGCAAAGTAATGGTTTATAGAACACCACAACATTTTGATTCACATATATTTTTTTAACCCATCCCCATATAGATAAATTATAAATATATATTAATTAAGCAATAAAATAAAACAGACAAGAAAACATGAAAGTAGGAGTGGCATTTATTCATCCTAATTATAAAATACAATTCATTACAAATGCATATCTCTGTCTTTGTCCCTGTAGAAATAAATTTATGTTTTTGTGTGTTATATAGATAAATCGTAGCGCCCAAAGTGAAACTGAACGTGGAAGTGGTGTTGGTCAAGGTTAACTTACGGGGAAACCAACCAGCTGAATTTAACTCCCAGTTTTTCTTCTTCTTCTCTGCCCTCTGTTCTGTCCTTCCCTGTGAAATGAAATTCCATGCCAAGAAAATAATATAAAAATGGTGGGTGAAGGAGATGTCTTGGTATCACTGCTTCCTTTTGACAGACTTGTTGAACAGGTCCCTCTTCTTCTTCTTCTTCTCTATTTTCACCTCTTTCAATCTTCAAGTATAAATAAATAAAGAAAAAGAATGGTTTTGTGGGTTTAATTTGATCTGATGCATGTAATGTTTCAGGCAGTATTGGCAATGAAGAAGGGAGCACATCTTTTGAAGTGTGGAAGAAGAGGGAAGCCTAAATTTTGTCCTTTTAGGCTTTCTACGGTGGGTTTCTTTTTCTTTTTCTTTCTCTTTTCTCACCTCTAAATTCGCCCTGCATTCCCATTTTCCTTTTTAGTTTTAAAAAATTCAGTCTTATATGGACTCCATCTTAAATTTGAGTTTAGTAAAGGACTAAACCAATAATTTAACCCAAAAATGGAGGGAAATAGTTGGAGTAGAAGAAAGAGGAGTAGTTTTGGTGATTGTCTTTGAGTATTGAAGATGTTATTGGACACTTCACTCTTCTGAAACTACAATATCATTTGAATATGATGATTAAAAACTTTGGCCTATTCCCATGCAACCATGCTCTGCTCACACTTACTTTAGCTGTGTTTCTACTAGCACAACCATGGATAAATAGCAAATTTTGATTTTGTATTTCAGGATGAGAAATATTTGATTTGGTATTCAGGACAAGAGGAAAGACAATTGAGATTGAGCTCTGTTATCAAGATTGTCGCTGGGCAGAAGACGGTATGTGTCTTGCTAATTTTTTTTATAACCACTAGTATCTCATCCATTGACCCGACTAATCCAGAAATATGTTACCTTTTAATATAACATATAAACTAGTATATATATGTGTGTGTGTGTGTGATGTTTTGAAATTTTCATTAACGCGGTTCAAGTTGATACAGGTCAACTTTCAAAGGCAATACCAACACCATAGGGAGCAACAATCAATTTCACTTATTTATTATGCTAATGGTGAACGCTCTTTGGATTTGGTACGTTTTTTTCTCATTTTCATTCATACTCTTTACACTTTATATTCTTTCTTGGCCATTTTGTTTGATTTCCATCTCTTGTTGCATAGATATGCAAGGACAAAGCAGAGGCTGATGCTTGGTTCCTAGGCCTGAGAGCAGCGATATCGAGATCTTATAGTTGCAGATCCGTCTCCGCTTTGAGGAATAATAATAGAGTCGCACAAAGTTGTCTAAGCAGCCCTGCCGGTTTTATTCGAAGAAAGCACAATCTAGGACTTATGGAGGAAAAGAATCAATTTTCTCAGGTTTCATACACACACACACATATGAGCCTTAACTTCATTACTTTGCCACACGAGATGCTCTTTTCATTTAACTTATAACGTTTGCTAAATTTTTAAGGTGCGAAGCTTGTGTGGAAGCCCTTCGCTGTCGCTTTCCGAGAGGTGTTTTTCCGATGGCTTGTCATATTCTTCAGATAGCTTTTGTTCCTGGGAATCAAATTTATCACACATGCAAAATGTTATGGATAGTACTTTAACACCAGCTTCTCCATATATTCAACTGGATGGTGTCAAGCAGTGGGGAATGGATTATGCAGCTCCCGAATTTCAAAAGAACACATCTCACAGGTTTGCAGCACCTACTCATTGCTCTACACAAATACAAAAGAATGAGATTCTAAAGGATGTAATGATATGGGGTGAAGAGGTTGTTGGAGGGAACATATGCGGTGTCCACTCAGATAGTTTTCGTGTTGAAAGTGGGTCAAACGCAGACGTGTTGTTGCCTAAATTGCTAGAATCAGTAACAATGTTGGATGTGCAGTGCATATCTCTTGGAGCAAGGCATGCTGCTTTAGTTACCAAAAAAGGTGAAGTCTTTTGCTGGGGTGACGCGAATGGTGGAAGGCTCGGGAACAAGATTAACATCCATATCAGCCATCCAAAGCTTGTTGAATCCCTCAATGGGATTGTTGTCCGAGGTGTTGCGTGTAGTGAGTATCAAACATGTGCCTTGACCCAATCTGAGGAACTTTATACTTGGGGCGGTGAACTGTATACGAACCAGTGGTTGCCACATAAAGTTTTTGGTCCACTGGATGGTGTAAATGTGCTTGAGGTTTCTTGTGGAGAGTGGCATACAGCAATTGTTTCCACTGCAGGGAAATTATTTACATATGGTGACGGAACGTTTGGAGTTCTCGGGCATGGGAACACACACAGTTTATCACAGCCGAAAGAAGTTGAGTCTCTTAAGGGTTTGTGGGTGAAATCCGTTTCTTGCGGACCGTGGCACACGGCTGCTATCGCTGGAATTACGACAGATCGAAACAAGCTCAATGCTAATGGTGGAAAATTATTCACATGGGGAGATGGTGATAAAGGCCGGCTCGGGCATACCGATGGAGATCGAAAGCTTATACCAACATGTGTTGTGCAGCTTATGGATCATGATTTTATACAAGTTTGTTGTGGGGGACTGATAACTGTTGCACTCACTAGTAAAGGTACAGTTTACACAATGGGAAGTGCGATATACGGACAGCTAGGGAACCCACAAGCCAAGGATAAATCCATAACTGTCGTAGAAGGGAAGCTCAAACACGAATTTGTGAAGGAGATCTCTTCTGGTTCATATCATGTTGCTGCCTTGACATTAGGTGGAAGTGTGTATACATGGGGTAGGGGTAGTAATGGACAGTTAGGATTAGGTGATACGGAAGATCGAAATACGCCAAGTTTTGTCGAGTCATTGAGAGACCGACAAGTCGAAAGCATAACTTGTGGCTCAAACTTAACGGCAGCTATCTGTTTACATAAATCGATCACCGTCAGCGACCAATCGACTTGTAGAGGATGCAAAATGGCGTTTGGATTTGCAAGGAAGAAGCATAACTGTTACAATTGTGGTCTCTTGTTTTGCCATGCATGTAGTAGCAAGAAGGTTGTAAATACATCATTGGCACCCAATAAAAGCAAGCCTTGCCGTGTTTGTAATTCATGCTTCAATCAGATACAAAAGGTCACAAGTTCAAGAAAAAATTCGAAGCTGGATAACCGAGTTGTAGGGCAACTATTGAGTCCTCAAACTCAGAGAGGTTTCCTTGATGAGAAAGATTCTTCGAAGAGCCGATTACTTTCACTTAAGCATTCATCAAGTTATGAAGGAAACCAAGATAACGAAAGGAAGAGCCCACAGATCAAATATGTAGAACCTGCTTCTTGTTTTCCGGCAGCAACACCACGGTGGGGTCAAGTATCCTGCCCTATTGTTTTTGATGCACCTCAGTCTCAGACTCAGAGTAAAAATGCTGCTGCTAGCTCTCCTCTTTCCCGAAATCAGTCCCCTTTGCGATCAAAATTTACTATTCTCAATTCCGTGATTTTGGAGAATGATTTACCCGAATCGAAGAAAATGCTAAATGAAGAGATTCAGAGGCTGAAAGATGAGGTACGTAAGTATAATTATGTATATGTTGTGTTGAACATAGTGATGTCCTTTTCAATATTGTTCAATTATATGTGCGTATATTTTCTGCTAATTTTTGGTGTTTCCTCCAAAGGCAAGAAACCTTGAAATGCAATGCCAAATTGGAAGCCAAAAGATTGAGGAGTGCCGACGACAAATCGAGCACTCTTGGTCTTTGGCAAAGGAAGAAGCTGAAAAATGTAAAGCAGCAAAAGAGTTCATAAAAGCTTTGGCATTGAGGGTGGGCAACAATTTATCTTAAATCTATGCATTGATTTTATGGACAGAGAATTGTATATATGAATTTGAATTTTGAAGTATAACTAGAATCTTTTTGCTGCTGCAGCTTCACTCAATTTCGGATAAATTCCCTGCTGTAAGAGAAGAGAATTCAGCAGACGTTGAAGTTCAATATCATTCACCTAGAAGCACTGAGAAGCTTAGTGTTGAGGGCGAGCCACATTTACCTTGTTTGCAGACCGGGACTGCAAGCGAAGTTAAATCAGCAACAACGGAGGGACAAGGAGACAGTCTATGCGGAACTCCTATCGTGTACTCGAATAAATCGAGATCTATGCGGATGCAAGTGAGAGACAAAGACAGAGAAATGAGAGAGACAGTGACGCAAATGGAAGCGGAGCAAACTGCTGGGAGAAGTAATAAAGATTCCAAAGTAAATGAATGGGTAAAACAATATGAAGCTGGGGTGTATGTTACCTTTACAACATTGGCAAGCGGCCACAAGGGGCTAAAGCGAGTAAGGTTTAGGTAATTTACTCTTTAATTTCCAATGCTTTAACCATTCATCAAATTCAAAATGCATGGATAGCGACTGAAAACTATACACACACATGTATGTGCATAGATCTACATAAATGCATGCATACATGTCTCTAAATAGGTCCGATATCTTGAGACACACGCACGCATGTATGCATTTTATTTTCTAGTTTATTCCATTAATTTGAATTCAAATGGCTGTGCAAATAGTCGGAAGCGATTCACAGAGAAAGGAGCAGAGCAATGGTGGGGGGAGAATCAGGTGAAGGTTTATAAAGAGTATGGAATTGAAGAATACTGTCACTCAAACCTAAAGCATTAGGGAAATAAAGAGTTGTAGCAGTTGTAAAATAGGCGGTATGGTTGTGAGTTGATTGAAGATGTATAGATGGAGCAAGCAAGCCCATGCATAAATGTGGGTTCATCACTACAAGTTTTGTATATATCGTTGGAGAATCAATCAAAGGATAAACCACATAGATTTGGAGCAAATAAGAAAGAAAAAAGTCCGCAAAATTGGGTCCTGAGACCTCTGTTTTATTCGTTTAGCTTTAAAATTTACGTCATGTAAATCTTATTCTTATCTTATTAAGTGAGACTCACTTGTTGACTTAATGGTTAAAAATGTTTATATTATTTCATCTTGTATGAGTTCGAATCTCGGTATGAAAATGTAATACCTCTTTATTTAATAAAAATAATAATAATGTACAATTTTATGATTTTATTTTTTTGGTAAATTACTCCGTTAGTCAATGAACTTTAGTCACTTTATCGACTTAAAAAAACTTCAATTTTACCGCTAAACTTTTGACATTGATTTTTTGTCACTAGGCCATTAAATTAGGTGACATGGCTAGGGACAGTAATAGGGTGGGGGCGAATTTTTGACCGCTACAACATCAACCTGAAGAATAAAAAACAAGATCTGATCCTGCCCTGGGTATTTTTATGTTCCACCTGTTTGAACCTGCCCCGAAATTAAATATACGTATTCGCCCCTTGCTTGAAATTAGATATGCATACTCGTTTTCGACTGGATTGAATTTTTTTTCCATATTTATGAAAAATTGAATTTGCTTTACTTCTAAAAATAGGTTAAGACCTCCGAGATGCAACTGATGAAAGAAATTAATAAAATCAACTAAAAAGACTTAGAAACACAAGTAATAGATTGTTTGAATCCTGCATCTGGAACAATTAAAAATGAAAAAAAATAGAGAAGATCATATTGAAACTTATAAACACAAGTAATAGATTTACTATGTTTTGCAAATGTATTTGCATGTCTAATATGCATTTGTCATGTATTTTTGTTAGTGTGCCTAATTTTGAATAAGATGGTTTTAGGATGTGTGTCACTGTGTTCAAATTGCATGCGATATATGAAACTTGCTGGTATTGTGCAAGGACTATTTTGGAACTTTAATAAAAACATGAATTATGTCATTTTTGCATCCAATTTGTTAAGTAGTCAAATTCTTGTTATCGACTCGTATGACATGTACTATGAGCAAAATAATTGCTTAAATATGTATGTGATATGGTGAAAGTATGTTAGTTTTTTGTCCCGAATAATTATGCATGATAATTGCATGTTAACGTTTGAAAAAGCGCATTGAAACCCATTTCCTGTAACTTTTTAAAAAATATTGATCTTCTATAAAAAGGATCGATCTTTTCATTTTTGGTATCTGAACATATTTTGGTTTTGGTCGAAAATCAATCCTTTAACTCTAAAGTCATTCAAATTCATTTCAAAACATATTTTTAAGATATCTTTGTGTTAAAAGTAAAATGAACATGATTACATATGATTAAATAACCTTGAGATGAAGACTAAAGCTTTGCATAGTAGGGAGGAAAGAAAATTGGAATGATGGAAAATGATAAGTGTGAAAAAAAGCAAGGATGAAAAAATTTATTTTCTTTTCATTTGTGTGCTTGATTAGGAGGATAGACAATTAGAATTAAAACATGTTTTTTTTTTCTTTTCATTGCTTGGTACAATAGAAAAATGGGAGGAAAAAAAAACCACTTTACCAATACTTTTATTTCTTTTATTAGAAAATTTTATTGTGATATTATTTAATTATAATTTTTATTAGGATAATGTTTATATAAAATGATTAAAAATTTCTTTATTTTTTAAAATCTTAATACAAAAAAATTATTAAAAAAATTAAAATAAAATTTACAAAAATAATAATTTAAATTATAATATATATATATACAGGATATTTTTAAAATTATAAATTTAAGCAAGCATCTCAACCGACTTTCAACGGAAATTCAGCAAAGTAATAACCAAAACAACCGCATTCATACTTTATTAAAAATTAAGAGGATGATTAAAGTGGCTCACATCTTAATTAAGGTATTTATTTTTTGATAAATGATGAAAAGAAAAAATGTACTACTACATGCCTCGTTAAACCCCCTAATCCTAAATGGGGAAAAGAGTACCCATAGTAATTCTTACAATAACCAAACCGAGCACTAAGCTCAACCAACTAAAAGTACGAACCAACACAACATCTAACAATCCTTCCCTTCTAAGCTATGCAAACCAAACCCACAGACATCACCATCCAGGATCGTCCCGACTGCAATGCTGGGAGATCGATCCAGCTGCTATCAACCTTTCATCCCAACACCGCTCCACATCCGCCACAATCACGGCCACCGCCCCTGGCGGCATAGCATACACCACCCCCTCTATTGTCTGGTAACGTCTCATCGCTGCTAATCTATCCGCAACACCATTCATCTCCCTACTAACATGCCTCACTCGTACTTGCCAATCTCGTTGCCTCATACTATTGATTGTCGCAGCCAACGCACTCTGAGCAAGCGTCACCGACGATCCATCAAAAATATTCTTCACTTCTTTATTGCCCGTCTCTAACTCAATGCGCCTGAAACTCAGCTCTCACGCATGGTGAAGTCTATCGTAAATCGCCTAAAGTTCGGCAATAAGCACTGAGCTTCTCCTGATATAACGCAAAAAGCCAAAGAGCCAACCCCTTGACTCATCTCGAAATACGCCACCAATCACAGCTCGCCATCCCTCGGATTTACAGCTGCATCCACATTCCCTTTAATCCAACCCTACTGCAGACCTTCACACATAAGACCACTCTGTGGCGCATCCCTTTGCTTTTGTATTACCGATGTAAAGACCACCTCACACTCAGCAATAAGCTGGCTTCCCCTCTTTAAAACACCTTCGCACTCCACATAATCCTCACCAAAAATAACATTACCCCTCACCTTCCATAAAAGCCAACAATAGATAGAGAACCTCATACCCCAATCCACCATCATGTTGTTCACCAACTCAAAACCATGTATGTTTCCATGCAACTATTTCTCAAACGGCACCTCAAAGAATCGATCCACCTTCTCCGGACATACCACTCGCACCCATAGATCTCGCGCCTTAGCACAAAACTGAAGCACATGGTCAAAGTCCTTTGTCCCTTCATGGAAAATGCTACACTCATCCAAAATTGCAAGATGACGTCTCACGCACTCTATATTAGTCAAGTGACGTCGATGCGCCGTGATCTACATAAATACTCTGACTCGTTGCGGGACACGCAAAGACCAAAATTTACGTCATTTAGACCTTCGAGCCCGCTCACCAACATTCATCAAATACGTATAAGCCGACCCCAAGCTAAATTTTTGTTTCTCATCCCATCTCCACCCTATAACGTCATTCTCATAGTGAGGCATTGGAGGCGGTATTGCAGCCATGCAATACAAGACATACATTGGCAATTGCTCCCTTAAACGGTCCCAATCCCAACATCCTATTGCCATAACCACATCAGCAACCATGGTTGGTCGTGGACTAACACTCGACATACATTCAAAGACAAGTCGGCCATACGTCCCAAGCCAATTATCATACCAAAAATCAGTTTGCCTCTCATCCCTTACATTCCAACTTATACTTTCCTTCAAATCTTCCCAAATATTGCTTAGCCTTTTCCATAATCTTGAACAATTCCTTCGGGTTATAGACAACGACATGTTCTCGGCCACCTTATATTTTGCCATCAAGACACGCACGTAGAGAACCTCTGTCGCCAATAACAACTGATAACCAACTTTCATTAGAAAAGCTCGATTATGCTAATACATATCCTTAAACTCGAGGCCCCTATCATCGATAGAGCTCTGCATCGCCTTCCAAGGTACCAGAGGAATACCAATTTTGTCATTCCTTGCACCCCAAATAAATCACAGAATAATTCTCTCAATCTCCTTGCAAGTCCCCTTTGGCAACCAAGTAGATTGCATCACATACACGAATATCACCCGAAGCACCGCTTTAGCCAAAGCGATCCTCCCAGAAAGTGAGAGCGATTTTGCCGCCCATCCTGGAAAATGTGGGCGTATTTTGTCAAACAAGAAAACATAAGTCACTTTCTTCACAAGTTGATGCAACAAATGTACCCTAAGATACTTCCCCAAAGCATCTACAGCCTTAAAACCAAAGGAACCCGCAATCGACGCACGAACCTCTATTGGACAATTATTAGAAAAGTAAATCTGAGTCTTAGCAGCACTTACTCGATGTCCAGACCTGATCCGTCAATGCCTCAACGAACAAAACCATATTATCTACAAAAAAACAAGTGCGACAATAGTGCCCATGCTTGCCAAGCCGAATAGGATGCCACTGACCCCTTAAACTCTCTCATCAATCCCAAACGTCAATCGTTGCATGCATAAGACAAAAATATATAAGGATAAAGGGTCCTCCTGCCGAATACCTTTAGTAGGTCAAAAAGAGTCCGTAAGTGAACCATTCCACAGGATCTGAGTGGACACTGATCTAACACACTTCATAATCAGCATCACAATTTTAACCGAAAGCCCTACTACAACTAACGTTTCCTCAATATTATCCCACTTCAGGCGATCATATGCTTTCTCCAAGTTCATTTTAATCGTCATCCACATTTTTCTTCCCCTCTTCGAAGCTATAGAATGTATTACTTCCTGCGTAATTATGATATTATCCGTAATATGCCTGCTAGGGACAAAACTCGCTTGTGTATCAGAAACCCACTGTGGTAAAAAAGGTTTCAGGTTAGTGATAATCTTATAAAGCACTGTGCATAAGCTTATTGGTTTAAATTGCTTAATAGAATCTGGGACCTCAACTTTCAGAATCAAAACAAGCAGCGTCTGATTCACCCACTCTTCCAAGTCACATATTAAGAAGAAATTTTCAACAAATCTGAAAACTGACCAACCCACCGTATCACAATTCTTTTGGTAGAAAGCAACATGCAGGCCATCAACTCTCAGTGCCTTCAACGGGTCCATAGAGAAAACAATTTGTCGCACCTCGTCATCGTGACCATAATAGTCAATGGTCGTAGTTTATCATCTAAAAAGTGATAAAACCCTCTCAACATCCCCAATACTCGACTTCTCCCTCTCACTAGTAAAAAAATCCCTAAAGAACTCGATCACATGCTTTTGGATGAGTCTCTGGTCTGCACACTATTGTTCGTCGATGCTCAATATCTGAATAGTATTTTGTTTACGACGAGACATGGCGAACGTATGAAAAAACTTTGTATTTCGATCCCTCTTATCTATCCAATTGTTTCTTACTTTATGATGCCAAAGGCTTTCCTCCTACACCAAAACGATATCCAAATCTTTTTTCAATTCCCTCTCCAAATCCTCTAAAAATAGGTCCGATCCACTTTCCAAAGTCCTCTCTATCCCCTTAAGTCGTGCCATCAGACTAGCTTTGCGGCGCCCGATGTGGCCAAAAACATCCATGCTCCACTTGCGACTCTCTTCTTGAAACTGAGTTACATTATCATAAAATGGCTTCTCATGGGACCAAAGACTAGATAGCATCTCTAGGAAATTTCCATGATCATTCCACGCCACAATATAACGAAAGTGCCTCTGTCCTCGATTGCCTTTGCCAACCTCAGATAGCACGAAATAATCATACCATGTCTTATTGCAAAGACATCTATCTAATCGCTGGAATAAATTTCCATGCCTCCAAGTAAACTGAGGTCCATTATACCCCATATCAAGTAATCCAGAATCGAACATAAAATCATAAAAGCGCTGGCAAATCCCTAACCTTAGGGAAGAACCCCCTCTCCGCTCCACTGCACTACCAATCATATTTAGATCGCCTCCTACAACCCACGGTTGACCTTGTTTCGACTCCAAGACTCTTAGCTGACCCCACAATCTTTGACTCCGACTGGCCTTTGGACTAGCGTATACAAAGGTGACAAAATAACTCTTCTGACCATTAGAAGGCAAACAATGACCATGCATAAACTGATTAGAAACGACAAGAATATCAAAATTGATCGAGTTTTGCCACAAAACCCAAATACCGCCTGAGAACCCTTGTGCCTGCACACGGTAAGAGCAATCAAAACCCAACCTTCGAATAAAATTATCTACCTCCCTACCACTGATGCGAGGTTCAAGCATTGCCACAATATCTGGCTTCTTATTCCTAACTAACAACTTAAAAGATCTGTTAAATTCAGGGTCAATAGCACCTTGTACATTCCAAAAAATAATTTTAACCATT
Organism: Hibiscus mutabilis; assembly: GCA_019671005.1. Lineage (NCBI taxonomy): Eukaryota > Viridiplantae > Streptophyta > Magnoliopsida > Malvales > Malvaceae > Hibiscus > Hibiscus mutabilis. Next base: position 42,774,589 of record CM033726.1, on the reverse strand, counting down.
AAAAAAGATGAAGGAAGAGCTCAGGTTAAACCTGCATACCAGACATCCTCGGCTGCTCAAAGGCCGAGTTTGCCCTCCATTGAACAAGTTCGCTATCCTTGTTTTTGCGAACTTGCTCTGCAGCCTCACGTTCTCTCTCCACTGCAGATGCCTTATCAAGATCAGTTACAAGTGACGATAAACATGTTGCTAGCCCAAGATTTACCCACCCTCGTTCATCTCACTTTTTAGGATTTATACCCAACTTTTGAACTCCCAGATTACCTACATTTTTTTAATCTGAACTTATGTGCTATACCGCGTATAGAACTAGGTAGTACTCTATCTTTGACACCCTTTGTCCCAATTTCCTCATTCGCATCCACAACCTGTACCACCGTGTGATTATCGGCCACAAGTGATGTCTTTGACGACACCACATCTCCCTGTGAAGCTACCCTACCTTGCTGCTCCTGCAATCATTTTGCATGAGTTCCCAAACCGCCCTCACCCACAACCTCCCGACCTTGCTCAATTGGTCCAACTTATCGGTCCACATAACTTCTCGTATCCCCGATCGAGCACTTCTTAGAACTTTTAGCATCCGTGCTTAATCACATTCCTCAGAACCACCATGTACCACATTCCTTCCATTCCTACTTGCATTAATAACAGGGCCAACTCCTGCCACCACACCTCCCGTTTCTTCCTCCACATCTCCCTTATCATCATCAAGAACCACAAACCTAGAGCCATTGTTCTTTTTTGCCAGCACATCCCCATCTCCTTGACCTTGCTTCTGATTAGTAGTCATTTTAATCACTTGCATCCAAGGGCCATAGAGTTCAGTAAGATCTCGTTTAAACGAATCTGCCTCTTTCGCCCTCTCCACTTGTCATTCCCTACCACAATTATCCTTTGAATGCCCAAACTTGCCACATTGGTAGCAAATAACCGGCAACCCTTCATATTCAATATCTTGTATCGTCCATCAATAATAATTCCTGACACCAATGGCTTATTCAGATCCACTATTATCGCCAATCTAGCGAAACGCCCTCGCTTCCCTCAAATCGTATTATAGTCCACCCTAACTATTTTGCCAATCGCAGAGGCTATATGACAAAAAAAGCTCTTAGTATATCATCGATAGGGAAGCTTTGGTAAACGTACCCATACATAATCTGTGACGGATGCGCCTCATTGGTCGAAAAGTACATGTTCCATGGTTGCAACATCGAATAACTACCACAGATAACCCAAGGGCCACCCGCCAACACCTTATAGAAGTCCTCATCTAGCGCAAACCTTGCAAGAAAGTACTCATTGTCTAAATCAATTAGACACATATCTCCACTTGGATTCCAAATTGATTGAACCCTGTTAAGCAGCGCCCTATATCCAATTGATTTCCTTAACAGGCAAATAACCACCAAAGTCGCCAATTTCGCATCAATCGCATCATGTACCCTATCCGAAAATTGAATTTATGGCAGCGTTATATTTCCCCCAATTTGCACATCCTCCTCCCTAACTTCCACATCCAATTCACTTATGTATTGCGCCTGTTTTGCTTTCCCCATATTTCCTAACAGTTTATCCTTAAAGGATAGGACCGTTGGCGGTTGACCCACACCACCAGTCACCCTGTAGTAGGTATCGACTCACCATTCAAACCACTCTCGATGTTCGCTGCTTCCAATGGACCAAGATCCATGTTCATCGAATCCTCCATGCTCCTTCCCTTTTTTTTGCACCGATTGGAACTCATTCGGAATAGGCGAGCCTATCATTCCAAAACGTTTGGCATGTCGACCACCACCACATCTTCCGACGGCCGCCCGCCCTAATTTTCGGTTGTTGGATCATTGAACACTTGCATCTCCGCCACCCTAGAGTTTTGGAGAGAGTTAGGATTTTGCATATTTTCGGTCCTCTTAAATAGTGATAAGAATTTTAGATTATAAGTTTTAATTTAGGTATTTGTTAAACCTATGGAAAGTTCAAAAGTTTTAGTATCAAGATGTTACCTAAAGATTCATCACTCCAAAAAAAATTCATTCATACTTAATGAAAATGTACCTTTAAAAATAAACAAAAAGACAAAAATCTCATATCATTGCATAACTTACCCGTTTGAATTGAAGAATAAATTAAGCTTACATTCTTTTCTCCTTCAATTTGATTATTGAATTTACCTTATTAGTAAACAAAATCCAAGATTTGAAAGAAAAAAACAATAAAAACCTATGTCAATTTTAATAATTAGGGTTTTATTCAAAAGAAAGCTAAAAAAAACATTCTCGTGATTTCAAACGAAGTTATAACGTGAATTTGAGAGGAAAAAAAAAACTTAGGATTTCAAAAATAAAACTGAAGGTTGGAAATAGTTTCAGATGAGCAAAGGAGCGTAAAGATTTGAGAGAGAAAAAGAGAAAAATTTAAATCTAATGAGGGGTAAATTCGTACTTTAACGTTTAAAATAAGATCCAATCACTTTTATGTAGCATCTTCCGTCCAATTTTGGACTGATTCCTATTTACACAGTGGGAAAGAAAACAGCCTCCCTCCCTTTTTTTCTCATTCCTATTTTTTCTTGTACCAAGCAACCCATAAATTAATTTTCCTTCCATTTTTCCTTCCCCTCTCTTTTCTTTCCAATTTTCTGCAGAATCAAGCACAAACTAAATGCCATGTTTAATGAGATTTCCCTAGTGTTGATTGGTTACTTGACTGTGAGCCACATGTTATGGTGCTTAGGTGCTAAGTAACGAGCACGCTTATTTAGTATATTGTGTAATGAACTATGATTTTATTTTCATGTGAGTGTTTTTTTAACATAAACATCATCAATTCATTAAAAAACACGAACACATACAAAAGTGAGAACAGCCCAGGAAGGATATTAAGAGACCTTTCTTCAGGACACATATTCATCCTGATTATTTTTGCCACCCAGTCTGCTACCATATTACAAGAACGAGGAACATAAGAAAAAGAAAATTCTTCAAAAAACTTAGCTTCATCAAGAAAATCCCTCTCTATGGCAGCAGTAGTCCAAAAAGAGTGAGAATTAGAATTAATTCTAGTGATAAGTCCGTTGTTGTCAGATTCAAAAGTAAATTTACTAAAGTTCGTACTTTTAGCAATTTTCATGCCCATTCGAAGAGCCATTACTTCGGCAATATCAGCTGACATTAAGTGGAAAATTTAGAATCACCTCCGATGATAATTTTGTTAGAAAAATATGGTTAATCCAAGAAATAATAAATCAATAAAATATAAATATTATATTGAAATATTGAATCGAACATAATAAGATAAACAAAACGATACAACATGTTTAACATCAGCAAACCAATTTTAACCGAAGTTGGAAACGCGTTGAGGCCTGCACGAACGCAGTTTCCTTAAGACAGTCGCTCCTATGGTACTCGAGTTCGTTAGTCGTCTGTCTCTCAGAATACAACAACTGATGATCAGCCACAGTTGTACTACCATGGAAATCAAAGGAATGACATGTTATTTATAGGGGAGTGAGCTAGGTTAAATATGGAAATTATAATATTCTAAATTAATGGTCATTAACTATTTAACTGAATTAAATCGGTAACAATCTGTTAATACCATATTAAAACAAAATATTCCCATGAATTGCACTTATTGCCTTTTAATATTCGAATTTAAAGAAAACCATAAATTATCCTTTTAAATTCAGAATATTCAAAAAGATATACTAATAATAAAGAAAAAAATTTATTCAAAGTGGATAAAATATCTGTAGATCCACAAAAAGCTCAACCAGTCCAAGTATTCACATTTCCCACATCATGAAAGTGTGCTCCAATATGAATGGGATTGGACTTGTACCCCTAAACACAAAGCATAATTTCTATTCAAATTATTCAATAACTGCAAAGTGGGTAAGTATATATAAATACTTCTCATTCTATTTATCCCATCAATGTGAGAAAGGGGGTTTTCACTTCCTTATTCAATTCACAACTACCCTACTTTAAGTATCAATTTCTCATTTATCACTCAACCGTTTTGAGCATATGAAATACCGTTGTAAAGGTCTCATGCAGAAAAATTATATCCAATAAAATCATTATTCGAATCTCCACCTTTATCCATTCGAAATATGGCTCAAAGTTACCATTTTTCTCACATTTTTCCAACACATTCTAGGAAGAGCAACAATTTCACATGCAAAACAAGTTTTGATATTCAAGGAGGCGTCAAAGTTAATTTTAACCCACTCAACTGTTGGTGGACTCCAGCAAGGACCCAAGGGAGCATTTGCTTGAGGAACTTAGGATTTAACATCCTCCTCTTGTTTAAACAGCTCAACAAAAAGGTTTTTCCGCAAGATTCCATATACCTATAGGGTTTGACAAAATCCCTGAGAAAACCAAACCATTCCCTGATTTCCATAGTTGCCACAATAGACACGCAATAAGCACAAAACCATCTTTCGTAAAAGTTTGGTTACATAAGCTAACAAGAGACTCCCACCAACGACAAAAACTAGGGAATCCAATGCTATTAGGAGAATAGCTGAAGCTGGATGCTCTCCAGACTGCTTGAACAAAGGGACAAAAGAAGAAAAAAATACTCGACACTTTCAGAAGCATCACCACATCTAGCACACCTCGGAAACGGGTGTTTTAAATTTTGCTTGGAGATTACCAAAAGTAGCAAGGGCATTATTGCAGGCTCTCCAAAGGAAAGTTCGATTTTTGGAGGAGTTTGTGCTAAAAATGAATTGAATTATGTAGGTTTGAATTTGTGCTAAAAATAATTTGTAAATGATGAACATATGATAAATAGGGTGGTAAGCTTGGCGGACTCGTTTGAACTTTGATTTTAGTAAATGCCATTTATGAACATTAAAATGTGAAATTGAATAATTTTGTAAATGGTAGCATGCCTAGTAAGTGACTACTTCTTTTGAAAAAGTACTTCGAAAATGTTCGGAATGATCGTTTGATTTGTTCGAGCCGTGGGATGCTTCAAATTTGGTTTAAACTTCTAAGTTGAGTTTGGGGCATCACAAAGGAGGGATTGATGGCGGTTAGGGATGTAAAAACAAGTAATCAGATGGGTTTCAGGTCGGGTCAAATCGGATACAGGCCATTTTAGATCGATTTGATATTTCGACTCGATTCGGGTCGGGTGCAGGTCAGTTTTAGGTCGGGTTCATTTCAGGTCGGTTCATTTCGGGTCGGGTTCATTTCAGGTCGGGTCAAAACGGTTCGGGTCCGAATCAGTTAATTGACGGGTTAATTCGAGCTCAGGTAGACTTCAGGTCGGGTTCATTTCAGGTCGGGTTCATTTCAAGTCGGGTTCATTTCAGGTCCGGTAATTTCAAGTCGGTTTCATTTCGGGTCGAGTTAATTCGGGTTTCGAATTCGTATTAAGTTTGAGTTTGGTGCAAATAGTCGATAGACTTTGGGTTAGGTCATTTCGAGTGAATTATTTGATGCCTTTCACAAACACAAATCACATTAAAAATAAATATTAGGCATTAGAATGAACAAAAATATCATCGTTATTTAAAATATTAGAGTAAATTACAAAAATTAGAAATAAATAAGGGTCAATTTCAGTGAAAAATAAAATTTTAGGGACTAACATGAACAAAAATATCATCATATTAAAAATATTGGACTAAATTACAAAAATATAAAAAATAGGGATTAGTTTTGGTTAAAAAATAAAATTTTAGGGACTGACATGGACAAAAATATCATTATATTAAAAATATTAGACTAAATTACAAAAAAATAAATAGGGGTCAATTTCATCTAAAAATTAAAATTTAGGTACTAGACTAAACAAAAATATTATTGGATTAAATTGCCAAAAATATAAATAAATACAGGGCAATTTTGACTAAAAATTAAATTGTAGGGACTAGAATAAATAAAAATATTATTCGATTAAATTACCAAAAATAAAAATATATATGGGTCAATTTCGGCTAAAAATAATGTTTTAGGGACTAGAATGAACAAAAATGTCATCATATTAAAAATATTGGACTATATTACAAAAAATTAAAATAAATAGGGGTCAATTTCAGTTAACAACTTAGGGACTAATATAAACAAAAATATACCCTTAAATTGAATTAGGGATACTTATGACTAAATTGAACTAAACTAAAACTTAAAAGTGAATATTAGGACTAAAATGCAACATATAAAACACAGCAGGACTTAAAGGGTAATTAATCTCTAACCTGAATTATAGGTGGCTTATTTCCCTCTAAAATTTTGTCATTCCCTATAAAATTTTAGACCGTTGGATGGTGATAATAAATGAGTGTAAAACTAAATGAGTTTTATACCATATAACTGGATCACATCCCTTAATTTAAATATATTAACTTTATAGTTTTTAATTAAATATTAATTTAAAGTTATAATTTAAATAAATTAAATATACACTAATAATTTTAATTAAATACATTATAATTAAAAATAATTTAAATATTAATTAAATACATTATAATTATTAATTAAACCCTAAGTATAAATGCACCCTTAAAAGGGTCGGGCCGAAGCCCTAGCCCCCTAAAAATATTATATATATATATGATCCACTTACACATAATGTAAACAATTATAAGTGATCAAAACGTTATTTTTTAAAATTTAAAGAATAAAAATGAAAAATCATAAAATATAAGTGACCAACCATTTTGTTTACCCTATAAGAAAAAAAAATCAATGGCATTAACGCCAAAATCCTAAAATCTTCCCGCCATTTACAATATTAATATATATAATTATAATCCTAATTTTATTGAAATCAAAGGCATTCAAAAACTCTTCCCGCCATTTATAACATTAAAATATATAATTATACTCTCAAGTTTACTTCATTTTTATCAAAATTATTTATCAACAACTTTAATTTGTGTACAATAATTAAAAATTACGGTATTATAATTACAACTATAAATTTAAAACAATAGAAACGGTTAACCTTCTAATATTTGGATTTTATCAAATCAACAAAAAGTTTTTAATCTTCCCCAATAAAATTTGGTTAAGTTAATAAAAAAAGACAAATGAATATCTATACTTAATAGTGTCAAGTGTGATTTGGTTAAAAGAAAACATAAATATATAGAAAACATAAATATGCTTTTTTTTTTCTTTCCTTTTTTAAAAATTTTAATTGATTATATATGTAGGGACTAGAAATTTGGAGTAGAATAAAATACAAAAAATGAATAGGGGTTAATTTGGAGTAAAAATTAAATTTTAGGGATTAGAATAAATTGGATTAAATTGTAAAAAATATAAATAAATATGGGGCAATTTTGAATAAAAATTAAATTGTAGGAACTATAATAAATAAAAATATTATTAGACTAAATTACCAAAAATAGAAATTTCACTAATTCCCTCTAAAATTTTGGGTGGCTTATTCTCCTAATTCCCTCCAAATTTTGGGTGGCTTTTATCCCTCCAAATTTTTAGACTAAAAGTAAATTGATCTCAAACCTAAAAAATGAGTGGCTTATTTCCCTCCAAAATTTTGTCTTTTCCCTTTTTTACCAATTGTTTTCGTTTAAGTCAATTGAGTCCCAACTTAGATTAATTTAATTGAAATTCCACATTTAGTTTTATAATTCTTTTAATTATGTTCGTGATTTATGCTTCTAGATTTTAGTTTAGCTCAATTAGATTCTAAGTTTAATGAATTAATTCAATTCAAACATTATTATTATTATTATTATTATTATTATTATTATTATTATAACATATAATAAACTTTGATGAAATATAATTATAATTTATACACAAAATTTTGATATGGATGTAAACATGTAATTGTACACATGATAACATCAACATGAAAGTTAAAACTTTAATCTAGTTCAAACTTAGTAGTTCAACCTTGACAAATAATTTATATTGAATGAGTTACTAAGCATATTGAATTATTACTAAGCATTGGATTATTTAATAAAATTTCAAACTTAGTAGTGTCCAATGAATATCTAAATTCAATCTTTCATTTTTTTGATATTTTTAATTGATTATATATGTATATATAACAAAAAGATTATTTAACACTTTAAATTGATTTAAAAAATAATAGTTTACATTTACCAACACTTTAAATTCATCAAATCATAGGCTTCTTCAATTACATGTTAGGTAAATCAAGCCAGGTCAATATTAGTTCAGGTCAAACAAAGGTCGAGTTCAAAACAAGTCAGGTCAATTAACAGATCGGGTAAAATTGGATCTTGGATCGATTCAGTCAGGTAATATAAGTTGTCTCCCAGGTTAGTCTCGGGTTCGGGTTCGTTTCAGTCAGGTGCAGTCGTGTTTCGGGTCCACAATAACAGGTTCAATTCGGGTTCGTGTCGTTCTTAGTTGGATGCAGGTCGGGTTCGGTTACTACAGTAACAGGTCCAACTCGGGTTGGGGTCAACAACAGTCGGTTACAAATCGGTTTCGGGTTATCGCATCATCGGGTCAAACCAGGTTCTGACTCGAGTAGGTTTTAGTCGTGTTTTTAGGTCGGATCAGCTTTTTACATCCCTAATGACGATCCTTAGACCCCAACGGTAATAATCGACTTGAGTTGTCCAAAAATTTGAAAAAAAAATGAGAAAAATTTATTTAAGACTTTCAAAATGTTTAAAGAAAATACGACTTAATTTCTACTTATAAAGCCTTAATTGATAAAAAAAAATCCCCTTATTAAGATTACCAAGGTAAAACTAGGGAGTATCTTGGCCCCTAAAATGAAAATAATTTCATATAAACTCTTATAAAATTTAAAAAATTCTAAAATCTATGATAAAATTACATTTTAATTTCTACAAAAATTTATAATTCGAACCTAACAAAAAATTTTGGCTTCATCCTAAAGACTATTTACTTATTTTATGAACTTAATTAATAAATAATGTGGAACTAATAAATTAAGTCATAATTAATAATAACCAATTAAAATTTAGTTTAATATGTATGTAAATAAATTAAGGGCTAGTTTGCCATTGTTTCTGAAAAGCGCGTGGAAAAGTTCTTTTGAGAAGTAATTTTTAAAAATACTTTTGGATTGTTTAGTTTAAGATTTTAGTGTCTGAGTTATTGTCAAAAAATATTTTTAAATAGATAAAATGTATATTTTAAATATTCATTTTAAAAATATAAAAGAATTGATTATATAAACTAGAAAAATGAATAATTTTGCTTTAAAATATTAAAAAAAAATAAAAATTTCAACATTTCAATTTTTAAAAAACACTTTTCGAACTAAATTGAAAAATACTTTTACACTTGATTTTTACATGTTACTTTTTACATTTAAAACTATTTTTTTTTAGCCAAAATTGCTTCTAAGAAACATTGCCAATTGGGTTAGTTATAGAAGCTGGATGTGAATGGGCTATTTGGGCTTGATGATCTTCAATCACGTCTTTGTTGAACAGTGCATAGAATTGCCCTGCGAATTTTTTCTCCTCTATTGTTTCCTAAATTTCATGTTTACAAATATGATTAAATCAATAATTTCCCCTTAAATTATATTTTAGGGTAAACTACACCAGTAGTTACCGAACTATGGTTTCTTTCCTATTTTAGTCACCGAACTATTTTTTGACAAAAACATCACTAACGTTATGTTTCCTTCCTATTTTGGTCACCAAACTATTTTTTTGGCAAAAATATCACTAATGTTATGTTTTCTTCCTATTTTGGTCACCGACAGTTAGGAATTTTGTTTTATTTATTTAATTTTCCATGTCATTTCTTCTCTCTCCTCGTAAGCAATATATGCTATTTTATAATATTTTTATTCAAACTAACAAGATGGTGACACGTATCACTGTCTATTAATAGAATAAAAGGAATGAAAAATCAAGCCCCTTATGTAGCCAAATAGATGGTTACACATGTCACTGCCTAATAGGATGGTGACACGTGTAACTGCCTAATAGGATGGTGACACGTGTAACTGCCTATTAGTCGAATCTCTCTGGCCTGCATAAGGGGCTTGATTTTTTTATTCCTTTTATTCCACTAATAGGCAGTGACACGTGTTACCATCCCGTTAGTTTGAATAAAAATATTATAAAATAACATATATTGCTTACGAGGAGAGAGAAGAAATGACATGAAAAATTTAAAAATAAAATAAAATTCTACGTTAACAAAACCATTAAGTTTTTAACAGCCGGTGACCAAAATAGGAAGGAAGCATAACGTTAGTGATGTTTTTGCCAAAAAAATAGTTCGGTGACCAAAATAGAAAAGAAACCATAGTTCGGTGACTACTGATATAGTTTACCCTATATTTTATTATATATTTGTTCTTAAAAGTTTTTTGAGTCGTTTTATCATCTTTACTTTGAAACGTTTTTTGAGTTGTCCTATTTTAACGTTTATTAGAAAAAAAATTGACAAACTAAAGCACGACATGTTACACTTTTGGCCAAAGAAATGCTGCTAAGTTTAATGAGAAAGAATAAATGATATTTTAAATTTCTTAGGTTTTATTTTTGTTTAACTTCGTCTCTAAATTTTTATTGAGTCTGAAATTGACCCCTATTTATTTGTAATTTTTATAATTATTCTAATATTATTCTAATATAATTGTGTTTTTATTTTATTTAATGTATTAATATTACTTAGTAAGACGAGAGTACCGTTAGAACCAAACCATAACTAAATAAGAAATCTAACCCATGATTTATCATGTAAAATCATCAAGAATAATAAACCGAATAAACTAAATGCGGAAGCGTACCTGAACATATTTGTAAACTAAACAACCTTGAATCTTTTGATGAAGATCGCCTAGAAGGTGGTTGTGATCTCCCAAGAAGATATGTTAGCTATTGCCGTAAAAACTCTCTGACGGGGACAAAAGTAATACAAATTAACCTATTTCTTGGGGACCACTATCTCTCTATATAGTTGACCAACTATTAAGTATTTATAAATCTGCCCCTCATTGAATTATAAATACACCTTATGGTATCTAGACTTTTATTTCCATGACACTTTAATATCTATGACACGATTAACATAATTGGTCACTTAATTTTGTGTCATACTTTATAATAGCATCGTACATTTTACATATGTGCCCACAATTACGAATGTTAATCTAACAAGTACCTGTCATCATCTTATTGATAGAAAATGAGAAAAAAATATAAGATATAAATGGCAAGGAAAGGGATAACCCCCCTAAACAAAACTAGAGAGTAGTTATATACTTGTGATATAATTAATATACATTCAAAAATCATTTCTAATAATATTTTTATAATTAATGTTATAAATATATTCTTGTAATTAATATACTTGCATAAATATGATATATTTTATAATTTTATGTTATGAATAGTTTTTATAAATAATTATTAAAATTATATTATTTTATAAATATTTTATTTTATTTTATTTTATATTTATAAATAATTTATGTTATTTAATTTTTATTTACAGATGATTATTATAAATAATTTAAATTTTTAGATTTATTTTATTTTATGTTATAATTATTTTTATGAATTTAATATATTTTAATTTTATATTTATAAAATACATTTGTAGTTATGCAAGTATATTAATTATAAGAATATTATGAGAAAAATTTTATAAAAATATATTAATTATAAAATAAGTAAATTACATTTATGTTATTTTATAATTTCAATCATAATATAACTTAAATAATATTTTTCAATAGTATAATAATTCTCTATCTTGGTTTAGTAGTTAGGTACTATTTTATATTTTCCTCCATTTTCCTACATAAGATTATGACGCATGTAATCATCTTATCAGATGTAGTAATATTTTAAATAAAATATTAGAGAACTATAAAATAATATTCAATTCAATTATAAAAAATAGAAATAAAGAGTGTCACTTTCGGATTATATTTTAAAGATTAAACTGAACAAAAATAAAACTTAAGATATTTAACATGTTATTATCATTTTTTTACTAAAGTCGTATGCATTCACATGACGTGTTTTGATTGGCTGAATTTTTTCAACGAACGTTAAAAATAAGACAATTCAAATAGCATTTTAAAATTAAAGGCACATAACATCCTAAAAAAACTTCTTAAGCAACTTGATACAAAAGTATAGTTTATGGGGTAAATTGTGCTTTAAGCCTCTCAAATGAAAAAAAAAACAAGTGTTAGATTATTACCAAAGTTTTCTTTTGTTGAACAAATTAAATAAAAATTAAAACTAGAAATAAAAGTCGATAGATTGATAGAACTCAATTAATTAACAAAAACAGTAAACATATAATTGAAAATTACAAATATAGCCCAATTTTTATTAGGATTAGTGATTAAAATGTTGTTTCATAATTCTACTCGCTCAACAATCCCTTTTGTTTCAACAGATAAAAAATTATATTGAAATAAAATTTTAGTGGTATTGGATCTCGAGTTCGATTTTAAATATTCTTTTTATTAAAAATAATAATTATTTAATATACGCCACTGAAAAATAATTTCACAAACGGTATCTAGACTTATTTTTATTTTTAAAATTTTAAATATACTTCAAATAAACTTGACATCTAAACATAGTATATGGATTTTTTTCACTAATTATATATCTATAATAATTCTTAAAAAACACTTTATGTACTTTCTACACTCTTATTTTAGGAAGTTTGCTTCAACTATCATTTCAAGTTGTAATTTTAAACCGATAACTCGTGAATTTTTAATGCCAAATTGCTTTAGCAAGGGGTGTTCACACTGATGTGAGGACTTGGTATATATATATATACATTTATGAATGAGGACTTGGTATTTATAATTAGGTTTTGTCCTCTTATTTTTCTATGATAGAGGGTGGAGCACAAAAAACAAAATCAACTAGAAAACAACAATAATGTTACTCAATATATATTAGAAAAAAAGCCGGCGCAATGGACTGATTGATTACAACATTTAATATGATGATCTTTTCCTAATTAATTATTTAGCCAATTAACAAAACATTTTTAAATTCGTCACTAATTCCCACCTCGTCACAATTGCTCTATAATAATAAAAAAAACCGCTACAAATATTACCCACGACAGCAGCTTTTCTGCTTGGAATAAATTTCATCACTCCTCACTAACCTTTTTAACATGTTTGTATTTTCGTCACTCATTTGAGGATCTCCTGTCATTTATGATTTTTTAATTTGTCCATGCCTACAGTCCGAGAAACTCCCGAATTAGCCACAATATCATCCCTTATTCACAAGCACGCAACCAAAAGATTGCCCTTCTCAATATGCTCGGCATCGAAGAGCACCTTACAACGACGCTTCCAAAGCATTCAACACATGATGGCAAAGAGAACACCCAATCTTTTTCGATGAGCGGAAATTCTCCACGATCTTGCATGTTATTAATCAACCAGCTATCAAAGGGCTCATTCCAGAATTCACTGTACTTTGACGGTTTAATAAGTTTCATCCATATACGTTTTGCCTTGGGCAGCCCCTCAAGACATGATCAAGGGTCTCATCATCAACATGACAAATGGAACATACTCTCAAATCCGTGATATGGTGACGACAACGTTCATCATTCGTCAAAAGGCGGTTGTGCAATGCGAGCCAAAAAAAGTACGAACTCGTAGAGGCACCTGTAGATGCCAAACAAATCTCCAAGCTCCCACATTCATTGGCAGAGGTTGCGCCACCAAAGCCTTGTAAGTGGATGTAATAAAAAAGATAAGATCATTTTCCCATCGCCATACGGGAATATCACTACCTAAGGCAGCAAGAGGAGGGCAGGTAAGACCACATCCTCAGGTAAGCACTCGAACAACTACCCCCAATCCCATTGCCCCCAAAAAGAGAGCATTGCCGCTACTGGTGTTGGCATAAGTGGCTTAGAAAGAGTACAACACAGAGCAAACGGACCACCATTATATCTGACCAAAAACCCGTCCTTGATCCATCACAGACATTCCAACAAAGGCTATGGCAGACATCTTTCCAAACATGAGATAATCTTTTCCATAACCGAAATCTCAGTATGCCAACCGTACTTCGCTTTCTGTAACCCCCTTGACCCGGTCTAGCCGAAAGACCTGTAACACCCCCTTCCAGGCCTGGTAGAGAATTGAGTCGGAAGGCGTTACCGGAAAATAATACGGTGATCGGTGCAATAATTATTAATCAATATTCGGTAAATTAATGTTATCAAACAATACAACAGGTTCAATTAACCCAATACGAGCTGTGGTTATCCAATTAGGACCAATTTTAAACTTTTACATGTTCTAAGGATTAAACTATAATTTCGATAAATTATAAGTCTATTTCAGAAATTAAGCTTACTACAATGAAAATCAATCATTAATCAACATGTCTATCAATTTTCATGCCAATCAGAGTTCATTTACCCATTCAATTAAACTACGATAGACAATGACATTTTACAAATTTCCAAAATTATTACCTAACTTACCAAAACCCGTACCGATACTCGGGATGCCGTATCGATAAGCCTATGTCAAGGTCATTAAGATCGTTACAATTTGGTGTACCCGTATCGAAACAGCTACTGTCCGTACCGGTACGGGCTGACCAGCTTTGACCCGTTTCGATACCCCCAACAAACCGTATCGATGGATTTAAATTTCCAAACTACAGTGTTGACTTTCCGTATTGATACGCCCTTTGACGTACCAATACGCTATGTTGACCAGTGCCCAAATATGCATACCCGTATCGATACGCCATCACCCGTATCGATATGCCCTGCACTATAATGATATATTTGCTCTATTTTTTTTTATCAAATCTGACCTATCAAACGATGTCCAAATGCAGTGAAATTTTACCAGAAACTTATTACCAACATAATCTACTAACATGTCAAATTTCATGATCATATGAATCCATTTACTACGTTTTCACCTTTTGAAGTCAAATATGCATTTTTAGTCCTTTTTAGCCAAACATAAAAAGTCATTTAGGGCTTTTAAAACTTATACAAGCCACAAACGATATACACATATCAAAATAACCAAAGGCAACTATTTTAACTACTTTGCCACCATTCTAGGAGTTCATAGGGTCGATATACATTACTTTAAACTTGTTGTGACTTGCCAAAACTTCCAATAATCAATAGTGCAATGATGGTAGTTCAATAATGATAGTTTCATAACAATGGATCAATATCAATGAATCGGTAGCCATGTTTCAAAACAATAAATCAATAATAATAATTTCCATAGCAATAGGCATGCTTCAATATCAATATGCAATAGCCAATAATTAATCAATATGCAATAGCCAATAATTAACGAACAACAATTCTATATGACCATGCTTCAATGCCCCTTCGATGACAATACTTACCCACACTTGCCTAAATGGACTTCAACAATATTTTTACTCAATGACTTCAATGCAATGGCTAGCAATACAATAATCAAGAATCAATGATTTGGGATAGGCACCTAGCCTAATCCCGAGACTTTGACTACACTCACCTCAAATCCGAAGCTCCTGCGACTCTCGAATTACGATCCCCTTATTACTAGCTTTTGTTAGAGATGATGGATTAGCTTCCTCCAATTCTTGAGCTAGGTAACAACAAAGGGAAGTATTAGAATCAATACTTAGATTGATGAATCAAATATTTGGCTCAAAGCTCCTTAACTTCAAAACAAAATTAAGCTTGAGTCTTCCATGGCTCTTGAAATTATTAGAGGGCTTTTTCTTACCAATACTGTGGCTATCAAACGATATATAGAAATCAAGGAAAGCTTGAGGATTCAAAGGAGGGGCTAGCTTGAGCTTAGGTTGAAGGCAACAACGTAGGTGCTTGCTTATTCTTAAGAAAGATGAAAGATAGCAAGGTAGAGAGGTTTCGGTAGTTCACTAGTTATTTGAAAAGTTTCACTTTTCAACCCTTATAATTATCCACTAGATTTTTTCAATCAAAGGTAAGCTCTATTATTTATTATTCCACCACACTATTAAACCAATTGGAAGGTTTCCTTCTATTGAAGGTAGCTATATTTTATTCTTTTTATTTCCCAACATTTGGATAGCCATAATAGCTATCATCTTTTCTTTTGATTCCCATGCCCTATTCACGTGAACATGCTAAGCAAGGTGGTGACTCACACCTCAAAATGGGATAATTATGAGGTTAGTCCCTTAACTTTCTAGAATTTACTCATTTACCCTCAAACTTTTAATTTTTACAAATTGGCCACTAAAACAGTTTTAGCAGACACCCATACCGATATGAATTTATGGTCGTATTGATACGATTAGCCAGAGTTCGGTAAGTTAGTTAGAAACTGAAGGATTCGTACCAATACGGGTCCTACCGTATCGATACGCTAAGCTTGAATTTAGAATTTTAAAGGTTTCGATAAGGTCTCTAACTAAGATTTGACTCAATTAGAGTCCATCATCAATAAAATTGACCATACAATCAACTCCGATACAATATTTAGACATTTCAGTGTAGGGTTTCTGATTGCCAGAACCCTATTTCGACTAGACTAGTTTTTAGGGTGTTACAACTCTCCCCCTTAAGAAAAATTCGTCCACAAATTTTTACCTGAAGTGATGTCGAGATCATCTTCTTTTCCTTTGCCCCTTACGTGGTACATCTGTGTAGAGACCTTAGATTCAAGTCGATAGGATGCCTTGGCTGAACTACTAGGTTTTCTGAAAGATCCCTATCTTACTTTTTTGCCTCAGGAAGATCGAGCAAAGAATGATGGGTTAACCGATGCAGAGGTAGACTTAACAGTATTTTTAGGGCAATCATGAATTAGATGTCCCATCTCACCACAAAGAAACCTGCCTTTGACTTCTTACGGCATTGCCCTTCAGGGTGCATGTGTTGACAGAAGTTGCAAACTGAAAGTTGCGCCTCTGATCTAGAGCCACGAACACTCTCAATGGAATTCGCACTAGGAAAGAACGGAGTCAGAGTTTGAGGCTTAGCAATGTATTCAGGATGGGACCACTGTGAATACTTTTTTTTTGTTTCTGATCATGATGCTTTCCTTTTTTGGAAGATTCAGAAGAATGAGAGTCATATCGATATCTTTTGCCTGATCCACCAATTTTCTGAGCTTTCTAAGCAGCTTCAGTAGCCTTAACCCTGTTCACAAGGTCTTGGAAATTAATAATACCCAATGCTGTAAACATAGGGCGTAGGGCTTCATTCAGACCGTTGATGAACATTCTACATTTCTCTTCTTGTTTCTTAATATACTCAGCCCCGTATCGGCAATACTTGCAAAAATAATGGATGTACTGCTCCACAAGTCATTCTCCTTGTTTCAAATGAAGGAAGGTATCCCGTCTTTTAGCAATGTAGTACTTACTGATATACTTCTTTCGATATTCACAAAGGAAGAACTCCCAGGTCACAACTTCTTCGAGAACTGCAAGAATGGTAGTCTCCCACCAATATAATGCTTCATCAGCGAACAACGATATAGCACACTGAAGCTTGTGTTCATCAGAACACTGTAGCTGCTTGGTCAGGATTCGAAGAGTACTGTCTAGCCAATACTCAGCAATTTCAAGATTTTCATCATTATGACCGGTGAAAGAGTAGGCTTGATGTTGCGATAGCTTATCAATAGGAGCTTAGGCATTTGGAACAGCAACGATAGGAGGTTGAAAGGTTTGCTCAGCCTTCATCGAGGTCATGAATACTTTGAACATGTTTGCCATGATCTTATAACATTCAGCTTGAGCAACTTGTATCCCAAGCTTAGGATTTTGCATCGGAGGATTTTACAGATTTAGAGGATCTCCTCCTCTATTCTCCTCACCATGAGTTGAGTAGCTGGTAACATGCTCATCTATATGAGCCTGATCGAAGTTAGACATCTATATAAAAAGAGATCGGATTAGCCAGCAAGTTACAATACACAATAATAACTCATAAGTGGCAGAGTAATACAATAATCAACACCATAATCTACGGTTTGTCCTAGAATCGACTAAACTGTAGCTCTGATACCACAAAT
Organism: Hibiscus mutabilis; assembly: GCA_019671005.1. NCBI lineage: Eukaryota > Viridiplantae > Streptophyta > Magnoliopsida > Malvales > Malvaceae > Hibiscus > Hibiscus mutabilis. The sequence goes on along the minus strand of CM033726.1, from coordinate 42,756,574 downwards.
GTAACACCCCTTCCCGACCTGGTAGAGAACCGGGTCGGAAGACGTTACCGAAAAATAATACGGTGATTGGTGCGGTAATTATTAATCAATATTTGGTAAATTAATGTTATCAAACAATACAACAGGTTCAACTAATCCAATACGAGCCGTGATTATACAATTAAGACCAATTTTAAACTTTTACAAGTTCTAAGGACTAAACTATAATTTCGATAAATTATAAGTCCATTTTAGAAATTATGCTTACTAAAATGAAATTCAATCATTAATCAACATGTCTTTCAATTTTCATGCCAATCAGAGTTCATTTACCCATTTAATTAAACTATACGGTAGATAATTACCATTTTACAAATTTCCAGAATTATTACCTAACTTACCAAAACCCGTACCGGTACTCGGGAGGCTGCATCGGTACGCCTATGTCAAGGTTGTTAAGATCGTTACAATTTGGTGTACCCGTATCGAAACAGCTAGTATTCGTACCGGTACGGGTTTACCAGCTTTGACCCGTTTTGATACCCCCAACAAACCGTACCGACACATTTAAATTTCCAAATTACAGTGTTAACTTTCCGTATCAATACACCCTTTGATGTACCGATACACTATATTGACCAGTGCCTAAATATACATACCCGTATCGATACGCCATCATCCATATCGATACGCCCTGCACTATAATGACAGATTTGCTCTGGTGTTTTTTTTATCAAATCTGACCTATCAAACGATGCCCAAATGCAGTGAAATTTTACCAGCAACTTATTACCAACATAATATACTAACATGTCAAATTTCATGATCATATGAATCCATTTACTACGTTTTCACCTTTTGAAGCCAAATATGCATTTTTAGTCCTTTTTAGCCAAACATAAAAAGTCATTTAGGGCCTTTAAAACTTATGCAAGCCACAAACAATATACACATATCAAAAGGACCAAAGGCAACTATTTTAACTACTTTTCCACCATTCTAGGAGTTCACAGGGTCGATATACTTTACTTTAAACTTGTTGTGACTTGAAAAAACTTCCAACTAGCCCCGATCTCGATCCAATATCTTTCTTAACCTAAAATGCATGGAAGATGAATGCATTAGGATTACGTAGCCTAAGTGAGGTAATCGTAAACAATATCAATAATCAATGTGCACTCAAGTGCATGCTTCAACAATAATCCAATGGCAATATGTCGATGTTTTAATAATCAATAACAATGCTATGACAATAATCAATAACAATGCATCAATAATCAATATCAATATCAATGAATCAATAGTAGTATTCAATAATTTCCTTGGATCGATTGCACGGTATATGGATACAAGAATTCATCCGCATCGCCAAACACAATAATGGTCTAGTCATATATCCTCCGCCGCACCAATTTGACCAATACACAACATCCCTCCACCGCACCAATATAAAGGCCATAGCCTACCTGTACCAATGAGCTCATGAATTCTATGGCATGCCAATTGTATCCAATACTCTCGAATCCAAGGTCCAATCATTAATAGTGCAATGACGGTAGTTCAATAACGATAGTTTCATAATAATGGATCAGTATCAATGAATCAGTAACCATGTTTCAAAACAATAAATCAATAACAATAATTTCCATAGCAATAGGCAAGCTTCAATATCAATATGCAATAGCCAATAATTAATGAACAACAATTCTATATGACCATGCTTCAATGCCTTCGATGACAATACTTACCCATACTTACCTAAATGGCCTTCAACAATATTTTTACTCAATGACTTCAATGCAATGGTTAGTAATACAATAATCAAAAATCAATTATTCGCGATAGGCACCTTGCCTAAACCTGAGACTCCGACTACACTCACCTCAAATTCGAAGCTCCTACGACTCTCGAATTATGATCCCCTTATTCTTAGCTTTTGTTAGAGATGATGTATTAGCTTCCTCCAATTCTTGAGCTAGGTAACAACAAAGGTAAGTATTAGAATCAATACTTAGATTGATGAATCTAATATTTGGCTCTAAACTCCTTAACTTCAAATCAAAATTAAGCTTGAATCTTACACGGCTCTTGAAATTATTAGAGGGCTTTTTCTTACCAATACGGTGGCTATCAAACGGTATATAAAAATCAAGGAAAGCTTGAGGATTCAAAGGAGGTTCTAGCTTGAGCTTAGGTTGAAGACAACAATGGAGGTGCTTGCTTGTTCTTAAGAAAGATGAATGATAGCAAGGTAGACAGGTTTCAGTAGTTTACTAGTTCTTTGAAAGGTTTCACTTTTCAACCTTTATAATTATCCACTAGATTTCTTCAATCAAAGGTAAGCTCTATTATTTATTATTCCACCACACTATTAAACCAATTGGAAGGTTTCCTCCTATTGAAGGTAGCTATATTTTATTCTTTTCATTTCCTAACATTTGGATAGCCATAATAGCTAACGTATTTTCTTTTAATTCCCATGCCCTCTTCACGTGAACATGCTAAGCAAGGAGGTGACTCAAACCTTAAAATGGGATAATTACGAGGTTAGTCCCTTAACTTTCCAGAATTTACTCGTTTACCCTTAAACTTTCAATATTTACAATTGGTCACTAAAACAGTTTTAACAGACACCCGTACCGATACGCGTTTATGGCCGTATTGATACGGCTAGCCAGAGTTCGGTAAGTTAGTTAGAAACTGAAGGATTCGTACCAATACGGGTCCTACCGTATCGATCCGCTAAGCTTGAATTTAGAATTTTAAAGGTTTCGATAAGGTCCCTAACTAAAATTTGACTCAATTAGAGTCTATCATAAATAAAATTGACCACAAGGTCAACTCTGATACAATATTCAAACATTTCGGTGTAGGGTTTCTGATTGCCAGAACCCTATTTTGACTAGACCAATTTTCGAGGTGTTACAAGACCAAATTGAGCGAGCTATATTAGGGTTTACTAAAATAATCCCCGAAAAGATTACAACTAAAACGGTCCATTTTTTCTTTTATCTTATCTAAATGCTTTATTAGGTCCTATGGTGTTCATACAAGTCATGGTTAAAATCTCAACTCAATCGGACATCGATTCGACACCCAATTGCTCGAAAACTCATTATAGAGACTAAAACATAATTTCCAATATTTACAAGGACTTTCATAAAATTAAAGTTACTAATCCTCAATTAGTCATGTTATATGCCTTCATGTTAAATATCAACTCAAAATAATCATTTATACTCATTTAATTGAACATTTAAGAAGCATGAACCAAAATGCAAAGATTTCAAACTACTGAAGCTCATATAACTGATATAACAGTCTGCGTACTGGTACGGGTCATATCCGTTTCGATATGACACAAAAAGACAAAAGCATACTGATACGAGCTTGTGTATTTCGAAAATTAGAATTCCATTAGCTAAACACCGTATCGATATGGTAACTCGTGTACCGAAACGAGCACTATTTCAACACTATACGTACAGATATGGTTACCAGGCGTATCGGTATGCCTAGGCTATTTTGAACACATTATGTCTGGATGAGTCCCTGCGTACCGAAACCTAAGGGTCTATACCGGTACGGGGTGACCTGTAATGACCTCTAGGTCCAACATATGACTCTTTGGCTCAATCTAATGCTATCTAAACAACCCCTAATCATCATATGGCATCATGAACATTCAATCATCAACCATAGCAACATAGATTGAAGCTACACTAAGCATGGCATACTCAAGCAATCACCTATGATCATGATTTCTACCCAAGCATGCTTAATCCCAACCCCTCAAAACCAAAAATAAATCATGCCAAACCAAAACATCCAACTAAACTTATTACAATAGGGAGTATCTCAAAACACATCTCCCAAATAACCCGGTCACATTACCTTCTTATTATTACTTAACGTATATAAAACCACACTTTGAATTAAAGTGTTCCTTGGATCCTCCCTTGCTCACGTGTCGTCCGTGAAAGGTATTTCTCTGTATTGACGAGGAAAAGAGAGCGCAAGCTATAAGCTTAGTGAGGGAAATCACAAAGCACTCACCAATGCATTTAAAACTATTTCTATCAAATCACATGTAAATCTCTCATGGCAAAACATCTAATGCTTTTTTTCAACATCTCAAATATGCACTTTTAAATCATTTTCAGCACATGTATCTTGGATTCAATCTCTACCTCAATTTAAGCTTCACACCACAACACCTTTATAACAAGCTTAAAGAGTAACACATGTATAAGTCTCATTATACAAACATAATCCATTTCACATGGTATATTATCTCATATATTAGCTTTCAAGTGACTCAAAACCAACAACCTTACATTTCACAAAATTTATTGGATACACAAATTTCTCAATTGGTTCCCACAACCACTTCACATACATACCTCAACCGGAGTAATGGCACACTTGCCCACCTCTACGATTCAAACCGGAGTAACGGCACACTTGCCCACATCTACGGTTTGGATGTATAATCCACCAACAAGAGTAAATAGAGCATTTACCTACCTCAACTGCTACGGTTCTCATGTTGGAGATTACAGACTCTTAACACCCCTAAAAAAACATGAGGTGACTTTTTATAGTGCACTCTAAACCCTATGGCATGCCAACTATATCTGATATCATTTTAAACACAACCACTTGCCAATATATTCAATAAACAACATTACTTCACTGTTTTACATATGCACCAAATCAATATTCCACAAATATATTAAACCATGTATTTTCATATTCTCAAATTACTTGCATAAATCATACGCTATTTCCAAAAGTAATAATCAATGATCATTTGTATCATAAATCATTTCTAAACATGCATAATACCGTGAGTAATCAAAACCATAGCATGTTCATGAGATTTCATTTTGCAAAAGCCAAAATCGAGAGAAACTTAATCGATACTTACTTCCGAGCTTAGAGAAGTGTGTCAAACTTTATCTAAACTCCCACAACTAATTTTCAAACCTTTTAATATCAGTAAAACACTTTTCCACTTACCAACAATCCAACGCTTGCTTGCCGACGCGCGAATCAAACTTCCGAATCTTTCACGCCTTCTTCAGAAGCCAAAGGATTCAACTCCCCTGCTTTACCCAACCAAAAACAGAGGATTAAAACATATATCTGTAACACAAACCTCCAGCAACCAACAAACACAACATTGCCTCACAAGATCCCACTAAACACCTTCCTAAAACCATCAAGAACACCACCAAACCTTTCCTAATCAAAGCCCAGTCAACATCTAATGATTCTAACACATTAACATCATCAATTAACATCCAACAACACTACAACAACAAGATCAAGCCAAAAACCAACTATACACAACCTATAAAACTAACAATTCACATAGTTTCGGGATTAGATTGATTAATCAATTCTTTCAACATTAAAATAAATCCAAATAAAGATATAAATCAATTAAATCCATCACCAAAACATATCCAATTCAGTTTCTATCAATTTTCCAAGAAAACTCAATTTAACCAATAAATCCATATTAAAATCATAATTTCTTAACATAAATCAATAACAAAAGATCAAGAACTTGGGAATTTCAGTAAAGAACCCTTAATTAGAGGAGAGAAATGAAAAACACCTTTAATTGTTTATTCCTCCCTTGTTTGGCAAAGCTTTGATGAAATCCAAGTTGATTTGGTTGAGGAAATCAAAGGAATCAAATGAGAAATTAAAACGAAATCAAAAGAGGTTGACTCCTGGAATTTTTAGAAAGGTTTTTATAGTTTGGATGCTGAGAAAGTAGAGAGAAAATGTGGAATGAAAAGTGGTTACATAAGAAAATGATTTAGTTAACCAAAATTCCTTTTTATTAAATCCTTTTTAATTGTTTATAAAACCACCTTTAAAACACTTTAAAATAACCCAAATCAAGAGATAAATCTGATAAAAACTTAGTGGTCAAATAGCTCCTTAAAGATTCTAAGTTTTGTTCATGTTTTAATTTAGTCACCAAAAACAGTTTTGAAAGCTTTCAATTTAGTCACTAGACCAAAATGTCATAAAATTAGATTTAATTATCCCAAATTGACTTTGCCAAATTACTTAAAATATTAATTAAGTAATTTCCCATATTTTATTTCATTCCAAAATCAATTTTTAAGATTTAATTTCCCGAAACTAGTCGAATTGTCTAAACCGATTTCCTTGAATCCCTAACCCGATCCGGTCCACATCTAGGCCCAAATTCAGGGCGTTACACTTTCACCACCCAAACCCATAGCTTATCCTCATTTGTCACCAACGAAAACCCAACCTTTATAAGCAAGGCTTTGTTCTGGCATTCCAAGTCTCTAAACTCAACTCTCCATTCTCCATTCAACATTTTAATATTTGAATATCTATTTTTATTTTGATATATTTAAGTATTTATAAGTTGCTCTCTCTATAAAATAATTTTTATTTTTTCTTCAAAAGTTTCATCTTAGGCGGCGACTTAGTATCGTCACCCCTCTTTTTTTATTCTCCTTTATTTATTTATTTTCTTTAGATTTAGATCTAAAAAAATATATCGTTGTTTTGATTTTTTTCTTTTTGCATATATTGAAATATTTTGTTTTTGTCTATCTTTTGGTACGGTTTTTGTCTATCATAATAATAGTTTGGCATTTCGTGTTGCATTCATCACGATGTACCCCTTGATTAGGAAAAGTCAACGGTCTCCTATAGTTAGATCCCATTTGTGACAGTTTTTCGATGTATTCAGAACCATTCGCGGAGCAATATGTAAGAATGATTTACTTGATCTCTACTTCTACGTCAATATAACATCTAGTTTGAATAGAGACAGAGAGACTATTGATAGTTGCTAGTTTTTTTTTCTATGTAAGATGATGATTATATTCAAGGGTATTTTTTGCTTTTGTTTCTTCATATCTGTTGTATTTTTATGTTAGGGATGTGTTACATTTGTTAGTACCTTGCATTAATTTTTAATGAAAATCTAACTTTTAGTTTTGTAAAAAGTATTTATAATTTTGTTAACCATCTTTAAAGTAAGTGGTTAAAGCTCTAAGTTGACACCCTCCCCTTTCTCCTAGGTTGTGAGTTCAAAACCTATTAGTAGCAAATTTCCTATTCCTATCCCCTAAGTAGAAATTGTTAAAAAAAGAATATTTATATTTTTAGTTACTTTTGCTATTGCTATATATTTAATATTTGAAGTGTTTACGACTTTTTTATTTTTGCATTTAGAAACATTTTGATTTGATCGTGGGGTGTTTTTATCTTAATTTTATTATATTATTTAGTAATTTTTATTAATATACTAACAATTTTATATGCAAAAGCTCAATTTGATCTTGAACTCAAGCTCGAATATGAGACTTAAGTAATTGAGCATAATAGAGTTCGCTCGAGTACAGTATTTCAACTATCTTTATATATATTTTATCACTTTAAAATAATTTTTTGACTAATGAAGTATATATATTTAATATTCTTATCTCCATTTTTATAAAAAATAGTTTTCCAAAAAAATACTTTTCATAAGTAAAAACAAATTCCGAATGCATACCTGTACTCTCAGGTTTTAATTTTGGCAGCCCGTACCAGTACATGAACAGTGCATACATGTACTCTCAGTACCTGTACATGAACAGTGTGTACATATACTCTCTATTTATGAACAGTGTCAAATAGTATTTTTCTTGTTTTATTAAAATCTTTAAAAAATATTTATAACACTTTAAAAATATTTTAATCAATTCAAAAATATTTTATAATTAAAAAATAATAGCACATATTTTTGAATTTTAAAAAAAAATCCTCTTAGAAAAATAATTTTAGAAAAAAGAGAATATTTTAGAAAAAAATATTTAAGCTCACTCTTTTTCTTCTTGAAATTAAAATTTTCACTTATCTCACCCATTTTTGTTATATAAAAAATAATTCAATCTTTAAAGTTCAAAAATAACAATAGAGAGTATGTTAATTCTTTTGAAACTCCCACTTAATAAATGCATTCCATTTAAATTTTAGCTCAAAATATTTTGACGCTTAAAAAAATTATTGAATTTCAACATATGGTTAAGAGATCTAAAATCACATGAAATTTAATGTATCCAAGATTTTTTAAAAACTTTTATGCATTAATATGAATAAAACATATTAAGAACACATATGCACAAAACATCAAAGAATGTTATGATCTTAAAAATATTTAACAATAAAAAATTGCATGAACATTAAAATGCATTGAAAATAAGCAACCAAATGTTTAATCTAAAAGATTAATGTAACACCCTCAACCCGAATGTCACATTTGGGCTTAAGCTCAAACTCACTATTATAAAATTTTGACCTAGTTTAACCAAACCACATCCATTTCCATAAAATCCATTGTGTTGAATATAGTTAAATCAAAATAAGTATTTAAAACATTTAAACAAGAGCTTCAAGTTAAAATAAATATTTAGAACATTCGACTTATACAACACAAATCCAACATGAGAGTTATGGCGCGGATGATCTAAAATAAGTATTTAGAACATTCGAATATAGTTAAACCAAAGGTGTTTTCAAAATTGACTGCTAGTGCCAAGTCGTTTGATCAAGTGCAAGGTTTGACCTATGGCGCGGTTGGTGGGAAAAAGAGTTTAGGTGGGATGATCCAGAACTTCTCTGGCAACTCTTAGTCTTATTTTGGGAGTAACAAAAATAGTTAGAATAAGGGTAGATGAGCTTCGAACCAGAATTTTAGGTCAAACCATAGGTCAGAGTTTGCTAGCCGTAGGAGGCCTTCATCATCTTCATCCATGATAAGTCATGAGGGAGTGCGGATGTACCAGCTTGTGATCAGTATGGGCGTAGGCATAAAGGCGTGTGTTGGGGGCATCTAGAGTTTGCTTTGAGTGTGGATCACCAGATCATTATGTGAGGGATTATTAAGCCGCTGCTAACACCACTCTGGTCCAAACTTAGAGGACCTCTTATTCAGCTTAGAAGGGTCGGGGTTCGCTAAAGAAGGGGTGAACGATATGTCTGGGCAGTAGAATAGGGATACGTTCCAGTCCACCGCGAGAGCACCAACCAAACAGTACCCAATCAAGGCTCAGAGGACTAGGAGGCCATCGACGTCATATCAGATACATTTACCTCATTTTTTGTTCCTATTGTTGCTCTTGTGGAGTTAGGTTCTACCCACTCCTACATCCGTAGTGGAATATCTCAGGTATAGGGTATTCCTACTGAGAATCTTAGGATAGGAGTCTGTGTGACTACTCCGTTCGGGTATGATGTTTTGGTGGATAAGGTGTGTCGGAGGTGTTTGATTGAGGACCAAGGTTTGATCTTTATGGTTGTAACCTCCTTAACCCGACCTAGCCAAAACATTTTATAGGGCCTAATTTGAAATCTACAAGATATTCCACTACGCAAAGCTTATAGGCCCATGCATAACAACCCATATGCAACTCTTAAAGAGTATTTACATGTATAAATCCCATTATACAAAACAATCCATCAACATGATACATTAATTCATTATATTGGCTTACAAGTGATTCTTTTTCCAAATTCATTACTTTTATCAAACCACATTGGATACACGGATTTTACAAGTGATATCCCAATCACTTACATCTCAATGGCATGGAGTAAATGCAATGTAACACCCCTTTCCCGTATCCATCATTGAATACGAGACTTAGGTGTCATAAAACATGTGTAAAACCATCTATATTTATAATTCTGTAAAAAATTATTTTAGATATATATATATTACAATTTAGTCTTTATTTACAAATCTAATTAATCGCGTAAAGTTTAAACTTTATATTTTCGTCTTCAAATCAAGTTTAATTTCAGGCAACAACTTATCAATTTAATTCGACTTTATGTAATTAGTGAAACTGCTTAAAAACTGCCTGTTTAAAATTCATCCAGATTCCTAATAAATTACAAATTCTATCAGAGCAGACATGGCATTTAATATAAATACCAACTAGTAAATATCAAATATTGTCAAAAAAATATCTTACTAATACTGATGTACCTGTTATCGATTGATGATGTCCGTTTATGCTCTTTTCTCTAACCATTTCTTCTTTCCTACGTGTAAAAATAGTAACACGTTAAGTAATTACTTAGTGAGGCAATAATTCATAGTCAAATGCAATTTGACATAAATATCAATGCAAATAAATAATAATGCATATGATCATTGTACCATGTCATGCTCGTTAACATAACTAAATATGTAACATCATATATGAATATCAAAGTGATAAGATTAGATATTACCAATTACCGTTGCCATTCCCATCCGTAAGCTTTCAATGCTTACCAATACCTTTTTCATTTCTATCTGTAAGCTTTCAAACGTATCATTCTGTTTCTTCGATTCATTTCAATTTACTTAGCCCAAGGTATCAAATTAAGAGATTCTATGTACGTGAGTTATCCCCCTATACTTACTTGAGTATAGTGTATTGTTGTACTCTACCGGGAGTGCTTAGCACCGAAGTGCTTTGGTATACTTACCGTAGTATACCATTAATAAAATTTGCACTTTACTTGAAGTGCTTAGAATATTTATACAACTATTTATGACCCTATGGATATCAAACTATACCTTCAAATCTCTATATCATACATTGGGCTTTATATCATCATTTATGTCATCAATGGCAACATATATCAATATATATCAACATTGGACAGTTCATACCCGAAATAACATTTCCATTTCATCAATGTAAGAAACCATATAATCAATGCATTTTATATTTCAATTCTTGACATATTCATATTATATCAATCATATGTTCACTGACATAAATATCAATGTATTATGATATGCATGCAATTGCACTCACCTGGGCCATTTATTATCTTGCCTCACTAAGCTTACTCATTAATCTTTTCATTTCCTTGAATACTTGTACTTTCTCTAGTATTTCTTGCAACTGTAGAAATCAATCGAATATACTTATTACTGTACACTTACTTAATTTGAGTCTAACATTGTCAATAAAATACTGATGTTTGCCATATATCTCATTTTGGGTCCTTAGTGACCATTTTGAACATTTGGCAACTATTCATGCCTTAATTTTCAATTCTTTCATTTTAATCCTTTACTTTCTCATTCTTGCCAAAATGGCCCCTTTTCATCAATTCAAGCTAATTTGATCATAATTTCAACAATTTACAGTTCAGTCTCCCTTCAAAACAAAAATTTCAAAACCATACCCTTATTTTCCTCAAATAGCCGAATAGGTCCCTAAACTTTTCCAAATATTCAATTTGGTCCCAAAATGCTAAAATAAGTTCTAATATCACAATTCCACTATTTTCATTACCAAAATAATATTTGACAAATTAGTCCTTAATTTCTTGGAAATGCGAAAATGGTCCTCAACATTTCTAAAATATATAATTTGGTCCTAAATTGTCAATTCAAGCTTGAAACATCATTTTCTATTCATTTCCATCATCAATTAAATTTTGACAATTTAGTCTCAAATTTTCTTCAAAATTTTGAATTAATCCCTAAAGGGAATTTAACCTTCAAACATCAAAATTGAACTTCCAACATCAATATAATGCTTCAAACATCATAATCTAACCATTTTCATCCTTAATTCTCAAAACCCTAACAAATCCCTAAATTTCAATATTAGAGTTCATGAATTTCAACATGAAATTAATTTGATTTCAAGCTTGATTTCAACAAAACTAAGCTTAATTCATCATCTACTACTTTAATTAAATCAAAATCCATTAAACCCTAATTTCTTTCTCTTCAAAACCCTAACTTAAACTTCATAATTCCATGCAATTTTACTGTCAAAATATAAAGAATGAAGAGTAGATCACTTTACCTCAAAGAACCTTGCTTGAATTCTTGATCAAAAGCCTTGAAAATAGCTTGAGAAAATTTTTCTATTTTCTCCCAAATTTCCTCTTGGTTTCGAAAACACAAGAACAAGATGAACTAAATTGTTCATCTTTTTTTGACTATTAAAATCCATTAATAAATAAGAAAATGCCACATGTTTCTTTAAAAATGAATTTTAAATTCATTTTTCACTTTTTCCAAAGTTACCCCTCTAACTAAATCAAATTTACAACCTAGTTCAAAATTGTGCCATCCCATTACATTTGAACTAGGTTGGTTCCAATCCAACCGACCATCATCATTAAATAATCATAAAATATCATTTATGATTTTTGTTCGATCCAATTCCCGATTTTCACCTTCTACGATTTTTCCTTTATCGAACTATCAACTCTAGTTCAGGAATCACATATTTCCCTAATTCCATGAATAAATTCATATTTTCATATAAAATCCTCCATTTAATAAAGTCAAACTTAGGAATTTGACTCGATCTAAAAATACCGATAATTACCTGAAATCTCTATCGGGTCGCATCTTTCTTGAAAATCCTTCATCAGACATTTATACGAATCTTTCCTACTTCTTCTGAGTCCTTTTTACTGATCAAAATACTGATATGTGACACTTCCCAGAAGGTTACCCAAAACTTTTTCTAATCTGACCACGCTTAACAAATTTATTCGATCAAAATTTCATATTTTCTACTGCATTCTAACCTAAAATGCTATTACCAAAATCCTTATTCTAATCGAATTTATCTTCATAGTGAATAAAAATTATTTCTGGGAAGATTTACACTTAAGTCCCTGAAGTTTTACCAACTTTTCATTTTGGTCACTCACTTTTATCTTTTGTCATTTTAGTCACTAAGTTAGCCTTGTGCCAAAACCTTAGTACTAATTGACCCTTATATAACTTAGCAAGATTTTTGGGGTATTACAATTCCTCCTCCCTAAAAAAAATTCGTCATCGAATTTTAGAACGTACTTGATTAAAAAAGATTCAGATATTGCTTTTTTATCTGCTACTTAGTTTCTAAAGTGGCCTCCTCAACCTTGTGGTTTCTCCAAAGAATTTTGACCACAGAGATTTTCTTGTTCCTTAACTCTTTAACTCTATATACTAGAATTTTCAATGGTTCTTCTTCATGTGTCAAATCTAATTATAACTCAATTTCCTCTAGAGTGATGACATGTGAAGGATCTGACCAATATCTTCATAGCATAGATACATGAAATATTTCGTGTAGTTTGCTTATCTCTGGTAGTAAGGCTAACTAGTAAAACAATGGTCCTGTAGCTCAAACCAATTAAGTGGAACCTTACATCTTCTTCCAGACAATACTTCAAATGATGCCATTCTGGTGCTTTCCTGGTAATTATTATTATAAGCAAATTCAGCTAAAAGAAGATACATTTTCCATGATCTTTTCAATTCAATTACACAAGCCGTTAACATATCCTTTAAAATTTGGATAGTTCATTCTGATTGTTTATCTGTTGAGGATGAAAGGCTATGCTAAAATTGAGTCGAGTACTCAAGGCTTTATTCAAAGATTTCCAAAATCTTGAAGTAAACTTTGGATCTCTCTCAGATACTATCGAAATTATGTAACCGAACTACCTCTTTAATATATAACTCAGCATACTTGTCTATAGAATAATCTATTTCGAACAGAAATGAAGTGTACTGATTTAGTCAATCTGTCAACCATTGCCCAAGTTGAATCTTTCTTATTCGGTGTCAAAGCTAACCCTGTTACAAAATTCATAGCTACTAGTTTCCCCTTTCCACTAAGGAATAGAAATCGATTGCAACAATCCAGACTGCACCTGATGTTTTGCTTTTGCTTGCTGACATGTCAAGCATTTAGAAATAAACCCAGTTATAAATATTTTTATGCATGACCACCAATATCAATCTTAGGTCTTGATACATCTTGTTTCCACTTGGATGCATAGTCAAAGGACTATAATGTGTCTCAAACAGAAGTTCTTTCTTCAATTCTTCATCAATTGAAATATAAATTCTTGCTCGATAATACAAGCATCTTTCAAATTAACTTTAAAGTCTTTGGTTTCACCATTTTTCACTTGTTTGAACCTTGATAACACTTCTCATCTTTTCTTTGAAAATATTTTTATTCATTCAAATAAATGATACATATTTCCTTAGTATCTTGGTCATTGGAGAAGTAATCATTGAAAAATTCTTTACAAACTTTCTATAATAATTAGCTAGTCTCAAGAAACTTCGAACCTCTGATATATTCTTTGGTATTTTCCAATCAACTATAGCTTATATCTTATTGGGATTCACTCTTATTCATTTTTCCGAAACCACATGACCAAGAAAAGTAACTTCCGGAAATCAACATTTATACTTTGATAATTTGACATATAGTTTCTTTCCCCTAAGGATCTGAAGAACAATTCGAAGATGAGCATCATATTCCTCTCTTGTCTTTGATTAAACCAAAATATCATCAATAAATATCATCACAAACTGATCCAAATAAGATTGAATTATTCAGTTCATCAGATCCATGAATGCAGGAGAATTAGTCAATCCAAACAGCATTAATACAAACTCATAATGTCCATACTAAATTTGGAAAACCGTCTTTAGAATATCTTCTTCCTGAATCTTCAACTGATGATTCCCAAATCAAATATCAATCTTGGAAAATACAACTGCACCCTTTAGCTGATAAAAAAGATCATAAATCCTTGGAAGAGGGTACTTATTCTTCATTGTTACTTTATTTAGTTGACGATACTCTATACATAATCGTATAGATCCATCTTTCTTTTTCACGAATAACACCGGTGTGCCCCAAGGTGACACACTTGGTCTTATAAAACCCCAATCCAACAATTCTTGTAATTGTGCTTTTAACTCTCAAAGCTCGACTGGCGCCATTCTGTACGGGACCATCAATAGGGGTGCAGTACCAGGTAATACCTCTATTTTAAATTCTACTTCTTGATTAGGGGTAATCCTGGTAATTCATCAGGAAATACCTCTGGATACTCATGAACCGTAGGAATATCCTCCAATTTAATTTCGGCAGTTTTGGTATCCACCACATTTGCTAAGAAAACTTGGCAGCCTTGTAGCAACATTTTCTTAGCAAAAACAACTAAAATCACATTAAATAGAAGATTCATCCTTTCACCCACTACTATTATTCTTCACCTTTCGAATTTTTCAAGATTAATCGCTTTAAGCGACAATCCACAATAGCATGGTAAAAAGATAACCAATCCATGCCTAATATCATTTCAAATTCTTCAAAAGGTAGCTCCATTAGGTTTGCCAGAAACTCAGTTTCCTACACCTTTTTCGGACAATTTCTACATATCCAACTCATCCTTATATTATAACTCAACAATTTTGTAGCCACTATACTACTCGAAATGGGTTCCAAGAGGATATCTCGTTCACCACTCAACTTCGTACTTATATACAACTATTTATGACCCTATGGATATCAAACTATACCTTCAAATCTCTATATCATACATTGGGCTTTATATCATCATTTATGTCATCAATGGCAACATATATCAATATATATCAACATTGGGCAGTTCATACCCGAAATAACATTTCCATTCATCAATGTAAGTAATCATATAATCAATGCATTTTATATTTCAATTCTTGACTTATTCATATTATATCAACCATATGTTCACTGACATAAATATCAATGTATTATGATATGCATGCAATTGCACTAACCTGGGCCATTTATTATCTTTCCTCACTAAGCTTACTCATTAATCTTTTCATTTCCTTGAATACTTGTACTTTCCCCAGTATTTCTTGCAAATGTAGAAAACAATTGAATATACTTATTACTATACACTTACTTAATTCGAGTCTAACATTGTCAATAAAATACTAATGTTTGCCATATATCTCATTTTGGGTCCTTAGTGACGATTTTGAACACTTGGCAACTATTCATGCCTTAATTTTCAATTCTTCCATTTTAATCCTTTACTTTCTCATTCTTGCCAAAATGGTCCTTTCTTTATCAATTCAAGCTAATTTGATCATAATTTCAACAATTTACAGTTCAGTCTCCCTTCAAAACAAAATTTCCAAAACCATACCCTTATTTTCCTCAAATAGCTGAATAGGTCCCTAAGCTTTTCCAAATATTCAATTTGGTCCCAAAATGATAAAATAAGCTTCTAATATCACAATTCCACTATTTTCATTACCAAAATAATATTTGACAAATTAGTCCTTAATTTCTTGGAAATGCCAAAATGGTCCTCAACAATTCTAAAATATATAATTTGGTCTTAAATTGTCAATTCAAGCTTGAAACATCATTTTCTATTCATTTCCATCATCAATTAAATTTTGACAATTTAGTCCTAAATTTCTTCAAAATTTTGAATTAGTCCCTAAAGGGAATTTGACCATGAAACATCAAAATTGAACTTCCAACATCGATATAATGCTTCAAACATCATAATCTAACCATTTTCATCATTAATTCTCCAAACCCTAACAAATCCCTAAATTTTAAGATTAGGGTTCATGAGTTTCAACATGAAATTAACTTGATTTCAAGCTTGATTTCAACAAAACTAAGCTTAATTCATCATCTACTACTTTAATTAAATCAAAATCCATGAAACCCTAATTTCTTTCTCTTCAAAACCGTAACATAAACTTCATAATTCCATGAAATTTTACTATCAAAATATAGAGAATGAAGAGTAGATCACTTTACCTCAAAGAACCTTGCTTGAATTCTTGATCAAAAGCCTTGAAAATAGCTTGAGAAAATTTTTGCTATTTTCTCCCAAATTTCCTATTGGTTTCAAAAACACAAAAAGAAGATGAACTAAATTGTTCATCTTTTTTTTACTATTAAAATCCATTAATAAATAAGAAAATGACACATGTTTCTTTAAAAATGAATTTTAAATTTATTTTTCACTCTTTCCAAAATTACCCCTCAAACTAAATCAAATTTACAACCTAGTTCAAAATTGTGCCATCCCATTACATTTGAACTAGGTTAGCTCCAATCCAACCGGCCATCATCATTAAATAATCATAAAATATCATTTATGATTTTTTTTCAATCCAATTCCCGATTTTCACCGTCTACGATTTTTCCTTTATCAAACTATCAACTCTAATTCAGGAATCATATATTTCCTAATTTCATGAATAAATTCATATTTTCATATAAAATCCTTCATTTAATAAAGTCAAACTTAGAAATTTGACTCGATCCAAAAATACTGATAATTACCCGAAATCTCTGTCGGGTCGCATATTTCTTGAAAATCCTTCATCAGACATTTATACAAATCTTTCCTACTTCTTCTGAGTCCTTTTTACTGATCAAAATACTTATATGTGACACTTCCCAAAAGGTCACCCAAAACTTTCTCTAATCTAAGCACGCTTAACAATGTTATTCGATCAAAATTTCATATTTTCTACTGCATTCTAACCTCCAAAACTATTACCAAAATTCTTATTCTGATCGAATTTATCCTCATAATGAATAAAAATTATTTTTGGGAAGATTTATATTTAAGTCCCTAAACTTTTACCAACTTTTCATTTTGGTCACTCACTTTTATCTTTTGTCATTTTAGTCACTAAGTTAGCCTTGTGCCAAAACCTTAGTACCCTTGTATAACTTAGCAAGATTTTCGGGGTATTACATGCAACACATGCATTACCTCTACACTACCAAGGCCCATCCTCCAATTGAGAGTAAACATTTCCAATGCGTCACCTCTACGGTCGCAGCCGGAGTAAAAGCCATTGAAGTATTACCTCAACAATATTGGGGTTCACATGGTCGGAGTAAATACTTTCAATACATCACCTTTACGAACCATGTGCGACTTATTATAGTGCACTTTAAATCCTATGTCCGACCAACTATTTCCGATAACATTTCCATAACCTTTTCATGTCATCACTTGCCAATATAATCTATTTCATTAACATAAATTCACTGTTTTCATATGCATCAATTAAAACCATTTATCTAATGCTCTCAACCAAGCATTACCAATGTTCAACAACATTAACAAATCATACATTACCTCCAAATGCATCATCATTATTTTATAAACATTTTCCAGCATTAAATCATGCTCAAATCATGCATATACAGTGAGAAATCAATTCATTAAAACAAGTGCATTTAAACCAATTGCCAAACCGAGTTCGAGAGAGAATTTATCCTTTTCTTACATTCGAGCTTAGACCAGCATTTCAAGCTTGATCTAAACTCTCAAACACAACTTTCAAACCTTTGTAAAGATGTAAAACACATTCTCACTCACCGACACACAAAGCCTAGCTTGCCAATACATTAAACACGTCTCCAAAGCTTCCGAAATGTTCATTCAAGCTTGAAGATTAGCTTCCCCTATTTTATCATACAAAAAGAGAGGATTCAATTCATCAAAATGCATTCCACAGCCCAGCAACATCAATTCACATAAAACCTCAACATACTCTACTCAATTTCTCTCCACAACAACCGGAATCAACATCAAACATCTTCCAAACTTAACCCAGCCAAAACCTAACGTTTTAATCCATCAGTTAACATCAATTATCATCTAAAAACATTTTAACATCATCCTTATATCTTCAACATTCATTAGACATCCACAACTCCTGAAAAACTCACAACTAACAACCTAGAAAATTAGAGATTCACTTAGTTTCAGGATTCCATTGTGAAAATCAACTTATTAACATTATAACATATCAAAATCATGGTTAGAATCAATCAAGAACTCAGCAAAATAGAGCCTATACAAAAATACATCAATCTCATCATTTAAACCTAATTTAACCAATTTCCCATAATTAAATCATCAAATCAAGTTAGAAAACATATGTAAATGTTAAATAACTTGGGAATTTCAGTAAAAAACCTTATATTAGAGGAGAAGAATGAAGATCACCTCTAACCTTGGCTTTCCCCTTGATTGGATGGTTTTACATGAGACAACAAGATTAAATCAAATAGGTTTTGTTAGGAAATCATTAAGAATCCATTTGGAAATAAAAGAATGTTGAAATCAAGTGATTACCCGAGGAAATTGAAGTAGAAAATAGTGTTTGGCTGGAGAGAATTTGAGAGAAAATCTTTTGGTGAAAAGTTAGTTACGTAAAGTTTTCTTTAAATGCTAATTATGAAATTAACTTCCCCAATCCTTTTTATTCAATTAAAAACCTTTTTAAAATATCCAATTAAAAAAAAGTCTGATATTAGACATTGGCCAAATAGCTTTAAAACTTTACATTTTGGTTACTAACCAAAATGTCCAATTTCAAAATATCTTTTTGTAAAATTGATTTCACCAAACCCTTTAACATATTATTAAATGATTTTATAATATTTTTCATAATTTTTCCTCACTCAAAAATATTTATTCCCATTTAAATCCCGAAACTGAATCGAATCCTCTAATTCGATCCATCAAACCATCTAATCAACCTAGAAAACTCCTTGGCCCAAAGCTGGGGGTGTTACAACTCTCCCTCTTTAGAAATTTCGTCCTCGAAATTTACCTAATGGAAACAGATGCAGAAACTACTCTATCATGTCCGACTTACTCTCTCACGTGGCCTCCTCAACACCGCGTTGTCGCCACAACACCTTAACAAGCTCGATCATCTTGCCACAAAGAACTTTCTCGAGTCAAGGATCTCCACTGGTTCCTCATCATAAGACAAATCCGGTTGTAACTAAAAATTCTCCACTGGCATCACATGCGACAGATCCGAACAATACCTCTGCAACATGGATACATGAAATGTAACACCCCCTTCCTGTATCCGTACACCGAACACGAGTCGGAAATGTCACAGAAATTTAAAGATTTTCTTACATGAAAAATCGAGACTATTTAAAATTTTCCATAACTTATAAGTAATTATATCAACATATCAAGATTACTAACATAACATATAATGGCAGGCTGGTTTAGTAGTTTAACAAAATAGACAAATTATTTCGTACATGCCACTATTCATAAACAAAACAAGGATGCCATAGATACCGAAATAACCTGTCGATAGGATATCTCTTTAGATAGAGATGATCATGCAACTGCTCCGCTTCTACTTTCAATTACCTACGTGTATAACCAAAATACACGCTAAGAATAACTTAGTGAGGCATAAGATGAGTAACATATATAAAAATACTTAAAAAAACATGATTCTTTCACAAGCATTATTTTCTTTGAATCATACATTCTTTAATGCAAGAAGGCATAACATAATCATTCTTTGACTTAAAAGCATACTTCATTTCATGAAATCATATAGCCGAAGGTGAATATCAAGTGATTAAGGTACGAGTTGTGTACTATAATGTACTATCCTTTACAAGCGACATGAAGTGTCGAATACAGGCACCACATTAAAGTGACAAATACGGGCGACACAAAATATCAAATACAGGCGCCACAAAATAAAGTGACGAATATGGGCAACACAAAATGTCGAATACAGACGCCACAAAATAAAGTGATGAATACGGGTGACACAAAATGTCGAATACATCTTAAGCTCATAATAGTATACCACAATATAATCCAACTCAATATTCTATTACCAAGGGCAAACTTTAAAACAATTCTTGCAGTAATGGTAGGTAACCCAAATTCCATACATACATACATTTATCATATAAAACATCTTCATAATGGAGCAGTTCATACTCCAATATGTTCAATAACTTTTCATGGTATACTACCATTTAAAACTATATCGAATAAATTCTCATGAAGATATCATGATATAAAATATGTGTAAGCATAAAGAATATGCCACAATCTTTAAATTATCAAAATAAAGTATCATGCTAAAAACATGTTTTGCTTTTATAAAATCTTTACCTTTTAGGCCGACTTATCACAAGTCTTCCTATAATATGTATGTTAACTAACATATAATTTATAAACATGTATGCACTCATATTAGCCTTGCAATATGATTTCCTATTCGATATTAGTCTCGAATTATATCCTTTCCCGGTCTGCTGGTACAATCTTGATTTTTATCAGAATCTACATTAAAAATAACTTATACCATTTCAAAGTATATGTTAGAACATACTTAATTCATATATAATAATGGAAAATAAATAAAATAACTATCCATTATTTACAAAAATTGATCCGATAAAACTTTCCATATTCAAATCAAAATTTCTCATACTTTTCTTTAAATCTCCAACTTTTCTCGATATTCATATTTTAGTTCCTAAAGACTTTTTTAAGCTTCCAAACACCATTTTCAAGCCAAATCCTTATATTTCTCATCATTTACACTTTAGGACCCAAACTTTAAAATTTACAACTTAGTCCTTAAATTTCTGAAATTCACAAATTGGTCATAAAGTTAGTATAAATTCGAAATCAACCTTCCAACCATTTAACTTGATTTTCTAACATAACATACTTCAAATATAAGCTTGGCGATCAAGTCCCTAAACTTTCCAATATTTAAAATTTGGTCCCTAATGTCAAATAATTAGGGATTTTCATTCTAAACAACTTATAACATCATAATAAACCTTTCTTCCTTCAATCACACCTTAAAATTCCCAACTTAGCATAAACCCTAATTTTTCATAATTCAAGAACATGAGTATTTCTTCGTCCTAACAACAAATTCAAGCTTAGATAACATCACTATCATTACATCCATCATCAAAATAATTTTTGCAAGAATTTCCCTTAACTTTTTATCATAACCAAATGGTCACCTATGCATTTCATGCATTTTTCAACATTTGAACCATAGAAACAACATCACATGCATCTTTCAAACAAGATCAACCAATAAAACGTAAGTTTCCATCATGTCCTTCATCCCACCAAATCATCAAACTCAACTTAGAGACATGGAAACTACACAAAACTTATACCAAAAGATAGGGAATTCAATGAAGAACAATTTCTTGTTTCATGTCTCAAGTCTAATTCCAATCATGAAAGCTTAAAAATTGAATTAAAATTTCTCTTACCTTGGCTAGAGCAATTCGACAACTTGAGGAAGATGGGATAAATATTTCCAACTTTTCATTTTCTTATTTTAATGCCAAATGGCATAATATACACCTAATTTAATTAATAAAATCCCTTAATAGTCAAATGACAATTATGCCCTTGAGTTATAACCAATCATGCTTCAACACTTGGTTATTCTTATCCAATAATCAATAATATTTATAAAGTAAGGTTGAAATGACCTTGTTGCCCTTAATGAGCCAACTTATCTTTAAAAATGCCATTTTCACCTATTTCACCCAAATACTGCATAGAATTGAATTTAAACCGAGTAAAAACGATTCAAAAACCATACTATCATATTCTTCAAGTCTTTCTAAGACTTCCCTAAAATTTTCATAGTTTGCTGAGTTCGAAAAATCATTTGAATAATTTCTGAAACTTATCTCCTTTATAACCTTTCACACAAATCCCGTACCAAAAATCCGATTCCCACCAAAATTTTTATACCGAGATAAACTATTCATTTTTGCCATAAAAATAATTATTGGGAAAATTACCATGTTGGTCCCTAAACTTTTCCCAACTTTTAACTTTAGCCACCCAACTTTAAAATTTTACATTTTAGTCACTATACTAAAACCACTTACTTCTGATTCTTTGCATTTTAGTCACTAAGCAAATATTGGGGTATTACAATTCTCCCCCTTAAGAAAATTCGTCCTCAAATTTTCAAAATGTACCTGTAAAAATATCGGGTTCTTCTCTGTCATTTCTATCATCACATGTCTGAATGTGATAGACTCTAGCTGAAGCTCGATCATCTCGACCTACAGTAGCTTCAATTTCCCTTCTAGAACCTACTTTGGATGATCCTGCAGATCCTCGGCCTCGACCTCTCTACATACCAACCAATCTCTCGGTCTGGACTGATCTATTATCTTGAATCGAGCAATACGTACAAAATGTCCTGTTTCACCACAGCGGAAACATGCTACTGTAATCCTCCAACATTCTCCATGATGATATCGATTACAATACTTACACTGAGGAGGTCCGGGTTTATTTCTAGAACTCTTTGTTGTTGTCGAAGTATTTTTTGAATTTTTCAGCTTGTTTCGCTTGTTCCTTGGGTGCTAAAAATTAAGATCTTTCCTGTTGTGAATATCCTTTACCTTGCTTTGATGATTGCGAAGTAAAAGCTGTCTCAACACTCATTTTCTGACTTTGGAATTCTTTCTCAGCTTTCTCTTTGACATTCTCCATCGCTTTTGCTCTGTTGACAACATCCTGGAAATCTTTGGGAGTAAAAGCCACCAATACTTCTTGATATCGTACATTCAACCCATTTATAAAGCTGTCCATAATGGCTTTCTCGTTCGGTAGCAGTTTAGAAGCAAATCTGCTCAATCTGTTAAATTCGTATTCATACTCATATACTGAACGATCCCCCTGTCTTAGATCCAGGAACTATTGTCTCATCTCTCGAACAAAAATATCTCCAATGTATTTCCTCCTAAACTCTAGGAGGAAAAAATGCAGTTTACTTCTTCATGAACACGGGCAGTGACGTTATTCCACCAAACCAAAGCTTGTTCCCTCAATAAGGAAACTAAACCTTCTAATTTTCCTCAGTCGTCACAATCGATCCAAGTCAACATAGTCTGTATGTCATTTAACTAGAAATCTGCAGACATTGGATCTGCATGACTTTCACCTTTAAAATCGGGAGCTTGCAGCTTCTTTAACTCTTTAGGTATAGAAATCCGAGGAGGTCTATTTATAATCGCATCCAGAGCTTGTAAAGATATGCCTCGATCTTGCTCTGGCATCTCCTGTTGTGCAGGCTGTTGTACCTCCTCACCGACTTCTGGGGCATTCTCAGGCCCCATCTGCTGAGTAGCATGTTGGGATCCTTCTCCCTCTGACATCTGTACTCATAACATTCACTTAAACTAATAAGCAATTGCATCCATCAAACAAGTATCATTTTCAAGTAAATACGACATCCTAGTGGCATGTACTCTTTAAAACACTTTCTTTGAGTTCAAATTTATCCAGAACCGACTAAACCTTTGCTCTGATACCAATAAGTGTAACACCTCATTCCAGTATCCGTACACCAAACATGATTCGAAAATGTCACAGAAATTTAAAGATTTTCTTACATTAAAAATTGGTACTATTTAAAAATTTCAATAACTTATAAGTAATTATATCAACATATCAAGATTAATAACATAACACGTAATGGCAGGGCGGTTTAGTAGTTTAACAAAATAGACAAATTATTTCGTACATGCCACTGTTCATAAACAAAACAAGGATGCCATAGATACTGAAATAACTTGTCGATAGGATATCTCTTTCGATAGAGATGTTGATGCAACTGCTCCGCTTCTATTTTCAATTACCTATGTGTATAACCAAAATACACGCTAAGAATAACTTAGTGAGGCATAAGATAAGTAACATATATAAAAATACTTAATAAAACATGATACTTTCACAAGCATGATATTCTTTGAATCATACATTCTGTAATGCAAGAAGGCATAACATAATCATTCTTTGACTGAAAAGCATACCTCATTTCATGAAATCATATAGCCCAAGGTGAATATCAAGTGATTAAGGTACGAGTCGTGTACTATAATTTACTACCCTTTACGGGCGACACGAAGTGTCGAATACAGGCAACACAGTAAAGTCACAAATACGGGCAACACGAAATATCGAATACAGACGCCACAAAATAAAGTGACGAATACGGGTGACACAAAATGTCGAATACAAGCGCCACAAAATAAAGTGACGAATACGGGTGACACGAAATGTCAAATACATCTTAAACTCATATTAGTAAACCACAATATAATAAAACTCAATATTCTATTACCAAGGGCAAACTTTAAAAAATTCTTGCAGTAATGGTAGGTAACCCAAATTCCATCCATCCATACATACATACATACATACATACATACATACATACATACATACATACATACATACATACATACATACATACATACATACATACATACATACATACATACATACATACATACATACATACATACATACATACATACATACATACATACATACATACATACATACATACATACATACATACATACATACATACATACATACATACATACATACATACATACATACATACGTACATGCGTACATGCGTACATACGTACATACGTACATACGTACATACGTACATACATACATACATACATACATACATACATACATACATACATACATACATACATACATACATACATACATACATACATACATACATACATACATACATACATACATCATATAAAACATCTTCATAATGGAGCTGTTCATACTCCAATATGTTCAATAACTTTTCATGGTATACTACCATTTAAAACTATATCGAATAACTTGTCACGAAGATATCATGCTATAAAATATGTGTAAGCATAAAGAATATGCCACAATCTTTAAATCATCAAAATAAAGTATCATGCTAAAAACATGTTTTGCTTTTATAAAATCTTTACCTTTTAGGCCGACTTATCACAAGTCTTCCTATAATATGTATGTTAACTAACATATAATTTATAAACATGTATGCACTCACCTTATCCTTGTAATATGATTACCTATTCGATATTAGTCTCGAATTATATCCTTTCCCGGTCTACTGGTACGATCTTGATTTTTATCAGAATCTACATTAAAAATAACATGTACCATTTCAAAGTATATGTTAGAACATACTTAATTCATATATAATAATGGAAAGTAAATAAAATAACTATCCATTATTTAAAAAAAATTGATCCGATAAAACTTTCCATATTGGAATAAAAATTTCTCATACTTTTCTTTAAATCTCTAACTTTTCTTGATATTCATATTTTAGTCCCTAAAGACTATTTTAAGTTTCCAAACACCATTCTCAATCCAAATCCTTATATTTCTCATCATTTACACTTTAGGACCCAAACTTTAAAAATTTACAACTTAGTCCTTAAATTTCCAAAATTCACAAATTGGTCCCAAAGTTAGTATAAACTTCAAAATCAACCTTCCAAATATTTAACTTGATTTTCTAACATAACATAATTCAAATATAAGCTTGACAATCAAGTCCCTAAACTTTCCAATATTTACAATTTGTTCCCTAATATCAAATAATTAGGGATTTTCATTATAAACAACTTATATCATCATAATAAACCTTTCTTCCTTCAATCACACCTTAAAATTCCCAACTTAGCATAAACCCTAATTTTTCATAATTCAAGAAAATGAGTATTTCTTCATCCTAACAACAAATTCAAGCTTAAATAACATCATTCTCATTACTTCCATCATCAAAATAATTTTTGCAAGAATTTCCCTTAACTTTTTATCATAACCAAATGGTCACCTATGGATTTTTCATGCATTTTTCAACATTTGAACCATAGAAACAACATCACAAGTGTAACACCCCCTGCCCGGGTTGGTAGCAAACCGGTTCGGGAGCGTTACCAAGGACATTACAAGCATATCAAAAAATGAATAAGCTAACTCATCCCTATTAGATGAGTTACTTAGCTAATAAGGAACCAAGTATAAATACTTAACACATAAGAAATCACCTTTACATTCATTATAGGTGACCACAAATTTCACTTTACATTATCATTCAACATTATCATTCGAAACCATAAAGCAAACAAGTTTCCATTTTCATTTCATTGTTCATTATCTTGATTTCATGTAACATTACTTACATAACTTACTAAACATGATCAATTGTACATACCTTGGTTCCAAGCAAGCAATGCCAAACCTTACCTTTTGGAATTTACCATTCAAGCATATAAAATACTACAACAAGGTATGTTTACACAAGTAATTATCACCCTATACAAGTCATTCGAATAACATAAAGGTCTAGGTCAATTTCTTTGAACATTCCTTAGACATATATCAATACTTATATGCGCAGCAAGATACATCTCCATTACATAGATTTAGAGATCATTACTTAATTTACATTAATATCCAAGTTCACAAAATAGTAGGCCCATTCAAGAACATATACATATATACAAGTAGCAAAATGCATGACCTAGTTTAACTATATACAAGACTAGGTGCCACCCACCGTGGAGCATTACAAAGTATAAGTGTGGATTCATACTTTAACTTGGCTTGTGCTTTGCTTCAAACGCAAGAAAGAAGCATCAAAATCAAGAGAATGCTTCAAATCATCTAACCTGTAGTTTGGGAAGAGTGAAAACGAGAGTGATAAGTACAAAAATGTACTTAGTGAGATAGTAACTAGTTCTAACCAATTTATAAGACTTGAATCAATTAGCTAAGTTTAAGCCTAGTCCAAGTTGGAAGCAATTCGATTTTAAGCTTTATACCTACTTGTCATTTCAAGCAATACATTAGGCACAATCGATGCAAGTAGGATTATAAGTCATCAAGTAGTTCAAGCATCATGTAAATTCAAGAATTCAAGTAGTTCAAGTATCATGTAATTCAAGAATCAAGTGGTTCAAGTATCAAGTAATTCAAGGATTCAAGTAGTTCAAGTATCACGTAATTCAAGAATCAAGTGGTTCAAGTATCAAGTAATTCAAGGATTCAAGTAGTTCAAGTATCATGTAATTCAAGAATCAAGTGGTTCAAGTATCATGTAATTCAATGTATCAATAAGCTTTATCTTTAATTATTTCTTATTTGCTTTCTTTAGTTTATGCCCTTGGTATTTAGTTGTCCAGGTAATCGAGTCTCCAACCAACTGTCGCCACAAGATGTACCATAGTATTGTACCGTAGTACTAGTCAACCCTCCTACTGTCACCAAAGACCACACAAATGTACCCTCCGTCTGTCGCCAGTTAGGGGCCTTAGCCCTGGACCGTAGTCCACCCTGACACAATGAGCTCTAGACTCTAAGGCATGCCCTTCTACCTATGACCACTAACAACCAAGGATTTGTTCAATTATGAATCATTTATTCAAGTATTACATGTTCAAGTCAAGCAATAGCTTATTCAAGGATCAATTCAAGTGAGACATTGCAAAATCAATCTTATATATACAGCCCTTAGGCCAATTGAGCCTTAGCTCTACACTTTGCAAATTAATCTTGTCATTCAAGCAAGCAATTAACATATGCCATCTCTTAGGCATCAAGCTAGATCTTCAATTCATGATTTATATCATATTAACAAGTATTCAATTCATAGAGATACATTAAGCATTCATTCGAATGGATCAAGGTCAAGGCATCAAGGCTCAAGTATTTGTTTTCACTTTTCTTCCTAGGTAATTTAACATCATACATGTTACTATTATTTCAAGTTTTAGCTTAAACCATTCTTCCCCTTTTTTTTCATCACAACCAAACTTAAATCATACATATTAACATGGCATCAAATAACAAGAAGTAAACATGCATCTTTGGTTAGGACTCCTATATTAAACTACATTCACAATACTCCAAGCTTAGCTAGTCTTGGATCCAAATTCCTTTGTGTTTGCCACTAGCTTGGCCACTCCTTTCCTCTTCCACAAGTTTTACTCCTTGCTATAACAATCCATACAAGTAAATCAAGGTCAAGACAAGTACATTCATTTATTCAAAACAAGGCAACAATACACATAATTCATCCAACATTCATTTCAAAACATCATGGTTGCTGCTGCCTGACAGCATGTGCACTGTTTACTTAAACATGCATAACTTTCAGTTCGTACGTCGGAATTTCAATTTGTTTACACCGTTGGAAAGCTAACTTAATTGTATTTCTAACCATATAGGCCTTGCATTTTAATTCTTTTCCAATTAATACAGTTTTTTTGTTTAAAGACAGGGTAATCACAACACTGGGTAGTTTGCACTGTCCCTAGTGTTTCATTTCAACAATCCATTCTACAATCCCGAATTCAATTCCATTTTCTCCTAATGAATTTAGACATGTTAAGGCACTGTCCAGTAATTTTTAAGCCTTAAATTCCATTTACACAATTTATGGTAAGTTTTCAAAGTTACTGCCCAGAACAAAGCATTCTGGGCAGATTACACTAGGCTAGAATTTTAGCTTCATGTTTCCCCTAAACAAGATTCTAACATTGTAATTCAACTTATTTTCATGTTCTTACATGTCTAGGTCAGTTTTAATTCACTTATCTATGTGATCATAACAGGGCATTTTATACAAAATCAATCATGTTTACACAATCTTCACTACCTATGTGATCAAAACAATTCCATTCTATGTGACATTCAAATCATACCAATTTAGTACCTAAATTTCTAGAAATCATAGCAATTTCCAGCATGAACATTCAAGTTTCCAGCAACATACATATTTCTTTTTTAGCAATTTGATCACAACATTCAAAATTTCAAAGAATCTTAGAACTATCATCACTAGAACATGCATATCTTCCATCCTAATCAAATTAGGCAGCAACCACATCAAAATTCAAGATGTAAACATGAAATTCAAGTGAAGAATCAAGTATTTACCTTCCTACCAAGAAGCTATGCACACAATGTCAATAATTTTGAGCTAAACTAATCCCAAAATTGAGTTCTCTCACTAATCTCTCTCAATTTTGGCTATGGCAGCAAGAATGAAGAAGAAGATGATTCAAATTGGTTCTCTCTTCCTTTCCTCACAATGGCCGGTTCATTACACCCCATTTTCCACATGTGTAATAACCTTGACACATGTATTCCACAACCTCTAAATAGTCTAATTACACATGCAAGTTTGTTGTTTTATTCTTGTTTCATTTTGGTCATCTTAATTTGGTTCTCTAACTTGTTGGCTATAACATTTTAATCCTTTAATTATGTTAGCTAATGTTCTTTCTCAATTAATTTCCAATTCTTTCAATTTGACTAACACCTAATTCAATTAGTTAATGACTTAAAATAGTGGTAACTTTCCTCGGCCCGGTTTAGGGTGTTACAACAAGCATATTTCTAACAAGATCAACCATTAAAACATAAGTTTCCATCATGTCCTTCATCCCACCAAATCATCAAACTCAACTTAGAGTCATGGAAACTACACAAAACTTATACCAAAAGATAGAGAATTCAATGAAGAACAATTTCTTGTTTCATGTCTCAAGTCCAATTCTAATCATGAAAGCTTAAAAATTGAATTAAAATTTCTTACCTTGGCTAGAGCAATTCGGCAACTTGAGGAAGATGGGAGAAATATTTCCAACTTTTCTTTTTCTTATTTTAATGCCAAATGGCATAATATACACCTAATTTAAGTAATAAAATCCCTTAATAGTCAAATGACCATTATACCCTTGAGTTATAACCAATCATGCTTCAACACTTGGTTATTCTTATCCAAAATAATCAATAATATTTATAAAGTAAGGTTGAAATGACCTTGTTGCCCTTAATGAACCAACTTATCTTCAAAAATGCCATTTTCACCTATTTCACCTAAATACTGCATAGAATCAAATTTAAACAGAATAAAAACGATTCAAAAACCATACTATCATATTCTTCAAGTCTTTCTAAGACTTCCCTAAAATTTTCATAATTTTCTGAGTTCGAATAATCATTCAAAATAATTTCTGAAACTTATCCCCTTTATAACTTTTCACACAAATCCCGTACCAAAAATACGATTCCCACCAAAATTCTTATCCCGGGATAAACTATTCATTTTTTCCATAAAAATAATTATTGGAAAAATTACCATGTTGGTCCCTAAACTTTTCCCAACTTTTCACTTTAGCCACCAAACTTTAAAATTTTACGTTTTAGTCACTGTACTAAAACCACTTACTTCTGATTCTTTGCATTTTAGTCACTAAGCAAATATTGGGGTATTACTTGAAACACATCATGAATCTTCTCCAACTTAGGAGGTAAGCTCAACCGATAAGCCACAAGACCTATACGTTCCAACACCTCATACGGTCCAATAAACCTCGGACTTAACTTTCTTTTGTGCCCAAAGCGCAACAACTTTTTCCTAGGTGAGACTTTCAAGAAAACCTTTTCACTAACCGCGCACATAAATTCCATTCGCTTCAAATCTGCATAGGATTTCTGCCTATCCGAGGCCGCTTTCAAATGATCACAAATAAGCTTCACCTTCTCATTCGTATCTTTCAACACATCAGGCATGGAAACATACTTTTCCCCAGCCTCAGCTCAACACAAAGGTGTACGACACTTCCTACCACACAAGGCTTCATACGGTTCCATCTTTATACTTGCATGATAACTATTATTGTACGCAAACTCCACCAAAAACAACTATTTTTCCCAAGTTTCTTGGAACTCAAGGATGCAACATCTTAACATATCCTCCAAAATCTGAATCACATGCTCAGATTGACCATTCGTCTGAGGATGATAAGAAGTAATAAAATTCAAGCAAGTACTCAAAGCTCGATGCTAACACTCCCAAAACCTTGATGTAAACCATGGATCCCTATCCAAAACAATTGGCTTGGGCACTCTGTGCAACCTCACAATTTTAGAAATATAAAGATCCTCCAACTTATCCAAGGTATAGGTCGTATACACTGGCAGAAAATGTGCACACTTCATAAACCGATCAACAATCACCCAAATGGAATTCTTCTTAGCTGGTGTCAAAGGTATCCCCGACACAAAATCGATGGTGATCCTCTCCCATTTCTACTCCAAAATTCTCAATGGTTGTAACAACCCTGAAGAAAACTGATGTTCAGCCGTCACACACTGACATACATCTAGAACAAAATCAGCTACATCCTTTTTAAAACCCACCCAATAGTACTCTTCCTTCAAATCTCGATACATCTTGGTACTACCGGGATGCATAGCAAAAGGACTAGCATGTGCTTCGGTCAAATCCTCCTCCTCAACTCCACATTACTAGGCACCACTATCCGATCTTTAAAACACAACACCCTATCACCATTAAAGGGAAAATTCGTAGGATTTCCATCCATGATATCCTTTCATGCGGTATCAACGCCTCATCATAAGGTTGATTTTCCTTAGTCAACTAAGACGAAGATGGCTTCACTTGCAACTCAGCCAACAAACCACCATCACGTGTCACACTCAACCTTGCAAACATGGTAGTTGCAACTCAGCCAACAAACCAACATCATTCTTATATCTCTATATCTTCAACGCAAACACTACTGCAACAAGCTCTAGGTCATATGTATGGTAGTTGCGCTTCTGCACCTTTAACAGCCTCGATGCATAAGCTACAACCTTCCCACCTTGCATCAACACACATCCTAAACCAACGTAGGATGCATCGCTATAAACCACAAACTCTTTTCCTAGCTCAGGTTGAATTAAGATTGGAGCTTGTGTCAAAGCTTCCTTCAACTTCTCGAAAGCTTGTTGTCTAGCTTCCGTCCACTAAAAAACGTACATCCTTTTGCAACAACTTGGTCAACGGAGTAGCAACCCTTGAGAATCCATCCACAAAACGAAGATAATAACTTGCCAACCCCAAGAAACTATGGACTTTCGTTACTGAATTGGGTTGCTTCTAATTCACAACCATCTTAACTTTTTTGCGGATCAATCCGGATACCCTTCGCTGAAACAACATGGCCAAGAAAAAGCACTTCTTTAATCCAAAACTCATACTTGCTTAACTTTGCATAAAGCTGGTTATCCAATAAGGTTTGCAACACAATTAGCAAGTGTCGATCATAATCCTCCTCAATACGGGAGTACACAAGAATATCATCAATGAACACTACTATGAATTGATCCAAGAATTCATGGAACACCAATTTATCATGTCCATGAATACCTCGGGCTTATTCGTCAACCCAAACGGCATCACAAGAAACTCATAATGCCCATACCTCGTACGAAAAGCAGTCTTCGGCACATCTTTATCTTTAACATTCAACTGATAGTATCCAGATCTCAAATCAATCTTGGAAAACACCGTAGCACCCTAAAATTGATCAAACATGTCCTCAATTTATGGTAAAGGGTACCTATTCTTTATTTTCTACTTGTTCAGTTGCCGATAGTTAATGCACGTCCTTAAAGTGCCATCATTCTTTTTTCACAAACAACACTGGTGTTACCCACGGTGACACACTAGGTCGGATAAAAACACGGTCCAAAAACTCCTAGAGTTGCGTCTTCAACTCTTTTGGTGCCATGCGATACGGTGAAATCAACACTAGATTCGTATCAGCATACGTCTCAATACAAAACTCTACCTCTCTATCCGGTGCCAATCCAGGCAACTCATCTGGAAACACCCTCAAAAAATCACAAACAGTATGGATATCCTTAGTCCACACTTCTTTCATATTCGGGTTCATAATATAAGCCAGATATGCTTGACACCTAGCAACTTCTGCGCCTCCTAGGATGAAACCACATTGGAGAAGAACTTAACATTCTCACCAACAACTACCACCTCATAATCATCATCAAGTTTCAACGAAACTCGCTTGGTCTCAAAATCGACCACAACCTGATGCTCGAACAACCAAACCATACCCAAAATCATATCAAACCAAGAAATGAAAACTCCATCAAATCAGCCGCGAAAATGTGACCTTGAACCATCAAAGAATACCTCCTATAAAACCTTCTCGTAACAACTATCTCTCCAAAAGAACTTGTTACTTGCATACCCACATCTAACATTTCTACTGGTATCAAGCAAATACTTATGCTCATGCAAAATGTATGAATGCGTAGAACTAAAATCTATCAGAGAAAGTAAAGACATAGACTGCAAGGTAAAAATACTTGCTATCACATCATTGTCATTCCTCTTTTCACGATGTGCATAGATCCTCGCTAGTCTACCACCCTCAGGTCAAACCGCCATTGTATGTACTACAGTCCTCTATCCTTCATCTTTTCTCTAGAAATTACCTCGATCGAGCCCACTGCCTTTCTATGGTGCAACAATAGGTGTAGGAGCCCGCATACCTCTAGCTAACATTGGGCAATCATGCCTCATGTGATCCCCAGACCCACAACCCTAACAAGAATTATTCACAACGAGCACAGGAGTCAGACGAGCTCATCCTACCTGTAGGACAGTCACGTCTAACATGATCCTTCGATCTATAGCCCCAACAGACTTTTGTCGATCTCCAACAGACCCCAGAGTGTCGCTTCCCACAATGAGCACACTCGGGTAGCTGTCCTTTCCCAGCTAGACCCTCACCATGACCAAACTCTGGTTGATGCCTTCGATCACGGTGCCTCTTGTATCGGCCACCGTTGGAACCAAAATCCATAGCTTTCTTCCCAGAGCCAAAGCCTCCTAGATGAAGATATAAATCCAAACTCTACTCGATATCCTTTTCATGTATAACCAATATGTTGAAATCTATATTGTCAATGGCCAACATATATGTCTTAACATCATGCTCCAATCCATAGAAGAATCGATTACAACGATACCTCTCATAAGGTACCAACTCGGGCGTATACTGACTCAGCCTTACAAACTGTAGCTCATACTCAGATACGAACATACTGCCCTGAACTCACGTTTCTTCTTATCCAAGTATCTAACCTCCAAATGCTTCTTTCTGAAGGTAGCCTAAAAGAATTCCCATGTCACAGCATCGGGTTCCATGCCCACGATCACAGTAGTCCACCAAATGTATGCATTACCCTGCAATAGAGACACAACACATCCCAGCTTATGAGTATCATTGCACCTTATCTAATCCAAAATCTGATCTGTACTGGCAAACCACTTCTCAGATGCCTCGGGTGCCAAAATTCGAAAATAATATCAATCACCTTCCAAACTTAACCCAGCCAAAACCCAATGTTTTAATCCATCAATTAACATCAATTATCATCCAAAAACACTTTAACATCATTCTTATACCTCCAGCATTCACTAAACATCCACAACTCCTCAAAAACTCATAACTAACAACCTAGAAAATTAGAGATTCATTTAGTTTTGGGATTCCAATGTTAAGATCAACTTATTAACATTATAAAACATCAAAATCATGTTCAAATCAAATGAAGAACCCAACAAAATAGATCCACAACGAAAAGCAATCAAATACTTCAATTAAACCTTGATTTAATCATTTTCCATAATTAAATCATTAAAACTCATTAGAAAACATATGTAAAGCATCAATAACTTGGGAATTTCAGTAAAGAACCTTATATTAGAGGAGAAGAACGAAACTCACCTCTAAACTTGGCTTTCCCCTTAATTGGGTGGTTTTATATGAGAAAACAAGATTAAATCAAATAGGTTTTGTTAGGAAATCATTAATAATCCATTTGGAAATAAAATAATATTGAAATCAATTAATTACCTAAAAAATTGAAGTAGAAAAGAGTGTTTGGCTTGAGAGAATGTAATATCCCAAAAATTTGTTAAGTCAGTTAAGGGCCATTTAGTACTAAGATTATAGCATAAGGCTAACTTAATGACTAAATTTACATTAATACAAAAGCTAGGATTCCTTAGTTAGAAGATTCTAAAAGTAGTTTTGGTGATTTGAAAATGTCATGTGTTAGAGAATAAGGTGATAAGTGTTTATTTGAAGTTTGGTCCGAATTTGAAAAGAATAAGGCCTAGTGATCAAAAATAGAATTTTTGATATCAGTTTTAGAAATTAAAATGCAGTATAAGGTATCAAATTTTGATCGAACAAAAATTGTTAAGCGTGCTCAAGCCAGGGAAATCTAGGTTGGGTGACCACTGAGAAGTGGCATATAAACGAGTTTTTATCGACAAAAGGAGTCAGAGTAATTAGAAATTGTTTGTATGAATAGTTGCTAGAGAATTTTCAAGAGAATTTTATCCGATAAAGATTTCGGGTAATTATCGGTATTATAGACCATGTCAAAATTCCTCAGTTTGACTCCATAAATATGGGAGATTTTATATTATAATATGGACATTAGAAAATGTGAAAATTTTGAATTAAACTCGATTGTTCAGAAATTTTAAAATCGTATTAAGTGAATCTCGGGGATTTGAATTGAATAAATATCATAAAATAAAATTTTATGATATTTTATAAGATGGCCGGTTAAGGAGGGACTAATTTTGGTTCAAATGTAATTGAGTGGCATTTTTGAAGAAGAATTGTAAATATGAATTTAGTTAAAGGGCAATTAGTACTTTGGATTAAAATGAATTTAATATTCATTTTAATTTGACAATTGGCAAAATTAAGTTTAATTAGGATAAAATTAAGTAGTTGAACAAACTTTTGTCCATCCTTTCTTGCTTATGCCGTGGAGAAGGAAGAAAGAAGAGAAAGAAGAAAACTCCATTTTTCAAGCTAATTTTGAAGGTTTAAAGGCTAGATTCAAGTACAATAAATTACGTTCTGGAGGAGACTAAGGAAGGTACAAGTGCGAGGTGTAAAGAAAAAGTAACTAGTTAAGCTTAGTGAGGCTACAAACTTTTGTACTGCTATAGGTGAGTGCATTTCTATGCATATGCTATATAGAAAAAGGTATGAACTGCCATTTTTCATAAATGATAATCTATGATTACTAATAATTTGAAATGCCCAAGTATTATGTTATGAGAGTCCATGGTATAGTTGGATATCCATAGAGTCCTTAGCAGCTGCATCATTCAAGTTATGTTATGTATACATGTTTTTGTGACTACTCCGGTGTCACACCCACCTTGGGGACCCAAGCCCATGGTGCCAAGTGCACTAAAGAGGTGCTTTTATGAGGAGCAAAGAGCGTCCTTGAGTACGTACTCATCTTAACGTTATGTTAGACACTACGGTGTCTTATCAAGATGACTCGCATACCTTGATCTCATATAATAGGCTTTGGGCTATGTTAAAGAATATTGTTATACAAACAATTTCTTGATGATTATAGAATATTGATAGCATGATTCTTATGTCAGTTTTGATAAATGATATAAATTGTATTAGGACTCGCTTGCCATTTTACAGGAAATGTAATGCATTTTCATATGATATGTTGTATTGCATCATTTCATGTTTTGCTAAATGAGTTTAATTGCCTCACTAAGTTTTTCTTAGCGTGTGTTTTATTTCACATGTAGGTTCTCCGGATTAGACTAAAGAGGAGGAGTTGTACTTTTGGAAAAAAATCAAGTCACTACTAGTAAGCTACAGTATGTACATCTTAAATGTAGTTTGGTAACTAATGGGTATGTATATATCTATATATTTTTAAAGTGAACTATTTTGTAAGCATAAATTTATAACTTAAATATATGCTATTATGGATGTATAAAATTAGAAATATGGATTGCTAATAGTAGCAATAAATTTTGGTATAGTTAAAATAATTGTTTAACCTTTACGCATAGAAATAAAAAAAATTAAGTTAATATTTCTTTTAATCGACTCTGTAATATTTTAGTGTATATTCGACTTACGAGTATATGTTAAGGGTGTTACATTTTAGTGGCATCAGAGCTATAGGTTTAGCCGATTCTGGAGGTTAAACAGAGACTAATATGATTTGTTATTAAGTACATACCCCTAGGATGTCATGTTACTAATGTACTATGTGTGTAACTTGATTTGGCTCCTCACTAACATGAATAGGTTATAGTGCTAATAGATAATGTCGGATACTGCGGGATCACGTCATGCAAGGGATTACGAGGATCCAGAAGAGGTCCAAAGTGGAAGCTATGAAGTACAACATGCTCCAGCTCTAGTTTCTGCCCCAGCTGAGCCACCTGCGTAGTAGGGAGCTCCAGCACAAGAACATGGTGCCTTAGTACAAGCCTTAGAGGCTATGGTTAATAGACTTTAGCCTCCAGTGCCCGCACCAGCCCCGACACTTGCACCAGTAAGAACGTCGACTGCTAATGAGCTTAAGAAGTTAGGAGCTCCTAAATTTCATGGAGAAAATGGTCCGATGGCTACCGACTTATGGCTTAATGATATCAAAGTCATGATAGAGGAGTTAAACTGCACAGATGTTGAGAAGCTAGAAGGAGCTGTATCCTTGCTGAGGGAACATGCTCGAATTTGGTGGTCCAATGCCACTGAGCTGGTACTTGTTGAGGAAGTGACTTGGACATTCTTCCAGGAAGCGTTTAAAGCCATGTATGTTGGCGATCAGTTTAAGAGAGAGATGTTGCAGCAGTTCCTGGGCTTGAAGCAAGGTACTCGCACTGTCTACGGTATGAGCTAGATTTAACAGATTGAGTTGGTATGCATCTAATTTGATACCGACTGAGAAGTCCCGATATAAGTGGTTTATCGAGGGACTTCACTCGAGGCCTAAAGAGTTTTTCTTAAGCATGGATTTGTCAGTTTACTAGGATGCTGTGAATAGACTAAAGGCTATGGAGAGAGCCTACTTGGAGAGAGTTAAGGCTCAATCCTGTCGAGCGTCGAAAAGGTACAACGAGACTTCTACCTCGACACAGTCTAAATGAGGTAGAGGTAATCGACCTCAAAGCATAGTTGAGTCAGGATCTACACGAAAGAATCATTCTTTAGGGAAATCATAGAATGCTTGATCATTAGCTTTTGAAATGAGCAGGCCTTTGGTTCCACAGTGCGAGATTTGCAGAAAGTGGCATCTGGGAGTTTGCTGAGCAGATACGTGAGCCTGCTATAGATGCGGTAGTACCAAGCATTATATTAGAGATTGTCTAGAGAAGCAGGTCAAAAAGCCTACTCAAACTGAAAGATCTACAACTGTTTCTTTCTGAGGTCGAGGTTGAGGTGGTGGACAACCTAGGATATCGATACAATGAGTCTCTAAAGTTGCATCTAACAGGGAATTCTGGACCTCAGCTTGAGTGTACAATATTCGCACCATTAAAACATTATCGCAGGTACATTTTAACTTTTGGATGAGCCTATATTTATTTTAATTGATCCGGGTTCGACTCACTCGTATATTAGTACTAAGATAGTAGCACAACGGAAGATACCTTTGGAGAATATTTCTATTGATGTGATTGCCAGTAATCCTCTTGGGCATAGTGCTAGAGTAACCCGGATATGTAAAAATTGTCCGTTAGTGATTCAAGGAATTAAGTTCCTGGAAAATTTAATGGAGCTTCCATTCCATGAATTTGAGATTATTCTTGGAATAGATTGGTTATCTGCATATGAGGCAGAGGTTCAATGTAAAAAGAAAAAGTTGGTACTTCAAGGACCTGATGGTTCTGAAGTAGTCGTTGTGGGAGAAAGAACTGACTATTTAGAGTCAGTGATTTTTGTGACAATAGTTCAGAGGTTGTTGTGCAATGGATGTGAGGCGTGTTTAATTTATGTGGTGGATATGCAAATTTCACCCAAGAAGATTGAAGACTTTCTGACTGTGAGAGAGTTTCCAGATGTATTTTCGGATGAGTTGCCAAGATTACCTCCGGATAGAGAGGTACAGTTTGGGATTGATGTTTATCCTAGAACTGAGCCAGTATCTATGGCACTATATAGGATGGCGCTAACCGAGCTAAGGGAGCTGAAAGCTCAATTGCAAGAATTGTTTGACTGGGGTTACATTCGACCGAGTGTATCACTATAGAGTGCTCCGGCATTATTTGTAAAGAAGAAAGATGGTTCCCTATTATTTTGTATAGATTACCGACAACTGAATAAGATAACTATAAAGAATAAGTACCCATTACCACGAATTAAAGATTTATTTGATCAAGCAGCTGTGTTTTCAAAGATAGATCTTCGATCAGGGTATTATCAGCTCAGGGTTAAAGAGGAAGATATACCAAAGACAATGTTCAGGACTCGTTATGGACATTACGAGTTTTTGGTAATGCCATTTGGACTTACGAACGTCCCCGCTGCAATCATAGATCTGATGAATAGGGTATTTCAACCCTACTTGGACCAGTTTGTAATAGTCTTCATAGATGATATTCTGGTATACTCTAAGACGGAAGCTGAGCATGATTACCATCTTCGAGTGGTATTACAAACACTGAGAGATAAGCAACTTTATGCTAAGTTCTCCAAATATGAATTTTGGTTGTCAGAAGTTACATTCCTTGGACATGTGGTATCAACAAAAGGAATAAGAGTTCATCCCAAGAAAGTGCAAGCTATTCTCGAATGGGAGGCACCAAAAAATGTCTTTGAAGTTTAAAGTTTCTTGGGATTAGCTGGATATTACAACGATTTGTACAAAAATTTTCCATTATTGCTCTGCCACTTACTCATCTATTGCAAAAAGGTGTTCCATTTGTATGGACAGAAAAGTGCCAAGAAAGCTTCGAAAGATTAAAAAAGTTCTGATTGAGGCACCAGTTCTAATTCAACTAGAGCCGGGAAAAGAGTATACTCTATATAGCGATGCATCTCATTGTGGTTTGGGTTGATTGTTGTAGTAGCCTATGCATCAAGGCAGGTCAAGACTCTTGAAAGGAACTACCCAACACATGATTTGGAGATGACAGCTGCAATTTTCGCTTTGAAAATCTGGCGACATTATTTGTATGGTGAGAAGTGTCATATTTACACTGATCCCAAAAGTTTAAAGTACCTAATGATGCAAAGAGATTTGAACCTACGGCAACAAAGATTGTAATACCCTAATAATTGGTTAGTGACTAATTTGCAAAGAATTAAAAGTTGGTGGCTTTAGTTCAGTGACTGAATGCAAAATGTTAAAGTTTGGTGACCAAAGTGAAAAGTTAAAGGACCAACATGGCAATTTCCCCAATACTTTTTTATTCCATAAATAAATATATCACATAAGGGTGTGAATCGAATATAAAATTGTTGGTTCGATTCGATGTTTCTATTATTGGGAAATTATAATTAAAGTTTAAATGGGAATTCGGGTAATCTTATGAGCTCGAAATGTGATGAAATTTTGAAGGGAGTTGTAAGTGGACTTGAAGAATATGAAATTTCATTTTGGAATCGTTTTTAATCAATTTAGATTCGATTGAAGGCAGTATTTTAATATAGTGCACAAATGGCATTTTTGTGAATACATGGATTCATTAGTGGCATTTTAGTCATTTTGCCCATACTTTTTAATTAAATATGATTATGGAAAAATGAAAATATTAGGTGTCAACACCTAATTGGTTATAATTAAGGGGCAAAATGGTAATTTTACTATTAAAGGAGATTTTTATATTAGATAAAGGCTAAATAAATGCCATTTGTCTTAGAAATTAATTGAAGAAAAAACTAGAAATTTGCTCATCTTTCTCCTCAAGGCAGAAAACTCCATAGCCAAGGTAAGGAAATTTTTTATTCAATTTTGGCTTGATTCGATTAGTTTTTGGGTTGGAACATGAAATAGAGAATTAATCTCCATTGAATTCTCTTTCATTTGGTATAATTTTTGAGTGGTTTCCATGCTTATATGTTGAGATTGGAGATTAGGGTTTATGAAGAACAAGTTGAGATTTCATGTTTTAAGGGTTGTTTTAATTGAATTTGAAGTTGTGATGATGTTACATGCTTGATATGATGAAAACAACATGATTCTTGTTTTAGGTGTTATTTGGGAAAATTGAAAAATTAGGGGAAACTCTTGCAAAATTTCTATTTGAATTGGAAATGATGTTAGAAGCTTGAATATGATTTTTGGAGGTTGAATTTATGCTTGAATCACGTTGGAAATTTTGGTCAAAGTGACCTTTCAAATTCGGCAACTAGAGGAAATTTGGGGAAAATTATGGAAATTTTTTCCTAAGGTTAGAAATGGTGTAAGGATGATTTTGTATGTTTTAGAAGGTTATTTGGACTAATGTGAAAGGTTGTAAAGTGTTGAGGACTAAATTGTAAAGTTTGAGAAATATGTGAATAAAGTAGGAATATTATTATTATTCCAAATATGGTTTTATGTTAGGATGATACTAACATATACTTGAATTGTATATGTTGGTGAAATTGTTGTAGATCATAATCATAATCCAAACCGAGAACCGAGCAATCCTAAAGACAAAGAAAAAGTGCAAAAGTGAAGCGGTGTATAAGGGTAAAGTTTTCTAGTGAGGCAACATGTGAGTGCGTCTCTACTATATTTTTTTACGAACTATGAATAATTTTCGGGTATGAAGTGCCCAATGCAAAAAGGATTCAATAAGGGTCATTGTGGATCGTTTGTCCAAGAATGCTCACTTTATTCCAGTTCGAATAGATTATTCACTGGATAAGTATGCAGAACTCTATGTTAGAGAAATAGTATGACTGCATGGTATTCTAGTATTGATAGCATCAAAAAGAGACTCGAGTTTTACCTTGAGGTTTTGGGGTGCACTACATGAAGCTCTGGGTACTAAATTAAATTTTAGTACATCATTTCATCCACAAATAGATGGACAATCAGAGCGGACCATTCAACTTTTGGAAGGCATTCTTCGAGCTTGCATAATTGAGTTCATAGGATCATGGGAGAGATATCTTCCATTAGCTGAATTTGCTTATAACAACAGTTATCAGACAAGCATCGAGATGGCACCATTTGAAGCACTGTATGGGAGAACGTTCCGAACTCCTATTAATTGGTTCGAGTTACATGATCGAAATGTCCAGAATAACCTAAAAGCTAGAGGAATTGATTTGACACGAGAAATGGAGGTTAAAATAATCTCAAGGCCGCGACAGATTGACAAAAGGTTTATACAGACAAGAAGAGAAAAGATGTAGAGTATGAGGTTGGGGACAAAATGTTTCTAAAAGTATCACCTTGGAAAAAGATGCTAGGATTTGGTAGGAAAGGAAAACTTAGTCCCAGGTTCATTGGACCTTATGAAATCTTGAAAAGAGTTGGACCCGTGGCTTACCAATTGCCCTTACCGCCAGAAATAAGCAAGATTCATGATGTATTCCATGTGTCCATGCTTTAGAGGTATCGATCGGATCCTGCGCATATCATTACTCCTGAGGAAATTGAACTGCAAACAGACTCGACTTATGAAGAAGAACTAGTGGAGATCTTAGCATATGGAGTAAAAGAATTAAGAAACAATAAAATTCCATTGGTCAAGATCCTTTGGAGGAACCACAAAGTTGAAGAAGCCACTTGGGAGACTGAAATGAAAATGAGGGAGCAATATCCGCAATTGTTTGAAACAAACAAGTTTTAAAATTCGAGGATGAACTTT
Source organism: Hibiscus mutabilis (assembly GCA_019671005.1). Classification (NCBI taxonomy): domain Eukaryota; kingdom Viridiplantae; phylum Streptophyta; class Magnoliopsida; order Malvales; family Malvaceae; genus Hibiscus; species Hibiscus mutabilis. The sequence goes on along the minus strand of CM033726.1, from coordinate 42,713,580 downwards.
CTTAAGGGGGAAGGAATTATAATATTCCGAAAATTTGTTAAGTCAGTTAAGGGTCATTTAGTACTAAGATTATATCATAAGTCTAACTTAGTGACTAAATTGACATTAATGCAAAATCTAGGATTCTTAGTTAGAAGATTCTATAAGTAGTTTTGGTGATTTGAAAATGCCATGTGTTGGAGAATAAGCTGATAAGGGTATGTGAAGTTTGGTCCGAAATTGAAAAGAATAAGCCTAGTGATCAAAAATAGAATTTTTTATATCACTTTTAGAAATTAAAATGTAGTAGAAGGTATCAAATTTCAATCGAACAAAAATTGTTAAGCATGCTCAGGTTAGGGAAATCTAGGATGGGTGACCACTGGGAAGTGTCATATAACTGAGTTTTTATCGACAAAAAGGAGTCATAGTAATTAGAAATTATTTGTATGAATAGCTGCTAGAGAATTTTCAAGAGAATCTTATCTGATAAAGATTTTGAGTAATTATCGGTATTATAGACCGAGTCAAAATTCCTCAGTTTGACTCTATAAATATGGAGATTTTATATTATAATATGGACATTAGAAAATGTGAAATTTTAGAATTGAACTCGATAGTTCGGAATTTGAAAATCGTATTAAGTGAATCTCGAGTATTTGAATCGAATAAATATCATAAAATAAAATTTTATGATATTTTATAAGGTGACTGATTAAGAAGGGACTAATTTTGGTTCAAATATAATGGAGTGGCATTTTTGAAGAAGAATTGTAAATATGAATTTAGTTAAAGGGAAATTAGTACTTTGGATTAAAATGAATTTAATATTCATTTTAATTTGACAAGTGGCAAAATTAAGTTTAATTAGGATAATATTAAGTCAATAGTTGAACAAAATTTTGTCCATCCTTTCTTGTTTATTCTGTAGAGAAGGAAGAAAGAAGAGAAAGAAGAAAACTCCAATTTTCAAGCTAATTTTGAAGGTTTAAAGGCTAGATTCAAGTAAAATAAATTAAGTTCCGGAGGAGACTAAGAAAGGTATAAGTGCGAGGGGTGAAGAAAAAGTAACTGATTAAACTTAGTAATTGCTACAAACTTTTGTACTGTTACAGATGAGGGCATTTCTATGCGTATGCTATATTGAAAAAGGGGAAGATTTGTGATAAGTCAACCCTAATCTAGAAATGATATTGCATTATTTTAAAATAATTGATCTGTTGCATATTACAATAAAGGCAAGCTTTGGTAAAGTATAAGGTATGAACTGCCGTTTTGCATAAATGATAATCTATGATTACTAATAAATTGAAATGCCCAAGTATAATGCTATAAGAGTCCATGGTATAGTTGGATATCCATAGAGTCCTTAGCACCTGGATCATTCAAGTTATATTATGTATACATGTTTTCGTGACTACTACGGTGTCACACCCACCTTGGGGACCCAAGCCCTTGGTGTTGCACCCTGGGGATCCAAGCCTATGGTGCCAAGTGCACTAAAGAGGTGCTTTTATGAGGAGCAAAGAGCGTCCTCGAGTACGTACTCATCTTCACTTTATGTTAGACACTACAATGTCTTATCAAGATGACTCGCGTACCTTGATCTCATATAATATGCTTTGGGCTATGTTAAAGAATATTTTTATACAAACAATTTCTTGATGATTATAGAATATTGATAGCATGATTGTTATGTCAGTTTTGATAAATGATATAAATTGTATTAGGACTCGCTAGCCATTTTACAGGAAATGTAATGCATTTTCATATGATATGTTGTATTGCATCATTTCATGTTTTGCTAAATGAGTTTAATTACCTCACTAAGTTGTGCTTAGCGTGTGTTTTATTTCACACGTAGGCATGTATATATATATATATTTAAAGTAAACTATTTTGTAAGCATAAATTTATAACTTAAATATATGCTATTATGGATATATAAAATTAGAAATACGGATTGCTAATAGTAGCAATAAATTTTGGTATAGTTAAAATAATTGTTTAACCTTTATCGCATAGAAATAAAAAAAATTTAAGTCAATATTTATTTTAATCAACTCCGTAACATTTTAATTTATGTTAGGCTTACGAGTATACGTTAAGGGTGTTACATATTTGAGAGAAAATCTTTTTAAAGAAAAGTTAGTTACGCAAAGTTTTTTTTAAAAAACTAATTATGAAATTAGCTCTCCAAACCTATTTATTTATTTATTTTAAAAAGCTTTTTAAAATATCCAGTTAAAAGAGAAAAGTCTGATATTAGACTTTGGCCAAATAGCTCCTTAAAGATTCTAAGTTTTGACCTTTTACAAAACAGTCAGTAAAACAGTTTTAAATCTTTACATTTTGGTCACTATCCCAAAATGTCACTTTTCGAAACTTCTTTTTGTAAAATCAATTTTACGAAAATCATTTAAATATTAAATAATGATTTTAGGATATTTTCCACATTTTTTCTTACTTAAAAATATTTATTTTCATTAAATCCCGAAACTAACTCGAATCTTCTAATCCGGTCCATCAGGCCATCTAATCAACCTAGAAAAACTCCTAGGCCCAAAACTGGGTAGTTATAATGGTGTTACTGTTTCAAGAGTTTGATGCTATCTTAGGGATAAATTGGTTGTTTGAGCATGATGTGCATTTACGTTGTAGATCGAAGAGCCTTAAGCTTCGTGGTTTGGATAAGGCAAAGTTGGTAGTGAAGGGTGAGAAGAATCTTTGCCTTTCTAGTGTAGTGTCAGCCTTGGCGGTACAAAGGATGATCCAACAAGGTTGCGAGGTCTTCTTTTCCCGCATGGTTGACACAAGTGTTGAGAGTCCAACACTTGATAGTCTTCAGAATGCTAGAGAGTTTTCCGATGTGTTCTCGGAAGAGTTACTCAGACTTTCTCCAGATTGTGAGCTAGAGTTTTAGATAGATGTGATGCTTGGCACAACACAAGTGTCCATTGCACCGTATCGCATGGTGCCAACCAAATTGAGAGAGTTAAAGAATTAGATTCAAGAGTTGTTAGAAAGAGGTTTTATCCACCCAAGCATATCACCTTGGGGTACACCGGTCTTGTTTGTCAAGAAAAAAGATGGGTCTATGAGGATATGCATTGATACCAACAGCTCAATAAGGTAATGGTGAAGAACTGTTATCCCTTACCATGAATATATGATCTGTTTGCCCAGTTGAGGGGTGGCCGTGTGTTCTCTAAGATTGACTTGACGTCGAGTTACTATCAGTTGAAGGTAGTTGAAGAGGATGTTCAGAAAACCACTTTTAGGATGCTGTATGGACATTATAAGTTCTTGGTAATGCCTTTTGGGCTTACCAATGCACCTGCAACTTTTATGGATTTGATGAACCAGATCTTTCAGCCTTACCTAGACTACTTTGTGGGGGGTTTTATTGATGACATCTTGGTTTATTCAGGCTCGGAAGAGGAGCATGATTATCACCTTCGTGTTGTCCTTCAGACCTTGAGGGAAAGACAACTTTTTGCTAAGTTCAGTAAATGTGAGTTTTAGCTCTCTAAGGATGCATTTTTAGGTCACATTATGGTAGCGGATAGAATCAGAGTCGATCCATAAAAGATTCAAGCAGTGGTAGAGTTGAAACCGCCTAGGAATATCGCGGAAGTTTGTGGTTTCCTTGGGCTTGCTGGATATTACCGCTATTTTGTCAAGGGCTTTTCCACCATAGCTGCACCTATGACCATGTTGTTGTAGAAAAGGAATTCTATTTAAGAGGAACAAAAGGAGACAAAAAATCTTTGATTAGTTGAAAGCTTATTTTACGGAGGCTCCAGTTTTGACACAACACGAACCAAAAAAGGATTATGTGGTGTTTAGTGATGCTTTGTTGAATGGCTTGATTGTGTTCTCATGTAAGAGGGTAAAGTGGTTGCTTACGCCTCAAGACAAGTCAAGCCTCATGAACGAAATTACCCTATGCATGATTTGGAGCTTGCCGCGGTTATTTCGTATTGAAGATTTGGAGATAGTATCTGTATGAGGAAAAGTGTTACATCTACACCGATCATAGGAGTTTGAAGTACCTCCTCACCCAAAATGATTTGAATTTAAGGCAAAGGTGATGAATTGAGTTGTTAAAGGACTAGGATTGCATCATAGAGTATCACCAGTAAAGCTAATATGGTGGCCGATACGTTGAGTAGGAAATCTATGTTAGACTTAAGGGCGATGTTTGAGGATGACCGAAGATGGTGGGTTGTTAGCTGAGCTTCGTGTAGATCCTACCCTAGTGCAAGAGATTAATAGAGCGCAAGTGTTGGACGAAGAGTAGTTGTAAAGATTGAGATGGTTCGAAGAGGCAAGGTGTCTGATTATAAAGTGCGAGACGGTGGAATCTTGTACTTTAGAGGTCAGTTATGTGTTTTGTCGACTATTGCTAACGCTTGGCAAACAATTGAATATTCAGTGTAAAAGTGCAAGAAAATAATGCCAATGTGAGTTTTATGCATGCAAGTATACACAGTCAGCAAGTAATACAGCAGTAAGCTAAGTATCGAACCCACATGGATTGACCAAGAACTTATTTGCTTAATGTTTACTTGTTTGCAAGAAAATAAAAATGTTTGAAGTGATTTGGGTTTTTGATTGAAAAGATAGCGAAAACAAAGTAGTGAAAATGGAAGCAGTCTAGCAACAAGAGTGTATTCGAATAAATATTGAGCATTGGCAAGGGATGCCTAGATTTCACGCTACTTATGCCAGCCTTTAATAATATCCTGCCTTGGTTTTATTGCCGAGCATATTAAAGGTAGTACTGCCTCTGTCAATGGCAATACCCTAAGTTAACCATGATAAAACCCCTATATGTCTATAGTAAAGCTTTTCATTAATTAACTCGATTAAGTATCAACATTGTTACCTTATTCTCCCTTTCTATCCTGACATTGTTTTTTTAGTTCAGATTCAAGCAGACCTAAGTTTGTTTCGCATACTAGATACATACCTCGTGTAGAGTGAAACTATAGTTCCCTAAACTAGAGTTCAATTGCCTAGATACTTGGCAATGCTAACCTACTGGCATAGAAGTTCTAATTTTCAGTTTCTTCATAAGACAAATAATCTAACACAAATTCTCCTAAACTAGCAGTGTTGGCAAAAATTATAATTACAAAATTGACCGAGGCAAGTTTTTTTAGTGGTTTGGTATGCATGTGTGAAATCCTACATGGCAACATAATGCAAAATGAAATATAAACATTAATATCATGGCAATAAATGTAAGGCAACCCATACCCCCAAACCTAAGGTGCGCATTGTCCTCAATGCATGAAAACACATATACAAATGAAATTTAAAATGCATGATCATGTGAATGAAAATGAAATGAAATGCAATGAGTTTAAGAAGAGGAGGACACCCCTTCGGAGGGTTTTGGCCATTAAATGTGTGTTTTTCTTTTGATGAAGATCCCTCGAATGGGAGCCATATTCTTCTTGCACTTAAGGCTGGGCTTTGATATGGATGTGGAAGCTCCAAGGTAGTAGAGAACTTTCTCAACAATTTTCACCGGATCAGATGTAGCCAGGACATCTTTGGTAGCAGATGAGACAAGTGCTACAGGTGTGGCAACAACCTCGGCTTGGGTTTGGATTCCTTCATCTTTGGGCTTAGGTGGTGTATCAGTTCTGGAAGATTCAACTTGTACTAGAGAGACTGGGACGGTGGCATCAAATTGCGTCAGAGTGTGGACAGAACAAGGACTGGCTAGCATGTCATCCTTGGAAAGGAGGTTAGCAGAAACTCAGGGAATGCTGGCAGTGTTTTCATAGACGCGCCTTCAAGAGTTTTCTTCATGGAACAGTCCCTGGCATAGGAGTTTTGCTCCTCAGCTTTCTCAAACTTTTAGAGGATGATCTCCTAGCGTTGGTAGATATAGGAAAGCATTGCCACTGATCCAGTTGGCATCAGTGTCACAGGTTCTGCCCTTAGCACCTTGGCCTTTGGCACATACTCGACAGTCTTCTACTGGCCCTTCTCTTTTTCCTTTGTGGCAGTCAACTGCCTTCATAGGGCAGGGGTTATGGTGGTCCCCTTGTTCTTTTGAACGCTGTCTGAATTGAGCTGTGGCACTCTGTGCTACAAACAGATAGTAGAAATTAGAGAAGGAAAAAATAAACTTCCATTGGTCTTACCAGCACACTTAAACATCTCTTCGATGATGGGTCGTCTAACATTAATCTTGTGGTCGGTCATAATAGAGTGCAGCAGTGCCAATCTTTCCTTTGAAATTGTCTCATTGTGGGTGGTCGGCATAAGGTTTGCCTTTAAGAAGTGATTCCCACCCCATGTCTGAGACTTTAGCGCCAACCGTTTCACAGTCCGGTGGGCTTTTAATGACACATTCCATTTAGTGCCAGCCTCACACAAATCTTTCAACAACATCTTCCTCGTGGCTTCATCCAATGAATTCGCAAACTTGGTGTGTTTCTCTTATGCACCATCCAAAGAAAACATATCATTTATATATCCTTCATCAAAACGAACGCACTCACCTCGTACCATCATGAAGGCCGAGTCTTTGGCCGTAAGATGAGCATAGAATTCTCAAACTATGTTGGCATGGACTTCCATTGGTGGTTGGTAGAATTTCTCACACTTGTGTGACTTTATCACCGTGACAAATTCTATGGAATAGCCCAAGTTTGGCTCATTCTTGAACTCGAAACCTTTCTCATCGTAGAATGTTCTTGATACGAAATTCTCCTCATACTTTTTGCGAATCTCTTTTCTGAAAAAGATCTTGAAGGGTGCTGAAGAAGATGCCATGAAAATCTCTTGAAAGCTCGAATGGTTTTTTAAAGAAAGAGAAGTAAGTCTTGCTTTTCTTTCTTGATAAAGACAATGGAAGGAAGAGTGAAAAGTCTGTAGCTAAGAATCGACTAGGGTTTAAGTAGATGAAGGGGTAAAATGATTGAGTGTTTTTAAATGGTGTTTTTAATTTAGTCGATTGAGTAGGGATAATGATAAGGGTTTAGCGTGTTTGGAGAGGATAAATAATGACGTGATAAGTGGTAAGTGATAAGATGGCGCGGGAAAAGATGAAGTGATAAAGTGATTATGTTAAAATTTGAATTTCAACTTTTCACCTTGGGCGGCTAGGGTAAAATTCAACACTTAGCAAAAATTTTCATTCTCCATTGGGCCAAGCTCTATCAAGCCTTGGGCGGCTAGGGTAAATTTCCTTCTCCATTTTTTATATCGCCCCAAGCCAGTCTTCTGCCTTGGCATTCTGCTTGGCAACATAATCCTGCATTCTTTAAAAAAAAACCTTTCAACGTAGTAAAAGAAAGATAAAAATGAAAGAAAGATAAATAAATGAAAAATATTGAAAATAAAAACATCTAACCTACTACATACACAAATCAAACAATGTTGATGATGATCATGAGACTTTTGCCAGGAGGATAATCTCATTGGCATGCTTTTAAGTGCCTTCCAAATAATGTTTTAATCTTTGGTCATTCGCCTTAAAAATTGTTCCCGTCTTGAAATCCTTTATATCTACTGCTCCATAAGCATATGGCTTTATAACTTCAAAAGGGGCCCGACCATCTAGATTTGAGCTTCCCTGGAAACAACTTTAGCCTCGAGTTAAATAACAAGACACGTTGGCTACCTCGCACTGCCTTGGCAATATCCTGTTGTCATGCCATCTTTTTGTTCTTTCCTTGTAGAGTCTGGCATTCTCATAAGCTTGCGTTCTGAATTCCTCTAGCTCATTTATGTCCAATAAGCATTTTGTACCAGTAGCTCACCACTCCATACTAAGCTTTTTGACTGCCCAATAAGCTTCGTGTTCCAATTATACTAGCAAGTGGCATGCCTTCCCAAACACGAGCCAATAAGGAAAAGTTCTCAAAGGAGTCTTAAAGGTTGTTTTGTAAGCCCACAAGGAATCATCTAGTCTCAAGTACCAGTCTTTCCTCGTTGGATTCACAGTTTTTTCCAAAATGTTCTTAATTTCTTTATTTGAGTTCTCCGCTTGGCTATTTATTTGGGGATGGTAAGTTGTGGTAATACGTTGCTGGATTTCATACCTGCACAGAGCTCTAGAGATTAAATTGCACTTAAAATATGTACCGTCATCATGAATGATGGCTCTGGGGCACCGAATCTAGTAAAGATATGCTTAGAAGGAACTTGGCAACAACATTGGCATTGTTTGTTGGCAAAGCCACCGCCTCTACCCATTTTGAAATGTAGTCAACAGCCACAAGGATATATAGGTTCTGAAATGATGGGGGGAAAAGAACCATGAAGTATATTCCCATACGTTAAACAGCTCCACTGGCATAATATTCTGGAGCGACAATTGATGTCTGGTAGAGATGTTACCCATCCGCTGGCATCGATCACATGCCTTGGTAAAGTAATGAGCATCTTTAAATAGTGTAGGCCAAAAGAATTTGGACTGTAATACCTTGGCAGTGGTCTTCAGTCTAGCGAAATGTCCTCCATACGGTGTTGCATGGCATAATTGCAAAAATGTTGTGCTACTCCTCTTCTAGCACACATAGGCTCACTTGGTCGGCACATTGTTTGAGAAAAATTGGCTTATCCTAATAATATTGGCAAACATCTCACAAAAATGTTTCCTGGCTTTACTTTTCAGATCTAGTGGTAAAATATTGCTTACCAGGTAATTAACTATGTTAGCATACCATGCATTGAATTGACTACAAGTAAGTATTTATCGGGGAATTCATCTCTAATGGCATTGGCTCTACTTTCCTCTGGATAGAATCGGAGTTGATCCGCAAAAGATTCAAGCAGTGGTAGAGTTGAAACCGCCTAGGAATATCGTAGAAGTCCGTGGTTTTCTTGGGCTTGCTGGATATTACCGCAGTTTTGTCAAGGGCTTTTCAATCATAGTGGCACCTATGACCATGTTGCTGCAGAAAGGAGTTCCATTAAAGTTGAATAAAATGAGACAACAAAGCTTTGATTAGTTGAAGGCTTATCTTACGGAGGCTCCAGTTTTGACACAACATGAACCAGAAAAGGATTATGTTGTGTTTAGTGATGCTTTGCTGAATGGGCTTGGTTTTGTTCTCATGAAAGAAGGTAAAGTGATTGTTTACGCCTCGAGAAAACTCAAGCCTCATGAACGGAATTACCCTATGCATGATTTGGAGCTTGCCATAGTTATCTTCATATTGAAGATTTGGAGACATTATCAGTATGGGGAATAGTGTTACATCTACACTGATCATGAGAGTTTGAAGTACCTCATCACCTAAAATGTGTTGAATTTAAGGAAAAGGTGATGAATTGAGTTGTTAAAGGACTAGGATTGCATCATAGAGTATCACCCTAGTAAAGATAATATGGTGGTCGATATGTTGAGTGGGAAATCTATGTCAGACTTAAGGGCGATGTTTGCCCAATTGAGAATGACCGAGGATGGTGGGTTGTTAGCTAAGCTTCATGTAGAGCCTACCCTAGTGCAAGAGATTAATAGAGTGTAAGTGTTGGACAAAGAGTTGTTGCAAAGATTAAGATGGTTCAAAGAGGCAAGGCGTACGATTTTAAAGTGCGAGATGGTGGGATCTTGTACTTTAGAGGCCAATTATGTGTTCTGTCGACTGTTGCTAACGCTTTGAAAATGATTGAATATTTAGTGTAAAAGTGCAAGAAAATAATGCCAAGGTGAGTCTTATGTGTGCAAGTATACACGGTCAGCAAGTAATACAACAATAAGCTAAGTATCAAACCCACATGGATTGACTAAGAACTTATTTGCTTAATGTTTACTTGTTTGCAAGAAAATAAAAATATTTGAAGGTATTCGATTAAATATCGAGCATTGGCAATGGATGCCTGGATTTCACGCTACTTATGATAGCCTTTAATAATATTCTGCCTTGGTTTTATTGCCGAGCATATTAAAAGTAGTATTGCCTCTATCGATGGCAATACCATAAATCAACCATGATAAAACCCATATATGTTTATAGTGAAGCTTTTCATTAATTAACTCGGTTAAGTATCAACCTTTAATCCTAAAGGGTGGCCTCACTTCCAAAGTAAGTTCATCTACTTGAACATCCTCTGTCGAAGCTTCTCGCATTAGTATCTAGCAACTGATCGTTGCCCCTTAAGTCTGTAAAGATATTAAGGTGCAATAAGCACACTATGCTAACTGTCGTATGGCAAGGGATTTGAGAAAATTAAGTACTAGCAGATAGAAAATAATGCCAAAGCATTTAGATTATTAAAAACCAAACATAAGACCAGCGTGAATCGCAAACATCCCCCAACCAACTGTAAAACCATGTCGCCTCTCGGTTCACCATGGTGCAGCCACCCTTCGTTCCCCCTCATGTGGTGGCTTGAGCTCCTTTAAATAGGCTTAGGTGGAAACCCTAGGATAAGCTTTTGAGTTTAAATTTTTGAATGCGCAAAGGGATAAGGCGCGTTATCCTTTTATCCCAATTTGAATCCTAGGGCTGACGTGTAAAAGGTCCAATGGCTACTTTGACTGATAATCGGACATCAATCCTTTATCATAAGATCTTGGAATTGTTTGGTCCATCTATGCCAACTGCTACATGGCAATTCACTTGCTTATTTTCCTGCGTTCTCTGCCAGCGCTTCTCTGCCATGCCAGACTGCCTGTGTCCTGCATCAAAACTAGCAAAATATCCTTTCTCACTGGCAACAGAATAACTCCTAACTCCTTATGAAAATGCATGTTTTTAACATCAAATGCAACTAAATATACTCAAAGGCAAGCAGAAGTATTGTAAAATAAGCATAAAAAGTTAGTACTTTTAGGGAGTTAACACCCCCAAACTAGCTCTTTGCTTGCCCTCAAGTATTGCAGCTAAAAATCTATAAAAACAAAAAAAAAGAAAAGTACCTCAGTCTATCCTCGGATATTTAGTGTATCAATGCCAAGCAGATAATAAAATTCAAGTGTAGCAATTTAGTTCTAGTCTAAGTTCATCAAGTGTGCATGAAGTGCGGGCAATATGCATCAAATTTACTCAACTCCCTTAGTCAACTTCACTATCCAAACTCAAAATTTATAAAATATTTTTTCTCTTTTTTCTTTCCTTTATTTACCAAGGGTCGCGTCATGTACTATTTGGCGTGAGACATAAGAGGGAGCGAACCACGAATACCCACGTTAATCTAGATTACATCACTAAGCTAAGCCATTACACTCATATCCTAAAGTTATGTTTGCTTGAGAACTAAGAGGGAGCAAACCACAAAGACACAAGTTAATTATTTTCCCTAAGGCAGATGAATGTTCTCAAGTTTTTTTTCCAGCTTTTGGCAAAACATTGTTGCCTTCTTCTTTCTTCCTACCCTGGCATTGTTTTTTTAATTCAGTTTCAACCGAACCTAAGTTTGTTTCGTATACTAAATACATAACTTGTGTAGAGTGAAACTAAACTTCCCTAAACTAGAGTTCAATTGCCAAGCTACTTGGCAATGCTAACCTGCTAGCATAGAAGTTCTAAATTCTAGTTTCTTCATCAGATAGATAATCTAGCATAAATTCTCCTAAACTAGCGGTGTTGGCAAAAATTATAATTACAAAATTGACTGAGGCAAGTTTTTTTTAGTGGTTTGGTATGCATGTGTTAAATTCTACATGGCAACATAATGCAAATTGAAATATAAACATTAATATCATGGCAATAAATGTAAGGCAACCCACACCCCCAAACCTAAGGTGTGCATTATCCTCAATGCATGAAAATACATATATACAAATGAAATTTAAAATGCAAGAACACGTGAATGAAAATGAAATGAAATGCAAGGAGTTTAAGAAGAGTAGGATTCCCCTTCGGAGGGTTCTGGCCATGAAATGCATGTTTTTTCTTTTGATGAAGATCCCTCGAATGGGAGCCATATTCTTCTTGCGCTTAAGGCTGGGCTTTGATGTAGATGTAGAAGCTCCAAGGTCGTGGAGAACTTCCTCAACAATCTTTACCGGACCAGAGGCAGCTAGGACATCTTTGGTAGCAGATGAGACATGTGCTGTAGGTGTGGCAATAACATTGGCTTGGATTTGGATTCCTTCATCTTTGGACTCAGGTGGTGTATCGGTTCTAGAAGATTTAACTTGTACTAGAGAGACTGGGATGGTGGCATCAAATTGCGTCAGAGTGTGGACATAAGGAGGACTAGTTGGCTTGTCATCCTTGGAAAAGAAGTTGGCAAGGAACTCAGGGAACACTGACAGTGTTTGCGTGGACATGCCTTCAAGAGTCTTCTTCATGGAACAGACCCTGGCATACACATTGCTAAAACAGAGAGTTTTGCTCCTCAGCTTTCTCAAACTTTTGAAGGATAATATCCTGACGTTGGTATATCTGGGAAAGCATTGCCATTGATCCAGCTGGCATCGGAGTCATAAGTTCTGCCCTTAGCACCTTGGCCTTTGGCACATACTCGACAGTCTTTTGCTTGCCCTTCTCCTTTGCCTCTGTGGCAGTCAACTGCCTTCATAGGGCAGGGGTTATGGTGGTCCCCTTGTTCTTTTGAACATTTTCTAAATTGAGCTGTGGCACGCCGTGCTGGAAATAGATAGTAGAAATTAGAGAGGGAAAAAATAAACTTCCATTGGTCTTACCAGCACACTTAAACATCTCTTCGATGATAAGCTATCCAACATTAATCTTGTAGCCAGTAATAATAGAGTGCAACAATGCCAATCTTTCCTCTGAAACTGTCTTATTGTGAGTGGTCGGCATAAGGTTTGCCTTTAAGAAGTGATTCCAACCCCGTGGCTGAGACTTTAGTGCCAAATATTTCATAGTCTGATGGCCTTTTGATGGTACATTCTATTTAGGGCCAGCCTCACACAAATCCTTCAACAACATCTTCCTCTTGGCATCATCCAATGAATTCGCAAACTCTGTGTGTTTCTCTTCTGCACCATCCAAAGAAAACATATCATTTATATAACCTTCATCAAAACGAATGCAATTACCTCGCACCATCAATAAGGGTTAGTCTTTGGTCATAAGATGAACATAGAATTCTCGAACGATGTTGGCATGGACTTCCCCTGGTGGTTGGTAGAATTTCTCACACTTGTGTGACTTTATCACCGTCACAAATTATGGGGAATAGCCCAAGTTTGGCTCATTCTTGAACTTGAAATCTTTCTCATAGCAGAAGGTTCTTGATTCGAAATTCTCCTCATACTTTTTACGAATATCTTTATTGAAAAAAATCTTGATGGGTGCTGAAGAAGATGCCAAGAAAATCACTTGAAAGCTTGAATGGTTTTTTTTGAAGAAAGAGAAGTAAGTCTTGCTTTTCTTTCTTGATGAAGACAGTGGAAGGAAGAGTGAAAAGTCTGTAGCTAAGAATCGGTTAGGGTTTAAGGAAATGAAGGGGTAAAATAATTGAGTGTTTTTAAATGGTATTTTAAATTTGGCCGATTGAGTAGGGATAATGATAAGGGTTTAGCGTGTTTGGAGAGGATAAATAATGTTGTAATAAGGGGTAAGTGATAAGGTGATTAGGTTAAAATTTGAATTTGAACTTTTCACCTTGGGCAGCTAGGGTAAAATTCAACACTTAGCAAAAATTTCATTCTCTCTTGGGTCGAGCTCTATCAAGCCTTGTACAGCTAGGGTAAATTTCCTTCTCCATTTTTTATATCTCCCCATGCCATTCCCCTGCCTTGGCATTCTGCTTGGTTACAAAATCCTGCATTCTCTCAACAAAACCTTTCAATGCAGTAAAAGAAAGATAAAAATGAAAGAAAGATAAATAAATGAAAAATACTAAAAATAAAAAATCTAACCTACTATATGCACAAATCAAACAATGGTGATTATGATCACGAGACTTCTGCCAGGAGGATAATCTCACTAGCATGCTTTTAAGTCACTTCCAAATAGTGTTTTAATCTTTGGTCATTTACCTTAAAAATTGTTCCTGTCTTGAAATCCTTGATATCCACTGCTCTATGAGCATATGGCTTTATTAATTCAAAATGGGCCCGACCATCTAGATTTGAGCTTCCCTGGAAACAACTTTAGCCTCAAGTTAGATAACAAGACACGTTAGCCAACCTCGAACTGCCTTGGCAATATCCTGTTGTCATGCCATCTTTTTGTTTTTTCCTTGTAGAGTCTGGCATTCTCAGAAGCTTGTGTTCTGAATCCCTCTAGCTCATTTATGTCTAATAAGCATTTCATACCAGCAGCTCTCTACTACATATTGAGCTTTTTGATTGCCCAATAAGCTCTATGTTCCAATTCTACTAGCAAGTGGCATGGCTTCCCAAACACGAGCCCATAAGGAAAAGTTCCCAAAAGAGTCTTAAAGGCTGTTCTGAAAGCCCACAAGGAATCATCTAGTCTCAAGGACAAGTCTTTCCTTGTTGGATTCACAGTTTTTTCCCGAAAATGTTCTTGTTTTCTTTTTTTGATATCTCCGATTGGCTATTTATTTGGGGAGGGTAAGCTATGGTAATACGTTGCTGGATTTTGTACCTGCACAGAGCTATAGAGATTAAATTGCACTTAAAATGTGTGATTTCATCATGAATGATGGCTCTGGGGCACCGAATCTAGTAAAGATATGCTTAGAAGGAGCTTGGAAACAACCTTGACATTGTTTGTTGGCAAAGCCACCGCCTCTACCCATTTTGAAATGTAGTCAACAGCCACAAGGATATATAGGTTCCCAACATGAAGTCTATTCCCCATACGTCAAACAACTCCACTGCATAATATTCTAGAGCGACAGTTGATGTTTGCTGGAGATGTTACCCATCCACTGGCATCGATCACATGCCTTGGTAAAGTAATGAACATCTCTAAATAGTGTAGGCCAAAAGAATCTTGACTGCAACACCTTGGCAGCGGTCTTCATTCTAGCGAAATGTCCTTCATACGATGCTGCATGGCATAATTGTAAAATATTGTGCTACTCCCCTTCTAGCACACATCGACAGATCACTTGGTCGGCACATTGTTTGAACAAAATTGGATCATCCAAATAATATTGCCAAACATCTCGCAGAAAACATTTCTTGGGATTACTTACCAGATCTAGTGGCAAAATATTGCTTACTAGGTAATTGACTATGTTAGCATACCATGGCATTGAATCAACTGCAAGTAGGTATTTATCGGGGAATTCATCTTTAATGACAGTGGCTCCATCTTCCTCAAGGTGATGCTCTAATCGTGATAAATGGTCAACTACCAAGTTCTCACTCCCCTTCTTATCTCGTATCCCGAG
Organism: Hibiscus mutabilis; assembly: GCA_019671005.1. Taxonomy (NCBI): domain Eukaryota; kingdom Viridiplantae; phylum Streptophyta; class Magnoliopsida; order Malvales; family Malvaceae; genus Hibiscus; species Hibiscus mutabilis. Next base: position 42,698,343 of record CM033726.1, on the reverse strand, counting down.
ATCAAATTCATGCAGCAAGAGCATCCATCAGATTAGTCTGGGCTTGGCATCCTTCTTTTCTAAGAGATATTTCAATACCGAGTGATATGTATACACCACGACTTTGTTACCTACTAGGTAAGATCTGAACTTGTCAAATGCAAATACAACAGTGAGAAATTCCTTCTCGGTTGTAGTGTAATTGAGTTGGGCTTCATTCAACATTCGGCTAGCATAGTAAATGGTGTGAAAAATTTTGTCATACCTTTGTCCCAACACGACTCTATTGGCATAGTCGTTGGCATCATATATGAGCTCGAAAGGCTCACTCTAATACGATGCCACGACTATGGGGGCATTAATCAATCTATCCTTAAATTCCTAAAATGCTTTTAAATAAGAGTCATCAAACGCAAAAGTGGCATTTTGTTCTAAAAGCAAGCATAAAGGTTTAGGAATTTTGAGAAAATTTTAATGAAACGACAACAAAAACTTGTATGTCGCAAAAAACTTCTGATACCTTTTACACTTGTAGGAAGTGGAAACTATTTGATTACCTCCACTTTTGCCTTGTCTACTTCCAGGCCTCTCTTGGTTACTTTATGACCGAGAACTATGCCTTCCTTCACCATAAAGTGGCATTTCTCCTAGTTCAAGACCATGTTAGTCTCTATACATCTCCTCAAAACAAGCTCTAAACTCTGAAGCCATTCCTCAAATGTCTTGCAAAACACCGAGAAATCATCCATCAAAACTTCTAATTTGTTCTCAGTCATATTCAAAAAATATACATTATGCAACGTTGAAACGTTGTCGGAGCATTACACAGTCCAAAGGCCATTCTTCTAAAAGAAAATATACGATATTGATACGTGAATGTGGTCTTCTCCTGATCTTCTAGAGTTATGGCAATCTAATTATATCCTGAATAGCTGTCTAGGAAGCAATAGAATGCCTTACCTGCCAATTTGTCCAACATCTGATCGATGAAGGGCAATGGGAAGTGGTATTTCTTGGTGGCATTATTCAGCTTCCTATAGTCCAGACACACTCTCAACCGGTAATAGTTTTGGAAGGAATCAACTCATCTTTGGTATTTTGAACCACGGTCGTGCCACCTTTCTTTGGCACACATTGCAACTGGCTGACCCATGAGCTATAAAAAATGGGATAGATTACCTTGACATCCAGCCACTTGATAATTTCTTTTTTAGCTACCTCTTTCATGCTCGGGTTCAATCTTCTCTTGCCCTCAATTGTTTTGCCATGATATTCTTCCAAGATTATTTTGTGCATGTAAATAGTTGGCTTATTCCTCGGATATCAGCCAAGGTTCATCCAGAGCTTGCTTATAATTGCTTAAAATTTCTAGCAATCTTTCCTCTTGATCATTAGATAGGTCAGCAACAATGTTCACTGGAAAAGTAAAGTGTTTACCTAAGTAGACATACTTGAGGTGGTCTGGCAATGGTTTCAGTTCCAATTTTGGTGGCTCCTCAATGAATGGTTTAGGTGCCTTGATTTCTCTGCCAGCCAACTCCAATGGCTCTGGTTGTCCAAAGTAAGTAACAACTTCATTATCCAAGGTTGTTCTTTTAGTTTCATCACTCGTCTCAATTTAATCATCTAGTTATCTGGCATCATCATCTACTTCTTGTCACTGCTGTGCCACGTCTATAATGAAAATGGACTCCGTCATCTCATCAGCTTGGCATTCCTCAGGATCATCTGCACATTTAAGAGCTTGAAACACACTAAATGTGACATGTTGGTCCTTCATGCGCATAGTAAGTTCACCTTTATGAACATCAATTAAGGCTCTAACTGTGGCAAAGAACGGTTTGCCTAATATAATTGGGACAATCAAATTTGCCTCATAATCTAAAATGATAAAAACAGCTAGAAATTTAAATTTGTCTACCTTTACCAACACATCCCCAATCTTACCCTTAGGATGTGCAAAGGATCAGTCTGCCAACTGAAGTGCTACGGTGGTAGGCCTTGCTTCGATGCCGAGCTTTTTGAAAATAGACATTGGCATCAAATTGATGTTGGCTCCCAGGTCACACAGTACCTTACCCATGGCTCTGTTGCCAATAGTATAGGGAATAGTAAAACTTTTTGGATCTTTCAGCTTCAGTGGAAATTGATTGAGTATCATTTCGCTGCATCACTCAATGAGAGCTATAGTCTCAAAATCACCCAATTTCCTCTTTTTGGACAAAACGTCCTTCATGAATTTAATATAGTTGGGCATTTGCTCAAGAGATTCTACTAACAGTATGTTGATCTGCAACTGCTTAAAAACTTCCAATAAGGGCTTAAATTGCTGATACTGCTTGTGCTTCTGTAGTTTTTGTGGAAATGGTGGAGGTGGGTAAGCAAATGCTGACTCTATCGGCTTTGCCAAGGGTTTGCTGGCATTAGACTGAGGTCTAACATCGCTTATGTCCGCTTCTTTCTTCTCTGTTTCTTTTGGTTCATCTACTGGTCCTTTCTATTTGTCTTGGCAATTAACTAGCTGCTTGACAGGTATCTCAACCTCACATTGTTTGACATTATGAAGAGTTACAGCTTTGCATTATTCATTGCCTTTTTGCCGAGCATCTTCTGTATCACTTGGCAAAGCTCCCTGAGGTCGATTGTTGAGTGCATTGGCAATCTGTCTAGTCTGAATCTCCAAGTTCTGCATAGATGCTGCCAAACTCTAGACAGTTGCATCATTCCTCTCCATATATTCTGTCAAAGTCCCTTGGTTGTTCTTTTGTCCTGCATAAAAATTGCTTTATGCCTTATGTGGCATGCATTCTGGTTGAAACCTTGTTAAGCATTGTTATTCTGACGCTGAGCATTGTTGTTCTGCTACTTGGCATTTTATGATTACTTCCTTGATTTCCCTAAGCTAAATTTGTGTGTTGCCTCCATCTTGTATTGTTAGTATTAGAATTTGCATTATGATTACGAATGAAATTGCTAACAAAAATTACCGATTCAGGGTTAGAAGGGTAATCTTCCATATAATGCTCCTCCCATATATGGTGCAAAATGGGTCTAACGCATTGACCTCTTGAGATTCTTTATTCTTTTGCAAAGTTCTCACTATGCTAGTAAGATTTAAAATCTTAGCGTGGATGGATATTAGTTTATCTAGTGCCAACTTCCCACCAGCTTTAGTTCTGGTCCCTAGTCTGGTAGTAGGATACTCAAAATCATTAGATGAGATCCTCTCAAGGATACCAACTGCCTCTGTATAGTTCTTGTCAAGCAGCGAACCATTTGCCGAAGCATCAACAATAGTCCTGGCATGAGCATTGAGTCCATTGTAGAAGGTCTCTATCTGGGTCCAATTTGGGAATCCATGCATGGGACACCTCCTCAACAGGTCCTTGAATCTTAGGGCATCATTATTAGCCTACCTAAACGTAATGATCTCACTCCTCAGCTTGGCAGTGAGTTTAGGTGGCTGGAATCGCAACCAAAATTTCTGGCATAGATCTCCCTATGAGGTGATATAACCAGGTGGCAAAGAACTAAGCCACGTTTTTGCTCTATCTCTTAGGGAAAATGTGAACAATTTCAGCTTCACTGTATCTTTCGTTACTCCAGGCTGCTGAAATAACTGGCAAACTTCTATGAACTGCTTTAAGTGTTACCTCGGGTCTCCAATAAGTGCTCCATCAAATCGTCCTACATTCAAAAGTATTTGTATCATCACCGGTTTAAGTTCAAAATTCAGTTTATTTGCCTCCGGACCAATTAGTCCTAGCATCAAATTGTTTATGTTCGGTGCTGAATGTTCTCGGATAGGTCTCTCTTCCTCCACATTAACGGTTGGGGCATCATGTGTGGCTGGTATCCCATTGTGGATTGGTGGATTTTCCCTGATTTTTTGGGTTACCTTCGGCTCCTTTATTGCCTTGATGTGCCATCTCTCGAGCTTTTCTTTTTAACCTACGTAGGGTTCTTTCAGTTTTGGGTCGTATGACCAATCTTCCACCAAAGGGCAGTTTCTGTTTATACACCGGCTAAAACATATAAATAAAATAAAATAATAATAAAAGAAACAAAACAAGTAAAAATAAAAATAATAAATTCTGTCACAATCCCCAGTAATGATGCCAAAAACTTGTCAACTGTTGCTAACGCTTGGCAAACGATTGAATATTTAGTGTAAAAGTGCAAGAAAATAATGCCAAGGTTAGTCTTATACATGCAAGTATACACGGTCAGCAAGTAATACAACAGTAAGCTGAGTATCGAATCCACAAGGATTGACCAAGAACTTATTTGCTTAATGTTTACTTGTTTGCAAGAAAATAAAATTTTTTGAAGTGATTTGGGTTTTTGATTAAAAAGATAGCAAAAACGAAGTAGTGAAAATGGAAGCAGTCTGGCAACAAAAGTGTATTCGAATGAATGTTGAGCTTTGGCAAGGGATGCCTGGATTTCACGCTACTTATGCTAGCCTTTAATAATATTTTGCCTTGGTTTTATAGCCGAGCAGATTAAAGGTAGTATTGCCTCTGTCGATGGCAATACTCTAAGTTAACCATGATAAAACCCCTATATGTCCATAGTGAAGCTTTTCATTAATTAACTCGATTAGGTATCAACCTTTAATCCTAAGGGGTAGCCTCACTTCCAAAGTAAGTTCATCTACTTGAACATCTTCTGTCGAAGCTTCTCGCCTTAGTATCTAGCAACTGATCGTTGCCCCTTAAGTCTGTAAAGATATTAAGGTGCAATAAGCACACTATGCTAATTGTTGTATGGCAAAGGATTTGAGAAAATTAAGTACTAGCAGATAGAAAATTATGCCAAAGCATTTAGATTATTAAAAACCAAACATAAGACCAGCGTTAATCGCAAACATCCCCCAACCAACTGTAAAAGCTTTGTTCATGGTTGGGGGTCCTGTAACACCCTTAACGTATACTCATAGGCCGAATATACATTAAAGATGTTCAGAGTCATATTTAGAAAACTTAACTTGTAATTTTTTTTTACTATTCTTGCTTAACTAGTCTAGTGGTTAGCCCTTTCTCGGTTTCTAATTTAAAACAATGTCAGGTAGGAACACCTAGTTTCAACCCTGAATTGGTTTGTAAAACTTATAAGTCAATTATTAAAATGAAAATAAAATTCAGGATGAAAACTATGTGTGTTGCCTGGACCCTTTCTTGATTTTGAAATTGTTACGCGATAAATAATAATCAAGGTACTTTTACTAGATCTATTTACTTTACCAATATCCTTAGTCCATAATTTTAAAGATAATACATCTATATTATCATACATCTAGGTTAAAACTTAGTTAAACATAATAGTTCACTTTAAAAATATTTGCATGCCTACTAGTTTATCAAACTACGATAAGGATGTACATACTGTAACTTACTGTAGTAACTCGACTTTAAAAAGATAGCTCCTCCTTGTTAGACTAATTCGGAGAACCTACATGTGAAATAAAACACACGCTAAGTAACAACTTAGTGAGGCAATAAGACATTTAAATAAAAGCATGTAATAATGCAGTACAATATATCATATGGAAATGCAATACAGTTCCTGCAAAATGGCAAGCGATCCTAATATAGTTTATATCATAACATAAAATAATTATAAATATCATGCTATCAGTATTCATCAGTCATCAGGAAATCATTTAGAATGTAACGTTCTTTAAAGATAGACCAACATATATAATATGAGATCAAGGTACTCGAGTCATATGAATAAGACACCGTAGTGTCTAACATTAACATGCAAATGAGTACGTACTCGGGAACGCTCTTTGCTTCTCATTAAAGCACCTTGTTAGTGACATTAGCACTATGGGCTTGGATCCCCAGGGTGCACACCAAGGGCTTGGGTCCCCAAGGTGTATGTGACTCCATCGTAGTCACAAAAACGTGTATACATAACATAACTTGAATGACGCAACTACTAAGGACTCTAAGGATATCCAACTATACCATGGACTCTCATAACATAATACTTAGGCATTTCATTTTATTATTAATCAATCATCATCATTCTTGTAAACATGCAATTCACATCCCATATTTTGTCATAATCATTCACATGTACTTGCCATTACTGTATTATGCATCAAATCAATATGCTTCAAAACAATGTAATTCATTTCTATATTACGGTCGTCATATCACAAGTCTTACCTTTTTTTAAAAATAACATATAAATAAATAATGCACTCACATGTAGCGATGTAAAAGTAGCCTCACTAAGCTTATTCGATAACCTTTTCTTTTCCTCTAATATTTGTGTCTCCCACAGTCATCCTCAAAACTGTAAAAGACCAATCAAATACATACATTATCATGCTTTTGTTAGACTCAAATCTAACATTGTTAACTTAATTTACAAAACATAATTATTCGAATATAAAATATTTTCTAAAATTTTTCTCCAATTTCCATGTGATTGCCGATTTGGTCCTAAGGTCCTTAGTGACCATTTTGGACATCAAACAATTGTTCAAGCTCAAATTAGAACAATTCCATTACTACTTGTTCACTTTGGATTAATATCCTTTTTGACTTTAAACTTTGTTAAAGTGACATTTTAGTCACTACTTCCACATTTGTACTTGAATTCATGTACAAATCAACTAATTATTCATTTTTAGCATTTCTATAATTTTTTTCCTTGACTTCCAAGCTTTGACCGAATTGGTCCCTTACAAACAACTTCCATTTTCGAAATGGTCCTTCACCATTTCTTTTCTTGTCATTTCAATCCCTTGCTTCCTAAATTAAATTCTAATTTTCATATACATATTCAAATCTAATAATCACATGATAGGAAACTTTTCAACATTTTTCCTCAATATTTCCTTACTTAGCCGAAATGGTCTCTTTCATGCCAAACATTTTCATTTTTGGTCCTAAATTACCAAATCAATATAATTTAATCATAATCTCGTCAGTTCTAATGCTAGAATAAATTTCACAATAGTTCCCCTATATTTCCAATTCTAGCCGAATTGGTCACTTGGAATCTCATAGGGAATTTAATCATACTAACATCAAAACAAGGCTTCTAGTTTCATAATTTATTCATTTTCATCCTTGATTCAATTCCCTAACCAAATTCCCAAAACTTAGGGTTAGGGTTTATGTTCTTAAAAATAAAATTAATTCTAATTCAAGCTTGTTTTCATGCCTACAACATCAAATCTACTCCAATCAAACTTTAATTCCATGAATTCAATTTTCTTTCTCTTCAAGAACACAATCTATACTTCACTTTGCTATGTAAAACTACTACCAAAAGGAAGAGAATTAAGCATAGATTATTTTTTCCCAAAGCGTTATACCTTAATCTTACTTGCAAACCTTCCAAATCAAACTTGAAAATTGAGTTTTCTTCTTCTCCCTTTGTTCCTCTCTCCCACAGTTTGACGGAAAATAGATGAACAATTTTTTTTTTGTTCATTTTACTCTTATTTTGCCAATTGTATGATTAAAATGAATTTTAAATTCATTTTAATCCATTTTACTAAATTGTCCCTCAATTACATCCTAATTTACAACCATTCTTCAAAATTGCCAATCCATTAAATTTGAACCAATTTGGTTCTTTCATATTCGGCTATTCCCAAAGAAATCATAAAATTTTATTTTATGATTTTTGTTCGATCTAATTACCCGATAATCACCTAATACGATTTTCCATTGGTCGAACTATCGAATCTAATCCAAAAATCTCATATCTCTAAATTCCATAAATAAATAATATTGTCATAATAAATCTCCCATATTTATGGAGTCAATCTCCGAAACTTTGACTCGGTCTAAAATATTGATAATTACCCGAAATCTCTATCGGATAATTTTTTTCCTTAAAATTCATTTAACAGATATTCATACGAATTATTCCTAATTTTTCTGAGTCATTAATATCGATCAAAAACACAGATATGGGACCATCTTAGAGGTCACCCATGCTAGTGCTACTCTAGCCTGAGCACGCTTAATAATTTTATTCGATCCAAATTCGATACTTTCTACTACGTCTTAATTCCCAAATCTGATATTAAAATTCTTACTTTGATTAGATTTATCCTTATACCGAATAAAATCACTTACTTGATATTTTACACTTTAGTCCCCAAACTTTTGCTAAAGTGTCATTTTGGTCACTAGGCCTTATTCTTTTCAGATTCAGATCAAACTTCATATAAATCCTTAAATAACTTAAAAAATATTTTCGGGGTATTACAATTCCTTACCCCTTAAGAAAATTTATCCTCGAATTTTAGAACGTACCTAGGTTGAAAAGTTGCAGATATTGTTCCTTCATCTTCTTTTCAGTTTCCCAGGTGGCTTCTTCAACCTTTTGATTCCTCCACAATACTTTAGCCAATGGAATCTTCTTATTCCTTAATTCTTTGACTCCGTACTCCAAAATCTCCATTGGTTTCTCTTCGTAGGTCAGATCCGGTTGCAGTTCAATTTCTTCAGGAATGATGACATGCGAAGGATCTGATCGATACCTCCGAAGCATGGATACATGAAATACGTCATGAATCTTGCTCATCTCTGGAGGTAACGCTAATTGATAAGCCACTGGTCCAACTCTTTTCAGAATCTCGTACGGCCCAATGAATCTGGGACTAAGCTTTCCTTTCTGACCAAATCGTAGCACCTTCTTCTAAGGTGAAACTTTTAGGAATACTTTGTCCCTTACTTCATATTCAATATCTTTCCTCTTTTTGTCTGCATAAGCTTTTTGTTTGTTTGTGGCGGCTTTAATATTATTTTGACTAATCCTTACTTTGTCCTTCATTTCTCGAGTTAAATCAATCCCACCTATTTTTGGATCATTATGAACATTTTGGTCTTGCATTTCAAACCAATTAAGAGGAGTTATACACTTCCTCCCATAAAGTGCTTCAAAAGGTTCCATCTTGATACTTGCTTGATAACTATTATTGTAAGCGAATTCAGCTAGAGGCAAATACTTTTCCCATAATCTTGTAAACTCAATTATGCAAGCTCGAAGCATGTCTTCCAGAATCTGTATTATTCACTTTGATTGCCCATCTGTTTGCGGGTGAGATTCTGTACTAAAATTTAATTTATTACCCAGAGTTTCATGTAATGCACTCCAAAATTGAAAGGTAAATCTTGTGTCTCGATCTGACACAATTGATACCGGAATACCATGTAGCCTTACTATTTCTCTGACATACAATTCTACGTACTTATATAATGAATAGTGCATACGAACTGGTATAAAATGTGCAGACTTTGTCAGACGATCCACAATGACCCATATTGCATCTCTTTTGTTCGATGTAACTGGCAACCCTGAGATAAAGTCCATTGTCACTCTTTCCCACTTCCATTGAGGAATAGAGATTGGCTAAACTAGTCCATAAGGCACTTGATGTTCTGCTTTAACCTGCTGACATGTTAACCACTTGGTCACAAACTCCGATATTGTTTTTTTTCATTCTTGGCCACCAATATCGAGTCTTCATATCTTGATACATCTTATTACTCCCTGGGTGCATGGTTAACGGACTATGATGGGCTTCTGACAGGATCTTTTTCTTTAGATTGCCATTGTTAAGAATATACACTTTACCTCGATAATACAAACAACCACCAAATTTGATCTCATAGTCGTGCGTTTCCCCAGATTTATCTTGTCTTCTCTTTTCAAGACATTCTTCATCCGAAAGCTGTAAATCTTTGATCTGATTCAAAAAGTTGGCTTAAGTTGAAACTCTGCTGCTAATGAACCATCTTGTCCCAAAGATAGTTGTGCATTAATTGCATGTAGAACAAAAAATGCCTTCTGGCTAAGAGCATCTGCTACTAAGTTAGCCTTTCCAGGGTGATAATCAATAACCATGTCGTAATCCTTTAAAAGCTCGACCCATCTTCATTGTCGCAAGTTCAAATCTCTTTGTGTCATCAGGTACTTCAAACTTTTGTGATCCATGTAAATATGACACTTTTCACCATACATATAATGTCGCCAGATTTTCAAAGCAAAAATCACATCTGCCAATTCCAGATCATGCGTTGGGCAGTTCTTTTCATGAGTCTTGAGCTGTCATGATGCATAAGCTACAACACGACCCTCTTGCATCAACACGCAACCTAAACCACAATGGGACGCGTCATTGTACAAAGTATACTCCTTTATTGGTTTTGGCTGTATTAGGACCGGAGCCTCAGTCAAAACTTTCTTTAATCTCTCGAAGCTTTCCTGACACTTCTCTGTCCATACAAATGGAACACCTTTTCGTAGCACCTGAGTAAGTGGCATAGCAATGAATTTTTTTTTTGTACAAATCGTTGGTAATATCCAGCAAATCCCAAGAAACTTCGAACTTTAGAGACATTCTTCGGTGCCTCCCATTCAGGAATAGCTTGCATTTTCTTGGGATCAACTCTTATTCCTTCTATTGATACCACATGTCCAAGGAATGTAACTTCTAACAACCAAAATTCACATTTGGAAAACTTAGCATAAAGTTACTTATCCCTCAATGTTTGTAATACTACTCGAAGATGGTAATCATGCTCAGCTTCTGTCTTTGAGTATACCCGAATATCGTCTATAAAGACTACTACAAACTGGTCCAAGTAGGGTTAAAATACCATATTCGTTAGATCCATGAATGTAGCGGGGGCGTTCGTAAGTCCAAATGGCATTACCAGAAACTCGTAATGTCCATAATGAGTCCTGAACGCTGTCTTTGGTATATCTTCTTCTTTAACCCTGAGCTGATAATACCCTGATCGAAGATCTATCTTTGAAAACACAGCTACTCCTCGAAGTTGATCAAATAGATCTTCAATCCTTGGTAGCGGATACTTGTTCTTAATAGTTACCTTATTCAATTGTCGATAATCTATACATAGTCATAAAGAACCATCATTTTTCTTTGCAAATAACACTGGAGCACCCCATTTTGATGCACTTGGTCGAATGTGGTCTAATAACTCTTGTAATTGAGCTTTCAGCTCTCTTAATTCAGTTGGCGCCATTCTATATAGTACCATTGATATCGACTTAGTTCTAGGATAAACATCAATCCCAAACTGTACCTCCCTATCTGGGTGTAATCCTGGCAACTCGTCCGGAAATACATCTGGAAATTCTCGCACAGTGGGAATATCTGTAATATCCCAATTTTTGGCTAGTGACCAAAATGTAAATTTTGAAAGTTTTGTGGATAAAATATAAATTTAGGAAAAGTTTAGGGACTAAATTGTAATTTTCAAAAGTTTTGTATTTTAGTCCCATAAATGAATAGTTTACCCCATGAATGATGTTTTTGTGTTACTCGGATTTTTTGTACAGAGTTTGTATTAATGGCTATAAAGCGATAAAGTTCAGAAAAATATTCAGATAAGTAACACCCCTTTCCTGTATCCGTACACTGGTTACGAGTCAAAAATATTACGACTTCTTTAATCCAAAAATAATCAGGGTAATTTAAAATTTTCAGAAAACTTCCCGATGGTCACCCATCCTATAATTTCTCGAGCCCAAGCACGCTTAACTTTATTTAAAATTGACTTAAATTATTTGTCCGAGTTCCAATCATAAATCAATTATCTTAGCATGCAACTCATCACTTAAGGTTATTCTTAACCTTGAATCTTTCCAGAAATGCCACTTATCTTGAAACCATAACGAACTTTAAAGGTCAATCACACTCAAATAGGTTTAGCAAGTATACATGCCACTATAATAATCAAACCTTAATTAGGATGTCATTACTGTGATTACCTGTTGAGCTTTCCAATATTGATGAAAAACTTTTCTCTCTTTCATCTTGATTTACCTACGTGTGTACAATCAAACACACACTAAGTACGAACTTAGTGAGGCAATAAAGGAAGCTAATAACAATATTTTAAATTTTATTCAACTTTATAGCTACATTTATATAGCATGATATATGCCAATGCATCAACTTTCACATTGCATTATTAATTATTTACTATATGCCAATGTCATAAGATTTTCATACTTGCCTGGTTATCATAATATGTCGTATGTGCATAAATGCACCATGATCACTAGATAAGTATACCATCATACTAATCATGTATCAACATAATATAAATTGGATATAAATTTATTACCGATATACTTTTCATTTGCCCCGAGTGTTCATATAAACCAGATACCCGAATATACACTAACATGTTTACTATTTATTACCCATTTATTTATAGCCCAACTAAACCTTGAGGACCCTGGGTACGCGAGTCAAATATGCACTGAAGTGCTCCCGAATATGCACCGAAGTGCTAGTTCTCGCACATTTATAAGGTTGTGCTAGCCATACACCAAGTGACCATTAGGTACGCTATAGTGCTATCCCGAATTCCCGATTATGTAGAGTGTTGCTGGACTCTATGGCATGCCAACTATATCTTGTTCATCAATTGACTTATTTGGGCATAATTTCCATATTTATTCCATCCATGGCAATGTATATCAATATAATTTAACCTTGGGCAGTTTATACCCGAAATAACATTCGTAGCATACCATCGTCAATAACTAGTTATCAATGCATTTGTTTTCAACCTTTGAAATATTTAAAATATGTCAAATATATGACCAATGACATAAAAATCATGTCAATATATAAACTAGGTAGACTTATCGCAAGTCTTACCAATGATGTATAAAACATTCACATATCATGTTATGTATGCATTGCACTCACCTGGGCCACTTAACACAATGCCTCACTAAGTCATAGATCGATCCTTTCTTTCATAGTACCTCGAACCTTCTTTGATTCGGACTTGACTTCATTAATCACATGAATAAGATAAAATATTTGTTAGATTCAAATCTAACAATACCTTAAACACGCTGTCTAATATAATCATTCGAATATAAAATTTCCAAATATTTTTCCTTTCTTCCTTGTACTGTTCAAAAACTCATTATGGTCCTTAGTGACCAATTTGAACTTCTATTAACTCTTCCGAGCTTGCTAACTAACATTTAAATACAAAATGTTTCAACTTCCATTTTCTGACAGCATGCGCTACCTTCCAAGATTTACTTGTACAGGGCAGAATACACACCGGATATTAATTTCCTTTATACTGAAGAAACTAGGTTCGATAACGGTTCTAATGGTATAAGCTACATAAATTAATAAAATCTAAAAAAATTATGAAAATTCTTCAAACTCCCGTCATAGATCTGTCCTTACAGAATTTGCTCTATAAATTTTCTAACCTTCATTCGATTAAAAATTCATATCTTTTAACTCAAAACTCGAAATCAGTTTCCATTTGTTGGAAACGAAACAAGACGAACAAATCTTTACGACGGTATAAAATTCATCATCTAACCATTTTTGTAGAATTTATGGTGAATTTTCGAAGTCATTGCCAAAATTCAATCTTCTTCATAGCTTTTCATAATAAACTTCTAATTTATACTAACTTCTTCTTATTTTTCTACTTATCAATTTAGTCCTATCACTTGCTTCAAACCACCAATTCATCATCTTCTTTATCAAATAATTATTCAAAATAATTCCCTCTAATTTTCTTTCTTTGCCCAAAATAGTCACTAAAATGCAAAGGTAAGGATTCAAACTTCTTAACTTTGCAATTTAGTCCTAAAATCTACACTACTACCTTAATTCTATTATTTTCACTAAAAATTAGATTTGATCCCCTTCCAAGAATTCCTTTCCTATTTGGTCGCTTCATTTTGACAATTTGTCAAAACGGTCACTAATTCGATTCAACATCGGTTTAGCATTCTAACACCAATTTCACATCTCCAACATTATTAATTACATAAATACACTCCAAATTCATAAAATTCAGATTCGGTCCCTTAACTTTGAATCTTGCCGAATTGGTCCCTATAATTTTAACTTAGGGTTTTACTTCCAAACAACAAATCAAGGTTACTAGATCATTAATCCAGCATCACAAACCCTAAGCTAGACTTAAATCCACAATCTTCTCTATGCAAACCGAAATATGTAGGGTTTAAATCTCAACTCAATAACATGATTCCTACATTATACAAGTATGATTCTAGCTTAAAATCAACCACGGATTCATAAAATCATAAAAGCCCCAATTTGTTCATAAACCCTAATTTATTCCACATATTAAATCTCATCAACCAAGCAAGTATTCTATAAATTATTTACATAAAAAGATAGAGCTTAAAGAGTAGGACAACTTTGTAGTTCGAAAGATTACCTAAAAACCGAGATTCGGGGCTTAAATCGAGCCTAAAAATTTCCCTCTTCTTTCTCCTCTTTCTCCATGATTTACGGCTGGAAAAGATGCACATTTTTTTCAACTTTTTACTATTAAAGTACACTTGTAGCTATTAAATGAATTTTAAATTCATTTAAATAGTGAAATTACCAATTTAGACTTTAAATCCAATGGCTAATTTAATCTCGTCCAAAATCAAGGGCCAATATGAAACCCATATATAATTCATCTTCCAAAAAATTCCTCAACATTTCAAAAAATATTTCAAAATTGCCATCCCTGCCAAATGACCAATTTGCCCTCCAACTAGTCTTTATTTACTAGTTTGTTTCAAAATTGTCATTCCATTATAATCTAACTAAATTAGTTCCTTCTCAACTGACACTATTCCATAAATATCATTTTATGATTTTCCATGGCTTATGGAACAATCTCTGAAATTTCAATTCAATCTGATTTCCCGATATTCACTAAATACTTCTACTATGATTTTACCTATACCAAACTATCGGATCTATTTTGAAAATTCTATATTTCCATAATGTACCTTATGTCATCATCCTTTATCCAATGTCTTAGATTTAATCTTGAGCTAGTAGTTACCAACCTTGCCCTTATAATTTTCCAAAATTACAATCTTGCCATTTTTCATCCAACGGCTCATATTTAACATGGAAAATCAACTTAAATCCAAGGGTTCATATTCTACCAACACAAAGAAAATATCTTAGACATGTAAAATGACATAATTAACCTTCACTTATCATCCTTTAAAATATCCTGGATATTCGATCCGATTACAAACTAACAAAACATGGGCCACTTAACACAATGCCTCACTAAGTCATAGTTCGATCCTTCCTTTCATAGAACCTCGAACCTTCTTTGATTCAGACTTAACTTCATTAATCACATGAACAAAATAAAATATTTGTTATATTCAAATCTAACAATACCTTAAACTCGTTGTCTAATATAATCATTCGAAAAAAAAAATTCCAAATATTTTCCCTTTCTTCCTTGTACTGTTCAAAAAATCATTATGGTCCTTAGTGACCAATTTGAACTTCCAATAATTCTTCCAAGCTTGCTAACTAACATTTAGACACAAAATGTTTCAAATTCCATAATTCGAGTATTCTATTCGATTTTCATTCACTTAAAAGTTTAGGGACTAAAATGAAAATTTTTTCCATTTCAATGGCATTTTCAATATATTTATCACGAATAGAATTTTTACCTAATAACATTCATCATAAGTTCTTCAATTACAACTTTTGTACATTCTAGTCCCTAAATCCCTGATTTTGCCGAAAATGCCATTTTGGTCCCTAAACTCGAATTCATTTTGATTCGAATGTAATTTCCAGAATTTAACCACATTTCTAACACACAAATACCCTAATTTCCATATTGTTACACGCTGGTCCTTACCTTTCCTCACATTGCCGAATTGGTCACTAAATACAATCCAAGGATTCAAGCTTCCTAACTTTGCAATTAAGCCTCCAATCACTCTTTGTTCATCAAACTCATCATTATACTCAAAATTAGAATTGATCCTTTTTAATTTCCATCATGGCAAATTGGTTCTTACAATTTAACAAATTGCTAAAATGTCTCCTAATCAAGATAACATCAATTTTAGCATTCCAACTTCAATTTCAAGCTTAGAAAAACCTTATATAATCAATAACAACTTATTAAATACAAAACAACATAAGTCCCTAATATTAATGAATCAAACCGAATAGGTCCACAAAGATTTCCAAATTGCTAATTTAGTCACTAGTTGAAATAACTAGATTTTCAACCTCCAAACATCAAATTCAAGCTTCAATTATCATCAAATATATAAATACTCTTAAAATTCAGATTTAAACACCAGCACCTAACCTTTAAATGCTGGAATAAATAGTCCCTTAACTTTAGACATCAATCCAATTTAGTCCCAAGCATGGTAACAACATAAAATCAAACATAGTTTCTTAAATCATCAAAATTACCAAAATTCACATAACCCTAATTTCTTCATCATATTAAATCTCATCAACCAAGCAAGTATTCTATGAATTATTTACATCAAAAGATAGAGCTCGAACAGTAGAACAACTTTGTAGTTCAAAAGATTGGCTAAAAACCGAGATTCGGGGATTAAATCGAGCTTGGAATTTTTTTTTCTTTCCTCTAGCTGCCACGTACATGGTTGGAAAAAGATGAACATTTTTTTATCGTTTAACTATTATTTTACACTTGTAACTATTAAATGAATTTTAAATTCATTTAAATAGTGAAATTACCACTTTAGCCTTTAAATCCAATGGCTAATTTAATCTCATCTAAAATCAAGGGCTAAGATTAAATCCATGTATATTTCATCTTCCAAAAATGTTCTCAACATTTCAAAAATACTTCAAAATTGCCATCCTTGACAAATAACCAATTTGCCTTCCAACTAGTCTTTATTTACTAGTTTGTTTCAAAATTGTCATTCCATTATAACCTAACTAAACTAGTTCCTTCTCAACCGGCCACTATTCCATAAATAACATTTTATGATTTTCCTTGGCTTATGGAACAGCCTCTAAAATTTTCAATTAAATATGATTTCTCGATATTCACTAAATACTTCTACTATGATTTTACCTTTACCGAGCAATAAGATCTATTCTAAAAATTCTATATTTCCATATTCGAAAAATAAATACTATTATCTCATAAAACTTCCTTTCTTAAGGACTTAGACTCATTTTTCCTAACTCAGTCTATTATTCTGATAATTATCGAAAATCCTCATCGAAGTAAAATTTCTCTTAGAAATTCTTTCTCTGAAATCCATATGAATATTCTCTACACATAATGAGTCCAAAATATTGATCAGAAACACTTTTATGGGACCTTCTCGAAGGTCATTCTTCCTAGTGTTTCCCTGGTCTTAGCACGCTTAATAATAGGGTTCGATCAAAATTCGATACCTTATACTGCATTTTTCATTCCTGGGACCTATATCAGATTTTTACTCACTGGCCGAATTTATCCATCTATAGGATAAAATTAGTTATTTAGAAAATCCTTTATTATGGATTTAAACTTTTCCTTTCTTTATGATTTAGCAACCAACTTTTAAAAAATGTCATTTTGGTCACTAAACTTTAACCTTCAATTTCTATTCCAATTTTGTCGGATTTCTACCAAACTTTGCATGTAACTTAATCTACTTAACATCCTTCAAAATATCCTGGATATTCGATTCAATCTGATTATTCGAATATTTTTCTGAACTTCATTGCTTTATAGCCATTAATACAAACTCCGTACGAAAAATTCAGATAACATGGAAACGTCATTTTTGGAAGTAAACTATTCATTTACGGGGTTAAAATACACAACTTTTGAAAATTGCAATTTGGTCCCTGAACTTTTCCAAAGTTTATACTTTAGCCACGAAACTTTCAAAATTTACATTTTAATCACTAGGCAAAAATTGGGATATTACAATTCTCCCCTTAAGAAAATTCGTCCTCGAATTTTTTAATACATGCCTGGTTCAAAAAGGTGATGAAACTGCTTTCTCATATCTTTTTCTCTTTCCCAAGTTGCTTTTTCGACTTTATGATTTCGCCAAAGAACTTTAACAAGCGGGATCATCTTATTTCTTAGTTCTTTGGCTCCATGTGCCAGTACCTTTACCGATTCTTCCTGATAAATCCAATCCGGTTGAATCTTTATTTCTTCTGGGGTAATGATATGTAAAGGATCTGATCGATACTTCTTGAGCATCGATACGTGAAATATATTGTGAATCTTGTCCATTTTCGGAGGTAAGGCTAGCTAATAAGTCACCGGACCAACTCTTTTTACAATCTTATATGGCCCAATAAATCTCGTACTCAGCTTCCCCTTTTGTCCAAACCATAACACCTTCTTCCAAGGTGAAACCTTTACGGAATACTTTATCCTTAACTTCATATTAAATATCTTTTCTTTCAAAATCAGCAGATACTATCCATCATTCTAAAGTAATTCTAGATTGCTTCGAACCTTTCTTACTTTATTTTTTGCATCCTAAAATAAATCATATTCAATAACCTTTTAGTTCTCTTTCTAACTCATTATCATCGGGGATATAAATTACCCCTTGATAATATGAACATCCTTTAAACTTAACATCAAAATTTTTAATTTTCCCTTTTCACCTTACTGAATTCTTTCCAGACATATCTTATCTTTCATCTGTAAATCTTTGATCCAATTTGTTAAAGTAGATTTGAGCTAAAGCTATGTAATCAATATACTATCTTCTTTTAAAGGTAATTGGGCATTTAATGTTTATAGGCCAAAGAATGACTATTGGCTAAATACATAAACTACTACTTTAGCCTTATTACATCAATACACATACCAACCTATTATGGGACGTATTTTTGAATAAGGTAGAATCCTTACTAGATTCATACTACACTAATACTAATGCTACTATCAAATCTTATTCTACTGGTAATAATATAATCATAATTTAATCTTAGAGGAATATTACTGCTTCTTTTGACTAACATCACTATAGCTTCCTAAGGTGATATAGTGGGTCGTATAAAACCTCAATCTAATGACTCTTGCAACTAGACCTTTAGCTTTCTCAATCTAGTAAGATCCATTCTGTAGGGTGCAATCGATATAGGTCCGATATTGGATTGAATCCAATCCTAAACTTAACCTCTCGATTAAGAGTCAAGCTTGACAGCTCCTCTTGGGAAACCCATTTAAAACTCACAAACAATAGAAATACTCTCCCAGCTTACCCTTGATGCTCGGTATCCATAGCATAAGTTAAATAATATTCATATTGGTAACAAATTCCAATAAAAACTCTGCATGCTCATGCATGCCAATTATCACAACACTCACATGATTGGTTTTGGGGTTTTCTTGAATCTCCAATACTAATTATAAATGTCAGAGAGTTCTTAATTTTCTTTGTCCAGATATCTTAGCGGAACTATGTAATAAATTATGTTTGATATCTTTGACGGGAATCCTCACCAGTTTTTAGAAGTGGTGAAATAAATAATGATTCACTATTCCTCTTTACGAGCTGTGACCTCTGTTTAGATATTTTCTCATTCTGAACCATTTGCATTGCATTTGGCATAATTTACTACTTCATGAAATTTTGAAATACATAGGGCAGTCAATACTTCTTTGTACCTGACCTCTAGCCCTCTATGAGCTGTCATAACATGCTCTTATTCTGTCTATAAGAAGCATTTTAGAAGCAAATCAGCTCAATTTAATAAACTTGCACTCATACCCATAAATAATCCAATTGCCCTAATTAAGATGCAAGAAACTTCGTTGCATCTCTAGGATAAACTTTGTTACGGAACTTTTAAAGAAAGAACTTCTAGTTAATAGACTTTTGAGTATGTACCGTAACATTACTTTATCAAATACGGGTCTAATCCTTTTAGATGAGATAATACTTTTTCTTTGAGTCTCCTCTGATCATCAATAAAGAGTTCATTCAACATAACTTTTATATCATTAAACCATAGATTAAAAATCATAGGATCTCCATTAATATCTCTCTGAAAATCTAGTGTGCCAGAACTCTCAATTCTTTTGCAATCGGTGCCTAAGCAGGCTGATTCATGATCGCATCTAATGTCTGGAAGAAAAGCTCTTAATCCAGAACATACATATCATGTGACTCTGGTGCCTCTGCCCCATGCTAAGCCGAGGGTAGAATATTATCATTAACCTTATCATGCTCGTGAATCTCTTATTGATCCACTCGCCTAAACACCTGACAAGATTCTTTTACCCTCACACATTGGAATTTAACATTATTATCATAATGAAGTAAGCAATTGCATCCATTCAAACAAGTAAAATCATCAGTAATTCTGACATCCTAGTGGCATGTATACACTTTTGACCTTTACCATACTTCGTTTAACTCCAGAACTAGCTAAACCTGTAGCTCTGATATCAATAAATGTAACACCCCTTTTTGTATCCATACGAAGAATATGAATTAGGAATGTCACAAATTTACTATCCTTAAATATTAATGATATTTGAAAAAAAATTCAAGTTTTGATAATTTTGAACCCAAATCTTAAGTACTGGTACACCCTGTCCCAAAATGCACATTCTTGTATTTTTATATTTCTAATTCATCCTAATTCAATTCCTGAATGTCTTCAAATGTTATGTATGCTTATAGGGAACAATTGGCCATCATAAAACATACATGCTCTCAATTATCTTAGCATGCAACTCATCACTTGAGGTTACTCTAAACTTTGAAACTTTCCAGAAACACCAATTATCTTGAAACCATAACGCACTTTAAAGGCGAATCACAACTCAAATAGGTTTAGCAAGTATACATGCCACTATAATAATCAAACCATAATTAGGATGTCATTATATGATTACATGTTGAGATTTCCAATATTGATGCAATGCTCTTCTCACTCTCATCTTGATTTACCTACGTGTGCACAATCAAACACACGCTAAGTACGAACTTAGTGAGGCAATAAAGAAATTTAATAACAATAATTTAAACTTTATTCGACTTTATGGCTATGTTTATATAACACGATACATATGCCAAAGAATCAACTTTCACATTGCATTAGTAATGATTTACTACATACTAATGTCATAGGACTTTCATGCTTGTTTATTTGTCACAATATGCCTTATATGCATAAATGCATTACGATCACTAGACATGTAAATCCATCATGTTATTCGTATAATAACATGATATAAATCACATATAAATTTTTTACTAATATACTTGCCATTTATTCCAAAAGCTCATAAGCTTATTCACATGTTTATCATTTATTATCCAATAAATTATAGCACAAAATAAACCCTGAGTACGCGAGTCAAAACTGCACATAAGGTCGTGCTAACCAGATGCACTAAGTGTCTTTTATATACACTATAGTGCCTGCACAAAGTGCTAAACCGCTGGACTCTATGGCATGCCAACTATATCATGTCCCTCAATGACTTACTTGGGAGTATTTATTTCATCCATGGCAATGTATATCAACATAATTTAACATTGGGCATTTCATACTTGAAATAACATTCATAATATAACATCATATATAACTAGTGATCCATGCATTTATATTCAACTTTTGACATATTTAAAATATGTTAATCATATGCTATATGACATAAATATAATGATAGGAAAATTTGGGTAGGCTCATCGCAAGCCATCCCAAGGATGTATAAAACATCAATGTGTCATGATATGTATGCAATTGCACTCACCTTGGCCACTTAAAACAACGCCTCATTAAGTCATAGTTCGATTCTTTCTTTCATAGAACCTCGAACCTTCTTTGATTCGGACTTGACTTCATTAATCACATGAATAAAATAAAATATTTGTTAGATTGAAATATAACAATACCTTAAACATGTTGACTAATATAATCATTCGAATATAAAATTTCCAAGTAATTTTCATTCCTTCCTTCTACTGTTCAAAAACACATTATGGTCCTTAGAGACCAATTTGAACTTCTAATAACTCTTCCAAGCTTTCTAACTAACATTTAAATACAAAATGTTTCAAATTCCATAATTCGAGTATTCCATTCGATTTTCATTCACTTAAAAGTTTAGGGACTAAAATGAAAATCTTTTCCATTTCAATGGCATTTTCAATATATTTATCACCAATAGAATTTTTACCTAATAACATTCATAATAAGTTCTTCACTTACAACTTTTGTACATTCTAGTCCCTAAATCCCTGATTTTGCCGAAAATGCCATTTTGGTCCATAAACTCGAATTCATTTTGATTCGAATGTAATTTACAGAATTTAACCACATTTCTAACATACAAATACCCTGATTTCTAGATTGTTACACGCTGGTCCTTACCTTTTCTCACATTGCCGAATTGGTCACTGAATACAATCCAAGGATTCAAGCTTCCTAACTTTGCAATTAAGCCTCCAATCATTGTTAATTCATCAAACTCATCATTATACTCAAAAATCAGAACTGGTCCATTTTAATTTCCATCATGCCGAATTTGTTCTTAGAATTTAACAAATTGCTAAAATGGCCCCTAATCAAGATAACACCAATTTTAGCATTCCAACTTCAATTTCATGCTTAGCAAAACCTTATATAATCAATAACAACTTATTAAATACAAAACAACATAAGTCCCTAATATTAATCAATCAAACCGAATAGGTCCACAAAGATTTCCAAATTGATGATTTAGTCACTAGTTAAAATAACTAGATTTTCAACCTCCAATCATCAAATTCAAGCTTCAATTATCATCAAATCTATGAATACTCTTAAAAATTCAATTTAAAAACCAGCCCCTAACCTTTAAATGCTGGACGAAATAGCCCCTTAACTTTAGTCTTCAATCCAGTTTAGTCCCAAGCATAGAAACAACATAAAATCAAACATAGTTTCTTAAATCTTCAAAATTACCAAAATTCACATAACGCTAATTTCTTCCTAATACTAAATCTCATCAAACAAGTAAGTATTATATGAATTATTTACATCAAAAGATAGAGCTCGAAGAATATAACAACTTTGTAGTTCGAAAGATTACCTAAAAATAGAGATTCAGAGCTTAAATAGAGCTTGGAAAATTTTCTTCTTCTTTCCTCTAGCTCCCACGTACATGGCTGGAGAAAGATAAACATTTGTTCATCTTTTAACTATTATTTTACACTTGTAACTATCAAATGAATTTTAAATTCATTTAAATAGTGAAATTACCAATTTAGCCTTTAAATCCAATGGCTAATTTAATCTCATCTAAAATCAAGGGCCAAGATTAAATCCATGTATATTTCATCTTCCAAACACATCCTCAATATTTCAAAAATATTTCAAAATTGCCATCCTTGCCAAATGACCAATTTGCCTTCCAACTAGTCTTTATTTACTAGTTTGTTTCAAAATTGCCATTCCATTATAACCTAACTAAACTAGTTCCTTCTCAACCGGACACTATTCCATAAATATCATTGCATGATTTTCCATGGCTTATGGAACAGCCTCTGAAATTTTCAATTAAATCCAATTTCCCGATATTCACTAAATACTTTTACTACGATTTTACCTTTACCGAGCTATCGGATCTATTCTGAAAATTCCATATTTCCATATTCGGAAAATAAATACTATTATCTCATAAAAACTTCCTTTCTTAAGGAATTAGACTGAATTTTCCTAA
This sequence comes from Hibiscus mutabilis, assembly GCA_019671005.1. NCBI lineage: Eukaryota > Viridiplantae > Streptophyta > Magnoliopsida > Malvales > Malvaceae > Hibiscus > Hibiscus mutabilis. The sequence continues at coordinate 42,674,842 of CM033726.1, read as the reverse complement.
CTCAGTCTATTATTCTGATAATTATCGAAAATCCTCATCGAGTAAAATTTCTCTTAGAAATCCTTTATCCGAAATCCATACGAATATTCTCTACACTTAATGAGTCCAAAATATCGATCATAAACACTTTTATGGGACCTTTCCAAAGGTCACTCTTCCTAGTGTTTCTTTGGTCTAAACATGCTTAATAATAGGGTTCAATCAAAATTCGATACCTTATACTGCATTTTCATTCCCGGAACTATATCAGATTTTTACTCACTGACTGAATTTATCCATCCACAGGATAAAATTAGTTATTGAGCAAATCCTTTATTATGGATTTAAACTTTTCCTTTCTTTATAATTTAGCAACCAACTTTTAAAAATTGTCATTTTGGTCACTAAACTTTAACCTTCAATTCCCATTCCAATTTAATCAGATTTCAACCAAAATTTTCATTTAACCTAATCTGCTTATCATCCTTCAAAATATCCTGGATATTCGATTCAATCTGATTATTCAAATATTTTTTTCTGAACTTTATCGCTTTATAGCCATTAATACAAACCCCGTACAAAAAATCCGGATAACATGGAAACGTCATTCTTGGAGGTAAACTATTCATTTACTAGGCTAAAATACACAACTTTTGAAAATTACAATTTGGTCCTAACACTTTTCCAAAGTTTATACTTTAGCCACAAAACATTCAAAATTTACATTTTAGTCACTAGCCAAAAATTTGGATATTACAGATTACCTCTACTTCGTTTAGACTGTGTCGAGGCATAAGTCTCGCTAGGCCTCTTTGTTGATCGAGAGGACTGAGCTCTAACTCGCTCCAAGTAGGCTCTCTCCATGGCCTTAGCTCTGTTCACTGCGTCCTGGTATACTGATAAATTCATGCCCGATAGAAATTCATTGGGCCTCAAGTGAAGCTTCTCTATGAAACACTCACATTGGGCCTTTTCATTCGGTATTAAATCAGCTACATACCGACTCAATCTATTGAACTCTAACTCGTACTCATAGACAGTACGAGTACCTTTCTTAAGGTTCAAAAACTGTTGCAGCATCTCTCTCTTGAACTGATCCCCAACATACTTGGCCTTGAATGCTTCTTGGAAAAACTTCCAAGTTACCTCAGCAGTTGGTACTAATTCTATGATATTAGACCACCAAATACGAGCATGTTCTCTCAATAAGGATACAGCTCATTCTAACTTTTCAACATCTGTGCAATTTAACTCTTCCATCATGACTTTGACATCGTTCAGCCAAAAGTCGGAAGCCATTGGGCCACCCTTTCCATGAAATTCTAGAGCTCCCAACTTTTAAAGTTCCTTTGCAGTCGACGCTCTGATTGGTGCGGGTGCCGGGGCTAGTAGGGGCGCTGGAGGCTGAAGGATATTAACCATAGCTTCTAAAGCTTGTACTAACGCTCCATATTCTTGGGCTTGAGCTCCCTGCTACGCATGAGGCTCAGCTGGGTCAGGAGCTAGAGGTGGAACATGATGTACATCACTGCTTCCACTTTGGACCTCCTCTTGGTCCTCATGATCTATCGCTTGACGCGATCCAGCAGTATTCGACATTATCTGGTACCAGAGTAACCTATTCATATTAGTGAGGAACAAAATCAAGTTACACAGATAGTACATCAGAAACATGACATTCTCGGGGCTTGTACTTAAAACAAACAATATCAAACTCAGTTTAACCTCCAGAATCTACTAAACATGTAGCCCTGATACCTATAAATGTAACACCCTTAACGTATACTCGTAGGCCGAATATACATTAAATATGTTCAGATTCGTATTTAGAAAACTTAACTTGTAAAAAAAATTATACTATTCTTGCTTAACTTGTCCATTGGTTGGCCTTTTCTCGGTTTCTAATTTAAAACAATGTCAAGCAGGCACACCTATTTTCAACCCTGAATTGGTTTGTAAAACTTATAAGTCAATTATTAAAATGAAAATAAAATTCAGGATGAAAACTATTTGTGTTGCCTAGACCCTTTCTTGATTTTGAAATTGTTACGCGATAAATAGTAATCAAGGTAATTTTACTAGATCTATTTACTTTACCAATATCCTTAGTCCATAATTTTAAAGATAATACATCTATATTATCATACATCTAGGTTAAAACTTAGTTATACAGAACAATTCACTTTAAAAATATTTACATGCCCACTAGTTTATCAAACTACGATAAGGATGTACATACTGTAGCTTACTGTAGTAACTTGACTTTAAAAGAACAGCTCCTCCTTGCTAGACTAATTCAGAGAACCTACGTGTGAAATAAAACACACGCTAAGTTACAACTTAGTAAGACAATTAGACATATTTAAATAAAAGCATGCAATAATGCAATACAATATATCATATGGAAATGCAATACAGTTCCTGTAAAATGGCAAGCGATCCCAATACATTTTATATCATAACATAAAATAATTACAAATATCATGCTATCAGTATTCATCAGTCATCAGGAAATCATTTATAATATAGCGTTCTTTAAATATAGCCCATCATATATAATATGAGATCAAGGTACTCGAGTCATATGAATAAGACACCGTAGTGTCTAACGTGAACATGTAAATGAGTACGTACTCGAGGATGCTCTTTGCTCCTCATTAAAGCACCTCGTTAGTGCCATTAGCACTATGGGCTTGGATCCCTAGGGTGCACACAAAGGGCTTGGGTCCCCAAGGTGTATGTGACACCATCGTAGTCACAAAAACATGTATACATAACATAACTTGAATGACGCAGCTGCTAAGGACTCTATGGATATCCAACTATACCATGGATTCTCATAACATAATACTTGGGCATTTCATTTTATTATTAATCAATCATCATCATTCTTGTAAACAGGCAATTCACATCCCATATTCATCATAATCATTCACATGTACTTGCCATTACTATATTATGCATCAAATCAATATGCTTCAAAACAATGTAATTCAATTCTATATTAGGGTCGACTTATCAAAAGTCTTGCATTTTTCAAAAATAACATATACATAAATAATGCACTCACCTGTAGCAATGTAAAAGTTGCCTCACTAAGCTTATTCGATAACCTTTCCTTTTCCTCTAATATTTGTGTCTCCTTCAGTCTCACTCGAAATTGTAAAAGACCAATAGAATACATAAATTACCATACTTTGTTAGACTTAAATATAATATTGCTAACTTAATTTACAAAACATAATTATTCGAATGTAAAATATTTTCTAAAATTTTCCTCCAATTTCTATGTGATTGCTGATTTGGTGCTAAGCTCCTTACAGACCATTTTGGACATCAAACAATTGTTCAAGCTCAAATTAGAACAATTCCATTACTACTTGTTCACTTTGGATTAATATCCTTTTTGACTTTAAACTTTGTTAACGTGACATTTTAGTCACTACTTCCACATTTGTACTTGAGTTCATGTAAAAATCAACTAATTATTCATTTCTAACATTTCTATAATTTTTTTTCCTTGACTTCCAAGCTTTGACCGAATTGGTCCCTTACAAACAACTTTCATGTAACCCCCTCGACTCGGCCTAGAATCCTGACTAAATCGAGAGTGCTAATTAGGTTTTTCGAAGCAAACTAAAAAGTCAGTGTATTTTTTCTTTTATCTTGTCTAAATGCAAATTAATGTTCCTGCATGTTCATACTCACAGCAGGTAAGTTCTCAAACGAAACGAGCCACAAAACAGCAATCAATCGCATTATAATATTAATTGAGGACTAAAACGTAAATTCTTAAAATTACAAAACCAAAATTTAATTTAAGGTTACCAATCCTCAATTAGTCCATTTACATGCCAACATAATAAATTCCATATCAAATTAATCATTCCAACTCGTACAATTGCATTCCCAAGACTCAAGGACCAAAATGAAAGAACCAGAAACTTTCAAGATTCCAAATTAACCAACTTAACGGTACCCGTATCAGTACGCGCACTCGTGTTTCGATACGCCTATACATTCTCAAAAACTCAGATTCTAGTAGCTAAAATTCGTATCGAAATGCTTGTTCGCGTATCGATACACCTGGCAAAATGCCTATGACTGTATCGAAACACTTGCTCGAGTACCGAAACATCAAGCCTAAAAAGGCAGGACTATATCGAAACACCCTCCCGCGTGTCGAAATGCTATGCCTGAAATGGCCTAGCCGTACTAGTACAAGGACACTTGTTTCGATACGCCTGGACCTATAATGACATTTTTAGCTAGTTTTTCACACAAACCTAGATGCATTTAGGTCCTAGCAACTTGCATATACACATATAAGCAACCAGCATCACACTTAACTACACATACAACAAGGTTTAACTACAACACAAGTTTATGCCACCCAAAAGATTGGTCTGGAGGCATGCTCCCTGTAACTCACCACTAAACATACCAAAATGCCCAACTAAGCAATTAACATCAAGAACACCATACCAACAACTCATCAAGACCATACTCAACCCGTTTAGTTCATCAAAACATGTCATCCAAGCAAAACCATCTAGATGCATACCTAGGTAACCATATAACATCAACCATAGGTAACGGTGCATGATAAACGAAACGTTAACAATCACACTCCAAAATCACAACATTATACATGCTCAAAGCCAGGGAAAACTGAATTACAAATCCAAAAATCCATGGTGAACACATTGCCTTATTAACAGGAAACTAAAACTGAGTTCATACTCAAATAGTCTTGTCTTTGGATCACTTATTCCTTTCCTTTGCTGCCCTCAAGCTTTAATGCTCTGCATCATTAGAGAAAAGAGAGCATAAGCACACATGCTTAGTGAGGATGCTCTTAAACGATGATGCATTTAAAAACCCTTGATAACAAACACTTGTTTTCAATCCATGCTTACGACCTAAGCAAGTTGCAATAGTTCCAAATCAAAACATGCATAACAACCCTATGTTAATCACTACATATATTCCACATGCTTAATCCCAAAGCATCAAATAAAAAAGCATGTTGAAAACCCAAAGCATTATGTACAAAACCATGCTTAAATCCCAAAACATTATAAATAGATTCAACATTAAAATTCTTATATATTGGCAATTATAGTGACCCCGGATAGTCAACTACTATCCTTGATTAGCCGATCGCTAATCTTTAGTTAACCGACCGTTAACTTTACACATCGGATACATGAATCTCCCTTAATGATCGACCATTATCAAGACTACCCCATGCCGACTGCATGAATTTACAACCTTGCCGACTGCAAGCTTTACATCAACAAGGGGAACCGACCGCTCAACCCAAGTGATAACAACATGGTTCGGGTAGCCGACCGCTATACCTCAAAGACTCTTATCCCAATATCGATTTTTAACCATATTATAGTGCACTTTATCCTATGGCATGTCAACTATATCTGAATGATTTCTCACCCTGTCACATAGCCAATATATCATTTTCAAAACCATTTACTCACTGTTTTACAATGTATTACACAAAAATCCCCACATATGCAAATCACATTGCCATAGCAATATCACATTCCCGACCGGAATAAACATCAATGCTCCCTCGCATTAAGTATACCTTTAAGCCACTGCATATGTACTTTAAAATCATGCATTAACAGTAGGTAAAGCAAACCATGTTTACGACTAAAACATGAATCACACATGTTCATATCTGAACTGATATTGAAGAGAAAAAGAGGAAACTTACTTCCAAGCTTAGGTAAGTGTTTCAAACTTATCCTAAACTCCGAAAACCACTTCTAAACCTTTGAAATACTTTTAAGACCATTTCCACTCACCGATTTCACTTTGCGTTGCTTGCTACCGTAAAACAAGCTCCCGTCAAGTCTAAAACCACCTCAAGATGCTATGCCTTGATTATCCCCTGTTTTCGCCACACAAAACCAGAGGAAACATGCATTAAAATGCATTCAATACCCCGTTTCAACCCAAAATCCCGTAGCTCTCAAGATGCCCACTCAAAACAAATCTGAAACTTACCGAAATCAACCTTAAACACTACTCAATCTTAACCCAGCCATATAATAACGATTCAAAGCATCAAAATTCATCAATTAATATCTAAAAACTCATTCCCAACATCCTTTTACTTCCAGCAAAGATTAAACACCTTAAACACCCCAAAAACCCTTAACAAACAACCTAATAATTAAAGATTCAATCAATTTTGAGATTCCATTATTAAAAACAACTTATCCATATTATAATACATCCAAAATAAGATTGAAATCAATCTACAACACTCGAAAAATAGATCCAAATCGAAAATCACAAGATTCTTCAATAAAACCTCAATAAAGCTAAAATCCATAATTAATTGCTCAAAACCTATTGAAAATCATATGTAAAGAGCCAAGAACTTTGGAATTTCAGTAAATAACCTTTCATTAGAGGATAAGAACGAAACTTACCTCTAATGAATGAGTTTCCCCTTAATTGGATGGTTTTTTCCTCTTGAAAAGTAAAGAAATTCAATAAGATTTGTGGAAAACAATTTAAGAAATCATTTAGCAAATCAATGAGTAAAGAAATTAAGATCATTACCTTAAATCTCTTATGAAAAAAGAGTGTTTGGCTGAGAGTGTTTTGAGAGAAAAATGTGAGAAAAGAAAAGTTACGTCAAAATGTGTTTTAGAATGATAACTACCTTTTTAGCTAAATCCTTTTTAATTCTTTTAATTAAAACATTTTAAAATAATCCTAATTAAGGGAATACTCAGATTAGACCAAATGGTAAAATATCTCCTTAAAGATTCTAAGTTTTGACTCTTTACAAAACAGCCACCTTTTAAAATAGTTTTCAAAAATTGCATTTTGGTCACTAGCCAAAATGTCACCCTTCCAAGGTTCATTTTCCAAAATTTCTTTCACCAATATTTTTAATATAATAAAATATGATTTTTAAACATTTTCCATAGTTTTATCTTTCAGAAAAATATCTGCTCCCAAATTCAACTCGAATCTCTAACTCGTTCCACTGGACCGTCTAACCAGCCACAAAACCGCTAGGCCCAAAACCGGGGTATTACATTCCATTTTCGAAATGGTCCTTCACCATTTCTTTTCTTGTCATTTCAATCCCTTGCTTCCTAAATTAAATTCTAATTTTCATATACATATTCGAATCTAATAATCACATATTAGGAAACTTTTCAACATTTTTCCTCAATATTTCCTTACTTAGCCGAAACAGTCCCCTTCATGCCAAATATTTTCATTTTTGGTCCTAAATTACCATATCAATCTAATTTAATCATAATCCCATAAGTTCTAATGCTAGAATAAATTTCACAATAGTTTCCCCTATATTTCAAATTCTAGCCGAATTGGTCACTTGGAATCTAATAGGGAATTTAATCATCCTAATATCAAAACTAGGATTCTAGTTTCATAATTTATTCATTTTCATCCTTGATTCAATTCCCTAACCAAATTCCCAAAACTTAGGGTTAGGGTTTATGTTCTTAAAAATAAAATTAATTCTAATTCAAGCTTGTTTTCATGCCTACACAATCAAATCTACTCCATTCAAACTTTAATTTCATCATGTATTCATGAATTCAATTTTCTTTCTCTTCAAGAACATAATCTATACTTCACTTTGCTATGTAAAACTACTACCAAAAGGAAGAGAATTAAGCATAGATTATTTTTTTCCAAAGCATCATACCTTAATCTTACTTGTAAACCTTCCAAATCAAACTTGAAAATTGAGTTTTCTTCTTCTCCCTTTGTTCCTCTCCCCCATGGTTTGAAGGAAAATAGATGAACATATTTTTTTTGTTCATTTTACTCTTATTTTGCCACTTGTATGATTCATTTTAATCCATTTTACTAAATTGTCCCTCAATTACATCCTAATTTACAATCCTTCTTTGCCACTCCATTAAATTTGAACCAATTTTGTTCCTTCATAACCGGCCATTCCCAAAGAAATCATAAAATTTTATTTCATGATTTTTATTCGATCCAATTACCCGATAATCACCTAATACGATTTTCCTTTGATCGAACTATCGAATCTAATCCAAAAATCTCATATCTCTAAATTCCATAAATAAACAATATTGTCATAATAAATCTCCCATATTTATGGAGTTAAACTCTAAAACTTTGACTCGGTCTAAAATATTGATAATTACCCAAAATCTCTATCGGATAATATTTTTCCTTAAAATTCCATTAACAGATATTCATACAAATTATTCCTAATTTTTTGAGTCATTTATATCGATCAAAAATACAAATATGGGACCTTTCTAGAGGTCGCCCATCCTAGTGTTACTCTCGTCTGAGCACGCTTAATAATTTTATTCGATCCAAATTTGATACTTTCTACTGCATCTTAATTGTAATACCCTTATTATTGGCCTAGAGATATTCAACATTTTAGCCTTAAATAAAATCATTATATATATATTATCTATTAGGGCAAGTATTTGGGATTTGGACTTAATTAGAATAAAGCAATTAGTAAATAAACCTTTGGAAGGGACCAAAATTGGATTAAGGAAAATTGGGTATCCATTTCCATAATGGCTAAACCGAAAACTCATGAAAACTTGTAAGTTGCATGCAAAGAAGAGATTAAGCCAAGGATTAGGATGAGTTGTCAATTGAAGAATGAGGCATGTGGTAAGGGGGTTCAGTAAGAAGGAAAGAGAATGAACAAATGGTCTTAGCATCTTCTTCATCCCTTAGCAAAGAAACCGAAACATGGAAGTAGAAAGGCAATGAGAGAAAGCTAATTATTTTGTGAGATGGAAACGTGATTTTAGATTGAACCACTTTAATCTTTCATTCGACTAATCTAAAGGGGAAGGTGAGTATCCTCTTCATTTTCCTACATGTTATAATTAAGTCTTTTGAATAAGAGGATTTAAGAATTCTATGAATCAAATCTAGTTAATAGTGCTAATATTTCCATGTATGTCTATAGAATTGTTTGATTGGAATGATTAAGTAATCTGCTCTGTGCTGCAATCATGGAAATATGTTGTTTTGATGTATTCGAATGATGTATGAATCTATTATAAGATTGCTAGAGTATATATATGGATATATGAATCAAAATTGGACTGCTTAGGCCACATGGGAAAGAAATTAGAACTGATTTTGATCAGATTTACCCTTATACTAAATAAAATCACTTACTTGATATTTAACACTTTAGTCCCTAAACTTTTACAAAAGTGTAATTTTGGTCACTAGGCCTTATTCTTTTCAGATTCGGATCAAACTTCATATAAATCCTTAAATAACTTAAAACAATATTTTTGGGGTATTATAGGTCCATCCACAAAATATTATTGTATCTTGACATCACCATTCGAATAAAAATAAAACTAAGAGAATGGGTAAGAAGGAGATCCGTCAATGTAGCCCTTCGAATGCTCCAAAGCTCTTAGTCTTATCTGGTAAAACCACGCCGCCTCTCGGTTTAACACGGTGCCACCTCCCTTCGATCCCCCTCACATGGTGGCTTGAGGTCCTTTAGATAGGCTTGCATGGAAACCCTAGGATAAGCTTTTGAGTTTAAATTTTTGAATGCACAAAGGGATAAGATGCATTATCCTCTTATCCCGATTTGAGTCTTAATACTGACGTGTAAAAGGTCCAACGACTACTTTGACCGATCATCTAACGTCAATCATTTGCCAGTCAAGCTTGGCATTGTTTGGTCCATCTGTGCCAACTGTTACTCGGCAATTCTCTTGCTTCATTTCATGCGTTCTCTGCCAAGTGCCTGTCTACTCTGCCTGCCTGCCTGTGTCCTGTATCAAAACCAACAAAGTAACCTTTCTCACTGGCAACAAAATAGCTTCTAAATCCTTATGTAAATGCACGATTTTAACATCTAAATGCAACAAAATGTACTCAAAGGTAAGCGAAAGCATTGTAAAATAAGCATAAAAAATTAGTACTTTTAGGAAGTTAACATGTTCCAGCTTTGGAGGATTTGCGAGATCGTATCCTACGGGGGGTGCACCGTAGTCCGTTTGCTATGCATCCAAGGAGTAACAAGATGTACCAAGACCATCTTCCTTTTTATTGGCGGCCTAGTGTGAAAAGAGATGTATCAGAGTTTATAACAAGATGCTTAGCTTGTCAGCAAGTTAAGGTCGAGCACTAGGTTCCTTCGGGCTTGCTTCAATCCATCCAGATTCTACAATGGAAGTGGGATCGTGTGACCATAAATTTTGTGACAGGTTTGCCGTTGACACAAAAAACATGATGCTAAATGGGTGATAGTATATCGTTTGACCAAGTCTGCTCATTTCTTGCTTGTACGTATGGATTTTACGCTTGAGAGGTTGGCACGGTTGTACATCTAAGAGATAGTAAGCTTTGATGGGCTGCCATTATTGATTATATTGGATAGAGATCCGCGGTTCACAGCAAGGTTGTAGAAGAAGATACATGAAGCTTTGGATACCAAGTTGCATTTCAGTACCGTTTTTCACCCTCAGACTGATGATCAGTGTAATACCCCTAAAATCGGGCTAGTATTTTATCAAAGATTTAATAACTTAGAACACATTCTTGGAACTTTTCGAGAAGCATTTAGAAGCATTGGATTAAAATTAAAGTGAATAATTAAAAATTAAATTAAGTATCATTGTCTAAGGACCAATTGTGAAAGATTTAAAACTAAAGAAGGGATTAAATTGAGTGAAAGGCAAAACCATGAGATTTGCATGGCTATTTAACCAAATTGAATAAGTGGAATATAAGTGTCTTCTTCTTGTTTTGTTTGCGATGAATAATGGCTTTATATCCATTAAAATTAAAAGAAAAAAGGGGAGAAATTAGGGGAGTTGCCGGTTTAATGGATGGGAGGAGAGAGAAAGGAATTGCATCAAAGTGGTCTTCTCCCTCAAGCCATTTCTACATCGAGAGCTTGCACCATTGTTGAAGTTAGGAAAAGCTTCTTAGGAGCTTAATTCTCTCAATGGTGGTCTCTATATCCTAGTGTCCTTCAACTTTTGGAAAGTCCATTCTTTGTCAAGAAGTTTAATTAAATATTGATGGGAATTAAAGTTGTTAAGATTTAGGTTTAGATGACAATCTAGCTATGGTGATATGAATTTTGAGAAGTGAATTTAGGTTTAGATGTCAAGAAGTGAATGCTATATATAAGTCTTTAGAAACAAGGGAGATGAATTTAGATTGAATAATTGAGCTCTGAGTGGGTCGGTTAGAGGGCTGTTTAATTGTATATGTGACCTTTGTAAGTGAGTGCAATTGGATTGCCTAATGCATTTATTTGTATATGTATGTGTGTTTGTACTTTGTTGTAAGTTGTCATACTTCAACTTAAGAGTTCTTTAGTAGCATATAGATAACAAAATGTAATTTAGATTTGTAAATGAGTACGCTATTAGATTTTTTTTGTGTGTGTCAAAGTGAGATTAAATATATGGTTAAAACAGTTAATGATGGACTGTCTTAATCAGAGACTGTTTTGCTGTTTTTGAGTCAGTTTAGGGGCTGTTTATAATTAAGGTGAATAAACTAATATGTTTCAAGTTATTACATGTTGATTCTATGTCGAGACAGTGTTGATTTCTACATACAGTAGTTTAATCATAGTTACTTTGTTTTAAGGATTGTATTGCCTAGTTGTAATTCTAATCAAGGGCTACAAATTAGTTTTCAAAGAGTTGTTGGATTGATAGTAACATTGGATCATGTTAGGAAAATGTCATAATTAAATGTTAATGTCCAAGGTTAAGGTATGAACTTCAAGGACCCATGTGCTTATCTATATGAATTCGTAAGTTAAGGTAAGGTTTATGTGTTTAAACAAGCTGTCCAGTGTTTTAAAATGCAGAACACTGCTGTAAATTGTCTAGACAAGCTGTCTAGTGGTGTAAAAATGCAGAATATTACTGTAAAGTGTTTAAACAAGCTGTCTAGAGTTTTAAAAATGTAGAACACTGCTGCAAATTCTAGACAAGCTGTCTAGTGGTGTAAAAATGCAGAATATTACTGTAAAGTGTTTAAACAAGCTATCTAGTGTTTTAAAAATGCAGAACACTGCTGTAAATTATCTAGACAAGTTGTCTAGTGGTGTAAAAATGAAGAATATTACTGTAAAGTGTTTAAAAAAAGCTGTATAGTGTTTTAAAATGCAGAACACTGCTGTAAATTGTTTAGAAAAGTTGTCTAGTGTTTTAAAATGGTCGATATGTCACGTTCTTTTATAGTTAATGCCTCACTTAGGCTATATAAGCTTAATGCATTCATTATCATGCATTGCAGGTTGATTAAAGCTTTTGTTGTTCGATCGTGTGCTAATGTTGCAAGTCACTCCCATATGTTCTCTTGTAATGTATATGCTCTCTTAATTGAACTCCTTTGATGGTGGCATAGTAAATGTATAGAAGTATATAATCGGTAATTTATTTTGGTTTACAGTACAAATGCATTGTGTGGTTTGTATATGGACACTAAGTAGTCTTTTAGTATGATATCCTTCAAGCATGCTATTTATGAAATTTCTTAATTGTAAGTTGTTCAAATAAGGGATGATATACATGTCATATGTAGGCACGTGTGCTAATAGATTAAAGAAACTTATTTAGGTTTGTATTGTTATGATTGTGTAGATTCGGAATATACATTAAATTAAATAGAAATATTAGTGTATTAAGGATCATATTACCTTTGTTATGTCCCGGTCGGTTGGCTAATAACAACATTATGATGAAAGGTAAATAACGGAGTTACAATTATAAATGTTATATATGAATAACAATATGTAAATTACTTATACATTGAATTAAAAGAATGCTTTGTTCCATATATGAACATAATGAGAGTTGGCTAAATATGATGTGTTATGATAAGTATTAGAGTAATATATGTAATGTTTGTGTGTTAACGATGTTTGGAAATGTTAAATGATGAGTCCTTAATATAGTCTCATTTTAGTATCTATAGTACGAACATTTGCATTTTTATTAAGTATTTATTGAAATTTGTAGGTTTTTAGTTATTTCATATTTTGTGGTTTGTATTTTAAATATGTTGCGGTTTTAGTACTTTTGTTATGTTTTCAGTTATTTTTAATAAATTGTATTTTTGTGTTAATTACAGGCTTAGATATGTTGAATTTGGTGATTTCAATTATGACACAAATGAAGTTGAATCCAAAGATGATCCAAGGTGAAAGGAATTGGGCAAATGCTGGAATTGAGAAAATAGACTCAATAAACTCGTACTAAAATTCTGCACTCAAGATGTTGCACGGTTTTGACTATAACTTAAACTCCATAACTCAAAAATTGGCCCGTGATATACCATTTTTAAAGCTTATTGAGTCTACTACATTTTCAAAGTGATTGGAAAGCCAAAACAGATCTGGAAATAATCACAAAATGCTGAATACCGAAATCATACAAGTGGGACAACATGATAACCACTTGTATTTGAAGTCATCATCAAATAATGCAAAGTCATCATCAAATAATGCAAAGATGTGAATTGGCTGGAAATCCACTGTCCTTTGTCATCTAACATCACAAATTTTCTATAAATAGGCTTCATTTTTGCCTTGGAAATTATCTTGAAAGCTTGGTTTTTACCTTGTTGTTAAAAGAATTCAATATCACTTTTCTTTCTTTCATCCTTATATTTTTCTTTCTTATATTTGGTTTTTATAAACCAAATTTTATTTTCTTTAAAGTTATGGTGTCTTTCTAAGTCAGGTTGCTGAGGTGAAATGACGAAGCTCTTGGTATATACTAAAGGTTAGATTGAAATTCTCAACGTATACTAAAACATGTTAAATTAGTATATGATGTTAAATTCAGTTGGCTAATATTCATGTTAGTAAATTAAAAACCTTGCTTCATTATAGACAAGTAATTTGGCACAATAAATGCTTGTTATAATTAACTTGATTTATTATAGACAAAACAAATTGACATAATGAACACTTGGACTTGTTTATTAATTTTGATTGCACCAATCCATATAACACCATATGCTATACCTTTGTATTTTTTTGGACATTGTTTATTGTACTTTGGACTTTGATTATGGACATTGGACAATGGACTTTGGACTTTCAATGCAGGACCTTCCGATTGGATTTCATTTCATCATATGGACTTCAATTGAGTAATAAGATGAATAAAATTAATCCTAGTATAATACCAAGAGTGGATTCTAAAAACATCAGCATCTTTTATTTATATCGTTGTTTATTTATTTTAATCAATTATTCTCTTTGTAGATTTTTTTTTATTTTTAATCTTGTAATTTGTAAACAAAACTTCCATGTGGATTCGGCCTCAGACTCCCGAGAATTATTACTTGACAACAACCTGCACTTGGGTATACGACTGAAAAGAGCCGGTCAAGTTTTTGGCGCCATTACTGGGGAAGGTAAGATTTAGAATTCAAGTTTATATATATATATTTAATAGATGGTTCTACCGCCTTTTTATGTGTATATTAGTTTTTTATGTCGGTTTGGCAGCGTGATTTTAATTCTCTTCATTTGGTTAGAAATAATTTTGAAATTCTTTTCGAAAATTTGTTTGACACACCTCCAAATTCACCTACCATGGCTGAAGATCAACTAATTATCAATGAAAATGAGAATATGCAAGTGCGCTCGATGCGTGATTACTTGCAACCCCCTCGGACTTCACTATCTTCATGTTCTATGTTTCCTCCAAATGTAAACAACTTTTGATTTAAACCATGTATGATATCTTTACTTCATACTTTTCATGGCATGGAATGTGAAGGTGCTTATGCTTTCCTTAAAAATTTTGAAGTTGTATGCGTCACTTTTAATGACCAACAATGTTCAAATGAAATTATTAAGTTAAAATTATTTCCTTTTTCTTTAAAAGATAAGGCAAAAATTTGGCTTAATAAGTTGAAACATAGGTCAATTGACGCTTGGCAAGAAATGCAAACTCAATTTTTAAAAAAGTTTTTTCCAACACATAAAACTAATGCTTTAAAGAAACAAATTCAAAATTTTAATTAGAAGCCGAATGAAACATTTTTCAGTGTTGGGAACATTTTAAAGATTTATTGAATTCTTTCCCACATCATGGTTTTGAAGAATGGCGTATCATAAGTTTTTTTTGTGATAGTTTGACTCATGAAACTAATCAATTTGTTGAAACAATGTGCAATGGTGATTTCATGAGTAAATAACCTGAAGAAGCTTTTGATTACTTAGATCATTTAGCTGAAAATTCTCAGTCTTGGCACACAGATAATTCTACAGAAGGATCTGCTAAATATAATCTTTTACATAATAAAGGAAAATATCACCTTAACCAAGATGATGATTTAAGTGCTAAGTTTGCTATTTTGTTTAGAAGACTCAATGCCATAGAAACTAGGAAAATAAAAGAAGTCAATTCAGTGAAAAAGAGAGTTGTGATATTTGTGATATTATGGGACACTTTTCTCTTGAATGTCCGAACATTCTAATTTTTAAAGAAATGTTGCATGAGAATGCAAATGTCATAAATACATCCTCAAAGCCTTTTCCTTCTCCATATTATGAAACTTATAACCCTCAATGGAAAAATCATCCAAACTTTGGTTGGCAAATAATAACCGTCCTCATGTACCCCAAAATCAAAAGCCTCCATACGATTCATCTAATTTATATTCGCAGGTAAAAAGTCTTGATGAGACATTGCAAGTTTTCATGCAGGAACAGAAAAATTTTAATATTCAAACATCACAAGCTATCAATGAAAACAAGACAACACTTTCAACATTGACAGCTTCGTTGCATTCTCAAGAAAAAGGTAAGTTTCCTGCTCAACCTCTTCCAAATCCTTCTAATCAATCTCTTATTTCTTGTTCTAGTGGAACTCAACAAGAAGATGTTAAATCTATCACAACCCTCCGAAGTGGTAAGAAGGCTGATAAAACTATTCCATCAAAAATTCAAGAATCATCATCTCCTTCAGAATGTAAAGGTGAGAATAATGGTAAGTTTGAGGACAATGACATAGAAAAAGAGAAATGTGTAATTCCCTCTCCTTTTCCCCAGAGATTATAACTAACAAAAAATTTAAACAAAAATGCTAAATTCTTAGAACTTTTCAAACAAGTTAAGATCAATATTCCTTTGTTGGATGCAATCAAACAAGTTCCATCATATACAAAGTTTTTGAAAGATATGTGTACTACCAAAAGAAAACATAATGTGCAAAAGAAAACATTTTTAACAGAAACCGTAGGCTCGATCATTCAGCATCTTACCCACCCAAATACAAAGACCCTGGATGCCCGACAATTTCATGCATTATTGGTAACACTAGAATAGAGCGTGCTTTGCTTGATCTTGGTGCTAGTGTTAATCTTTTACCTTTTTGGTATATCAACAGTTAGGTTTGGGTGAACTTAAAGTAACGCCTATTACACTCCAACTTGCTGATTGTTCTATTAAAATTCCTAGAGGAGTGGTAGAAGATGTGTTGGTTCAAATTGATAAATTTTACTTTCCATTTGATTTTATTGTTTTGGACACAAGTCCTGTTTCAAATGCAAATGCACAAATTCCTGTTATTTTAGGTTGCCCATTTCTTGCTACTTCTAATGCCTTGATTAATTCCAGGAATGGTGTTTTGAACCTTTTTTGGGAACATGACTTTAGAGTTAAATGTGTTCAATGTTTGTAAGCAACCTGGAAAGAATTCTGAAGTACATGAAGTGGTTTTTATCGACAAACTTGTTCATGAACAAATCAACACTTCTAAACTTTCTGATCTTTTAGGAAATTATTTTGCTGATTCTGAAATTGATGATGCCCCTAAAAAATCTTTTGCAGGAAAATGATAATCAATATTGGATACAAAAATTTGAGAAACTTCCATCACTACCAACTGCTTTGGTATCATCAAATGAAGAACCCAAAGTTGGATCTGAAGCCATTTCCATCTCACCTAAAATATTCATTTTTGGGTAAGAATTAAACCTTTCCAGTTATAATCTCTGCAAAAATTGATGCATTCCAAGAAGGTAAGTTGTTAGAAATTTTGAAACTACATAAGAATGCATTAGGATAGACCATAGCTGACTTAAAAGGAATTAGCCCATTGATTTGCACTCATAATATTTATTTAGAAGAAAATGCTAAATCTTGTAGACAAATGCAGCGAAGGCTTAATCCTAATATGAAAGAAGTAGTGAGAAATTAAGTCATTAATCTATTGGATAATGGAATCATTTATCCTATTTCTAAAAGTAAGTGGGTAAGTCCTACTCAAGTAGTACCTAAGAAATCTGGAGTTACTGTGGTTAAAAATGAAAATAATGAATTAATTCCAGCTAGGACTGTTTCTGGTTGGCGTGTGTGAATTGATTATAGAAAACTTAACACGATAACTAGGAGAGATCATTTTCCTTTACCCTTCATGGATCAAATTTTAGAAAGAGTTGCAGGGCATGAATATTATTGTTTTTTAGATGGATACTTTGGGTATAATCAAATTGCAATTGCACCTGAGGATCATGAGAAAACTACATTCACATGTCCCTTTGGCACATGTGCATATAGAAGGATGCCTTTCGGATTATGCAATGCTCTAGCCACATTTCAAAGATGCATGTTAAGTATTTTAGTGACATGGTTGAACATATTCAAGAGGTATTTATGGATGACTTTTGTGTTTTTGCTGATTCCTTTGATGATTGCTTGTCAAATTTAGAAAAGGTATTGGTTAGATGTGAAAAAAAAATCTTGTTCTTAATTAGGAAAAATGTCATTTTATGGTTACTAATGGTATTGTCTTGGGTCATGTTGTTTCTAGAAAAGGAATTGAACTAGACAAGTCAAAAATTGATTTAATTTCCAACTTGCCAACACCTAAGACTGTAAAGGACGTAAGGTCATTTTTAGGACATGCAAAATTTTATAGGAGATTCATAAAGAATTTTAGTGTAATATCTAAACCATTATGTAATCTCTTATTAAAAGATAGTGCGTTTGAATGGAATGAAGATTGTGAACATGCTTTTAAAAAACTTAAAAATATGCTAATTTCTGCTCCTATAATGAGACCTCATGATTGGACTTTACCATTTGAACTCATGTGTGATGCTAGTGCTTATGCTGTTGGTTTTGTTTTAGGACAAAGGAAAGATAAGAAACCATATGTCATATATTATGCAAGTAAAACTTTAAATAGTGCTCAAATGAATTATTCCACTACTGAAAAAGAATTACTTGCAGTAGTATTTACGTTGGATAAATTTAGATCTTATCTTGTTGGTCACCAATTGTTATTTTTAGTGATCATGCAGCTTTAAAATATCTTTTTTCCAAAAATGATGCCAAATGAAGGTTGATCAGGTGAATTCTTTTACTTCAAGAATTCAATATCACCATTCGTGATAAGAAAGGAATAGAAAATGTGGTGGCAGATCATTTACCAAGACTAGTTTGTGATACATCTTTTGAATCCACACCAATTAATGATACTTTCCCTAATGAACAACTTTTAAGTATTTCTGTAACACCATGGTTTGCTGACATTGCTAATTATCTTGCCACAGGTAAAATTCCTTTTCAATGGGATCCTCAAGATAAGAGAAAGTTTCTGAATGAAGTAAAGAAATTTTATTGGGAAGTTCCTTACTTGTTCAAGTATTGTCCTGACCAAATATTTAGAAGGTGCATACTGGAAAATGAGGTAAGTAGCGTCCTTATTTTTTGTCATTCCGGGGCATGTGGTGGATATTTTTTTATCAAAGAAAACTGCAGCAAAAATTTTACAATGTGGATTTTATTGGCCAACCTTATTCTAAGATGCTTATAATTTTTGCAAGTCTTGTGAAAGTTGTCAAAAATTGGGATCTATTTCTAAAAGAAACATGATGCCATTAAACCCAATTTTAGTGATTGAAATTTTTGACTGTTGGGGAATTGATTTTATCGGTCCGTTTCCACCTTCTTTAGGTTTCTTGTATATTTTGTTCGCAATTGATTATGTTTCAAAATGGATAGAGGAAATTCCATGCCGCAATAATGATCACAGAACAATGATCAAATTTTTAAAGGAATATATTTTAAGTCGATTTAGAATTCCTCGATCTATTATAAATCATGGTGAAACACATTTTTGCAACAAGGTTTTTGAATCTTTAATGAATAAATATACCATTAAACATAAAATTGCAACCCCTTATCACCTTCAGACAAATGGACAAGTAGAACTTGCAAAAAGGGAAATTAAACAAATTTTGGAAAAAACAATTAACCCAAATCGTAAAGATTGGTCTTTAAGACTTAATGATGCTTTATGGGCTTATCGAACTGCTTTTAAAACATCATTGGGCATGTCCCCTTATAGACTAGTTTATGGAAAACCTTGTCATTTACCTGCGGAATTGGAACATAAAGCATATTGGGCTACTAAATATTTAACTCTAATCTTGATGATGCTGCACAATTGCGAAAGTTACAAAATTAATGAACTTGAGGAACATAGAAAATATGCATATTAAAATTCAAAGAATTATAAAGAAAGAAACAAAGCCTTTCATGATAAAAGAATTTCAAGAAAAACATTTGATGTTGGGCAAAATGTTCTCCTTTATAATTTTAGACTTCACTTGTTTTTTGGAAAATTGAGATCAAGATGGAGTGGAACTTTTGTTGTGAAGCATGTTTATCCTTATGGAGAAATTGACATTGAAAATCCTAAAACTAGAAACATGTTTAAAGTGAATGGACACAGACTTAAACCTTTCATTGAAAATCAAGCCAATCAAGGTGAGGTTATTTATCTTTTAGATCCTTGTTAAAAATATTTTGGTGTAATTATATATAATTATATATTATTATTATTATTAGAATGTTTATTATTATATTAAATTATTATTTTTATTATTATTATTTTAATTCCTGGTTAAATGGTAGATAATGGTACTTTGTGAAATCTTTCAGTTCATCAGCTACCCATAAAACTGATATTGTATATTTATTTCTCAGTTTTACTCTCAAATTCACTCTCTGGTTTCTCTTTCATTTTCCTTTGCTTTCAAAATGGATGTTGTTCTCTCAAAATTGCAGAAACGTCTTTCTTCTATTCCACCAAACATGATTTTGAAACTTGACAAAGTCAGGCTTGAAAGATTGAGAATGCTCATGCACAAAGGCATGCCTACTGATGTTTGTATGCTAATCGAAGAAAAAGTCAGGTATGAAGAATATCTTCCCTTTTTACATTTACCTGGTACTGGAAGAAGTACATATGCAATGAAAAGAAGATCCAAATGTCTCGGATCAAACTGCCAAAATGTGTAAGATGGACTTGTTCGGGAAGATGTCGTTCTATTGGGATGCCTTCCATAAATCGAGATGACAAAAATTAGATTTGTTAAGGATGGACTGAGTAAGTAGAATTTGGAGGATATCCAAAGTTCTCTTGAGACGCATCCTAGTGGAGATGTGCAGAGATAAATTCTTGATTTATGGTTGATATTTCAAAATGAATGGCAACGTCTAGGGAATCCGATGATAAAAGACCCTGTTTGCCAGTTTTTAAGAAAACTGGATGGAAAGCCTATCCTCGACTCATAGAAGGCGTTCAAGATGTTTCTGGACGTAAAATTAGAGGAAGCTATGAGCCACAGTCGCAACTATTGTAAATATTTCTTAAGCTTTGATTTGCAAAAAAAATCCTTGTTCTTCGTCAAGTTTAATTACTGTTTGGATTTGAGTGATCTTGAATATATGTGTGTTGCAGGAACCATTATTGCAATTGTAATCATTTTCTATTGTTGACTTTTTGACTCTTTGCTCCATGATTCATTAATGGCAGTCGTTTACTGTTCACTTTTTGAATTTTTGTTTCTACTTTTTAACATTTTGATTTTTCGGTATAACATTTTCTACCGATAGCTTATCTACCACTTATTATATATTTGTATTATTCTTCCTTTCTTTTCAAAATAAAAAAAATAAAAATGGAAAATACTTCAAGCAAACATCTTCAAAAGTTTTGTGTTTTTTGTGGATTGTATCCAGGAAAAGATGAGTCTTTTGCAAACGCAGCTAAGGAATTGAGAGAAGTTATGGCCAAACAAAAATATGAAGTTATTTATGGAGATTGATGTATGGGTTCAATGAGAGTAGTTGCTACAACAACATATGTGAAAGGAAGCTCAGTTCTTGGAATAGTTCCAAAGGCATTAACTTATTTGTGTGGACCTACAATAGGAAGAGAAGTACGAGTCAATATTATACCAGAACGAATAGCAATCATGATTCATTCTTCTGATGCATTTATTGTTATGCCTGGAGGGATCGGTACACTGGAAGAAATTTCCTGCGTAACTTCCTGGTCATCTCTGAGTAGAAATAAAAAGCCCATCGATTTGCTTAATATTAATGGTTATTTTGATAGTTTACTTTCTTTTCTTGATAATGATGTGGAAATGGATTTATATTTTCAGATGTAAGAAGAATCTTAATCTCTGCTACAACAACTGAAGAACTACTCAAAAAGCTTCAAGATTTTAAGTGTCTTCCTGATTTAATAGAGTACACGTGAGAAAAGGAAAAGAGACGAAGACAATCGAGATGTGGATTGTTTTTTATCGCTGTGATATTATCTTATTTTAACATTTTTGTTTTATTTTTTATGTGTCAGTTCTAGCAATCAGTAGCAGCATAACATGTAAAATCCTCTAAATTCTACTTTTAATTTTGACATTGAGGACAATGTCCTAATTAGCTGGGGGTAGGGGATATAATAATAAAAAATAAAAAAATTAACTTTTGTTAAATCATTAGGTTAAGTCAAATTAAGAAAGTAACAGATTATAGTTAATCTTGTTGGTTAATTGTAAAACGCACTTTGGTCTTTTTGACAAAGCTAGGAAAAAGGTGGTTGAGTAAGTATTTATACTGAGACACACCTTGTTGATTATGATTTGTTTACCTTGTTATAAAGTAGTAGTTATAATACATGTTTTATTAGATGTCTAAATTTTTAAGAGAAGTTAAGTTGAAAAAGTGGCTGAGTAAAGTAAATCTTGATACACACTTTGACAATTTAATAATATATATATTTCAAAAAAAAATTGATTGGTCTGATGCTTGTATGTTTGTGTTTTTTTGTGCATAAGTGTTGCATGTAAATAGTTGGTTTCTGTGAGTTGAAAATAATTTTGTGATTACAAAGTAAAATTTCACAATTAAGAACTTGAAAGATTAAATATGTGTCAAAAATTATGCTATGACTTGTCTATAGAAAGAGTCTATGATGTTTCACAGGTAGAAAGAATAAGGACACTGGATGCTTCACTTTGAATCTTTCTTGACATCTCTAGAATTTGTGATTTCTTTGTTACACATCATCTATCTCATAAGACGTACATAGAATTGTAATCGATCGTAAGTGAATGATGAACCCAATCATAAAAAAATTCATTATTTCATTTTTTATAATAATAAGAGTTCCAAATGCATGATAGGGGACGGTCTAAGTCTTTTATTTTTTGGATCGATTGAGCATTTTGAGCCAACCATACAATATTTACCTTGAACACCTGATTTTGAGCCTATAGCCTTTTCTTGACTCCCCAATTATTTCTTTGTTTATCTTTACCTACAAAGCTTAAAGCTCTAACCTTACCTTTGTTTGCTTTAGATACTCAGTACTTACCGAACATATCTTTATGAGCATAAGTATTAATGGGGTGGGTAGATAAATTTTAACAGGAGAAAGACATAAGAAGGATTAAAGCATGGAATTCTATTTTTCTACAAAAATGTTCTCTTTATTAAAAAAATAATAATACTAGTGTATTGTAAAAAAAAGAAAAAAAAGAAAAGGAAAAAATATTTATGCTTTATCCTTTTGTAATGGAGAAATAAGGAATATTTTGAAAAATGATGGAGTTGGATGATCACTAGGGGAAGATGGGAATTAATATTTCTTGCTCACTTTGATCCGTAAGTAAATTGAGTTTAGGATAAGCCAATTGTTGTCAATCTTATTGAAATATCATCCCTTGACCTAAGCCCTGTTATAAGCCAATTAAAAAGATTTGGTGACTCTATTATATTGGAACTAATTATATATAAAAGTGAATAATAAATTAATTCATGATAGCCATTCACTTATTGTTTATTATTTTTCCAATGTGTTGATGATATTGCACACATATAAGCACAAAAGTTTCAATGTCCTACACTTTTTGACTGTAAGAATTTTCTAGAGACCATCTATGTCATGAATAGCATTCTATTTGGCCATGTCCAAACATTTAATTTCTTAACAATAATATTTTACTCTACATTCACAAATTTATGTTCTCCTCATCAGTTGATGCTAAAGTATATTAGGGTGCATCTACATTTGCATTGGTAATTTCTTTGCTTGAGGACAAGCAAAAATGTAAGTGTGGGGTGTGATGAGTCCTTAATATAGTCTCATTTTAGTATCTACAGTACGAACATTTGCATTTTTTATTAAGTGTTTTATTGAAATTTGTAGGTTTTTAGTTATTTCATATTTGTGGTTTGTATTTTAAATATGTTGTGGTTTTAGTAGTTTTGTTATGTTTTCAGTTATTTTTAATAAATTGTATTTTTTTTGTTAATTGCAGGCTTAGATATGTTGAATTTGGTGATTGCAGTTATGACACAAATGAAGTCCAATACAAAGATGATCCAAGGTGAAAGGAATTGGGCAAATGCTGGAATTGAGAAAATAAACTCAATAAACTCGTACTAAAATTATGCACTCAATATGTTGCACGGTTTTGACTGTAACTTGAGCTCCAAAACTCAAAAATTGGCCCATGAGATACCGTTGGAAAGCTTATTGAGTCTACTACATTTTCAAAGTGATTGGGAAGCCAAAACAGATATGGAAATAATCACAAAATGCTGAAAACCGGAATTTTATAAGTGGGACAACATGATAACCACTTGTATTTGAAGTCATCATCTAATAATGCAAAGTTATCATCAAATAATTCAAAGTCATTATCAAATATGCAAATATATGAATTGGCTAGAAATCCACTATCCTTTGTCATCTAGCATCACAAATTTTTTATAAATATGCTTCAGTTTTGCCTTGGAAATCATCTTGGAAGCTTGGTTGTTACCTTGTTGTTAAAAGAATTCAAGATCACTTTTCTTTCTTTCATCTTTATATTTTTCTTTCTTATATTTGGTTTTTGTAAACCAAATTTAATTTTCTTTAAAGTTATGGTGTCTTTCTAAGTCAAGTTGCTGAGGTGAAAGGATGAAGCTCTTGGTATATATTGAAGACTAGTTTGAAATTCTCAATGTATACTAAAACATGTTAAATTAGTATATGATGTTAAATTTAGTTGGCTAATGCTCATGTTAGTAAATTAAGAACCTTGCGTCATTATAGACAAGTAGTTTGGCACAATAAATGCTTATTATAATTAACTTGATTTATTGTAGACAAAACAAATTGGCATAATGAACACTTGGAGTTGTTTATTAATTTTGATTGCACCAATCCATATAACACCATATGTTATACCTTTGCATTTTTTTGGATATTGTTTATTGCACTTTGGTCTTTGGACTTTGATTATGGACATTGGACATTGGACAATGGACTTTGGACTTTCATTGCAGGACCTTCCGATTAGATTTCATTTCATCATATGGACTTCAATTGAGTAATAAGATGAATAAAAAATAATCTTAGTATAATGCCAAGAGTGGATTCTCAAAACCTCAACATCTTTTATTTATATCGTTGTTTATTTATTTTTAATCAATTATTCTCTGTGCAGATTTTTTTTTTATTTTTAATCTTGTAATTTCTAAACAAAACTTCCTTGTGAATTCGACCTCGGACTCTTGAGAATTATTACTTGACAACAACCTACACTTGAGTATATGACTGAAAAGAGCCGGTCATTAAACAAATATGTCTGCATAAACGAATGTTTAATTGAGGACCATCTTGGTATGTTTGTTGTTAAAAGACTCGTATGAAAATAAAAGATAACTACAGTATAAAATTTAATTTGTTAACTGATTTATGCTTTGATAAGGAAGATCATTTGAAAATGTTTGTTAACTGATTTGTAAATCATATAATTTTGGTACATAGGTCTTATTTATGCCTTGTTAGTTGTGAATTATAGCTATTGAGTTATAGTGTCATTAGATTCTGCTTACAAGATGAAGAGTAATAAGATAGTATATAAATCTTAAATTGAAATAAATATAATAGTCTTGTTCAACCTTTGATTTAGTGTATTTGCATTTTAAAGCTATGTTATAATTTGAATATATGATTAAAAGCTTTGGGTTGGAGATTTCCGATTGTAAGAAAAGGTAAATTGGACAACTTCGTCTAATCGTAAATGAATGAATGATTTTCTTTTAAGCTGGGATCTCTAATCAGTTAGCTTAATTATCTAATTAATAAATATGTTTTCCATGGCTCAATACATAGTACATATATTATTATGTGTTTGAAGTCTAATTTGAGCATAGAAAGCCTATCTAGCAATCTTTGCTAATATTTTGTTAACGAATTTTGCTAAGTCTTCTCTTTGTATTAAAAGAATTTTTAATTGGAAGTAAACCCACTTATATGCTTCAGGCTTATTTTGAGTTTAAACTTTTAATTGATGTTTGTTTGTGATATTAGAATGAATTTCTAAAGTTCTATTCTATACTTGTTTACTGTAGCATTTCTAATCCCGGTTTTCTTTTGGACAGGGTTGAGGTGTTACGTTTGTAGTATCAGAGCTAGAGTTTAGTCGGTTTTGGATTAAACCGAAGCTTATTGTGTGTCTGTATTATGCATATGCCACCTAAGAATTTAATTTATGTTCAGTAATTTTGTCTTGCAACAAACACGATATGTCTACTCTGTTTGATAGCCAGAATATAAAAAGATATTCTGAGAATAGGTTTAAGACAACATAAAATGCATGCGGTATAATGCAGTATATGCAATTTGGAAGCATGCAATGAAGTGGTTTGTATGAGAAAAACATGTTGTTGAATGATGATATTATTGCAGTACAGTTTCGTGTAATTTTAATACAGTATAGTAAAATGCAACAGTTTGAAGCTAGATACCTTTAAGTATAATTAATTTGTTAAGTGATGTTCTTGAGGAATCTAACTGAAAATCGATATGGTCTTATGTAAATTAAACCTATGTTGATCTATATAGAGTTTGAGATAGGAATGAATGGTAAGAGGTAATGGTATGATATGTAGTGATTTTATTTATTTGAATTAAATTTCCTTGAAGATAAAACTCTAGTTAAAGAAGAGGTTATAAGGGTGTTATAGCTAAATAGTTCTAGATTATGATAAATGAAGCTAATGTATAATAATTGTTTGTTGGTATTGGTGAAAGTTCTGTAATAGAACAATAAATTTGATTTTCTGAGAAAAATTTGGGGGCGAATTTTTTTAAAGGGAGGAAGAATTGTAATACCCTTAAAACCGGGCTAGTATTTTATCAGAGATTTAGTAACTTAGAACACATTCTTAGAACTTTTCGAGAAGCATTTAGAATCATTGGATTAAAATTAAAGTGAATCATTAAGAATTAAATTATCATTGTCTAAGGACCAATTATGAATGATTTAAAACTAAAGAAGGGATTAAATTGAGTGAAAGGCAAAACCATGAGATTTGCATGGCTATTTAACCAAATTGAATAAGTGTAATACAAGTGTCTTCTTCTTCTTTTGTTTGTGATGAATAATGGCTTTATATCCATTAAAATTAAAAGAAAAAAAAGGGAGAAATTAGGGGAGTTTCCGGTTGAATGAAGGGAAGGAGAGAGAAAGGAATTGCATCAAAATGGTCTTTTCCCTTAAGCCATTTCTACACCGAGAGCTTGCACCATTGTTGAAGTTAGGAAAAGCTTCTTAGGAGCTTAATTCTCTCGATGGTGATCTCTATCTCCTAGTGTCCTTCAACTTTTGGTATGTCCATTCTTTATCAAGAAGTTTAATTAAATATTGATGGGAATTAAAGTTGTTAAGATTTAGGTTTAGATGACAATCTAGCTATGGTGATATGAAATATGAGAAGTGAATGCTATATATAAGTCTTTAGAAACAAGGAGATGAATTTAGATTGAATAATTAAACTCTGAGTGGGTCGGTTAGAGGGCTGTTTAAATGTATATGTGACCTTTGTAAGTGAGTGCAATTGGATTGCCTAATGCATTTATTTGTATATGTATGTGTTTTTGTACTTTGTTGTAAGTTGTCATACTTCAACTTAAGAGTTCTTTAGTAGCATATAGATAACAGAATATAATATAGATTTGTAAATGAGTATGCTAATAGATTTTTTTTGTGTGTGTGAAATTGAGATTAAATATATGGTTAAAACAGTTGATGATGGACTGTCTTAATCAGAGACTGTTTTACTATTTATGAGTCAGTTTAGGGGCTGTTTATTGGAATAAAAAGAACATATAGCTACTGGAAATTAAGGTGAATAAACTAATATGTTTCAAGTTATTGCATGTTGATTCTGTGCCGAGCCAGTGTTGATTTCTGCCTAAAGTAGTTTAATCATAGTAACTTTGTTTTAAGGATTGTCTTGCCTAGCTGTAATTCTAATCAAGGGCTGCAAACTTAGTTTTTCAAAGAGTTGTTGGATTGATAGTAACATTGTTGTTGGATTGATAGTAACATTGGATCATGTCAGGAAATGTCATAATTAAATGTTAGTATCCAAGGTTGAGGTATGAACTTCAAGGACCCATGTACTTATCTATATGAATTGGTAAGTTAAGGTGAGGTTTATGTGTTTAAACAAGCTGTCTAGTGTTTTAAAATGTAGAACACTCTTGTAAATTGTCTAGACAAGCTGTCTAGTGGTGTAAAAATGCAGAATATTACTGTAAAGTGTTTAAACAAGCTGTCTAGTGTTTTGAAAATGTAGACACTGCTGTAAATTGTCTAGACAAGCTGTCTAGTGGTGTAAAAATGCAGAATTACTGTAAAGTGTTTAAACAAGCTTAGTGTTTTAAAAATGCAAAACACTGTTGTAAATTGTCTAGACAAGCTGTCTAGTGGTAAAAATGCAGAATATTAATGTAAAGTGTTTAAACAAGCTGTCTAGTGTTTTGAAAATGCATAACACTACTGTAAATTGTCTAGGCAAGCTGTCTAGTGGTGTAAAAATGCATAATATTACTGTAAAGTGTTTAAAAAAACTGTCTAGTGTTTTAAAATGCTGAACACGGCTGTAAATTGTTTAAAAAAGTTGTCTAGTGGTTTAAAAATGTATAACATTGTTGTGAAGTGTTTAAATACTTTATTATACATTTCAGAATCCATAAAAAATGTTATAAAATGTTTATATACAAGCTGTTTGTGTTCTTTAAATGCAGAAACTGTTTTGTAGTATTTAAATTGAGGTTTTGGTAATTAGTGTAATATAGAGATTTACCATGGATAAAGGATATGGTGTTGATGTGTATATGTTTTTATTTGATTTCTATGCATCGGAGGAATTATGGAAACGAAATGAAAAAGTTAAGGGATTGGGAAAATAATATCTGAATCGTACGATAATTCGTACCAGGTGAGTTTAGTTGCAATTATCTCGGGTGACTTGGCGTCATTCCGAATTTTGTTTCCATGAATTTCTATATTTAAGTTCATGTTCATGAAAGCATTAGCTCATTTAGAGCACATTGGTGTGATCATTTCATGGCAACATATGTGTTAGGCTTCATGGTTAAGAAATGCATTGCACATGCATCATGAATGCATTGCATGTCAAGTTATGATACTTTATGTTGTTGAATTGAATTATTTAAGCTTTGCTTTGAACTTGAATCAAACCTAAACTTTTTATATCATTAGACACCAAGAAATGTTCTCAAACCTTAAAGCTTAAAAGAAATAAAATTTTAAAGTTAATTAGAGCTCAAAGCTCACTTACCCTAAGTTACACTGAATTTCAAATTTGAAACCTTGTAATAAGCTTGGATCAACAATGAACTTCTAATAGAAGTTAAATGCTTAAATGCCATAAGACTTCTAGAAAGTAATACGGGCCTTAAAAGTTATAAGCTTAAGAACTCCTAAGTCCTCTGGAGCTAAAAGCTCAATAAGTCATAAAAATCTATGAAATGAAAGATATGTTTTAATGTTAATATCCATGATTCTAGTAAACACTTTAATTGCCATAAAATTTGTTGAACATTGATAATTCTTGGGCTAAGGTTCACTTATGTCATAAGATACCTCTTTTAATATCAAGTTCATAATGCATTAAGTTGCTTAAACAACGGAAGTCCTTGGACAACTTGGCATGGTATAAGGTATATTGGGACTACGGTCCACGGGCTACGGCCCAGGGGTGACGATCCCATATTGTTTTATATTGGCGACAGTAGGAGGTAACATGGGAGATGGTAAGGAGATTGGCGACAGTTGGTTGGATAGATGGTAGTAGGTGGAAGTGAAAAGAAAATTCTTTGATACTTTATAACACTAGCCATTGCTTTGTACTTTTGTCCTATGTGTAAATTCGGACCAATACGGTCAAACATAAATCAATGCTACCTATGTTAAAATGTGAATCCAAGGAAAATATTATTAAAAGATACGAACTCAAATATGAATTTAGATATAAAATCAGGTGCGGACTCAAAAATAAATCTGATAAGCTTCGCTGGGGCTCATGGTTAACATGATAAGTAATGTATGCTATGAATAAGACATGAAACGAATAAGTTTTAGAATAAGACTTTGAATAAGTTTCTGAATTAGCTTATGATTAAGTCTCTGAATAAAGCCCTATATAAGCTTATAATAAGATTTAAGTATAATAATACCAGTTCGTGTTGTTTTTACTTTATATTCGTATCACTTATTTATCATGGTCAACATGTCACGTTCTTTTATAGTTATTGCCTCACTTATGCTATATAAGCCTAATGCATTCATCATCATGCAATGCAGGTTGATTAAAGCTTTTGTTGTTCGATCGTGTGATAATGTTGCAAGTCACTCTTTTATGTTCTCTTGTAATGTTTATGCTCTCTTAATTGAACTCCTTTGATGGTGGCATAGTAAATGTATAGAAGTATATAATCGGTAATTTATTTTGGTTTACAATACAAATGCATTGTATGGTTTGTATATGGACACTAAGTAATCTTTTAGTATGATATCCTTCAAGCATGCTATTTATGAAATTTCTTAATTGTAAGTTGTTCAAATAAGGGATGATATACATGTCGTATGTAGGCACGTGTGCTAATAGATTAAAGAAACTTATTTAGGTTTGTATTGTTATGATTGTGTAGATTCGGAATATACATTAAATTAAATAGAAAGATTAGTGTATTAAGGATCATATTACCTTTGTTATGTCTTGGTCGGTTGGCTAATAACAACATTATGACGAAAGGTAAATAATGGAGTTATAATTCTAAATGTTATATATGAATAACAGTATGTAAATTACTTATACATTGAATTAAAAGAATGCTTTGTTCCATATATGAACATAATGAGAGTTGGCTAAATATGATGTGTTATGATAAGTATTGGAGTAATGTATGTAATGTTTGTGTGTTAACGATGTTTTGAAATGTTAAACAGATAAATCTACATAAACGAATGTTTAATTGAGGACCATCTTGGCATGTTTGCTGTTAAAAGACTCGTATGAAAATAAAAGATAACTACAATATAAAATTTAATTTGTTAACAGATTTATGTTTTTATAAGGAAGATCATTTGAAAATGTTTGTTAACTGATTTGTAAATCATATAATTTTTGTATATAGGTCTTATTTATTCCTTGTTAGTTGTGAATTATAGTTGTTGAGTTATAGTGTCATTAGATTCTGCATACAAGACGAAGAGTAATAAGATAGTATTTAAATCTTAAATTGAAATAAATATAATAGTCTTGTTCAACCTTTGATTTAGTGTATTTGCATTTTAAAGCTATGTTATAATTTGAATATATGATTAAAAGCTTTGGGTTTGAGATTTCCGATTGTAAAAAAAAAGGTAAATTGGACAACTTCATTTTGGTGCTGCTAATCGTAAATGAATAAATGGTTTTCTTTTAAGCTGGGATCTCTAATAAGTTAGCTTAATTCTCTAATTGATAAATATCTTTTCCGTGGCTCAATACATAGTATATATATTATAATTATGTGTTTGAAGTCTAATTTGAGCATAGAAAGCCTATCTAGCAATCTTTGTTAATATTTTGTTAACGAATGGTGAATTTTGCTAAGTCTTCTCTTTGTAGTCAAAGAAATTTTAATTGGAAGTAAATCCACTGATATGCTTCAGGCTTATAAAATTTTGAGCTTAAACTTTTAATTGATTTTTTTGTGATATTATAATGAATTTCTAAAGTTCTATCTATAGTTGTTTACTGTAGCATCTTCAATCCCGATTTTCTTCTAGACAAGGTTGGGGTGTTACAGTCAGTCTGAGCGAGTTGTCCAGATCTTGGAAGATATGCTCTGGTGTTGTATCATTGACTTCGAGAAGAGTTGGTAAGAGCAGCTACCACTTATAGAGTTTGCCTACAACAACAGTTTCCAATCAAGCATCAAGATGGCTTATTTTGAGGCTTTATATGGGCGTAGTTGTAGGACGCCCTTGTGTTGGACCGAGCTCAATGAGAGAAGGGTTTGTTGGGTCAGATTTGATTAGACAAACCAAGAAGAAGGTTCAAATAATTAAGAAAAGGTTGCAAGGGAATTTTGATCAATAAAAAGCTTATGTGGACTGAAAGTGTAAGCACATTGAGTATGATGTTGGTGACAAGGTGTTCCTCAAGGTGTCACCATGGAAAAGAGTGATCTGTTTTAAGCAAAAAGGCAAGTTAAGTCTGACACTTATCGGTCTACATGAGATTCTTGAGAGGGTTAGACTCGTGGCTTATCGTTAGCCTTGCCTCCAGAGATGACACACATCCACAATGTGTTTCATGTGTCTATGTTGAGACGCTACCACTTTGATCCTTCGCATGTTATTCATCTTGAAGAAATTGAGATCAACACCGGCTTGGCCTACGGAGAAGAACTGATAAGATTTTTGGACAAAGAAGTCAATGAATTATGTAATAAATGTATACCTACGGAGTAGAGAAAGCTACGTGGGAGGTCAAGGATGATATGAAGTTGCTTTACCCGCATTTGTTTCCAAAATGTAAATTTCAAGGAGAAAGTTTTCTTTAAGGAGGAGAGAGTTGTAATGACCCAGATTTTGAAATTTGAGAGTCGGTTTAAACTGAAGAGTGGGTTTCACGTTGGGTCGAGATTTTGGGCCATTAAAAGCCTTCGTGGGCCTCTCTTTGTTGATGGGATTGAGTCTTGGGTTGTGGGTTGGTGTAGGATGAAGAGGGAAGGGTAAAAATGTAACTTACCTCATGTTTGGAGAGAGAGAGGAGAGATGAACTCTTAAATTTTTGGTAGCAAAAGAAGAAGGTGATATCACCTTATCAATTGCATTATCCTATCTCTCTCATTTTACCTTCCACCCAAGAACCAAGAGCCAAAGGTTCAATCTTTGTGCCTTGAAGTGTGATTTTCGGAACACAGGTTAAGGGTGTTGAAATCTACATCAAAGGATCTACATTTTGAGGTAAAAATCATCAAGTTTGGTGGAAGATGAGTTTTAAGTGGGGGTTGAAGAAGATGAACGGGATTAGGGGGTTTTGGCTCCAATTCTTATTGTTGAAGCTTATCTTTAGTCTCTTTTAATCTGCCAACAATGTTGTAACTCATCTTAGAACATTTCCTTGTAGTTAAAGAGGTCGAAAATTCTTACAAGAAACATAGGAAGAACAAAGCTTGAAGGTTTGGCTTGAGGTTTCATTTCCAGTGGTATCATCAAGGTTAGTACACTACTAACACTCTTGTATTCCTGGAAAACATAAAACTATATTGCTTATTGCTTGGTTTGATATTTTGGTTGGTTGAGAGCTTGAAACCCTATTAATGGTTAAATTGGAATTTGTTGTTAAAATGGTGTAAAACTGATAGGAAACCACTTAAATTACCTTTCATAACTTGTAGGTTTAATTTGGGGCTTTACCATGAAGGTTTAGGGGTGTTGAGGGTGACTTACGAGCTTTAAAATTTGAATTTTGGGATCATGTCGGTACCCCTTCCTTAGAATGGCTAACTCAGGCAGGTTTTGAAAGGCGTATCGGTACATGCTTAGGTATTATTAATAATCAATGTTACACAAGAATTCTAGTAGTGAATTTGGGTGTCGATATGTTTGGGGGTGTATCGGTACCAATGGTGTATCGACACACTCCATGTATCAGTATAGGGTTTTGGTTAAGCCTATTTAGAATGCAAATCTGAGTATCGGCACGCAAAGGTGGGTATCGGTACCCTAGGAGTGTATCGATACATTTAAGCGGGTATCGGTACTCGCTGGGTAATCTACCCAGAAATTATGTTTTGAGTTTAAGGAACCTATAATTCGAGGGCTAAGGCCCAATGGGCTTCTAATGTGGTAAAATAAATAGTAAAACTAAGAAACCAAGAATTTAACTTCATATACTATTATAATGAGTAATAACTTGGAAAATGTTGAGTGACTTGTTGTAATAGCAACCATAGGGATCCTTGGTGGATTGTGTGTTCTTATATGGCAAGTAAGGGGGCACTTATGTGGATGGGTCACTTGGATTGTTGGGATCCAAATTCCTAGTGAGAGTGTTGCAACACCAAGAGATAATCTTTTGGATGTACATTCTCGAGCCTGTGTGACACCGGGCCTCATCTGATGATACTCGATGAGAGATTCTAATTATGAGTATACATTTTTTAGGCTGTGGGACACCATGCCTCATTTAGAGTGTACATTTTTGAGGCTGTGTGACACCGGGCCTCACTCCATGTTATTATATTATGCCATGATATCATCTTTAGCACTATGCTCTTATTTATGATTTGCATGAAGCATGGTTGAGCGGAAGTGTATCCACTGAGCTTCGTTAGCTCATCGTTCTGAATTGTTGTTTCTGTTCGTAGGTTAGTAGGTTGATGTGCATCGTTGGAGCACCATTGGAGTATGACCTCGACATCAACTTTTTGTCTGAGTGAAGTACTTAGATTATTGGGCTATGTATTCGTAGGACCCTATGTTGTATTGTAACTCTTATTTTGTATTTTAAATTATGAGTCAGATGCTTTTAATTATGTATTTAAATGGAGCTCCCATGCAACGTTTTAAATCGGTTTATCTACTTTGAAATATTCAAACTTAATGGATTTTGGAGATAAATGTATTTGGGGTAAATCTAGTTGCAAAAAATTTATGGTGTTGGTTTGGGCTTGAGGCCCAATTGTGACATCCATGTAGAGGGTGTTACGTTAGTGCCTTAGCACTTGAAGCCAACTCAGAAAATGTTGCCAGTGGGTTAGCAATCAAATACATATGGATCTTCTTTTTCAGTCCATGCCTGAACCTTTTACATCTCAATTTTTTGGTAGCAACCAAATCTAGGGCAAACCTGCTCAACTAGAGAAACACTTGCTTATACTCAAATACCGGCAGGTTCCGTTGAACCATATGAGTGAATCGGTCCCTCAATATGGGCTTCACAAATGTGATTTCCTTGGAATTCCTCAAGCAAGTCCTCCCATGTGGTTTGGTTGGGATGCCATCCCAATTCCACGGTTTCCTACCATGCTCGTGCATTCTCCTTCAATAGAGAAGTGACACAAGCCAACTTGTGCTCCGTTCCCAAGCTCATCTGTGTCAAGATCTATTACGTATCATGCAACTATTGGTCTGCTTGAACAGACCATCTTGCCCCAAACCAAGAAAATCCTTTGCCCCGTACAGGCGAAGGCTATCTACCAGTGGCTCACGGGGAGTAGCCGAATGCCTGGGAATGGACCTCAGATACGGTGAAGCGCATGATGCATGTGGGTGAAATATCCGACCCTTCGACCCCTCTCGTCCCCTGACTCCTCCTCAGTGACAAGGACATACTCATCATCATAGTCATATTCGTATGAAACCCAACTCTCATCGCGACCATGTGCTCCTTTAGGCATGATGAACTTTTTGCACATGGTAAAGAAACAAGGTTACACCATCAAATCTTAGCTTAAAAACAAGTACGTGTAACCCTCTCGACTCGGCCTAGGCGCTAGACCGAACTGAACGAGCTACATTGGGTTTTCCGAAACAAACCTGAAACAATTAACTGGAATTAGGTCAATTTTTTTCATTTTATCTTGTTTAGATGCAATGTTATGGCCTAAGATGTACATACTGGCAGCGGTTAAAAGACTCTACCGAAACAGCGTCCAATGTTACAACCAAACATACAAAGTTGCAATTTAGGGACCAAATTGCAAATCTAGAAAATTACGACGACTTAATTAAATTTGAATTTACTAATCCTTAATTAATCAGGTAAAACTGAAGAGTGGGTATTGATACCAACACATTTAATTTTCATACATTCGAAATAAGGACCAAAATGGAAGAATCTAAAACCATGTCATCTCTTTAACTGAAATAATGCCCTGGGTATCGATACTCGGGACAAGGTACTGATACCAAGCCAAATTTGCAAGGAGCATACCGATACCCTCTCCCCTAGTATCAATACCCAGTCAAAAATTCCAAAATCCCAAATCCAGTAGATAAAACGCGTATTGATACACCCCATCGAGTATCGATACCTAGGCCAATTTTCCACTTACTCGTACCGATACTGGGGCTCGAGTATCGATACCACTAGACCTTTAATGCCTAAATTAGCTGGTTTTACACCCAATTGGTACCCCAAACATGCCTTAATCATTCACATACATATACGCCACAAATCCAAGGATTAAAACAAGCTAAAAGACCTCGAACACAGAAGCAATAATGAAAGATTGAAACACTTTACTCTTCTATAGGCATGCTTCTTAAAACCACATCAATCCAACATTCAATATGAAAACCAAATGACAAGCCTACTTCGGCATCATATCAAGTAACTATTAGTACAATTCTAAGCATGGTTGAACAACAAGATCATTGGCATAAGCATCAATACTCTATATGCAAACCTAGGCATAACCTCAAGGCAACAACCACACATGGACACAATCCATCAAACATGCTTTAATCATCAGCAAAAGGCCATCAAGAAACAACATATAAACCTCCAAAAACATTTTACAAACCATATTACAAAATCCCTAAAACATGGTAACACATTACCTTATTATCTGAATATAAAACCGAGTTTCTCAATACTCAAGTGATTGTCGTTCCCTTGGATTATCCTTGCCGAAAGATGTTGTCCTTCCATTCTATTTCTTTGCATCAATGGGGAAAGAAGAGCATAAGCACACAATTCTTAGTGAGTTTGCTCATATGTAAAACATTGATGCATTTCAAAATCTTTAGGAAATCAAATATCATTTTTAATGAAAAGAATGCTTAATCAAGCCAAAACATTTCCCTATTTATTTCCAAAACGTGCCATGCATAACAACCATATACACTAAAACTCCTTTCATTATATCTCATATATTAACAAGTATTGTGACTCCGGATAAACTCTCCTCTATCTTTTTATCAAAAATAAAATATTTTTGAACACATCAAATACACGAACTTCCTGGTGGACTTACCTCTACCAATTTCCACTTTGGCATGGGATAGGCTCACCCCTACCCGTTGTGATAGACTTACCTCTACCACACAGGAATAGGCTCACCCATATTGCAAGAAACTGAAGAATACCATCACCCCCGAGTAGCCTTACCGCTATACCTCAAGAGCCGCGATCAACTTTATTTTACAGTGCACTTTAATCCCTATGGCATGCCAACTATATCCGATACCTTTTCATTTATGCCACATAGCCAATATATTACTTTCAAATACATTTACTTACTATTTTTCCAATGCATTTCACAAAACTGTTTCATATTCAAAATCCTATTGCCAAAGGCAGCAACACATTCCTTTTAGGAATCGATCTCAACGCTCATAGGCATCCATAAACTTTGATATACATTGCATATTAATCCAAAATGATGCATTTACAATAAGTAAATCAAACCATGCTTTAAACCATAACATGAAATTTGCAAGCTCATATCAAACTGATACTCAAAGGTGAAATGGGGAAAACTTATGCTTGAGCTTAGTTAAGCTTTTTAGGCTATAACTAAACCCCCATGATCACCGATCAAACCTTTAAAGAGCTTTAACACATTTACACAATCACCGATACACTTCGCTTTGCTTGCCAACTAGAATCGAGCCATCAAAAAGCGATGTACTCAACTAGGCAACCTTGCCTTGATTGTCCCTATTTTAAAAACATAAAAACAAGGGAAAATGCATCATTATGCATTCCACTCAATACCAAACAATAATCCCCAGCATCATTAACAACAGCCTTCCCAAATTAGACGAAACTATCGAAAACAACTTCGATCCTCATTCACCGAAAATCTATCATCAACCTTACGATTCTAATATTCACTCCTCATAAAAAACCAAAAACACCTCTTAAACATCCTTATACCTCCAACAAACTAGGAACACACATAACAACCCCAAAAACCACTAAAAACACACATAAAAATTAATCAATCAAATAGTTTCGGGATTTATTTCAGCAATCTCATTCCACATTATGTTTACATCATCAAAATGTGAATTTACCCAATTAAAATCTCCAGGTTTCAACATCTTAAACAAATCCTTAAGCAAAACATCAAAATCTCCATTAATCAATCAATTCTTGAAATCCATAGCAAAACTAAGGTAAAATCAATCCAATACAGGCCAAATACTAGGGAATATCAATAATGAACCTTAGTTTTAAGAAAGAAGAAGAATTTCACCTTTGAAGAAACTCCCACCAAAATTGGCGTAAGTATTTCCTTGAAATCAAACTTTTGAAATTGATGAAATCATTGTAAGGTTTTGTTAGGAATCAAAAGTAGAATCAAATGATAATTGCTCGATTGAAAATAAGCGAAGAATTCTGGAAATTTTGTTTGGAAATTAAAATGGAAAATGAGAGTAAATAAGGGAGATAATGAGAAAAAATTTGGGAACAATAGTAAGATGATTTGCAAAACCAATTAATCGTCAACTCTTAGTCAATTAAGGTGGTAATCTTTAATTAAAAACTTCAGAAAATAATACCTCTCTAAGGATTCTTAGTATTGGCCCATTTACAAAATAGTCACTAAAACAATTTTGCAAATTCTACATTTCAGTTAGTAAAATCCAAAATCCATTTAATTAGATTAAATTATCCTTAATTAAAATCCAAAAATGGTTAATAACACAATTAAACACTTTCAAAAACCCAAAGCCTTGCCAATTAGCCAAAATTCCATTTTTTACCTTTTAATTTCACCCAAAATATATTTAATCCATTAATCCAGTTTAACCGGTCCGAACCGAAGCCGGTCAAACCTCTAATCCTTCTAACCCTATTTTAGGGTGTTACAGTACGACTTTGACTTATGGGCATGTACTCTCTGGACACCTATTTACCACTCTAAACTACCCTGAGGATTTCCTATAACCCGTTAAACCTAGGCTTTGATACAACTAAATGTAACACCCTCAACCCGGATGTCCCATTTGGGCCTCAAGCCCAAACCCACTACCATAAAATTTTGACCTAGTTTAGCCAAACCACATCCATTTTCATAAAATCCATTGAGTCAAATATAGTTAAATCAAAATAAGTATTTAAAACATTTAAACAGGAGCTCCAAGTCAAAAACACTTTATCACCTACTTCATATTCAATCTCTCTTCGCTTCAAATCCGCATAAGATTTTTGCTGACTCGAAGACGCCTTAATCCTTTTGCAAATGAGTTTCACCTTCTCATTCGTATCCTTAAGAAAATCGGGCCCTGAAACATGCTTCTTGCCCGTTTTTGCCCAATAAAGAGACGTTCGACATCTATGACCATAAAGAGCCTCATAGGGAGAAATCTAGATGCTCGACTGATAACTATTATTATAAGCGAACTCCACCAACGATAGTTTCTTCTCCCATGTCCCTTGAAACTCAATGATACAACATCTTAAAATATCCTCCAAAATCCGGATAACACGCTCAGACTGACCATCCGTCTGCGGATGATAGGATGTAATAAAATTAATCCTTGTACCCAAAGATGTCCGAAGGCTTTCCCAAAACCTTGATGTAAAATGAGAATCCCTATCCGATATAATCGACTTAGGAACCCCATACAACCTTATAATCTTAGCAATATACATATCCGCCAACTTGTCCAATGTATACATTATATGCACAACAAGGAAATACGCACACTTCGTAAAACGATCAACAATCACCCATATCGAATCCTTTTTGGACGGTATCAAAGGCAAACACATCACAAAATCTATAGTAGTCCTTTCCCACTTCCATTTCGAAATCTGAACATGTGGCAACAACCTAGAAGAAAACTGATGTTCAACCTTAACTCACTGACACACCAAGCAACGAGAAACAAACTCGACCACATCCTTTTTCAAGCCAACCAAATAATACAATTCCTTCAAATCTCGATACATCTTTGTACCACCAGGGTGCATAGCAAAAGTACTAGAATGGGCTTCAATTAAAATGGTGTGCCTCAACTCCGAATCTTCTGGCACCACTATTTGACCTTTAAAGCAAAAAACACCATTATGATCAAAATGGAAATCTGTCAAATTACATCTGAAATATCCTTAACATACGGAGCCAAAGAATCATCATACATTTGTCTCGCTTTAATCATTTGAGACAATGTAGGGTTAACTTGCAACTCAGCTAATAATCCACCTTCCCGCGTCACACTCAACCTTGCAAACATCACCCTAAGCTCAACAACAGCCTTACGACTCAACGCGTTTGCTACCATATTGGCTTTCCCGAGATGATATTCGATTGAAAATTCATAATCTTTAAGTAATTCAATCCATCTTCGTTACCTAAGATTTAACTCCTTTTGAGATAACGTCTCCAAATCTTCAAAGCAAACACAACTACCGCAAGCTCTAGATCATGAGTTAGGTAGTTGTGCTCATAAACTTTCAATTGCCTTAACGCATAAGCCAGAACCTTTCTGTCTTGCATCAACACAAAGCCCAAACCAACATAGGTAGCATAATTGTAGACTACAAACTCCTTACCGGATTTGATTTGAATCAGGATAGGAGCATGCTTCAAAATCTCCTTCAACTTCTCAAAGCTACGCTGTTGACTCTCCGTTCACACATAAAGAACTTTTTTTGCAACAACTTTGTCAACGAAGCAGTAATACTCGAAAATCCATCCATAAACGATGATAATATCCAGCCAATCCAAGAAAACTATAGACCTCAAATACCGAATTAGGTTGCTTCCAATTAAGAATAGCCTTAATCTTTTGTGGATCAACGCAGATACCCTCTAACGAAAAAACATGACCAAGAAACATCACTTCTTTAAGCCAAAATTCACACTTACTCAACTTAGCCTACAACTGATGATCCTTCAAAGCTTGTAACACAATCCACAAATGCTGATCATGTTCCTCCTCGATACGAGAGCACGCAAGGATATCATCAATAAATTCAACCACAAATTGATAGAGATACTCATGGAACACTCTATTCATCATATCCATGAAAGTAGCTAAGCATTAGTCCAACCAAACGGCATCACCAAAAGTTTATAATGCCCATACCTCGTGCAAAAAGTAGTTTTCAGCACACCCTCTTCCTTAACCTTTAATTGATAATACCTCAATCTCAAATCAATCTTTAAAAATACAACCGCCCCACAAAATTAATCAGACAAATCTTCTATCTAAGGCAACAAATACTTGTTTTTAACTGTCAACTTATTCAATTATTGGCAATCAATGCACATATGCATTGTTGCATCCTTCTTCTTCATAAAAAAACTGGTACACCCCAAGGTAAAACACTAGGTCGGATGAACCCTCGATCTAACAACTCTTGCATTTGAGTCTTCAGTTCTTTCGGTAACATACAATATGGAGCAATAAAAACCAGAGTCATACCCAAGTACGTCTCAATGCCGAACTCCACCTCCCTATTCGGTGGCAATCTATGCAACTCTTCAGGAAACACTTTCAGAAAATCACACATAGTCTGAATGTCTTGCACTCGAACCCTTTTGATTTCCAAATACATCACAATTTTTAGATACGCTTGACAACCCACTTGCATCATATTTTTAGCTTGCATAGCCAAAATGACGTTAGACAAGAATTTAACATTCTCGCCAACCACCATAACCTCGTAATCGTCGAAAATCCTCAACAAAATCTTTTTGGATTCACAATCCATCACCACTTTATGCTCGCTTAGCCAATCCATACCCAAAATAACATCAAAACAATAAAATTGCAACTCCAGCAAATCTGTGGCAAACACATGACCTTGAACAACCAAAAGGCATCTCCTATATAACATTCTAACAGTAATAGTCTCACTAAAAGAACTAGTAACCAACATACCGACATCCAAAATCTCAATATGAATATCTTATAACTGTGCATACTCACTCAGGAAAGAAAGAATGCGTGGAACCTGAAGCAACCAAAGAAAGTAATGACAAAGACTGTAAGGTAAAAGTACTTATGATCACATCGGTGTCATTACGACCCTCGCAATGAGCATAAACTCGAGCTGGCCCACCATTCTTTGGTTGAAAAACAATTGTATGAGCCACAGTCCTCTGACCATCATCACGCCTCTGAAAATTACCCCTGCCACAACCTCAGCCTCTAACAGGTACAACAATAACTTGTGTCGGTGTTTTTCTCATAATACATAGACAATCACGCTTCAGGTAATCTGGTGATCCACACTCCCAACAAGCTCCAGTGGTTCTCCCCAGCAAACACCCGGATGGTGTCTCCCACAACACCCATAATTGATAGTAACACGTACACTCTGACTACAGCCACCACTACCACCACGCTTGTGATCTGGCTTATATCGCTTATCACGCAACCTTTTGTTCTGTTTCCCAGTTTAGCTAGACTCAGAGGCTCTTCTTCCCGAATCCACATTCATAGCCTATTGGCAAAACCATTTTTAAATCGAGTAAAAGTAGCTTGATGATTTTTTTTTAAATTGGGGTTTTCCTTTTATTTGATTTTGAAAATATTTTGAAGTCATCAGCGATCACTTTGAGGTAGACTAAAAACCATAAAAACAACCAGAGATTCATTTTTTTAAAATAGGGTTCGAGAGTCAGTTACGTGTGGGGAAGGATTAGCACCCCCAAAATGCCTATTATCGGTACCTTTAAGTGTACGTGGAATATTGGCAATTCGAATAATATTTTGAATTTAATTTAACCATTAATTATTAACTAGATTTAAATTACAAATGGAGATATTCCTTTTATAAGGAAATATTTTTTTATTCGAATATAATATTAGAGGCACCCTTATACGTTCATGGCACCCCTTTTCATATTCAAAAAAATATATTTCCAACATAAAAGGTTTTTAATGCATGATCAATTATTGTCTTGTTTATTTTAAGTTTTAACTTAAAAAGGTTCTAACTAAATTGTGTATTTGTTTAATTCCATGAATATTATTACATCCATATTTAAGCCTTAAAATTATTTATAATAATCCTATTCCAATTAATTATTCTAATTATTTAAGTTCTAATCCTAATCAAGGCTCTAATTAATTAACTAAATTATTTATCAAATTATAGGGTTTTAATGAATATTAAATATTCTACTTAAAAGCCAATGTTGAACAACACCTCATTACAATGTGACATCTCCCAAATTGGAACTTCAAAGTTTCCCATTTAATATTCATTAATTTTCTATGATTATCACTCCTAATTTAATTATTAAATCCTAATAGAGAACCTAAGACTAAGGCTCTAAACAATTAATAATTAAACTAAATGTATTAATTGTCTAGAAATTATACTATATGCTTGAATTAAATCATGCGTCAATTAAATAACAAGAATTAATTACATTTAATCAAAGAATTAAAGAAACAGGGACTAGAATGCACAAATTAAAACCTAGAAATTGATTTTTATTCGAATAGAGGACTAAATTGAAATTATTACAAAACAGGGAGCCAAAGCATGAAGATTCAAACTCTTGGGAGCGGATCTCCTAGTTCGAACATGGGAATCCTTTCTCGACCCGATACAAAATGTCACCGTTTGGGTTAGGGTATTTAAACCCTCTCTTAAACCAAAATCGGCTCTCGTTTCCTTATTTTCTCATATTCCCTTCTCTCTAGCCTCAGCTCTCTCCCTTCTCTCTAATAAACATCCCAAAACCCAGAACAATGTCCCAAGACGGATGAAAATCCTTAGATTTAGGATGGTGTTCTTCATGAACATGAAGAACACCATATATTTCAGCACACTTCCTCTGCACAATCTATCGTTTGATCCAACCTACCGCCTCCGATCGAGCTCTGACATGTTCATCGACCACCAATATGTGCATCCG
Source organism: Hibiscus mutabilis (assembly GCA_019671005.1). Taxonomy (NCBI): domain Eukaryota; kingdom Viridiplantae; phylum Streptophyta; class Magnoliopsida; order Malvales; family Malvaceae; genus Hibiscus; species Hibiscus mutabilis. The sequence continues at coordinate 42,631,316 of CM033726.1, read as the reverse complement.
ATCATTGTCTTTCTCTGACCGGCCACCGTGAGGCAATTTTCAGTCGTTGCGCCAGAACCCTATTGTACCTAAAATTTCCTCTTTTTTCAATGCTAAACCTTAAGAACTAGCCCGGTTTGATAGAACCTCCTTTCTCTGACCAACCTAGGCCTAAAACTACCCAACCTGAGCCCTCTTCAACTCCGGCCATGTCTAAATTCACGCCGACCACCAAGAGATTAATATCGATCAACTTTCCTCTTCCAATTTGCTTTTCAATTTTGTTTTCCCTTTATTTCCCTTTTAATCTAATGCTTTGATGTATTTATTGTAGGAAAAAAAGAGATGAAAAGGATTATACCTCTACGGCGGCGGCTATGGCGATTCTAGCATCTTTCTTAGCGTCCGTTCATGCTCTTGTCGATCTTTTCTGCTGTTGATGTAAGCCTTTCTCTCTCCTCCATTAATATATACATTATTATAATTTATTATATTATTATTAGTTTTAATGATAGCTAATTAATGGTAATTATTAATAGCTAAGAATTTCTCTCTCTCCCTATTTATAGGGATGACAGATGATGATATCATGCAGACGCCATTGCAATGCAACTGTCTCCAACAAAACCATGATCCATGTGCATGCTTCTAGACCAATCTGGGGCTGCCACATGTAACATTTTGGGCAGTAAAAGGACTTTTTAAGATATATTGTGTTTTTTTGTTAGATTGGGCGGGAAATGAGTTGTATAATGGGTATATTAGATATAACTTGGGCTTTTGGGTTTTGGTATTTGTAAATGGGTTGTAAAATGGACATTTGGACTATTATTACTATTGTGGGTTTATTTGTTCATTTACTTTTTATTTAAGAGAAGTATTATTATATATATACAATACCTGAGTAAAATTTGGGTATTACAGTTGCCCTTCTTTGCTCATTGCTGTGAAATAAGAATTGGGCAAAGAATAAATAGACACGAATTTTGTTCGGACCTTTTGTCTTTCATCTGAGCTGTAAATTCTTATTATTATAAACTTTCACTTCTCTGTCAAGGCCAACCGCAAAGTTTGAACTAGTTCTTCCCATTATTAACCCATTCATTCTTTTTAGCGATGTTAATCCCTTTCTTTGCAATGGTGATGAATTGTCGATCTCTTCTCATTTGGAACCCCTCGTTCTTCTTATAAGCCCTAAACCTCCTCCCTATAAAGGCATTGAATAAGTAAGCTCTTCTCATTAGGAACTTCTCATTCTTCTTGGAAATGTCGATATATTTTTCTCTGCAAAAAGGTTAATCTTTATTCACTATTGAAAATACTTATCCACCTCTCTGTAAAGGCGTTGAACAAGCAAATTCTTCTTATTATGATTTCTTCATTCTTTGCTAGGCGAAGTCTTCTCATTATGAAAATGTTCTCTTTGTTGGGGATACTTCTTCTCATTATAAACTCTGTATTTTTTGCTAGCGAACACTTCTCATTAGGAGCTTTGTATTCTTTACTAACGAACTCTTCCCATTAGAAGCTCTATTTTCTTTGCTAGACGAGCTCTTCCCGTTAGGATCTCTATATTCATTGTTGGACAAACTCTTTCCATTAGGAGCTTTGTATTCTTTACTGAACGAACTCTTCCCATTAGGAGCACTGTATTCTTTGCTGGATGAACTCTTCCCATTAGAAGCACTGTATTCTTTGCTGGATGAACTCTTCCCATTAGGAGCTCTGTATTCTTTGCTGAGTGAACGTTTCCCATTATGAGCCCTGTATTCTTTTCTAGACAAACTCTTTCCATTAGGAACTCTATATTCTTTGCTGAGTGAACTCTTCCCATTACGAGCCATGTATTCCTTTTTGGATAAACTCTTCCCATCAGGAGCTATGTATTCTTTACTGAGAAAACTCTACCCATTAGGAGCCCTATATTCTTTTTGAGACGAACTCTTCCTATTAGGAGCTCTGTATTCCCTGCTGAGCAAACTCTTCCCATTAGGACCCTATATTCTTTTTTGGATGAACTCGTCTTATTAGGAGCCCTGAACTTTCCCCATTAGGAGCTCTTAATTTTTTGCTAGGAATGTTTATTCACCTCCTCCTCTGGGGAAAAACTGAACCTGTAAAAAGAAATATCATCAATTAATAAGAATTCAACCTGAAACAATATGAAATATCTTCAATTTTCTGCTTGAAGCACTGAGATCTTTAGAATCATTGCTCATTCTGCGTAAAGTGTCTCGATCTTTTAGTTTGAAACTAGCATAAAATTTCTTATTTCTCTTTCTCTGTTGATCAATCTCTTTTTATACTTGAAACATATGTAACCTGCAAAAGTCGAATCTATCATTAATCTTTCAATATTGATCATAAAGTTATTGTACAACTTGGGTAAATCATTAAGAAACTTCAAGTGCTTCAACAAGGGACGCTGGAACTTTTGATCAATTAAATTGTGAATCTTCCTTATTTGAGCCCCCAAGTGGTCTATCTTCCTTTCCAACCTGGAAACTTAAACCTTATTTTTTTCCCTTGAAACTGATGCTGTAATATCCCAATTTTTGGCTAGTGACCAAAATGTAAATTTTGAAAGTTTTGTGGCTAAAGTATAAACTTTGGAAAAGTTTAGGGACCGAAGTGTAATTTTCAAAAGTTGTGTATTTTAACCCCGTAAATGAATATTTCACCTCCAAGAATGATGTTTTCGTGTTACTCGAATTTTTCGTAAGGAGTTTGTATTAATGGCTATAAAGCGATAAAGTTCAGAAAAATATTCGGATAATCGTATCGAATCGAATATCCAGGATATTTTGAAGGATGATAAGAAAGGTTAATTATGTTATTTTACATGTCTAAGATATTTTCTTTGTGTTGGAAGAATATGAATCCTTGGATTTAAGTTGATTTTCCATGTTAAATATGAGTCGTTGGATGAAAAATGGCAAGATCGTAAATTTGAAAAAAATACAAGGGTAAAATTGGTAAACTATTAACTCAATATTAAATCTAGGCCATTGGATGAAGGATGATGACATGTGGTACATTATGGATTTATTGGATTTGAGGGCAAAATGGTTATTTCACTATTTGGATGAATTTTGATAATTATCAGAATAATAGACTGAGTTAGGAAAATTCGGTCTAAGTCCTTAAGAAAGGAAGTTTTTATGAGATAATAGTATTTATTTTCTGAATATGGGAATATAGAATTTTTGAAATAGATCCGATAGCTCGGTAAAGGTAAAATCGTAGTAGAAGTATTTACTGAACATCGAGAAATCGAATTGAAATTTCAGAGGTTGTTCTATAAGCCATGGAAAACCATAAAATGATATTTATGGAATAGTGGTTGGTTCAAAAGGGACTAATTTAGTTAGATTATAATGGAATGGCAATTTTGAAAAAAGCTAGTAAATAAAGACTAGTTGGAGGGCAAATTGGTCATTTGGCAAGGATAGCAATTTTGAAATATTTTTTAAATGCTGAGGACGTTTTTTGAAGATGAAATATGCACTGGTTTAATCTTGCCCCTTGATTTTGGATGAGATTAAATTAGCCATTGGATTTAAAGGCTAAATTGGTAATTTCACTATTTAAATGAATTTAAAATTCATTTAATAGTTACAAGTGTAAAATAATAGAGAAAGATGAACAAATATTAATCTTTTTTTCAGCCACGTACCATGGGAGCTAGAGGAAAGAAGAAAAAAAATTCCAAGCTCAATTTAAGCCACGGATATCGGTTTTTAGGTAATCTTTCGAACTACAAAGTTGTTCTACTCTTCGAGCTCTATCTTTTGATGTAAATAATTTATAGAATACTTTCTTGGTTGATGAGATTTGATATGTGGAAAAAATTAGGGCTTATGAACAAATTGGGGCTTTTATGATTTTATGAATCTATGTTTGATTTTAAGTTAGAATCATGCTTGTATGATGTTAGAATCTTGTTATTGAGTTGGGATTTAGACCCTACATATTTCGGTTTGTATAGAGAAGAGTAGGGTTTATGGATTCAAGTCAAACTTAGGGTTTGTGATGTTGGATTAATGATCTAGTAAGCTTGATTTGTTGTTTGGAAGCAAAACCCTAAGTTAAATACATAGGGACCATTTCGGCAAGCTTCAAAATGAAGGGACCAGATCTGATTTTTTTATGAATTTGATGTGTATTTATATTATTAATAATGTTAGAGACATGAAAATGAAGTTAGAATGCTAAATCGATGATTAATCACATTAGTGACTATTTTTGACAAATTGTCAAACTTGAATGGTCTATTCGGTAAAGAGGATATGTAGAAGGAGTAAATCTGAGTTTTAGTTAAAATGATGGCATTAAGGTAGTAATGTTGATTGGAGGACTAATTTACAAAGTTAAGAAGCTTGAATCCTTATATTTGAAATTTTGGTGACCATCTCGACAAATCAAGAGAAACCAGAGAAATAAAGATTTAAGCCTATTTTGATGAAGGATGTAAAGAGAACATATGAATACAAGCTTTATTCTAGTCATTTTAAGTAAAGTGATGGGACTAAATTGACAAGTAGAGAAATACGGAGAAGTTGGTGTAAATTAGAAGTTATTTATGGAAAGTTATGTTGGAATTTGAATTATGGCAGTAAGTTTAAAAATTCGCCAAAAATTCTATGAAAATGGTTAGATATGAATTTTATACCGTTGTAAAGATTTGTTAGTCTAGTTTCATTTCCAACAAACAAAAACTGATTTCGAGTTCCGAGTTAAAAGATATGAATATTTATTCGAATGAAGGTCATACAAATTATAGAGCAGTTTTCTGCTTGGACAGTATGTGACGTGAATTCAGTGATTTTTTATAATTTTTGTAGATCTTATTAATTTATGTGGTTTATACCGTTAGAACCATTATCGAATCTAGTTTCTCCAGTATAAAGAAAATTAAGATCCAATATGTATTCTGCCCTGTATAAGTAAATCTTTGAAGGTAGCGCGAGCTGTCAGAAAATGGAATTTGAAACATTTTGTTTTTAAATGTTAGTTAGCAAGCTAGGAAGAATTATTGGAAGTTCAAATTGGTCACTAGGGACCATAATGAGTTTTGAACAGTACAAGCAAGAAAGGAAAAATATTTGGAAATTTTATATTCGAATGATTATATTAGACAACATGTTTAAGTTAATGTTAGATTTGAATCTAACAAATATTTTATTTTATTCATGTGATTAATGAAGTCAAGTCCGAATCAAAGAAGGTTCGAGGTTCTATGAAAGAAAAGATCGAACTAAGATTTAATGAGGCATTGTGTTAAGTGGCCAAGGTGAGTGCAATGCATACATAACATGATACATGGTTGTTTTATACATCATAAGGAAGACTCGCGATGAGTCTACCTTGTTTATATTGGCATGATATTTATGTCATAATCATATATTTGACATGTTTTAAATATGTCAAAGGTTGAACATAAATGCATAAATCACTAGTTATATATGATGTTATATTATGAATGTTATTTCGAGTATGAACTGCCCAATGTTAAATTATGTTGATATGCATTGCCATGGATGGAATAAATATGGAATATATGCCCAGGTATGTTAATGAGGGACAGGGTAGAGTTGGCATGCCATAGAGTCTAGCAGCACGCTGCATATTCGGTTTAGCACTATAGTGTATATATAAAGGACACTTAGTGTATATGGTTAGCACTGCCTTACGTACGGATGGTTAGCACGACCTCACGTGCGGATGGTTAGCACGACCCTTATGTGTGGATGGTTAGCACAACCTTATGTACGGTTTTGACTCGTGTACCCAGGGTCCTCATAGGCTTATATTTGGGCTATGGTTTATGGTTAATAAGTGATAAATAGGTGAATAAGCTTATGAGCTTTTGGAATAAATGGCAAGTATATTGGTAAGAAATTTATATGTGATTTATATCATGTTAATATATGAATAACAATATGATAATACATATCTAGTGATTATGATGCATTTATGCATATAAGGCATATTATGACAAATGAACAAGCATGAAAGTCTTATGACATTAGAATGTAGTAAATCATTACTAATGTAGTGTGAAAGTTGATGTATTGGCATATATATATCATGTTTTATAAACGTAGCCATGAAGTTGAATAAAGTTTAAATTATTTTTATTAACTTCCTTTATTGCCTCACTAAGTTTGTACTTAGCGTGTGTTTGATTGGGCACACATAGGTAAATCAAGATGAGAGTGAGAAGAGTATTGCATCAATATGGAAAGCTCAATAGGTAATTACGTATCGACATCCTAATTGAGGTTTGATTACTATAGTGGCATGTATACTTGCTAAACCTATTTGAGTCGTGATTTGCGTTTAAAGTTTGTTATGATTTCATAATAATTGGCGTTTCTGGAAAGTTTCAAAGTTAAGAGTAACCACAGGTGATGAGTTGCATGCTAAGATAATTAAGAGCATATATATTTAAGGATAGTAAAGTTGTGACATTCCTGATTTGTATTCGTCGCATGGATATGAAAAGGGGTGTTACAGATGCTCAAAAGGTTGAAATCTTTATCGATACCATGCCCCAACTTTCTTACTATGACGACATCCACAAAATTCTTATCACTCCTACAGCGATGCCCGAAGGACTTAGCATCATGCCTGAAGGACCTGATGACCTGAAGGCTTTAGAATTACCTGCACTTTTTGTCTTGTGTAAATAATCAAATATCTCATGACTCCCGAACGTGATAACCCGAAAGACTTAACATCTTGCACGAAGGACTTACTGAAGACCCAAAGGTTTTAGAATTGTACTACACTTTTTGTCTTGTGTAGGCAATAAAAAATCTTTGCTGAGATCCGCTTCTTCAAGAAGAAAGTCACGGGTTGATGTCTTTGCCTCACAAAAATGTGATTAAAATTTTTGCTAGTCTTTGTTGGATCTACTTCTCCAATCTCAAAGTTGTAGATTGAAATATTTGCTTGTTCTTTGTTGGATCTACTTCTCTTATCTCGAAGCTGTAGATCAAAATCTTTGTCTATTCTTTACTGATTCTTGTAAATTTCTACTAAAATATGCAAAAATGCTTTAAATGTATGAGTTAGAATGCTCATATCTTATGGATGCCTAACTATATATGATGCATGGATCGTGACAACTGAGGACCACTTGGATAGGCTCTATCTTCTTTGCTTCTTTAATGAGTTTTCTACTTCTGTTGCAACGGTACATCATCTCTTTAGATTGTTCTTCTTAAATCTTGCTTAGCCTGTTCCTCTTGAGTTTAATTTTCCAAGTATCACTATTGTCTTCGTGCCCCGATAAAAATTTCCCCAAAATTTCATTGTTGAGCTCTTATTCTTCTTAAGCAATATTTTGACTTCTTCAATAATCGAATACTTTCAAGCTTTGAATCCTCTCTTGTCTATTCTGATTTAAAATCTTATGTCCAAAAAAACTAGTTGTTCATGGTCAGTGATGCCCCACTAATCTTTTTGTTTCTTGCCCCATCATGTAGAATTTGCCTCTCTTTTATCATTTAGGGCGAGCAAATGCCTTAAGTCCCTAAACTTTCATCATGTTCATTCTTTAATTTCAAAAACTAACCAAAATTCCATGGTAAAAACTTACTTTAAGTCCCTAAATCACCTGATATATGCATTCTCATCATTATCATCACCACGACCCTTGATGGGTGACATAAGGCTGCCAATCAAGGATGCACTTCTCATACTCGGCCATATCTTTACCATATCAAATCCATCATTTGCATCCATAGCCTTGAATTTTGGAGTTTATCTCTAAAGCAATACAAGGAAATCATTTTGTTTGGAAAAATGTCAGTTTACTGATCGGTATTTCAATAGAGGATACCTTACAAGACCCACAAAATTAGAGTCTTAATATAAAAAAGAAAATAGAACAAGATGCCTAGAAATAGAATGCAAGAGCGTCTCAGACTCAACCCTCATGTGATTAGCATATCTTGTGAATGTTCTGGCGAGTCAAAAAAATTGTTCTAGATCACTCAGTTCACGCCCTATGATTACCATGTTGCTCAATCTAGTTAGAAGCAACTCTTTTTCCGTTCTCTTTATTCCTTTTTATTCATAAATGTGTTCAAGCTTTCCAGACTTGTTTAACCAGTAGCGTGCAAAAATATCATTATAATAATACAATTTTATAAGTGCATGTGTGTGCTTCTGATTGTTACTAGCTGTTATTATATTATTATTATACACATGTCTTCAAAGATACATCTTTGACGCCAGGGTATTGGAATGGTGGAGCATAGCTCCTTGTTACTAAACATTAGATTTGTCGACTATCCTTTTCTTTTTTCTTCTCTTCTTTTTTATTTTCTTCTCTTTTCTTATTCTCCTTTTCTTTCTTTTTTTCCTTTTTCTTCTTTCTTTTTCCCTCTTTTTCTCTCTCATTTTTCTTCTTTTTTTCTTTCTCTCTTTTTATTATTTTTAGGGCATAGAAAACTACACTTAGAACTTCAATTTCAAGCAACTCTACTTGGTTAAAGGTGTCTAAACCACTCCACTATTTATGAATTTCAAAAATTTATCATCGAAGCATCATCAAAGGTGCAGCAATCTATCCTTTTCTTGCTTTGTTGACCAAAGTAGACTAAGAAATAAATTTCACCTCATCATTTTCATAACACCCAATCGGTCTTTGTACCAAAATCGATGTCGCATCTTGCAATTGGCATCCAGGGGCCTATAAGAGTAAGAAGAGATATGCATATATTCATGAATAAAACATCACTTTATTGAAACGAACCAACAAACATGACATATGCCCTTAGAGAAAGATCTCTACTACTATCAGGCCAGAAGTAGAAAGATTGATTCCATGTATTATTTCTAAAAGAAAACTCAAAATGCAGGAAAATATAAACAAATCAACTTCTGACATGAAAAAGACATAGACAAGAAGAAAATCTCATGCATCCAAATTTCAGACCATCTTGGAAGTAAAAATTCATTTTCTCTACCTCCTCAATTGTTGCAACAACTTGCCCTATCGCTTTTCAATCCACTGCTTCACCACTTTATGTGTACATATTCCATTAGCAACCAACTTTTCTATTTCTTCTTTCAAAACCTAACATCTCCTAGTAGGGTGCCCTGATGCCCCCATATGAAATTCACAAACACTGTCTAGATTATAATTAAAAAGCAATTCATCTAACATGTCCTCCATAAGCCTTGGGACAAGATATTGCCCTTGTAATAGATAGGGGAGTAAAATTAAGATAGAAACCTGGAAAACCTCGAGAGGTTTATTCTCTTGAAGACTTTCTTGATGTAGATACTTCTTTTCATTTAATTTTGCTTTGCGTCTGACCCTCTTGGTAAGACCTATCTTCTTCTTGTCCTCTTTAACTTGATCTTTGTCTAATTTCATAGGGTTGATTATATCTGGATAATTGATCTTCAGACCTGGAACTGTCATCTCAAACTCTCATACCCCGAGATCTAGAAGATGCTAAATTTTGCACTTAAAACTTATATATTTCTTGATGGAATTGATGTGAATACCAGCATGAAATTCACAATGATCCTCTTCCTTAAACAATCTTGGATATGGCGATGATGGTGGTTTGGCAAACCATGGTGCAACTACTCGAGTGTGTAGCAATTTGGAAAATAGTTCTTGGTACGTGGAGTGAGTAGGACTAAATTGAAAGTCCTTCGATTTCTTATTCTTCTCTTGAGAACCAGAAGCTTGATTAGCTAGTAATTGATGAGGTTTTAAATTGTTGACACAAAAGGTTGATCTTATGTTGAATGAGGTGACAATTTAGACGTCAAAGCAACCGACATCGTCATTTTCTTGTTCTATTTTACATTTTTCTCAAGTCAAAGCTCCATTATATCAAAGGCACTGTTCACTTGAGAATATATGATTTTCAATAGAGAAACCTCAATTTTATCCAATATCAGTTCAGTGGGACATTCCTAGGCAATGCAAATTATCTCATATTTGTTGATGATAGCTTGGTCTTCATCAGAAAAAGTCTTTTCTGCTATAAATTCATCGTCTTAATTATCACTTGTATTTCTAACGTTTTTTTGCGTGAAGGAGTCTTCTGGAAAACCCTTTTCTTTGGTCATAGTGACTATCATATCCTTCAGTTCATTGATCTGCCTCCTTGTTTCATCTTGAGACTTCTTCACGTACTCCATCATTTCTTTTTGAATTTGAACTAGTTGTTCTTGGAATTCTTCAAGCTTGTCCACTCTAGCCACCAAATCATTCATGTTTCCAAAGCTATACTGACGAGATGCATGATGAATATGAAATATGTTAAAATGCAAGGTGTATGATTGCAAGAATGCAAGAGGTATCAAGTTCAAGAACTAGTCTTTAGAGAAACATTCATTGACTAAAAGATCGATTACTGGAAGTAGGTCATGTCAATTATAAAAGACAATTAACTCTATCTCGTCGGTTAACAACTTCGTTAAGCATCCTTATCATTGCCTGCCATAGCACAGAGTTGTTGTCAGTGTGTTGTAGCAGGCTTGCAACTTCACCAGACAATATCTACACGCACTGAGCGATTCCCTTACTTGGCTCTTAAAGTTAACCAGCTCATGGTTTTGCGCTTTGGATAGTATAATGAGATACCTCAAGCTTTTCTTTCCATTCCCTATCTTTCTTCTGTAGTACTTCTTCAAAGCCTTCCACTCGTTCCTTCAAATGTTGTAAGACATTCTCCAACTTTGCTACTTTCTTCTTTAACTTTTCATTTTATTGTTCAACGTTAGCTATTCCATGATTATAATATCCTGTGATTATTTTCTCCACCCGTGGCATATGGGATGACAATTCAAAGTTTTGAGCTTCTTCCTCTTCTCTTCTAACTTCTTTTTGGCTCGGTTATTTGATTTTTCCAGACCCTGAATCCTTTTCTTTGATGACCTCATAGTATCTTCATATAACTTCCTATAGTCATTCTTTTCTTTTACAGCTTTATCCAACTGTTTAAACAGATTCTCAACTAACTTGCTCAAACCTCTCTTTTGTGGTTTCTTACATCCAAAACGTGTTTCCTTCAGATCTTCTAATTTTTGTTTGATTTTCTAATTCTGCTCACAAAGATCCTTTTTGTGCTCCTTTTGGACATCTACATCTAAGTTCGTCAGAGTGAACTCATGTTTTAGATCGTTAATTCTCTTCTCGTACCCTTTCAGATCCTTCTCATGGTCATGCTTTAACTTTTCCAAAGCTGATGGTGCACTCCTCGCACGTTCATCAATAGAATGAGCATTATCCGAATCCTTCCAAGGAATATTGTCATTGACTCTTCGAGCTTTCCATTCTCCATAGTTCGGCATAACTTTTATTCAGTCGTAAAGCTTTACCCTTCTCGATGCCTTCCATCCTCCTTGTGCTCAAACAACACCATACCTACGATAGCAGGGATAAATTGTCTTGATCCAAATTGTCTAGATACTAGTAATGGGCAGTAGGCTATCCCTCCCCAAACTCCTAGCAATGAGACCCAGTCAAAATTTCCATACCAGTACAGATAGTTGTTTAGATTCAACCAAGGAGCTTTCCATACAATATCTAAATCTTTCATATTCAAAAAGTACTCCTTCCACTGCTCTTCCAACATTTTCTCAATCGGGCACTCAGCAAGGTGTTCTTCCTATGAATCCTATAAGGTGTGGCTTATATGTGTCCTCAAAACTAGACCTTCAGCAACTGAGCACAACCCTATAATCTTCCTTCTCCTACCCTCCTACAAGCAGTTAGCGATCTATAGGTTTCTGCCAGCATAGCTGGTACTGGGTTAACCTTCTTTTTTAGACGCTCAAATAACCCTAAAGTTGACAAGTCTATACAGTCCACCTTCCTTGGAAATAAAACCAACCCGTAGAAACATGAAGCGTACAAACTTCTCTCGCTCTTCGGCTTATTGCTTGTCAGGATAAAGTCTTGAATGATTTTCTAATCTATGCGATCGTTATCTTTCCATTAGCTCGTCATTCACTTTTTTTAACTTTTCCTCGAACCAGGCTTTATTCTTTCCTGTAACTGCCTTCAACTTTTTTTTGAACCTCGAGTTATTATTGGGCCTTGTATAGACCTTATCTTTCTGAACTATTGAGCAGCATAACTGTAATATCCCAAATTTTTGGTTAGTGATCAAAATGAAAATTTTGAAACTTTGGTGGTTAAAGTATAAACTTTAGAAAAGTTCAAGGACTAAATTGTAATTTCTAAAAGTTATGTATTTTAGTCTCGTAAATGAATAGTTCACCCCCAAGAATGATGTTTTCTTGTTACTCAGATTTTTTGTACGGAGTTTGTATTAGTGGCTATAAAGCGATAAAGTTTGGAAGAATATTCGGATAATCGAATCGAATCGAACATTCAATAAATTTTTAAAGGATGATAAGACAAGGTTAAAAATATCATTTCCATGTCTTAAAATAGTAGGATTTAACATGGACCATTGGATTAAAGTAGATTTTCCATGTTGAATACGAGCAGTTGGATGAAAAATGGTAATTTTGGAAATTTCCAAGGGCAAAGTTGGTAATCACTAACTCCTTGGTATATTTTTGACCCTTGGATGAGTAGGTGGACATGTGGCAAGTTTTGGAACATTGGATTACAAGGTTAAAAAGGTCATTAGACATTAAAATGAATTTTAAATTCATTTTAATTATATTAGATGACAAATGGCTAATTTTGAAACAAAAGAAAATTCAAGAATTTTCCCTCAAATTTCTCCTTATTCAAATACCCCTCCAAAGGTAAGAGAAATTTTTATTTTGGATTTTTAAGCTTATTGGATTGAATTTGTGGTTTAGATATGAAATAAGAAGTTGTTCTTCATTGAATTCTCTATCATTTGGTATAAGTTTTACTTGGTTTCCATGCTCCTAAGTTGATGTTGATGATTAGGGTGGATAAAGGACATGTTGGAATATTATGTTTTAAAGGTTGTCCATGTTGGAAATAAGGTTGTGATGTTGTTTCTATGTTGGAAGTGATGAAAATTCCATGAAAAATTTCTTAGCGACTTTTCGGCAATATTGAGAAATTTAGGGGAAATTATTGCAAAAAAATTTATTTTGATGATGGAAATGATAGGAATGATGTTCTACATGCTTGATTTTGTTATTTGGATGAAGAATGGTTCATGTTCTTGAAAAGAATAATTAGGGTTTATATTAAAGTTTGGAATTTTAGGACATGATTGAAGGAAGATTGGTTTCATGTGTTGATATAAGGTGATTAGAATGAAAATCCCTAATTAGATTGTATTAGGGATTAAATTGTAAACTTTGTAAAGTTTAGGGATTTGATTGTTGAGCTTGTAAGTGAGGAATATTATATTGGAGAATTCAAGTGATTCGAATATTGATTTTGAAGCTCAAATCAATATTTGGGATTGATAGGACCATTTGGCTGCTTTAGGGACCAAAGTGAAATATTTTTAAAGTTTGGGTCCTAAAATGCAAAGTATGAAAATGTAAGGACTAGACTTGAAATTTATTGTTGGAAGCTTAAAAGAGTCCTTAGGGACTAAAATAAGTATTTTGGTAAAAGTTAAAGATTTGAAGAGAGATGTAATAAAATGTGATTCAAATATAAAAAGTTTTATCGGATCAATTTTGTGTATAATAGATAGTTATTTTTAATTAATTTCCCTTATTATATATGGGATGAATATGTACTAACATATACTTGGAATGGTATACGTTATTTTAAATGTAGGTTCCAATATAAACCAAGGTCGTTTCAGTAGAAGAGGAAAAGAAAAGGATCATAAGTGAAATCAAGTAACAAAGTTAATATTATCAACGATAAGGTGAGTGCATAAATGTATTCAAAAGTATGTTTATTAATATACATTTTTATAAGGAGACTTGTGATAAGTCAACCTAAAAGGAAAAGATTTTTATATAGTATAACATGTTTTGCATGATACATTATTTTACTGAATTAAAGATTATGGCATATCTTTATGCTTACAAATGGTTTATAGCATGAAATATATGACAAGCTATTTATATATTTTTAAATGGCATGTATACCATGGATTATATAGAACATATTGGAGTATGAATTGGTCTAGTATGAATATGTTTTACATGAGATAAATGGATATTGGTTTGCTTGCCATTTTGTAGGAACTATTTTAAGTTCGCCCTTGGTAGTATAAATATTAAGTTGGACAATATTGTGGTATACCATTAGAGTCTTACAGTTATCCGACATTTCATTGTATCTGACACTTCAATGTGTCATACAGTTATCTGACACTTCATTGTGTCCTATAGTTATTTGACACTTAAATGTGTCCACAGTTTACAGAAAAGTATAGTACTTTTAAAGTACGCGACTTGTTTATTAGTCACTTGATATTTACCTTGGGCTATATGATTATACAGTACAACTATATGATTTCATATACATATATTCCTGCATTACAGATTATTTGATTCAATGATTATCATGCTCTTGAAAGTCTCATGCATTAAAAAGTATTTTATATATGTTATCATCTTATGCCTCACTGAGTTATACTCATCGTGTATTTTTGTTATACACATAGGTAAACGAAATTAGGAGCGGACGGCTTTTGCATCACTTTCTCTATTGGGAATACAGAATCGACAGGTTAATTTCAGTACTTATGATATCCATATTTTGTGTATTTAGTAGTGGCATGTTCTAGATAAACCTGTCTTTTTGGTAAAATACTTCAACCAGATATGTAATAATTTTATAAACCTTTCATAGATATTAAACGTATTTGCTGCTTATTATTATTATATGTTTTGATATGATTATATTATTTACATAAAAAGTTTTACTATCTTGTATTAAATTATTATTTTATTTCTAAATTAGATAAAGTTAAGCATGCTAGAATTAGAGAAATCCTAGGATGGGTGACCAGTTGGGAAGTTATTTTTTAAAATTTTTAAATTCCCTGATTTTTAGATTAAAAGGTATTTTTAAAAGCCAGTAACATCTTTGACTTGTGTTCGGTGTACGGATACGGGAAGGGGATGTTACAATAACAAGGATTCATACTCCTTTAGTGTAGGTGTTATGTCTATGTCCCCGAATGTGAAACAATTGTACACAGGATTCCAATACTGTGTCATAGCTCTGATTAGCTCCTGATCTACTGGATGTCTAATAGCATCACTATATCCCCAAATTCATACTGAAAGTCCTTCTTCATGCATTAATCCCGCTATTCCCATATTATTTTGAGTTCTGGCAAACACTCATTCTGACTTGAATTAATCCTAGCGATACTCTTCGTCTGGGACACGTGAACCCCTCGAATACTATCCTCTTTCGTATACTGTGCTTCTATCGCCATTTCCACATTGTGGTATTGCCCTATCCTCGTCTATCAAACCCTTCGAACATATGAATACTTCCTGATCAACTCACTCTCAAATTGATACCCCTATAAATGAAACATGATGCCACAAAACACGAAAAAAATGTGTCAATATTTGTGAAATAACATTGAAGGCAAAAAAAACTTAAACTAAATACATGCAACAAAGGTTATATTGGGCAGAGAGAATAACCAAAGAAGCATATTTAAATTGGCAACACCATGTCCTAGGTCACTGTCTGGCTCTACTGGGGTAGGCTTCTAGATTACAGCATGTGGTTTTTGTTCTAGACTTTGGGTACCCGAACTGTCATTACTGTTTACTGTAATAGCAAGACATCGATTTGGGAGTATACGTCCCCTTATAGCGGAGGCGTAACCTCATGGTGTGTAAGATTGGTATACATGAAGAAAGACAAAATTTTGATCACGGAGATGTAAACCTCACGTAGGATCATGTCTCGCTCCCACTTAAAGGAGAAAGCACGAGTAGAAGGCTTATGAATGAATAACAGTTTATATCACACAAATAAAAAACATATCTCCATTCTTTCTAAAAATCCATCCAATAATTATTGGAGAAATTAAATTCAAATTACCATTCTAAAATGCCAATATGCCACGTAAAATTTTTTTAGGCCTAACTTACTAGTTATCCCAGCAGAGTGGCCAAGCTGTCAGAACCAATTTTAAATCACGTAAAAATAGCTTGACAATTAATTTTTTAAAATTGGGGTTTTCCTTTTATATGATTTTGAAAATATTTTGAAGTCACCACCGATCACTTCGAGGTAGACCAGACACAATAAAAACAGCCAGATATTCATTTTTTAAAATTAGGGTTCGAGAGTCAATTACGTATGGAAAATGATTAGCACCCCACAAACGCCCGTTATAGGTACCCTTAATTTTACGTGGCATATTGACATTTTGAATAATATTTTACGATTAATTTAACCATTAATTATTAACTGGATTTAAATTCCAAATAGAGATATTCCTTTTATAAGGAAGTATATTTTTATCCGAATATGATATTAGAAGCACCCCTATACGTTCAGGGCACCCTATTCATATTCAAAAAATACATTTCCAACATAAAAGGTTTTTCATGCATGATCAATTATTGTCTTGTTTATTTTTTGACTTTAAAAGGTTCTAACTAAATTGTGTATTTGTTTAATTCTATGAATATTATTTAATTTAAAGGCTTACATGAGATAACATCCAATTGCTTGAGCACCATCCATATTTAAGCCCCAATATTATATATAATATTTCTAATCCAATTAATTATTATAATTATTTAAGTTCTAATACTAATCAAGGCTCTAATTAATTAACTAAATTATTTATCAAATTATAGGGTTTTAATGAATACTAAATATTCTACTAAAAAGTCCATATTGAACAACACCCCATTGCAATATGACATCACCCAAATTGGAACTTCAAAGTTTCCATTTAATATTCATTAATTTTCTATGATTATCTCTCGTAATTTAATTATTAAATCCTAATAGAGAACCTAAGACTAAGGCTCTAAATAATTAATAATTAAACTAAATGTATTAATTGTCTAGCAATTATACTATATGCTTGAATTAAATCATGCATCAATTAAATAACAAGAATTAATTACATCTAATCAAACAATTAAAGAAACAGGGACTAGAATGCACAACTTAAAACATGGAAATTGATTTTTATTCGAATAGAAGACTAAATTGAAATTATTACAAAACAAGGGAGCTAAAGCATGAAGATCCGAACTCTTGGGCGCGGATCTACCAGTTCAAACACGCAGATCCTTCCTCGACCCGATAGAAAATGATGTTGTTCGGGTTAGGTATTTAAACCTCTCTTAAACCGAAACTGACTCTCCTTTCCTTATTTTCCCATATTCCCTTCTCTCTCTAGCCTCAGTTCTCTCCCTTCTCTCTATTAAACATCTCAAAACACAGAACAACGACCTGAGACGGATCAAAATCCTTAGATTTAGGATGGAGTTCTTCATGAAAATAAAGAAGTCCCTATATTTCGGCACTCCTCCGTCGTATATTCCACCGTTTGATCCAACCCGCTGCCTTCGGTGGAGCTCCAATGTGTTCATCGACCATCAATCTTGCATTCGACCACCATCTTTCTTCGGCCGGCCGGCGTGAGGCAATTTTCACCCGCCGCACTGAAACCCTATAATAACCAAAATTTCCCCTTTTTGATCTTAAACCCTAAAAACTAGCCCATTTTAATAAAACCTCCCTTCTTCGACCAACCTAGGCCTAAAACTACCCAACCCCTCGAGCCCTCTTCAACTCCGACCACGTCTAAATTAACTCTAACGAGCAAGAGATTAATATCGGCCTACTTTCTTCTTCTAGTTTGCTTTTCAATTCTGTTTTCCCTTTATTTTCCCTTTTAATATAATGCTTTGATGTGTTTATTACAGGAAATAAAGAGAAGAAAAGGATTATACCTCTGCAGCGGTAGTTATGGCAATTTCGACGTCTTTCTCGGTGTCCCTTCGTACTCCTGACGGTATTTTCAGCTCCCGTTGTAGGCCCCTCTCTCCCCTTCATTAATATATTCATTATTATTATTTATTATTATTAGTTTTAATGATAGCTAATTAATGGTGATTATTAATACCCGAGAACTTCTTTCTCCTTATTTATATGGATGTTAGATAATGACATCATGTCGACATCATTGCAATGTCAACTATCTCTAGCAAAACCATGATCCGTGTACATGCTTTTGGACCAATTTGGGTCTACCACATGTAACATTTTGGGTGGGAAAATGACTTTTTTAGATATATTGTGTTTTTGGGTTAGATTGGGCGAGAAATGAGTTGTATAATGGGTATATTAGATGTAACTTGGGTTTTTGGGTTTTGGTATTTGTAAATGGGTTGTAAATGGACATTTGGGCTATTATTACTATTATAGGTTTATTTGTTCATTTATTTTTTTATTTAAGATAAGTATTATTATTATATATAAACCCATACCCGGGTAAAATTTGGGTATTACAACGGTACTGAACCATCCAAGGATTGCTCAATATCCTTGGCCCTGTTGACCAACACATCAAAATCCGTGTAATCTGTGGCCAGCAAATATGTCTTAATGTCCTTAACAAGTCCGTACCCAAACCTGTCACATCTATGATGATCATCCAAAACCAGTTCAAGAGAATACAGGCTCAAGCGGATAAACCTCACCTCATACTCAGACACTAACATGCCAGCTTGCACCAACAAAATAAACTCTCGCTTTTTGGCATCTTGGTACTACAGACCCGGATACTTCATCTTCAAAGCTCTCCGAAAGAACTCCCAATTCACATCAGCATCAGGAACTCTAGCAATCGTAGTTACCCACCAATGATAGGCATTATCACGCAACAAAGATACAACCCAGCCCAGCTTACGTACATCATTACAATCTGTCTGACCCAAAATACGAATAATACTCTCCAGCCACTTCTCAGTCACCTTAGGATTCAATCCTATGAATTATACACCTCCCAAAATATGAAGGCACTCTGATGGTAACCCATGGTTAACGACAACTGCAGGCGTTGGTGCTTGGACATGCACTCCAGCTATTGCTGCCTGAAATGCTCCTGTCATCGCTTGGATCAACAGAGTCATATCACCAAAAATTAGCCCTTGTGGAGCGTGAGGTACACCCCCAACCCCCATACCAACAATAGTAATAGGTGGAGGAGGAGGTAAAGGATTGCAAGGAACCAGTCCTTCCTCATTGTTCTGCCTATCCCCGGTATTATTCGTAGCAGCTTGAGTCTCACGTCTCGGAGGCATACTTACAATAGCCCACTCCACACAACATAACATAATTAGGCTAGCATTAGGTGAAGGATCCAAGACAACCTTTTAAAAATCATTTTAAAACCACGGTAATAGGTAATGTGTTCCCATTTATACCCCATCACAATAGATATCCTCAATATCATTCATAAGCATATAAATGAAAATAAAATATCGATCAAAAAATTCAACATCAACACCCAACAATTGTAAACCTGGCTTAGATACCACCAAATGTAACCCCCTTAACCAGGTTTAGGTGCCAGATCGAACTGAGCAAGCTATATTAGGTTTACCGAAACAAACCCGAAATAATTAACTCGAATTAGGTCCATTTTTTCCTTTTATCTTGTCTAGATGCAATATTATGGCCGAAGGTGTACATACTAGCAGAGGTTAAAAGATTTGAATGGAACAGTGTAATGCCCCGGTTTTGGGCCTAGGAGTTTTCCTAGTGGTTTAGACGGTACGGTGGACTAGGATTAGAGATTCGAGTCGAATTCAGGATTAAAATCAGAATTCAAGATTAAAATAAAAAAATATCTAAAAATACTTATTTGATATATGGATATTTTTGGTAAAGTCAATTTTGGAAAATGGAATTTGGAAATTGGACATTCTGGCTAGTGACCAAAATGAAAAGATTGAAAACTGTTTAATGACTATTTTGAAAAATGGCCAAATCTTAGAATCTTTAAGGATCTATTTTACCAAAACTTTAATATAAGATTTTCCTCTCATTTAGGATTATTTTAAAAGAGAATTAACTGGGTAATTAAAAGGAGGATTAACAAAAATTAATTATTTTCTTAAAACCAAAAATTTATGTAACTTTTCCTCCCAAACTTTTCTCTCAAAGTTCTTCAGCCAAACACTCACTTTTTCATAAAAAATCTGAGGTAACACTATTGATTTCTTAAATTCTTGTTTCTTAATTGATTCTTCAATCTTGCTTTGCAAAACCTCATTGAATTTCTTTGTTTTCAAGATTAAAGCATCGAATTGAGAGGGAAATCACCCATTAGATGTAAGGTTCGTTCTTCTCCTCTAATGAATGGTTCTTTATTGAAATTCCCAAGTATTTAAAGGCAAGATAAAAAGAAAAAAATGGACTGTTTTGATTGAAATTCTTCGGGGTTTGTCTCGGCAAACTCTAATGTAACTCGCCCGGTTCGGTCTTGCGACTAGATCGAGTCAAGGGGGTTACAAAAAGCGTCCAATATTACAACCAAACATACAAATTTGCAATTTAGGGACCAAATGGAAAATCTAGAAAATTAAGAGAACTTACTTAAATTCCAAGTTACTATTCCTTAATTAATCAGGTTACATGTTTACTTGTCCAATTTCAGCTAAAATTGACCATACCAACACGTTCAATTTGCATACATACGAAACAAATACCAAAATGGAAGAATCTAAATCCATGCCATCTCTTTAACTAAAATAACGCCATGGGTATCGGTACTCGGGACAAGGTACCGATACAAGCCAAATTTGCAAGGAGCTTACCGATACCATTTCCTCGAGTATCGATACCCAGGCCAAAATGCCAAAGTCCCAAATTCCAGTAGCTAAAGCGTGTACCGATACACTCGTCAAGTATTGATACCCAAGCCAATTTTCTATTTGCTCGTATCGATACTAGGGTGCGAGTATCGATACCACTGGACTTGTAATGCCCAAATTAGCTGGTTTTACATCTAATTAGTGCCCCAAACATGTTTTAATCATTAACATACATATACACCACAAAACCAAGGATTAAAACAAGCTAAAATCCCTCGAACACATAAGCAATAATGAAAGATTAAAACACTTTACTCTTCTATAGGCATGCTTCCTAAAACCAAATCAATCCAACATTCAATATGAAAAACCAAATGATAATCCTTCTTAGGAATCATATCAAGTAACTATTGGTATAATTCTAAGCATGCTTGAACAACAAGATTATAGTCATAAGCATTAGTACTCTATATGCAAACCTAGGCATAACCTCATGGCAACAACCACACATGGACACAATCCATCAAACATGCTTTAATCATCAGAAAAAGCCCATCAAGCAACAACATATAAACCTCCAAAAACATATTAAAACCATATTACAAAATCCCCAAAACATGGTAACACATTTCCTTATTATCCGAATATAAAATCGAGTTTTTCCATACTCAAGTGGTTGTCGTTCCCTTAGATTATCCTTACTGAAAGATGTTGCCCTTCCACTCTATTTCTCTGCATCAATGGGGAGAGGAGAGCATAAGCACACAATGCTTAGTGAGGTTGCTCATATGTAAAACTTTGATGCATTTCAAAACCTTTAGGAAACCAAATATCATTTTTAATGAAAAACATGCTTAGTCAAGCCAAAACATCTCCCACTTTATTTCCAAAATGTGCCATGTATAACAACCATATGCACTAAAAATCCTTTCATTATATCTCATAAATTGGCAAGTATCGTGAATCTGGATAGACACACCTCTATCCTTTCATCAAAAATAGAATATTTGTTAAACACATCGAATACACAGATTTCTCGATAGACTTACCTCCACCAATTTCCACTTCGTCCCGGGATAAGCTCACCCCTACCCGTCATGATAGACTTACCTCTACCACACAGCAATAGGCTCGCCCTATTGCAAGAAGCCGAAGAATACCATCAGCTCGAGTAGCCTTACTGTTATACCTCAAGAGCCGCCGAGCGATCGAATTCATTTTATAGTGCACTTTAAACCATAGAACATGCCAACTATATTCGATACCTTTTCATTAATGTCACAAAGCCAATATATCACTTTCAAATACATTTACTTACTATTTTTCCAATCCATTTCACAAAACCGTTTCATATACAAAACCACGCTGCCAAAGGCAACAACACATTCCTTTTAGGAGTCAATCTCAATGCTCATAGGCATCAATAAACTTTGATATACATTGCATATTAATCCAAAATGATGCATTTACATTAAGTAAATCAAACCATGCTTTAAACCATAACATGAAATCCGCAAGCTCATATCAAACTGATACTCAAAGGCGAAATGGGGAAAACTTACGCTTGAGCCTAGTTAAGCTTTTTAGGCTATAACTAAACCCCCATGATCATCGATCAAACCTTTAAAGAGCTTTAATGCGTTTACACACTCACCAATACACTTCGCTTTGCTCGCCAATATGAATCGAGCCACCAAAAAGCGATGTACGCAACTAGGCAACCTTGCCTTGATTGTCCCCAATTTTAACAACATAAAACCAAAGGGAAAATGCATAATTATGCATTCTACTCAC
This sequence comes from Hibiscus mutabilis, assembly GCA_019671005.1. NCBI lineage: Eukaryota > Viridiplantae > Streptophyta > Magnoliopsida > Malvales > Malvaceae > Hibiscus > Hibiscus mutabilis. Next base: position 42,608,822 of record CM033726.1, on the reverse strand, counting down.
TGCCAAACAATAATCCCCTGCATCCTTAACAACATCCTTCTGAAATTAGTTGAAACTACTGAAAACAACATCAATCCTCATTCACCCAACACCTATCATCAACCTTACAATTCTAACATTCAATCCTCATCAAAACACAACCAAAAACACGTCATAAATATCCTTATACCTCCAACAAACTAAGAACACACATAACAGCCCCAAAAACCACTAAAATCACACTTAAAATTAATTAATCAAATAGTTTCGAGATTTGTTTCAACAATCTCATTCCACATTATGTTTACATCATCAAAATGTGAATTTACCTAATTAAAATCTTTAGGTTTTAACATCTTAAATAAATCCTTAAGTAAAACATCCAAATATCCATTAATCAATCAATTCTTGAAATCCATTGCAAAATTAAGTTAAAATCAATCCAATACAAGACAACTACTAGGGAATATCAATAAAGAACCTTAGTTTTAAGAGAGAATAATAAATTCACCATTGAAGAAACTCCCACCAAAATTGACGTAAGTATTTTCTTGAAATCAAACTTGTGAAATTGATGAAATCTTTTAGAATTCTTTGTAAGGTTTTGTTAGGAATCAAAAGTATAATCAAATGATAATTTCTCCATTGAAAATCAGCAATGAATTCTAGAAATTTCGTTTGGAAATTGAAATGGAAAATGAGAAAAAATAAGGAGAGAAAATTTGGGAACAATAGTAAAATAATTTGCAAAACTAATCAACCGTCACTCTTACTCAATTAAGGTGGTAATCTTTGATTAAAAACTTTAGAAAATAATAGCTCTCTAAGGATTCTTAGTATTTGCCCATTTAAAAAATAGTCAGTTAAATAGTTTTGCAAAGTTTACATTTCAGTCACTAAAATCCAAAATCCATTTAATTAGATTATAAATTATCCTTCAATTAAAATCCCAAAATGTGTAATAACACAATTAAGCACTTTCAAAACCCCAAACCCTTTCCAATTAGCCAAAATTCCATTTTTTACCTTTTACTTCCACCTGAAATATATTTAATCATTTAATCTGATTTAACCGATCCGAACCGAACCCGATCAAACCCCTAATCCTTTTAACCCTATTTTTAGGGTGTTACATTATGACTTCGACTTATGGGCATGTACTCTCTAGACACCTATTTACCACTCTAAACTACCCCGCGGATTTCCTATAACCTGCTAAACCTAGGCTTTGATACAACTAAATGTAACACCCTCAACCGGGATGTCACATTTGGGCCTCAAGCCTAAACCCACTACCATAAAATTTTGACCTAGTTTAGCCAAACCACATCCATTTTCATAAAATCCATTGAGTCGAATATAGTTAAATCAGCATAGGTAGTTAAAAACATTTTAACATGAGCTCCAAGTTAAAACAAGTATTTAGAACATTCGACTTATACAACACAAATCCAAAATGAGAGCTACAATATAAAATATAGGGTCCTACGAATACATAGCCTATTACATCTAGGAATTGTACTCTAACAAAAGTCGATGCTGAAATCCTACTTCCGATGGTGCTCCTTTGAAGCAACGATCAATCTACTGACCTATGAACAGAAACAACGATTTAGAACACTGAGCTAACGAAGCTTAGTGGATACACTTCCACTCAACCATGCTTCATGCAAATCATAAATAAGAGCATGCGACAACATATGATATCATGGCATATAGTACAATATCGCCACCATAAACGCCTAAACACATAGCAATCAACAAGTACATATACTTACAAAGCAGCATATGTACAAACCACAAACCCGAAGTGAGTCCCAATGCCATAGAGCCTCAGGATCATACACTCAGGGTAAGACCCGGTACTACATAGCCTCATATCAAGCACCCATACTCGGAATCTCTTATCGAGTATCAACGAAAGAGGTCCGGAGTCACAAAACATTGGATCGCACATTCAAGCCAATTATCATGGTATTGCAACACTTTCACTAGGTATTCGGATCCCATCAATCAAAGCTCACTCAACTATCTAGGTGTCCATATTAGCACATAGCAAGGACACGACTATCATACATAACACAGCCTTACTCGACCCACCAATGATCTCTTATGGTTATTATTACAACAAGCCACCCATCATTTACCAAGTTATTAATCATTGTGCCCATTCATGAAGGTTAAATCTCAGTTTCTTAGTTTTACTATTTATTTTACCACCTTAGAAGTCCATTGGGCCATAGTCCTCGAATTATAAGCGTCTTAAACTTAAAATGCATTTTTTGGGAAAATTACCCAGAGGGTATTGATTGGGTACTGATAACCCACCTTATACGTATCGATACATAGCTTCACACATGAAGGGATTCAACCAGCAACCCCGTACCGGTACACGGTACCCCATGGGTACCTATACGCTCCTAGGCGTACCGATACACATTTTAGCTACTGAAATTCTGGTTGAACAGGGGGTATCAATACCCTTTTTAGGTGTACCAATACACTCTTCAAGAATCGCCTGTGTTCATTATTTATAACACAGGGTACCAATACGCGTTCAACTCGTATCAGTACTCGAACTCAAAATTCATTTTTTGGAGTTCGTAAATCATCCCAACACCCCAAAACTCTTATGGAAAAACCCCAAATCAAACCTACAAGTTATGAATCGTAGTTTAAGTGGTTTCCTACCATTTTAACACCAATTGTGAATTTAGCCATTAAAGGTGTCTCAAGCACTCAAACAACCAAAACATCAAACCAAACAACAACCAATCTAATTTATAATGCCTATGAAGGCATAGGAGTTAGAAGTGTACTAACCTTGGTTCCTTAACTGAAAAGAAGCTCCAACTTAAGCTCCTCAAGCCTTTTTCCTCCCAAGCTCATTAGAAGAATTTACCATTTTTTAACTACAAGGAAGTGTTGTAAAAAGAGTTACACCACTGCTGGAAGATTAAAAGAGACTAAAATGATGATATAACAACAAGGAACAGAGTCAAACGCCTCCCATTCTTGTTATTCTTCTTCAACCTCTAGAAAAAACTCACCTCCCACCAAACTTGATGGTTCTTACCTCAAAATGTAGATCCTTGAATTTAGATTTCAACACCTTTGACTCAAACTATGAAAATCCAACTCAAACTATAAAGTTTCAACCTTTTCTTGGGTGTGGGGGTTGGGAAATAGAGGATGGCTAAGGGAAGAAGACAAGGGGGAATAATGGTGATATCATCATCCCCTTTTTTGCAAAGGGAAATAAAAGCCTCTTCCCCATTCTTCAAAAGTGAGGTAAAATTACCCGTTTACCCATCCATCGTCTCCCCAACTCAAGAGCAAACCAAAAAATTAAGCCCAGGAGCATAATACAAGCACACAAGGGCTCTCATGAGCATCCAAAAGCTTAAACTCTAGGCCTAAAACGCAAAGCCAACGTTTCAATTTGAACCGACCCTCAAATTTTGAAATCCATGTCATTACAATTAAGCTTAAAGGTTACCCATATTTAATGTTTGAGCATTCCACCTTTGAAATTGAAAGAAGGCATGAAGGTTCATCATTAATGTCCTTAAGCTTGATGTCAAAATTGATAGAGCTCTTCAAGGTCGGTTGAATATAAAAATTGTTCGAGCACTCCTAGGATGTACCCAAAGGTTGTTAAATTGTCGATTTGAGCCTCGCTCTGATACCAATTGTTGGGCTCAAATATGTCAATCGAATTGCCAATAAAAGGTGTAAAAGTCTCTTGTAGAAATTGGGAAGTAAAAAACGAAATAAAAGATGATAATTTGGCACGATCGATTTTAGAGTGGTTCGACCTTCTCAACCAAGGTCTACATCCACCACCTTAGCATCCACACTAAGGATTTCCCAATTCACTAATGAATTCTTTTTTTTCAAGGACAAATAGATAGCCTTTACAACCTTATCTTTTGAAAGGCTAAGATAGAATCTCCTTAATTTTTCTAAGGCTAAACTAGAACATCTCCCTCCGTTATGAGGTTTTGACATTTGTAAACAAATTACCTCTCTATGTAGGTGTTAACATAATTTTGGCTCACTAAAATTGGACTCTAAAGTTTTACAAGAGATTACAAAGAAATAAACAATTAAACACTCTCCCATCTTGATTTTAAGCTTGGATGTTTATCCCTCTCTTCTTGAAGTGTCCTTGATGTGTATTTATAAGGAAGAGTGAGTTTGTAGCAGTTGGGATGAGTTGGAGCCGTTGGGAAATGAATTTTCAAGCATTTTTAGGCCCCTGAACTTAGTGGTACCGATACTCGAAAGTGGGTATCAGTACTCCTTCAAAATATAGCCGCTATAGGCTCAAGTTTAAATTTTTGCCAGCCTATACCGATACATGAACGGTGCATACATGTACTCTTCGTACCTGTACGTAAACAGTGCTTACATGTACTCCATATTTATGAATAGTGCAAACAATGTTTTTTGTGTTTTTTAAACCTTTAAAAAATATCTTTAACACTTTAAAAATATATTGATCAACTCAAAAATATTTTATAATTATAAAACAATTAATAACACATATTTTTTAGGTTTTAAAACTTTGAAACATATTTTTCAAGTTTGTTTGAGTTTGAATTATTTTTGCAATATTTGAATAAGGCCAAAAATATTTGTCTCTTAAATTGTTATATCAAAACCAATATCTAAATGTAGACAATCAAACATGCTTTATCATTATAGAAATTCTATGAACCAAAATCAACCAACTCCATGTTGGCAAAATTAAACAACCAAACAACAAAATAAATGGGATTACAACCCACAAACATAGCCCAAATGGGAAATCTACCCACATTGCCTTATTAGATTTAAACGAAAACAAGTCATCACATACTCAAAGAGTGTCGGATGACTTGGATGCTCACTCGCCTTGTTGACAGCCCCCAAAAGCTTAATTTTCTACAAAGATGAAAAGAGAGCATAAGCATAAACATGCCTAGTGAGTGCGCTTCTTTTATAAAGCCAACACCGTAGTGTCTTAAAATCTCATTATAGATGCATAATTTTCAGCATATGAATGCTCATTAGAAACCTTGTTCATAATTGTTTCATCATATCAAATTCTTGAGTTATATTTAAAATTTACTGAGCATGACCAATCATTAATCAAAACCATCAAATACACATATCTTAATTTCAAATTCCAAACAATATCCATGTCTAATAATCATTAGTTAACGACCTTCCCCTCGACACCCAATTTAGGTGAAAGCAATGACCTTCCCCTCGACACCAAACAAATGAGTGGAATGAACAATTATAGCCACGACCTTCAAGATACTTTTTCAAATTGACGATCGATCGATTAGACTCGAAGAGTCCATCAACATTATTTTGTAAACACTCAGAGTACTCTTATCCTATGGCATGCCAACTATATCCGATATTAATATTTATTTGTCACAAGACAATATAATCTATTTAAACACATTTACTTACTATTTTCTTATGCATTTAACGAATCAGTTATATATTCAAATAAAACTACTCTTGGAAACCACGACATTCCCTTTCGGAAACTTATATCGTTGCACATAGGCATCATCATGCTTGATAAATCATAGCATATCAAATAATGATGCATAAAAGCAGTAAATATGGCAGCTCATGCTTTTAAATCAAATCATGTAAAACATGCTTTCACTTATTCATATCTGATATTTTAATGAAGGAATTAGGAAGACTTACTTCTGAGCTTAATTTAGCTTTCTATGCTTAATCTAAACTCCCAAAGTATGATTTCAAACCTTTTAGTGTATCAAAACTCATTTGCACTCACCGAAAAGCTTTCGCCCTCTCACCTAAGCTTGTTCGATAAACGATATTGATAAAGAATCAACTTGAGGCTTCCGGATGTGATTCCGATGGTTCTACAACTCACCAAAACATCAACTAACATCAATCATATCCAATAATTCCCAGCAAACATAGCATTATTGTAATCTAACCCAATTCACACTCTAACAACCGAAAATCTTCATTATTCACTTCCAAATTTGTTCTAACCTAAACCAGCCATAACTCATCAATTCTTAACTTCAAAATACATCGATTATCATTAAAAACACCCAAGTAACAGTAGCTAACACTTTGAAATCCAAATCACCACCATTAAACACATAATCCTCAAGTACAACTAATCTATTTTAATCAATTAATTAAATTTCAAGATTGTTTTTATAAAATTGGGTTTAGATAACACCTGACCCCAAAGAATCATTGTAAATCAATCATAAGCACCTTGATTTAATCATCACATCAAGATTTCATAAGAAATCATCCAAAACTTATTTTCATCATATTTTTCCCAAACCAATCAATTAAAAGACATTTAAATCAAAATTAAGACTGCATAGCATATGGAATTTCATTAAGAGTCATCTTTATACCTTGAAATTGATGGACCTAAGATTAAAGAGTTGTCCACCAAGTTGACGTGATCTTCTCAACACTAGAAGAAATAGATTTTTGAAAAGATTTAGAAATCAAGATTAAAATCAAGTGAAAATAGAATTGATTTGATAAAATATTAAGAAAAATCCTTGAAAAATCAATGGAAGAATTTGGAAATTTGAGAAATCAATTGAGAGAACTTCGAGAGAAATTTTGACGATAAAATTATCTTTCATTGAAAACCATTTAACCGTAAATTCCTTTTTTTAATTTTTTTATTAGACCAATTTAATATTAATTATTTAATAAACTATTTATTTCACAAAAATGCAATTAAAACCCCTTAAAATGATCACATGACATAATTGGCCCTTAAAGATTCTTAACATGCATTTCTATCAATTTAGTCACTTAAAGCACATATAAATTTATTTTAACTTATTAAAAGTCACCAAATTAAAACATTTTATTTAATATAAGGGTTAAATAAAACTCAGTTAATTCAAAACCATAATTCCAAATTAATCTGTATTTTAAAATTCTCGAAATCATTTTAATTAACTAAATTTGCTAGCCTAGCTAACCCAACCAGTTCACCTAGCTGATTTTCCTAACTTAGATTTTGGGATGTTACATACCGATACTTGATGATGCATGATCGTATAAATAAGCTATAATATACTCTATGATGAAGTAAATGAAAATGTGTCCGAGATGGTGATTATGAATATGTTATTATGTATAAACATTGAATGTGAATTTTCTATCAAGCTTACAAACATGTCGGAGGGTCTGCAACGGGTGTGGACGTTGTTTGTGAAGAACATCTCTGATCGTCTCCATTGGCAAGGGGTTTGGAAGTGTTTTGATCGACATGGCAAGGTGTTGGACGTGTTTATTCTTGCAAAGAAATTGCAAGATGATTTTTGCTTTGGATTTATGCGTATGGTGAATCGTGTTGATACGCTTCAGGCTATCGAGAGATTAAATGGGTCATGGTTGTATAGAGCTCGTGTGTTGGTGTTGGTCTCAGAGAGATGGGAGAGAATTTTGTTGGCAACGGACGAAGGAGGGTACGAGGGGAAGAAAGGAGGAGAAACGCACATTGACACTGGAGGAGGAGGTACAGTCTGGCCAGAGTAAGACGGGGCAGGTTGAGGAACATTATCGGTAGGTGTATGGAGTTCTGGATACGGATAAGTTTGAGGTTTTGAGCACGTGTGCGGTGGCCTGGTGTCATAAGTCGATGAGTGGAGAGGCTTTTGTCTCAAAAATACGAAAGGCTGAATTGCATAACTGTTCGATAATGCACAGCTCTGGGATTGTGTTTTTGCTCATGTTCACTAATGAGGTAGATCGGTAGGTAGTTTTTTTCCAATGAAGGGTTGGAACATTGGTTTGCTCGGGTAGAAGCTTGGTCGCCGGATATTTTTGTTGGGTGTTAGAGTATTTGGCTGTTAATTATGGGTTTGCCGATTCATTTATGGTCGGTCAATTCATTTAAGAATATAACTTCAGGTTAGGGTACATTTGTTTGTATGGATAAAGTTATTGAGGATCCTAAATCGTTTGAGAAAGCTCAAATTCTACTCGTTACGGAAAAGATAGAACGGATTGATGAGGTGATAAAAATTGTCTATGACGAAAGGGTGAATTTAATTCAGGAAGGATAGGGTATTGCTCTAGGCCTTTGGAGATGGAAGAGTTTTGTTCGTTCATTGATGATGCTTGTTTATCTGATGTGCCGCTTAGTGGAAAGTGTTTTATATAGTTTGGCTCGGGGAATTGATATAGAAGGATTGATCAGTTCCTGATTTTGTCGAGTTGGCTCGAACGCTTTCAAACAATTCAATATATAAGTTTACCTCGCTTAACTTCGGATCATTTTCCTTTATTACTTATTAGTAATAATTGTGATGGGGGCTTGGCCTTTTCGGTTTTTAAACTGTTGGCTAGATTGTATAGAAAATATACGTTGTTTTACACAGGAGTGGTTGCGGTTGTTGGTGGAGGAAATTGGAAGTGATCATATCCTAGTAAAGTTGCGTCATCTAAAGAAGTTTTTGAGGTCTTGGGACCGGTCTGTGTTTTTGGTGATTTGAACAAGACAATTGAGTTGCTGTAGTTGGATGTTAAGGAGGTTGACGTGTCTGTGACGACAAGGAATGTGTCCGAGGAATTATTAGCGAATTGTCGTGAGTGGTTGCAGGCTTTGTGGCAGGAAATTAGACGTAAGAAGTCAGTTTGGAAGCCAAAATCTTGGGCTTCTTAGTTGAGATTGGGTGATCGAAACATAACATATTTTTATAAAGAAGCAAAATTATGTACTACACAAAATCATATTTCAGGGTTGTCGATTAATGGTCATTGGGAATCAGATGCAAGTCAACTTTGAGGCTATGTGGTATGTGAGTTCCCGAAAGCATTTTGCCATGGTTTTTTAGTTGGCCGAGTGGTCGGTGTTAGGAAACTTTAAGCTCATCTCGATTGATGAGGTTAACGTGTTGGGGTTACCTTTTTTCGAAGAGAAAGTAATGCTCACTGTGATGAATTATGATGGGTCTAGATCATCGAGTCCGGATGGCTTTAGGTTTGATTTCTTTAAAAAGTGTTGGGATTTTGTAAAAGAATATGTTCTTGGCTTTGTAAATCGCTTTTATGCTTCAGGTCATATGTCGAGGGGTTTAAATTATTCTTTTTTAGTTTTCACTCCTAAGAAAGAGGTGTCGTTGACTTTAGCCGATTATCGGCCAATTAGTTTGTTGAGTTCAATGTATAAGGTGTTGGCTAAGCTTTTGGCAAGAAGTTTGCAACATGTGTTGGGGACGGTTATTAGTGATATGCAGTCTACTTTTATCAAAGAGAGACAGATTGTTGATGGAGTACTTTTTGTTAACGAATTAATTCACTCTTTGCGGAGGGGACGTTTGACGTCTGAAGGGTTTATTTTGAAGTTAGACTTTGCAAAGGCCTATAATTGTTTCCGATGGTCGTTCTTAGATGATGTTATGGCTTGGATGGGTTTTGATTCGGTTTGGCGTGGTTGGATTCATGAATACATTAGTGCAACAAAGATGTCAGTTCTTTTTAATGGCTCAGCTACAAAAGAATTTAGAGTTGGTCGTGGGTTGAGACAAAGGGATCCGCTTTTCTCTATGTTGCTCGTGATTGTAGCTGAAGCTCTCCATGTTTTTTTGGACAATGCAATGAGTGGTGGGGTGTTTAAGACGTTATGGTAGCAGAGGGTGTCGTTTTGTCACATCTTTAGTTTGCGGATGATACGTTATTGTTTTTTGAGGCTTTGGTTGATGTGGCAAGAAGTATTCAGCATATAATGAATTGTTTTGATGTATGTTCTGGGTTAAAGATCAATTTTCATAAATCATCCTTGTACGCGTTTGGCAATGCAGAGGAGTTACTTGGGGAAGTTGTTACAGTGTTTAACTGTGATACAAAGGAGTTGTCATTTCTCTATTTAGGATTGTTGTTGGGTGTGAATCTGAAAAGTAAAGCAATATAGGATCCGGTGATTGCCAGGTTTCGCCTTAAATTGGCTGGTTGGAAGCGCTCATCTATTTCGTTGCTACTCTGGTTGTGTTGGTCAATTCAGTTTTATCATCCTTACCAATGTATTATATGGGTTTGTTTGAGGTGCTGAAGGGGGTGATTATGAATATTGATCGAATTTGTTGGCAATTTCTTTGGGGTGGCGTTGAGCTACGACGGAAGTTGAGTAGTGTTAGTTAGGATGTAGTCTGCTGGTATCGACATTTTGGTAGGTTGGGAGTTGTGGATTTCAGGATCTGGAATAAGGCATTATTATCTCATTGGGTTTCGCGTTATGCAACGGATACATCCTCCTTGTGGCGATCCGTGATCACGGCTAAGTATGGCGCGAGGTTCCCTCTTGGCAATTGAATACTCATGGTGCACAACATATGTCGCATGTTTGGAAGAGTATCGTTGCTATGTCGTGTAGTAGTGAGGTTGGACCTTTCTTGGATATTTCAGGTTTTATTTGGCAAATTGGTTAAGAGGAATTGGTCCTAATTTGGTTGGATCCTTGGTGCGTTGAAGAACCGTTAAAGGTTGTGTTCCCATGATTGTATTCTATTGCGAAAAATAAGTTGGCCTTGGTTAGGGACTATACGTGACGGGTTCTTTTGGGCATAATTTGTGGAAGTTGTTCTTTCAACGTTCCTTGCGCTTGTTTGAGGTGAGGATGCTCAAGGAATTGTGGTCGTTGGTACTTTCGGTGGTGTTGCGTGATTCTTTTTTTTGGAAGCCAGACCCGAGGGGTTGCTTCTCGGTGAAGGCCTTGACCGAGTGGCTTCTCCTGCAGGCTATTGGGGATGACTCGACCTGGACGTGCTTCGTTTGGAAGGTGTTAGTGCCACAAAAGGTCCAAGCTTTTATGGTTTGTTTGTCTTGATCATCTGCCCATGCTGGCGTTCTTGCGTAGTCGGGGTGTTCCTCTTCAGGAAGGGTAGGGGTCGTGTATGTGGGACTTGATGAGATGGATCATATTCTTTTTTCGTGTCCTGTGATTCATGTTGTGTGGACGTGGTTTGTAGGATGGTGGGATGTATGTTTGCCTTTACCAGGATCACTAAGGGAGTTAATATGTCTGAATATGCATGGTTTGTTCGTGGGTAAGGTTAGGCAATGGTGGCTCTCGTGTGTTGGGGCCATTCTCTGGTCACTTTGGCTAGCTCATAATGAGCTGGTGTTTAATTCGAAACGGATAATGATGGAAGAGGTTTTTTTCTGGTAAAACTTTAGGCATTTTATTGGGTACGAGTTTCTCATGAGGCTCATTTGATTGATAAAGCGCAGTGGTGGAGCTGTCCTTGTTTGTGTTCCCAATCGTCCGGCTTGCTTGTGCGCAGGTGAATATTAGTTGGTGTCTACAACTTCTGGGTTATTAAAAGTTTAATGTGGATGGTTCAGTTTGTAGGAAACCGGGTTCAGCTGGTTATGGGGGGTGTTGCGTGATGAGGCTGGTAAGATCTTGGCAATTTTCTCCTATCCTTTGGGGATTATGGAGTCAAATGAGGATGAGGTTCGGGCTATTGAGTTTGCCTTGTCGTTGTTTGCTCGGTCATGTTGGGCGGTGGGTGCGAGGTTGGTTGTTGAGTCTGATTCACAGGTTTCTTTGGGTTGGGTATCGTGTGTGGCCCAACGTTCGTGGCAGCTTTGGGACGTGTTTGTTAGTATTGATTCTATTTGTGCTTCGTTGTGTGAGGTTTGTTTTGCGCATTTGGTTTGTAAGGCGAATGGAATTACGAATGCTTTAGCTAAGGAAGGGATGGGTCGGGTCTCGGTGTTCCAAGCTCTTTTGTAAGTGGTTGGGTTGGTTGTTTTCTTGTTTCGGGGTTGCAGGTGTACTCTTTTTCCTCCACTTAGGTTTAGGGGGTTTTTTTAACGAGGCACCTGTTACCTTGTATGATTTTGCACCTAATAAAATCATATGTATTGAGAAAAAAATTGAATGTAGGGTAATGTCATGACTTGTGGTATACCTATATATATATTTATGTATACCTTGTTAAGTGGCGATTATTAGTGCATGAATTATGTTAATTGCTCCAATTGTTTTTTGCTTATTTTAAGACTAGTCTACTTGTTTTTACATTTTTCATGCAGTGTAGTCAAATAGTTGTGCACCGCTTAGTTTTGTAAATGTCAATTTTTAAAATTATTTTTTTGTTCGCATGTTGATTAGATTTCATGCTCAAGTAGGGCAGTGACAACTTCGGAGGAGTTTCCAAAATTGCCAATTCATAGTACAATACCTTTAATCTTTTAGTGGACAATGTATTCTTAGGATACTTATTGATTTATGGTATGTAAACTATTATTAACATACTTAGTTTATATTTTATTTTAAATACCGGAGCTTCATCTTTTGTAATGTCTATTTTAAATTCGAGTTGATTTTGGGTTTTACCCTTTAAAAAATATGATCGTTTAAAAATATATTTATAAAATACATGTCATTTCAATGATCTAAATGTAACACTTTCAGATCCATTAGTTATTTTAATTTAGTTTAGGGTGTTACACCCCAATTATGAGTAGATAAAGGATTAGACCTAGGACTTTATGGCCTCAAGCGATAATTATCACTTCCCTTCACCATCATTGGCCCCACAATAGAAGTTAAATGATTATCTACCTAGCGCAAGAATTACTAAACGGTCGATGGTATGAAATTACTACGTAACCATTCTAAGAATTCTCATATTGGTGGTCGCTAAAGATTATTGATGTGCTTAATCAGCATATAAACTCCTCAACTCCACTCAAATCAGATTCAAGCTCTTCTTCAATTCTTAAGCCATTAACCTTCGAATCTCTGAGTCATGCAAGAGAGCTTAGCAACCCATAAGATTGAAGTTAACTCAAGATGAAAATAGATGAAGCACAACCATTAGAGAAAGATAAATAAAACTAAACAAAGTATTAGCTTGAATGAAGGTTGAAACAATCCAAAACAATTAAGAAACCAAAGTAAAACTAAAACCCTAATAATGTCAGCCTCCCTTAACAAATGCTCTAAACAAGGCTTATAAAATGTTATTCGTGAGCTAGGGCTTCGAATACAATAATGTCCTTAGTACAAAGACAAAATAAAAACAAACTTTTAATTTTATGTTGCTCGTTGCAACATGTTGGACTCTCGCCATAACTAATTTTGGAAGGAAGTATTGGCTTGATTTATCAGCTTGTTTGTTCGTCATTCGATCCTCTACTGAAGCTGATTGGTCTAGTCCTACTCCTCTTCGATCTGTGACCTCCCAAATCATCTCCCAGCTTGATCCTTCACCTTAAAATGAGCATAATAGAACTTATTAAGACAAGGATCATGAAAAATCAAAACAGAATTAAATAACTGAAAATGTGACATAAGGCTAGAAAAATTCAAAAACACTAATTATTATTCCCTCCGTCCCTAAAATTTTATCCCTGGTTGGTTTTCACGTAGTTTTAGAAAGAAAAAATTTGTGTAAGAGATATGTTGTAAAATAATTAAAATGACAATTTTATCCTTAAAAGTTAAAGTTTGTTTTATTGAAAAAACTAAAAAGATGGTAGAAAAGAAAATGTATTTAGTAAAAGTTGTTAACTTTTTCAAAGGAACAATTTAGGTGGGACAATTTTTATAGAGGAAGTATATAAAAAATACAAAACTCTTAGAAACTAGGCTTAAATGAAAAATAGGTACTCATAGAATACCTATTTTGCCCTTTAGGTGCCTAAAGTATTTTTTTTTTGTAAAAATAGGTGCCCAAAGTTTCAACCGTTATAATTTTAGGTGCATAAAGTTTACAATGTTGCAATTTTAGACATGTGGCATGTTTATTTTATTTTTTCAAAATTTAAAAATTAAAACAATTTTTTATAAAAAAAATTAGTTTTTTATAAAAATCCTGAAATTTTGTAATTTTACAAAACAGACCCCAAATCCCTAAAAATTCCCAAACCCCCAAATCGTCGCCGCTTCTGCCACTGATCGCCACCGCTTTCGTCGCCGATAGTTGTGCCTGAGCACACCTCTTTGGTTGTCGGATATAGGCGGTTTGCGTTCGACGTTTGATATTCGGTTGGCACGCCGTTTGCCGTTTTCGACGACGCCGTGTTGGGGGAAATGACCACATAGGTCCGGCGACTAAAGGAGTTTTCTCAGGCGCGGCAATCGATGGTAGAAGCAGCAACGATTATGGGGTTTGGGTTTAGGAAATTTTAGGGATTTGGGGACTGATTTGTAAAAAATTACAAAACTTTGGGATTTTATGAAAAAATGAAAAATTTGGGTTTTTTCTTAATTTAAAAAAAAAATCAAATTAGTGCCACGTGTCAAGCATTGACTGGTTTAAAACTTTTTTTAACACCCTTTAACAGTCATACACCTAAAATTATAACGGTTGAAACTTTGACCACCTATTTTTACAAAAAAAAACTTTAGGCACCTGAAGTTCAAAAGAAGTATACTTTGGGCACCTATTTTTTTATTTAAGCCTAAAAACTTTGGTGTATATGAGCTAATTCAGGCCTAGAAGTGTACAAAATATCCTCTCATCATCGTACACTAAAATAATGTATTATCGAAGTATATTATCACAAATAATATATTATTTCAACTAATATTTGGACAATTTTTTTAATCGAATGAAAGTCTATATAATATCCAATAAACGAAAATGATAATATGAGTCAAACGAAGTCATAAATTCAAAATGAAAACTGTGAAACGTTCTCATTGTTTAATGCATGCATTTCACCAATAAAATTTACAATTTATAAACACACTAGTGGCGTACGGGTGGGGCGAGTGCGGATACCTCCTCCCCATACCCATACTCACCTAAAATTTTTATATCCACCACCTACCCACCACCCACGACGGGTACAACTTTTTAAATTCACACCCGCCCACGAGTGTACATTCTCAAATCCACCTTCTAACCCACTACCCAACTGAATACCCAATATCTACCTCGTACCCGCTTATACTCGTTCATACCCGCCTATCAAAATTCTACTAATATAGAATTATGTAAAAACAAACCATAGAATTTTGTAAAGAATAGTGAAACTTTGCATACTTTAATGATTGATCAAATGCTTATATATAATACATTTACATCGGTATAAATTTAATTACAACTAACTAGCTAACTAACTATAACTAACTTAACCAAAGCACATTTACATCGATATAATTCTACTTAACTACAGCTAACTAATTAACTGTGGACAAAAAGTATATTTACACCAGTGTAAATTCTACTTAACCTAACTAAAGCATATTTTGTTAAATTATAAGGCACATCCTTTAAAATCATAGAGTTCACAGAATAGTCTGTGAACTTATTCCTAAATTCATAATGGTCTAAAATCCACATGGTGGGTAGTTAGTGGGCGGGCGGATGCGGGCGGATATGGTGCGGGTAAGGTCTTAAACCCATCACCTACCCAGTACCCACATCGAGTTTGACTTTTTACACCCACACCCGCCCACTACCCACCAAACTTTTACCCATCCCTGCCCCAACTATGGCGAGTGCGGTGCGAAATCTGTAAAACTGTACTCGTCTGCCATCCCTACACACTACCACTGGATTTGAAACATGTAACACCCACGACCCGGATGTCACATTTGGGCCTCACGCCTAAAACCCAACCAAACAAATTTGACCTAGTTTAGCCCAAACCACAAATCCATTATGAAAATCCATTTATTTACAACCCAATAAAATATAATAAATATTCAAAAACATATACAATGGAGCTCCTTTTTAAAATTTCATTGTAAACCTTTGACTCGATCGTTTGAAAATCCAAATAAAATTTACAATATAAAATAGGTTCCTACGAATACATAGCCCAAGGACCTAAATACTGTACTCTGAAGAGACGAGGCGCTAGAATCCTTCTCTGATGGTGCTCCTCCAAGAACGAGCCAAACCTACTAACCTGCGAACGGAAACAACGATTCCGAACGTTGAGCTAACAAAGCTCAGTGGATACACTGCCACTCAACCATGCTTTATGCAAATCATAAATAAAGCAATGCAACATGAATGACGTCATGGCAAGATAACAATGGTGCTACCATAACCGCCTAAACACATAACATTGTGAATGTATGATCACGCACACAGCTCGTGGAAGTACCTCTTACGTTTACCTAGCATCACACAGATAACACCAACGACAATAAGTGAAGTCCGCGTCCACAAAGCATCTGAATCCTACAGTTGAGTGAGGCCCACATCCACAAAGCATCAGGATCCTACACTGCGAGTAACGTCTGCGTCCACAAAGCATCAAGATCCTATACTCTGACCAAGGCCAGCGTCCACAAAGCATCGGGATCCTATACTCAAGGGGATGAGGCCCGCGTCCACATAGCATCGAGATCCTACATCCATGCTCAGGATCACTCATAAAGCATCTTCGAATGAGGCCCACGTCCACAAAGCATCGGGATCCTACATTCGAGAGTCTTCAAGGTGTTAGAACACACTTAGGGTATCCAAATCCCAACAACAAGGGATGACTCGACTATCTAGGCGTCCCATCAGCACACAACAAGGGCCCTAGCCACCACACAGCCTCGACCTTGACACAAGGGTTTAACCGCACACAACTCTAACACACTTACCATCGCCCTATGGTTTCTATCAATTATTATAGCACCTTATTAAGCTTATCTATTTATTAGTATGTTATGAAGGTACACATTAGCCATTCTTATTAACTTATCTTATTATTCACTAAGACTTAGCCTTATAGGCGTCCCTTCTACACACAGCACGGGCTTAGATTACCACACATCATCAATCGATCCACCTAGGATCCCTATGGGTTACCACCTCACACAGCTTACCCAATATAACGAGTCATTAGCCATTTATTTCATACACGGGGTTTAAATCTCCATTTCTTAGTTTTAATATTCATTTTAAACCTTAACAGACCCTCAAGGCCCTTTACCTCTAATTATAGAACCCCCAAACATAAACTCAACTTTCTTAGACATAATGCCCAGCGAGTACCGATACTCCTATATGGGTATCGATACGCCCTTATAGGTACCGGTACTCCCCCATGAGTATCGGTACTCAATTTAGACTCGAAAGGTCTGGTACAACAATCCGTTCTGATACGCTAAACCCCCGTATCGATACTTAATTTAGGTTCAAAAGAACTGAACCCTCATGCCGTACCGATACGCTCTATCCCGTATCAGTACTCACTATCGGTACTGGGATCGCCCCGTACCGATCCAAGCCTGTACCAGTACTCCTACCTTTGCATACCGGCACGCCGAGCCTCTCTCAGGCAATGTAATAGTGTGTACCGTTACGCCCCATTCGTACCGCTACGTGAAAGCGTTACTGGAATTCTTGACTTGCAAGGGGTACCGATACACGGGGAGGCGTACCGGTACACCCCTCACAACCCTTCCCCATTTACACTAAGGCGTTCTGAGACGTTATCCCCCGTATCGGTACGCAAGCCTAATTTTTGAACTCTGGGTGAAGGTTTCACCTAGAAACCCTATTTAACCCCCATGGTTAAACCCCAAACCATTCCTACAAGTTATGGTGATAGTATTAGATGGATTACTACCGATTTTAGGCCATAGCAACCTTAAATACACATTTTACCATTAAAGGGGATCAACTAAAGCTTGTCAAACCATAAACATTCAAATCATGCACAAAGCCTAACTTTATGATTTCCATTAAACTATAGGAGTTAGTAGTGTACTAACCTTAGATTCAAGCTGATGAAGAGGCCTTCAAGAACCCATTCCCGTTCTTCCTCTTTAGCCCAACAAAAACATCTTACCCTACTATTCCAAATGAATCTTCCCATGGATAAAAGATCTTGAGATGCTGAACAAACTTCCCTTCTTGACCCAAACGAGATTCTTACTTAAACTCTCAAAGATTTGATCTTGAACTTTGGGTTCTTGGTAATGAAATGAGAATAGAAGGGAAAGGGGAAAAACAAAAGGACCAAGATGACCTTATGAGGTTAAACACCACCAGCCCCCTTGTCATCCATTTATGAAATTTCCATATTACCCATCACAACTCTCATATTAAACCAAGCCCAATTCCAACTAAGTAAGCCCAACAACAATGGCAAGCCCAAAAAAGCTCCAAAAAGCCCAACACTTAGTTCAAAGGCGAAGCCCACGCCTCGGGTCAACTGGACTATTAGATCTAAAATCTGGTTCGTTACAACTCTCCCCTCCTAAAATAAAATTTCGTCCTTGAAATTTAGACAATGGAAGGAGAGAAACTGCCAACGCTCCAACCAACCTCTCGTTGACAATTGTCTATGCGGCTCCTAGGTTCACCAAAAACCTTCCTAACCAAAACCCTCAACACAAATTTTCCACTTTCTACAAGCCCCCTCGACAAAACATTCCAAACATTCAGAACGAAACTCATATTAACCTAGAGACGGATCAACCAACGATAATCTCAATAGCATCATCTAGCATCGTCACTCTGAACTCACTTCGGATTAGTCACTACTAGGTGAATAAACCTTTCTACCAACACTAGCATTTCCAAGGTCTTGAACTCAACCCTTATCTGCATCCATAACGCGACACTTTTTCAAGGTATACCACATGGCACTTTCTCTTAAATAATCACCATAACCCACGTGTTTAGGAATAACAAACCTTATCAATCATGTTCTATCATCCATCTAACTTGAAAATACAACCTTCTTTCACAACTTGGTTAACTAATGTAGAACTTAACATCTCTTTTACTTGAACTCACTATGACATAAGCAGATGTGAATCCATGATCAAGCGATTCTACTAGCCAAGCCACTTCGGTTCTGAAAGAAAATTGTTACTACAACCAAGCTCTAGTAGGGATCAAACCACCATACTATCCTCAAGGGTCCGAACACTCTCTTCCACTCCCAAACACCAAATTCTGACAAGCGTTGGTGCAAAAACTTTAGCAAATCCTTCAAGATTTCTATTGATTCGCCCATCACAACTTATTACAACACAAGAATCCGATTCCACACAACTTTAACCAAAACCCACATTTCTCCGAAGCCATTGGGAACATCTTTATACTGTCACTACGCATGAAAACAATCCATCTCAACCCAAATAAGCAACCCTATATTAATTGAAACTTAAGATTACCCGACCCATTTGTAAGTCCAAAGCACTCTTCGACTTGCCCTTAGAGTTTAACATCGTATCAAACCCCAAAATTTAACACTAATTCTCCTAACTTTCAACTTACGAGACCAACATTCTGAATGATCTTACGGGAATCTCAAAACTCTTCAATATTAACAAGATCATCAGCCTTGAAAATAAATACTAACCTCCTCTTGTTATATGTCAACCTACCACGACTAACACCATTATATCTTGCTATACCAACATAAGCACGTCCCAAGGTGAACCCCTTGGCGACATTGCTCGCACCCCCTCCTCAACCAATGAGTCCTCACACAAGAGGTTCGATGGATTTCTGACTACGAGGTGATGAACACTTAATACCGAACTCAACACATCCCTTATCATGGGTACTACTCCACAGCCAAGGGGTTATCTAGCTCAACCCTCGAAGAGCACCTCGATAACCACTTGCACGTCTACCTCTCTAAACTACAGACTCTCACCCTTGCGTCAACAACGCGAACTAAGAACATCTTGCAACCTACAAGGCTCTTTTCAACTAGCATCACATGAGCACAACAAATAAGCTGAAGGGATAAGATTTCTTCGCGCACGGTACCGACAAACTAGTTTATTCTAAACCTCAACTTGAGGTTATTGCTTGGAAACCAAGGGACCCCTTGCACTCACGCAACCAACCCGTACTAAGGTTAGGTCTAACAAGTCTATAAGGACTGCCACTCTAAACCATACGCACCACCCACGTTAGAACCTTTACTTACCAATCCATTAATTTACCAAGCCAATGACAACCTCGAGGAAACTTAACACAGAATCCCGCTCAATAAAATCTCTGCCAAGGTAAGAACAAGAAATCAAACTACCATCAAGAAACTGAAAACCACAATGAGACCAAACCATTTAACACATTTTCGGTAACAAGCTTGTCATTTCTGGCATGATCAACATATTGTCTAACAAAGTTCATGAGATGACTCTAACTGTATATCTCACCTAACCTCCACTCTGATACTTCGACAACAACCCAACACCACTTCTCGAAGAACCTTGACTATGCCAGAAGAAGTCAACCTCAAAGACTGAGGCAACAAATACTCATCCACAATTGAGCAGTCCTTTGCCACGTGACCCGATGTTTGGCTCTCATAGCAAATTCTCCAAGAAAGAAACATACCTCAAGGTGATGTCAACCATAAGGCTCACGAACTGACGGAAAAAATGCTAGGGTCGAACCATCAACACCCTCCGTTATAGAAGAAATCAATAAGCCCCCTACAACACCCTCAATTTAGATTTCTGACCAACCATCAACTGATCTAAAGTAACTTCTTTTTGATCCACTCAAAGCACAAACTCTACCCTCTTTAGGGTTTAAGAAGAATATGATGATGTTTTGATTCCTAAAACACGGTCTATAGAATCCTTAACTGACTCAATGTTGGCTTTAAGGTCATATGAGTGCTTTGTACTAACGACTGGCTCAGAGAATATCCCGGGTAAAATTGTTGTCCTGTGCATCAAAATGTCAACTTAAATCCACATCTAACCTCAACCACCTTTACTCTTCGATAGCAACAACCTTTGGGCATAATAGCCCAAGAAAACATCCCATGTTGAGAGAATAGGCTATGGTCCTAACCCTACGGTCTCTCACCATTCATATGCATTGCCCTTAAGAAAAGACGATACGATCAGGATTCCCTTAAGACTATTCCACATCATCCTTAGATCCCTCTGAGTGTTTCTTAATCATCAATTCGATTTATCAGGTCATCATTTCTCAACCCCTTTACCATAGTTAGATTCGTAACAATAATGCTCCTCCCATTAAAGGAACATGGCTCCCTTCATAGCTCTCTTTGGTTAATCTCGTGCAGTCAACCCAAAAGGTCCGAACCGGATTCAGAAGATGGTAGTTTGTCTTTTTCATTACCCTGGGTTTGGTTCCCCCGAAGCCTCGAAGCTTCCAACACTACACTGTCATCTCAGCTGGCCAATGACCAAACAACAACCGGTGGCCAAGATAATATCAATTCATTTAGGAGACAAATCCATCGTATCTGTCGACCACACATTCTCAAGCCTTACTCAAGCATCGTCTCACGCAAAACCCACGATGTCCTTTCGGCCACTACTATAAACAACCGCAACAAGCATACCTTGCTCAAACTCTCAGGGCATTCAGCTTACTAAGAGCAGACTTGAGACCTCATAACTATCATGTACCTCTCCACATTAGATGAAAACACAAATCTGTCAGGCAGGCCACTTCCCCATCACATGGTACCCACCATTAAGGTTCACTTACTACGAATGATGGGACCCATGATCGACACTCTACCACTGGTCCATCAAAAGCAAGTCCTCTCATCTGTTCCATAAGAGTCGTCTACCCACATGTAGAAACTCACCACTGGAAGTTCTCACCATGAACTCAAGGTTTTAAGGTTTTAAGGTAACTTACAGCACATACCCAAATGTGTATATAGCTTGAGTATGTTAATTGGCTTGAAATAAAGATTGAGCAAAGCTTGAATTGAATTGCTTCCAACTTGGACTAGGCTTCAACTTAACTAATTGATACATGTATTGTTAATTGGTTAGAACTAGTTGCTACCTTACAAAGTACATATATTGTACTTATCACTCTTTTTTTCATTCTTCCCAACCACAAGTTAAAGGATTCGATCATTGCTTGATCCTAAAGCCTGGATTCTTGACCTGGAAGCGAGACACAAGCATAGCTAAAGTATGGGCATACTTGTTTTGTACTCCCCTAGTTGGTGGCACTTAGTTGTATAGAATGTCTAGTGCATGCATTTTGAACACTTGAACTTGTATATGTTTATATGTCTTAAATGGGCCTATCATGTTATGAACTTGGTGGTTAATGTAAATTAAGTAATGAATTAAAATTCCATGTAAAGGAAATGTATTTAGCTGCGCATATGGATAAATATATATATAGGGTATCATTCGAATGTCTTGAGATGAGATTGTCTTGTGTGAACATATCATGTCATAAGTGCTTTTATAAGATTGAATGGTAAATGTCGAATGGTAAGGATGGCATATGCTTGCTTGGAATCAAGGTATGTACTTTTGATCATGTTTAATAAGTTAAGTATGTAATGTCACATGTATCAAGCTAAAGAGAAAAGAATGAAATGAAGCATGTTTGCTTATTTAGGTTTCGAATGATGATGATTGTATGATAATGTTAATTGAAATTTTTGGTAACCTATAATGTATGCAATTAAGATTGCTTACATGTTAAGTAATGTATGTTTGGTTACTTGCTAGTTAAGTAACTCATCTAATAGGGATGAGTTAGCATATTCTTGCCGTGTTCTTGTTTGTATTGTTCATTGGTAATGCTCTCGAACCGGTTTCCTGCCAACCCCGGTAGGGGGTGTTACATTTTATTGGTAATCAAAGCTTTTTAGTTGGTTCTAGGACTAAACCGAGCTCTCTTGCATTATATAGGATACTTGTGCCACCTAGGAGACTTGTATTGTATAGTTTGTGTCTTTGATTAACTAAATCGAACCCCTAATTGTTCTCTTTGAACGTAGAATGTCTGAAACAAGGCTCGCTCGGGATGATGAAAGTCTTGTAGGCTCCTCAAATGAAGAGGATAGTGTGAGGATGGAGCAGAATCCTCCACAGCAACAAGTTGAACCTAGAGTGCAAGCTCAACCCCAAGCCTAAGTTGCTGCTCAACAGGAAGCTCCTACTATAAATCATGTGCAGCAAGAATGTCTCCTGAGCATGAAGGAGATGTTCGATAATCTTGTAACTACCTTGAAACGAGATCTTCATATTCCTCCTCCCATTCCTACTCCAACTAGGGCCCTCATTGAAAGACTGGCTCAACACCGGGCTTATACCTTCACCGGTACTGATGAAACCAATCCTAAAATAGCTGAGTATTGGTTAGAGGCTACTACTCAAATCCTGACCAAACAACTGCCCTGTTTTGATGAACACAAACTCGAATGTGCTATAGCCCTGTTGGCAGACGAAGCTCTGAGCTGGTAGGAAACCACTACCCTGACTGCTCCTACTAAAGCTATAACTTGAAAATTCTTCCTCGATGAATTCAAGAAGAAATACATTAGTAAACAATACCTGGTCGAGCATCGGAAGCATTTCTTGTACCTCAAGCAAGGTGGCCAACCTATCGAACAATACTGAGTGACTTCTGCAAGTATTACAAATACGGGTCAGAATACATCAAGACTGATGCTGACAAGTGTAGGATGTTTATTGATGGATTGAATGATGAATTAAGTCCAATATTCATTGCCCTGGGTATCACTGACTTCCAGAATTTGGTGAACAGGGCCATTGCAACCGAGGCGAAGATGAAAGCCTCTGAGAAACGCAAAAGTGGAAACTCCTAGAAAGCCAAACGATCAAGGAAGGACGACAAGCCTCATTGGCGGTCAAAGAAGTCCAAATATTCCAAGGATCACTCTTCGAATTACACTTCTTCCCAGAAAAGCAACTTCATACCGAGACCCTAATCGGTATCCAAGCCTTCAACCCCGATCATCTCTGTTGATAATACGGGGAATTTCGGTAAAGCTGCTCAATATCCTACTTGAAAGTTTTTCCAGAAACACCATACTGGTCAGTGTAGAACTCAACAGAACCTATGTTACTTATGTAGAGCCTCTGATCACTATATCAAGGATTATCCTCATAATCCTAACAAGGTTCTGAATTGAACTCCTGCAAATGCTAGCTCAACTCCTTCCATTCGAAACAAAGGTCCCAGACAAGCTCAGTCTGGAAATCAAGGGAAAGGAAAATGACATCATTTGAATGCCCTTACTCACCAGAAATCTCGGGCTCCTGCTCGATTCTATCAAATTCGAGGAAAAGAAGATGAAGAATCACCTGATGTTATAGCAGGTACCGTTGAGTTAAATTCGACTCCTGTTTATGCTTTAATAAACTCTTGATCCACTCATTCTTTTGTATGCTCAACCTTGATTGGAAAATTGAACTTAAAGCCCGAAATTGTAAAACAAAGCCTTGTAGTTTTGAACCCTATAGGGGGAATTACAAACGTAAGTATTATCTGTAGAAATTGTCCCCTATTCATTCAAAATGTACCTTTTCTTGTTGATCTATATGTACTACCAACTTGCGATTTTGATCTAGTATTGGGACTAGATTGGTTAAGCAAGCATGAAGCCTGGGTAGATTGCCTAAATAGGAGACTTTAACCCCGAAGTTTAAGAAAAGAATCAATTCTTCTAATTGAAAAGAAACCGACCTCAATCTTTGCTACTATGGTCTTACAAGATGAACTTGAATTCGGCTTACCTAGTGTTCCTATTATATCTGAATATCTCGATGTTTTCTTGAGGAACTCCCTAGTCTTCCTCCAACCAGATAAGTAGAGTTCAGAGTTGATGTCCAACCTGCAACAACTCCGGTGTCTATCACACCTTATCGCATGGCACCTGTTGAGTTTAAAGAACTCAAGAAGCAACTCCAAGAGCTAAAAGACAAGGGTTTCATTAGGCCTAGCTTGTCTCCCTAGGGTGATCCAGTCTTGTTCGTGAAGAAGAAAGACGGGACTATGAGACTCTGTATTGACTACAGACAGTTGAACAAGCTTACTATCAAGTATCGATATCCTCTCCCAAGGATTGAAGATCTTTTTGATCAACTCAAATCTCAAAGATCGATTTACGATCGGGATACTACCAAATGAGGGTAAAAGAAGAAGATGTACCCAATACAGCCTTTCGTACTCGATATGGCCATTTTGAATTCCTTGTAATTCCATTCGGATTAACGAATGCTCTAGATACTTTCATGGATCTAATGAACCGTGTATTCAAGCCTTATCTTGACAAGTTCGTAGTTGTCTTCATTGATGACATTCTAGTGTATTCTCGGAATAAGGAAGAACATTCTAAACACTTTCAAATTGTATTGCAAACTTTCCGAGAACGTCAATTGTTTGTAAAGTTCTCTAAATGCGAATTTTGGCTATCGAAAGTGTCATTCCTTGGCCATGTCATCTCGGAAGAAGGGATTAAAGTAGACCCGAGCAAAATTTAATCCATCCTGGATTGGAGGCCTCCGAGGAATGTTGGTGAGGTCATAAGCTTTCTTGGTTTAGCCGGGTATTATCGACGATTTGTCAAGGGATTCTCATCCATTGTCGCAAGTTTGACTAAGCTAACTCGCAAAGATACACCATTTGTTTGGTCGAAGAACCAACAACGAAGCTTTGATCAGCTTAAACAAGCCCTGACTCATGCTCCGGTTCTCATCCAACCAGTATCGGGCAAGGAGTACACTGTTTACAGTGATGCATCTCATTTGGGACTGCAATGTGTCCTAATGCAAGATAGAAACATGGTAACTTACGCTTCAAGGAAATTAAAACCACACGAGTCGAACTACTATACACACGATCTAGAATTGGCAACTATAGTGTTTGCACTCAAAGTCTAGAGACATTACTTGTATGGGGAGAATTGTAACTTGTTCACAGACCACAAAAGCCTTAAATACCTCCTAACTCGGAAATACTTGAACTTGAGGCAAAGGAGATGGCTAGAGTTACTTAAAGATTATGATTTGGTTATCGACTACCATCTGGGGAAAGCAAACGTAGTTGCTGATGCCCTTAGTCGCAAACCATACTCGGCTTCCTTGGCTATCAATGCTCATTTTTGTTTATCCAAAGGATGAAAATTCTTGTCTGAACTTCAAGTTCAATCTAGTCTAATCTCGAGAATCAAAAAACTCCAACAAATTGATCCAGATCTTCAGAAGATCATGTCCAAGCTAGACTCTGAGTCTAATTCTGACTTCTCCATCAAGTCGAATGGACTCCTTTATTTCACAGATAGAGTATGTGTTCCTAACAAAGAAGAACTAAAACACGAGATGTTACAAGTAGCTCACCAAAGCTCTTTTTCAATTCACCCTGGACCGGTTAAGATGTACAAGGACCTAAAGCCACTATACTAGTGGCCAGGCATGAAATCGGCTATCACAGACTTCGTTTCAAAGTGCTTAACTTTTCAGAAAGTCAAAGCCGAGCATCAAGTCCCCACTGGATTGCTCCAACCAATCGAATTCCCTCAGTGGAAATAGGATCAGATTATAATGGACTTCATTACTGGTCTTCCTTCCACTCCAAGAAAGAATGATGTTGTGTGGGTGATTGTTGATCAATTCACAAAGTCTACTCATTTAATCCCTATTCGAATGAACATGAGCTTGGAAACCTTAGCCGAGCTATACATCCATGAAATGATTCGATTACATGGTGTACCTACAACTATATTCTCCGATTGATACCCTAGATTTGCTTCTCAATTCTGGAAATCATTACAAAAAGCCCTTGGAACAAAAGTGCGCCTTAGTATAGCCTTTCATCCTCAATCAGATGGCCAATCTGAAAGAATCATTCAAGTGCTTGAAGACATGTTACGAGCTTGTGTTATAGACTTTGGAAAGAACTGGGAGAAATCTCTACCCCTAGTAGAGTTTGCTTACAACAATAGCTGTCAGACATCTATCCAGATGGCTCCCTTCGAAGCTCTATACGGAAGGAAATGTAGAACTCCCTTGTGCTGGTCTGAACTGGGAGAAAACAAAGTATTGGGACCTCAATTGCTCTGAGAAATCGAAGAACAAGTGAAGATCGTTCATGATCGATTGAAGCAAGCTTTCGATATACAAAAAGCCTATGCAGACTTGAAAATGAGAGACATCCAATACAATGTTGGAGACACGGTCTTCTTGAAAGTGTCCCCTTAGAAGAAAGTCTTTCGGTTTGAAAGAAAAGGGAATCTTAGTCCCCGATTCATTGGACCATTGGAAATTATTGAAAGGATAGGGCCAGTGGCTTGTCGATTAGCTCTTCCAAGTGAATTTGACAGGATTCACAATGTCTTTCACGTATCTATGCTCTGAAAATATGGATCTGATCCATCCCATGTCCTTGAACCTGAAGAAGTAGAGTTAAATCCTGACTTATCATATGAAGAAGAGCCAATACGAATACTTGAAAAAGAAGTTAGAAGACTCCGAAACAAGAATGTTCCCTTGGTGAAAGTGTTATGGAGGAATCATAAAATGGAAGAGGCAACTTGGGAACCCGAGGCTACAATGAGAGATCAATATCCTCACTTGATCAACTCAGGTAAATTCGAAGGCAAATTTATTTTAAGGAGGGGAGATTTCTAATATCCCAAAACATGGACTAGAAGTATGTTTCTAAATTTATCATAACTTAATTTGAATTAATGATGTTTAATATTGAACTATTGGGAGCTTTAGGACCGAAATGAGAGAAATGAACAATTGGAGGTTCAAACATAAGGACTAGATCGATTAGACTCTTAAATATTAAGCTTCCATGCTAAAAAAGGAAAAATCCTAAGGATTTGTCTAGGTGTCACATGCAAGATAGTGCATGTGTAGGGGAATTTCGATTGTGGGAGATTGCTATCAATTTGGTGTCATCTTCTTCATTATTCCCTTAGAACCAAAAGCATGGAAATAGAGTGAGAGAAATCTAGTGAGGCTTAATTTCACATACATTTCTGCTTGGATTTTGTTCATTTGAGCTTAGGAGGAAGGTGAAAACAATCTCATTTCTATTTTCTTGTTCAAGATTTAATTCGAATAGTTGATGATTGTTTTCATGAATTGTGTTAATGAATTGTTGATCTTTCGATTTGAGAATGTGTACAATTGCTATGCTCTTATGATTCTTATAATGTTAGCTTATAAGATTCTTGAAAATTTGAATGTTGTGATCAAATTGCTAAGAAAGAAATATATAGGGTTGCTGGAAATTTTCTTGGTTGTTTTGAATGATGTACATGTCAATTGCTATGCTTAGTGAGAATAAAAGAGTAATTTAATATGTGTATGGTTGCTGGAAACTTGATTGTAGATGCTGGAAATTTAGGTACTAAGTTGGTATGATTTGAATGTAACAATGAATGAAACTGTTTTGATCACATTGCTAGGGAAGATTGTGTAAACATGCTTAATTATATAAAATGCCCTGTTTTGATCACATTGGTAGGAGAATAAAACTGACCTTAATATGTATAAAATCATTAGGAGAAAGCAGAGCTGAATTCTGGATTTTAGAATGAATTGTAGAAATGAAACACAAAGGACATTGCAAGCTGTCTAGTGTTGTAAATTACCCTGTCTTTAAACTAAAAACGGTATTAATTGGCAAAGAATTAAAATGCAAGGCCTATTTGGTTAGAAATACAATTAAGTTTGATTTCAAACGGTGCAAACCAATTGAAATTTTGACGTACGGAATGAATGTTATGCATATTTTAGTAAGTAGTGCACAAGCTGCCAGGCAGTAGCAACAGCACCCTTGATCTTTTGAAATGAATGAATTATGTATTGTTGCCTTGTTTGAATAATGAATATATCTTGTTTTGAACTTGATTTAATTGTATGAATTGATAGAACAAGGAGTAAAACTTGTGGAAGAAGAAAGGAGTGGCCAATCTAGTGGCAAACACAAAGGAATTTGGATCCAAGACTAGCTAAGCTTGGAGTTTTGTGAGTGTAGTTTACAATAAGGTTAGGAATTAGGTCATAACCAAATGTGCATGATTATCTTCTTGCCATTGATATGCCATGTTAATGATCTCAATTTTAACTTGAATATGAATAAAAGGGAATAATGGATTAAACTAAAATTGTGAATAAGTAATAGCATGCAAATTGAGAAATTAATTAGAAAGAAAAGTGAAAGCAAATGCTTGATTTCTTGTTCTTGATTTTGCCTATTCAAGTAATGGTATATATGCTTGATAATGATATATGATGCTTGATCCTTGAATCATGAATGAAATTCACTTGAATACTTAATTGAATTGTATTGTCTTGATCATGAAACACATGAAAACGTGAATTGCAAAGTGTAGAGCTAAGGCTCAATTGGTCTAAGGGCTGTGTATATGAACATGATCTTGCAATGTATCACTTGAATTGATCCTTGAATAAGTTATTGCTTGACATAAACATGTAATGCTGAATAAGTGATTCATAATTGAACAAAGCCTTGGTTGTTAGTTGTCATAGGTAGAAGGGCATGCCTTAGAGTCTAGAGCTCATTGTGTCAAGTGGACTATGGTCCAGGGCTAAGGCCCCTAATTGGCGACAGACGGAGGGTACATATGTGTGGTCTTTGGCCATAGTAGGAGGGTTGACCAGTGCTACGACACATCTAGTGGCGACAGCTGGTTGGAGACTCGATTACCTGGACAACTAAATACCAAAGGCTTAAACTAAAGAAAGCAAATGAGAAATAATTAAAGAATAAAGCTTACATGATACTTGAGATTACTTGATTCTTGAACTACTTGATACATGAACTACTTGATACTTGAATTACTTGATATGTAAGCTTGAATTACTCGAATTTCTTGACATGTAATGCTTGATTCTTGACATGGAACTCTTGAAATGATAATTGCTTATGCTTGAACCTTGTATTGAATAATTTGCTACTTGGATTACTTGATATGTATTCTTGAAAAGACAAACATGTAAACTTGAACCAATATGTACTTGACTTGAATGGAAATGTGTATATTGCTTGAGTATGTTAATTGGCTTGAAATAAAGATTGAGCAAAGATTGAATTGAATTGCTTCCAACTTGGACTAGGCTTCAACTTAACTAATTGATACATGTATTGTTAATTGGTTAGAACTAGTTGCTACCTCACTAAGTACATATCTTGTACTTATCACTCTTGTTTTCATTCTTCCTAACCACAGGTTAAAAGGCTTCGATCGTTGCTTGATCCTAAATCCTGGATTCTTGAGTTGGAAGTGAGATAGAAGCATAGCTAAAGTATGGACATACTTGTTTTGTACTCCCCTAGTTGGTGGCACTTAGTTGTATATAATGTCTAATGCATGCATTTTGAACACTTGAACTTGTATATGTATATATGTCTTAAATGGGCCTATCACATTATGAACTTGGTGGATAATGTAAATAAAGTAATGAATTAAAATTATATGTAATGGAAATGTATTTAGTTGCGCATATGGATAAATATATAGGGTATCATTCGAATGTCTTGAGATGAGATTGTCTTGTGTGAACATATCATGTCATAAGTGCTTTTATAAGATTGAATGGTAAATGTCGAATGGTAAAGATGGCATATGCTTGCTTGGAATCAAGGTATGTACTTTTGATCGTGTTTAATAAGTTAAGTATGTAATGTCGCATGTATCAAGCTAAAGAGAAAATAATGAAATGAAGCATGTTTGCTTATTTAGGTTTCGAATGATGATGATTGTATTATAATGTTAATTGGAATTTTTGGTAACCTATAATGTATGTAATTAAGATCGTTTACATGTTAATTAATGTATGTTTGGTTACTTGCTAGTTAAGTAACTCATCTAATAGGGATGAATTAGCCTATTCTTGCCTTGTCCTTGCTTGTATTGTTCATTGGTAACGCTCTCGAACTGGTTTCCTGCCAACCTGGGTAGGGGTGTTACAATGAAGGTACGCACACAGCACGGGCCCAGATTACCACACAGCATCAATCGATCCACCTAGGATCCCTATGGGTTACCACCTCACACAGCTTACCCAATATAACGAGTCATTAGCCATTTATTTCATACACAAGGTTTAAATCTCCATTTCTCAGTTTTAATATTCATTTTACACATTAACAGACCCTTAGGACCGAATTATAGAACCCCCAAACATAAACTCAACTTTCTTGGGCAGAATGCCCAGCGAGTACCGATACTCCTATATGGGTATCGGTACGCCCCTATAGGTACTGGTACTCCCCCATGAGTACCGATACTCAATTTAGACTCGAAAGGTCTGGTACAACAATCTGTACCGATATGCTAAACCTCCGCATCGATACTCTAAACCTCCGTATCGATACTCAATTTAGGTTCAGAAGAACTAAACCCTCACACTGTACCGATACGCTCCATCCCATATCGATCCAAGCCCGTACTGGTACTCCTACCTTCGCGTACTGATACACTAAACCTTTCCCAAGCAATGTAACAGTGTGTACCGATACGTCGTATGCGTATCGGTACGCAAAAGCATTACTACAATAACCCATTTCATCTGGGTTACCAAACTAAACTGACCCAAACTTTAAACCCATAACCTGAACCGGATCCCGATTCAAACCCGACCTGGCCTAAAAACCAAAACAATCCTAACCTAAAAATAAACCCTAGCAGCCACCCCCTCTGCCATTAACTGCCACCGCCGTCACCTCCACGAGTTGCCACCGTCGAACCTCCGATAGCCATCGTTGCTTCACTAGAAACCAAAACAAATCTCAAATTAAATCAACCCTTAATCCCTAATCCTAAAACCTTAAACCAAATCAACCAAAAAATGAACAAACCTAAAACCTATCCCATCACCAAATCCCTGCAGCACCTATCCCGGCCATACCATATCCCAAAAATCACGGCAACCCACTCCTCATCATCATCAGATCTGCAGATTTAAAAAATATAGGAGTGGTTATGTTTTTATGGGTAATATCGGTTATATAAGAATAGAAATGAATATGTAAAAATGGGGTCTGAGTTAAAAAAAAAACAAAGAGTAGAGGGGAATTTTGGGGTTCAAAAAAATCTGAAGAAAAAGAATAAACTTTGTAAGAAATTGGAGATCAATACAAGAATGTTGAAGGTTTAAATATTTCTTATTTTCTTTTCAAAAAATCTTTTTTTCCTTGTTATTTCGAGTCAAAACAAAAAAGGAAGTATTCGTTTCTTACCTGCTCGGTCCGAAGCCGCCGCCTTCGCAACATCTCCGCCGTAAGGCTAACGCCAATGATCGACCTTCTTCCTTGTTGCAGCGCCGCTTGAATGTGAGCATAGTGAGAGGATGAAGGTTGAAAACCTTTAAGGTTTTTTGGTTTTATTAAACCTAGTTTAACAAAAAAAATAATGACCATCTTTAAGTGTTTAACCGGTTGATTAAAAACGACACAGTTTGGTGTCCATGCTTCACAATAATAGGAAAATTTCCTCCCAGGTGCCCCAAGATTCACCCCGCCTTTATTTCTGCATACGGTTTAATTACCACATCAATCCCTGCCTTGTGTTTCCGCTTCCTTTTTCGTTTTTTATGTCAACGTTGCACTTTTATTTTGCTTTTTATTCAATTTGGTCACTGTTATTTTTATTATCTGTTGTTTTATTTTAGTCCTATAATATTTGCTAGTTTAGTCATATATTTTAATATTCATGTCATTTATTTCTTTTTAGCATGATTTCATCGTCTTAGTATGTTTTCATATTTGTGATATTATGTTTTGGTTCTTAATTTATGTATTCTTAGTATACGTTTTTTTTTGTTATGGTTAATTTAATTAGTGCATTCATGTCCATGTTAGCATGTTTTATTTCTTTGTTCATTTTGTACATTATGATATATACTAGCTAATGGCATGTTTTATTTTATTTTAAGTTGTGTCATATGTTAAGTATTAGTTTTTAGCTTGTTGCTTAGATTTAATTAGTTTAATATTACATTACATGCATGTCATGCACGTGTTGTTTTCGTGGTTTTTTTATGTAGATATGCTCAAGCATGTTAGGTTTAGTTTATTTAAATTTTGGAAGCATGTTTTTTCCTTTCCCATTTTTGTGTTTATGCTTTGTGCTCATTAAGGTATGTTATGTTTTTTTCTTATTCATATACTTTATTATTTTGATTTAATTTTGTAAAATTCATGTGTTCATGCTTTTAAGATCATGTCAATGTAAATTGTATGTTTTATATTTTTCTTTCTAAGTTTGCATATCGAGATATATTAATTGTCAATGCGGTGCCCTTTTATCCGAGCATAAACGGGGCTAGTATCAGACGTAGTGATAGTGGTTGGGCGTTTACTCTCGAATAACGGGGCCTTTAAATTCTACTCGCACTTATAACCAAATTTTAATTTAACCGTCTCTTTAACCCGAAAAGTTTAATATTAATAAAGTGGTAATTATTAAAGTACCAATTTTGGGCGGTGTGGGGGTGCTAATCCTTCCCCATCCGTAACCGACTCCTGAACCTGACATTTTGAAATCTCTGGTTTTCACGGTGTTCGGTCCACCTTGAGTGGCCGGTGGCGACTCCATTTTTAAATAAAATAAGGTTTTTTAAAACCCCAATGGAAGACATTTTTAAATACCCAAAAGACCCCAAACACCTTAAAACCTCCTCGTTTTTTTAGATCGCTATAGATGGCGACTCCGCTGGGGACCAATTTTTGTTCTTTTCAAGAACAAAATGAGAGTCAAGCTTTTTAAATAACTACCACTTTATTAATATTAGAAGTTTCGGGTTAAAGTGACTATTAAAGTAACATTCGGTTATAATTGCGCGTTTATTTTATCGCATTTAAAATTTGGCATATAAACTCATTTTTTTAAGTGGGAGAAAACGCTAATGCTTTCGTGAGGATATCGTTCCTCCGTGTAGGCCTAACAAGTACCTTTGGGGCTCGAGTACCTTATGCTTTCGTAGGGATATCGTTCCTTCGTGCAGACATAAGCAAATGGGCGATGACCGGGGGCCTTGCTACTCTTAGTAGAGGACAACAAGGACAATTCGGGTACCTCCTAGAATCAACACTGCATCTAGAGAACATATAGAAACCCACCCCTTTAGAGCCATGCGGATAACCTAGGTGTTTTAGACGGAATGTAAATAGGGTCGTTTTGTTTCTTATTGATTTTATTTGGTACTGACTCGTTTTCTTCTTTTTTGCCATTTTTTGCATACATCATTGCATTAGCATTGCATGACATAAAGGTGTTGGTTCAAGTGGTTTGCCCGAGCAGAAATCTTTTATTATTACCCTGTTTACTTTACTTTATTTATTTGATTGTTTTAATTTCAAATTGACCTTTTTTGTGATCACATCATATCTGCTCATTTTGGCATTCACTGCATTGCATATAATGACATTTTGATCTTTGCCTTGGTGCATTCGCATATAGGACAAACTTTGTTTTTACATGCATTCATTTTGAGACTGGTCCCCAGGTTACCCCATTAGATACAACAAAGTTGGTCGACCTAGCACCTTACAGGACCTTTACAAGAGCCTGATCTTGGGGCATGTACAAAAGCACCCTCCACATCTTTTACAAATATTGTGCCTCTAATAAGGTCCCAGTTCGGAGGTATTCTTTGCCAAGGTCCAGCCTTCATTACAGAGTCAAACTCTTGCATCCTTGACCACAGTCTGCAAAACTGCAGCTAATCCAAAAAATAATAATAATGAGCTGCCATGAACCAACACACAATTTATGAACCCAACTTAGGGGGCAACAGAATCTGCACTCAAAGTGTCAAATTCAAGAGCAGTTTCAGACGATATCATAAGAACGAACAAAATGTTGGGGCATGCACCAGATGGATGATCGAACCCAAGAAGAGGTTAAGGCACCGTCACACGCAAAAGATCATGATCCTGATAGGACTAGTGAGGAGTGAGGGCATTCTATTGAGGGCCCAAAAAATAGTTTCGAAGGAGAGCCCGGACATCCTCAACATGGGGAAACGACACGATGGCCAACCTTAGTCATGGAGGAGGCCAAAAACACACAAAAAATGCTTAAACATCTAAAATAAAAGTTATAAGTGACAAGTTTTTGAACAGTTACTAATAAATGTTTTTTTTCATTTTAGGATCTCATTCCTCCGACGATGGTGTGGTGGATGCTAACATTTTCCTGACTATCAATTATGCCAACAGAAAATCTTTTCAGATCATGCCTTCTGTCAATAGAGAAACAGAGAAATTTTTTTCCAGACATCATCTCGCCATCAATGGCACAACAATTCAACATCTTGAAAATCATGCCTCCATCAGTGGTGGTACGCCAACTTAATGTAGATCTTGCCTCCGTTGGTGGTGTTACATATCAGATTTTCCATTCAGTCCTACTTCTCCGTCAGTGGTGTAGAGGGTCTCACATTTTGCTGATCTAGTCTCTCCGTCAGTGGTAGAAGATAAAAAAACTATCCATATCTCGTCTTCGTCGGTGCTGTAGATCAAAGTTTCCATTCGGTCCTACTTCTCCGTTGGTGGTGTAGTGGGTCCCACATTTTGCTGATCTAGTCTCTCCGTCAGTGGTGTGACAGATCAAATCCTCTCCAGGTCTTGCCTTTTCGATGGTGTTGGAACTAGACCTAAATTTTACTCGAAATTTACCTTTTTATTATAGTTGTAGCTAAAAAAATCAATCAAAAAAAGAAAAAAATCAAAAAAGAGAAAAAAGAAAAAAAATGAAAAAAAAAGAGAGAAAAAAATGAAAAAAACAAAGCAAAAGAAAAAAAGAAAAAATGAAAAAATGAAAAAAAAAACAAAGCAAAAGAAAATAAAAATAAAAATGAAAAAAACAAAGCAAAAAAAATGAAAAAAAAACAAAACAAAACAAAAAAAAGAAGAAAAAATGAAAAAAGAGCAAAAAATGAAGGAAAAAAATGAAAAAGGAAAAAATGAATGAAAAAAGAAAAAGTTTTCAATTTTCTGATACTGCCTCTTCGTTAGGGTTGTAGCTGGATCAGACATTGGAATTTTCATCCAACGGTTCTGCCTCTTCGTTGGTGTTGTAGCTAAACCAAATTTGCCAAATTCCGATCATGCCTCTTCGTCCGAGTCGTAGCTTGATCGCAAAGAAATCAACTATCCGATCCTGCCTCTTCGTCGGTGTCGTAGCTGGATCAAATCTTCAAACCTTGCCTCTTCGTCGATGTTGTAGCTTGGTCAAATATAACTTTTGGTTCTGCCTCTTCGTCAGTGTTGTAGCTGAACCAAATTTGCCAAATTCCGATCATGCCTCTTCGTCGGTGTTGTAGCTGAACCAAATTTGCCAAATTTTGATCATGCCTCTTCGTCAGAGTCGTAGCTTGATCGCAAAGAAGTCAACTATCTGATCCTGCCTCTTCGTCGGTGTCGTAGCTGGATCAAATCTTCAAACCTTGCCTCTTCGTCGGTGTTGTAGCTCGGTCAAATACAACTTTCAGTTCTGCCTCTTCGTCGGTGTTGTAGCTGAACCTAATTCACTAACTTTTGGTCTTGCCTCTTCGTCGGTGTTGTAGCTAGACCAAATTCACTAACTATTGATCCTGCCTCTTCGTCGGTGTCATAGCTGGATCAACATTACTAACTTTAAACCATGCCTCTTTGTCGGTGTTGTAGCTTGGTCAAAATTTACCAATTTTCAAGTTTTATCAATGTTGTATCTAAAAAAAAATTTCTAAAAAAAGAAAAAAAGGGAAGAAAAAAAAAGAAGTTTTAAATTTTCTG
Source organism: Hibiscus mutabilis (assembly GCA_019671005.1). NCBI lineage: Eukaryota > Viridiplantae > Streptophyta > Magnoliopsida > Malvales > Malvaceae > Hibiscus > Hibiscus mutabilis. The sequence goes on along the minus strand of CM033726.1, from coordinate 42,572,355 downwards.
ATACTGCCTCTTCGTCAGAGTTGTAGCTGGATCAGACATTGGAACTTTCATCCACTGATCCTGCCTCTGCATCGGTGTTGTAGCTAGATCAAATTTTGTAGACCATGCCTCTTCGTCGGTGTTGCAGCTGGGTCAAATTTTCTTTAGGTTTTGCTTCCCCAAGAGTGACAAGGTGGATCAATGAAGACAAGAAAGAAGACATGCATCAAAGAGAAATAAGATCTACTGAAGAAAGAAGACATACGTCAAGAGGAGAAGCTCAATCGGACTGGATGAAATGAGTCATTTTTAGTCTTTGCTTCGTTGTCGTTACACAACAACGAGCAAAGAGCGGCAACTATAATAACCCATTTCATCTGGGTTACCAAACTAAACCGACCCAAACTTTAAACCCATAACCCGAACCGGATCTCGATTCAAACCGACCCGGCCCAAAAACCAAAACAACCCTAACCTAAAAATAAACCCTAGCAGCCACCCCCTCTGCCATTAACTGTCGCCGCTGTCACCTCCACTAGCTGCCACCGTCGCACCTCCGATAGCCATCATCGCTTCACTGGCAACCAAAACAGATCTCAAATTAAATCAACCCTTAATCTCTAATCCTAAAACCTTAAACCAAATCAACCAAAAAATAAACAAACCTAAAACCTATCCCATCACCAAATCCCTGTAGCACCCATACCCGGCCATACCATATCCCAGAAATCACGGCAACCCACTCCTCATCAGATCTGCAGATTTAAAAAATATAGGAGTGGTTATTTTTTATGGGTAATACCGGTTATATAAGAACTGAAATGAATCTGTAAAAAATGGGTCTGAGTAAAAAAAACAGAGAGTAAAGGGGAATTTCGGGGTTCAAAAAAATCTGAAGAAAAAGAAGAAACTTTGTAAGAAATTGGAGATCAATACAAGAAAGTTGAAGGTTTAAATATTTCTTATTTTCTTTTCGAAAAAATCTTTTTTTCCTTGTTATTTTGAGTCAAAACAAAAAATGAAGTATTTGGGTCTTACTTTCTCGGTCCGAAGCCGCCGTCGTCGCAACATCTCTGCCGTGAGGCTAAAGCCTATGATCGACCTTCTTCCTTGTTGCAGCGCCGCTTGAATGTGAGCATAGTGAGAGGATAAGGGTTGAAAACCTTTAGGGTTTTTTGGTTTTATTAAACCTGGTTTAACAAAAAAAATAATAACCATCTTTAAGTGTTTAACCGGTTGATTAAAAACGACACCGGTTGGTGTCCATGCTTCACAAAAATGGGAAAATTTCCTCCCAGGTGCCCCAAGATTCACCCCGCCTTTATTTCTTCATACGAATTAATTACCACATCAGTCCCTGCCCTGTGTTCCCGCTTTTTTTCGTTTTTTTATGTCAATGTTGCACTTTTATTTTGCTTTTTATTCAATTTAGTCACTGCTATTTTTATTATTTGTTGTTTTATTTTAGTCATATAATATTTGCTAGTTTAGTCATATATTTTAATATTCATGTCATTTATTTCTTTTTAGCATGATTACATCGTCTTAGTATGTTTTCATATTTGTGATATTATGTTTTGGTTTTTAATTTATGTGTTCTTAGTATATGTCTTTTTTTGTTATGGTTAATTTAATTCGTGCATTCATGTCCATGTTAGCATGTTTTATTTCTTCGATCATTTTGTACATTATGATATATACTAGCTAATGGCATGTTTTATTTTATTTTAAGTTGTGTCATTTGTTAAGTATTAGTTTTTAGCTTGTTGCTTAGATTTAATTAGTTTAATATTACATTACATGGATGTCATGCACGTGTTGTTTTTGTGGTTTTTTATGTACATATGCTCAAGCATGTTAGGATTAGTTTATTTAAATTTTGGAAGCATGTTTTTTCCTTTCCCATATTTGTGCTTATGCTTTGTGCTCGTTAGGGTATGTTATGTTTTTTTCTTATTCATATACTTTATTATTTTGATTTAATTTTGTAAAATTCATGTGTTCATGTTTTTAAGATCACGTCAATGTAAATTGAATGTTTTATATTTTGCTTTCTATGTTTGCACATCGAGATATATTAATTGTCAATGTGATGCCCTTTTATCCGAGCGTAAACGGGGCCAATATCAGGCGTAGTGATAGTGGTTGGGCGTTTACTCTCGAATAACGGGGCCTTTAAAATCTACTCGCACTTATAACCAAATTTTAATTTAATCGTCACTTTAATCCGGAAAGTTTAATATTAATAAAGCGATAATTATTAAAGTACCAATTTTGGGCGGTCTGGGGGATCTAATCCTTCCCCATCCGTAATTGACTCCGGAACCCGACATTTTGAAATATCTGGTTTTCATGGTGTCCGGTCCACCTTGAGTGGCCGGTGGTGACTCCATTTTTAAATAAAATAAGGTTTTTTAAAACCCCAATGGAAGACATTTTTAAAGACCCCAAACACCTTAAAACCTCCTCGTTTTTTAGATCGCTACAGTTACTAGAATTCTTGACTTGCAAGGGGTACCGATACACGGAGAGGCGTACCGGTACACCCCTAACAACCCTTTCCCCCTTTACACTAAGGCTGTAATATCCAAAATTTTGGCTAGTGACTAAATTGTAAATTTTGAAAGTTTATGGGTTAAAGTATAAACTTTGGAAAAGTTTGGGGACTAAAGTGTAAATTTCCCCAACAAGTAATTTTATTCAGTATAAGAGTGAATCGGATCGAAATAGGTACCTTGATATTAGTTTTAGAATTAAGATGCAGAAAAAGGTACCGAATTTAGATCGAATAAAATTGTTAAGCGTGCTTAGGCTAGAGAAATACAAGGATGGGTGACCTACGGGAAGGTCTCATAAAAGTGTTTCTGATTGATAATTTGGACTCAGTAAGAGTAAAGAATATTCGTATGGATTTACAATAAAGGATTTCTAAGAGAAATTCTACTCTTTGAAGATTTTCGATAATTACTGGATAATAGACAGAGTTAAGAAAATTCAGTCTAATACTTTAGGAAAGGAAATTTTTTATAAGTTGATAGTTTTCATTTTCCGAATATGGAAATATGGAATTTTTGGAATAAATCCGATAGCTCGATAAAGGTGAAATCGCAGTAAAAGTATTTTATGAATATCGGGAAATCGGATCGAACTAAAATTTTAGAGTGTTGTCACTATTTTTTTTAAATATAAGAAAAAATAAAAATGATAAAATCTAAATAAAAATAAAATAATAATAAAAAATATAAATAAAAAAATATAATATAAAAAAGTAAAAAATGGGCACCACGCACAGCCACGCGCAGCCATGCACCTAGCACGTGTGTTGTACGCGCGCGGGTTTCTTCCCCAAATCCCTCCCCTGCACGCAAACAGCAATAGCTGCTGCCTCCCCCCGCCATGCCGGAGCCACGACAGTCGTCGCCTGTGGTGCTAGGTGATCCACTAGCTCACGCCGAAGCTGCCATGCCGTCGCCGATCACCTACAAATCGGAAGGAAAAAAGGGTCAAACCCTAGCTCGATATTATGAGCAAATTCATCCCCAAATCTGAGCCAAATCCAATTATTTTCTGGAATTCAATCGAAAATCAAGTCCTCTATCTAATTTTGGCTCAAATTTAGGGATAAGAATCCGATTATTGCCTCGAATCTCAATCCCCCAAACCCTATAAATAATGCTCAATTCTCCGTTGTTTAAACACACGAGAAAAATTCATCCGAAAATACCCAGAAAAATACTCTGAAAATTATTGGGAGGTTGCTGGAATTTGTTCAAGTTTCGTGCAGCATTGGTTTAAATTTTCGCGGAAAGTAGAAGCTAGCAATTTGCAGTTTCATCAGTATAATTCCCTCTTTTTTCATTTCGAATTTATTCATTTTATTTTTTTGGTTAATGCTCTTCTTTTTCAGGATATATTTGGTGTTGCTTTAGATGTTTTAATCTTGTTTGTTTGGTTGATTTTCTAATATTTAGTGTTATGTGGTTGTTTTGGTAGAAAAAAAATAATAAAAAGGAATATGTGTTTTTTTTAAAAAAAATAAAAAAGGTGTTTGATCCACTTGACTTTTAAAAGATGTGAAAATTGTGTTTGTTAAATAAAAGGGTCAATTAGTTTTAAAACCACTTTTTTTATACCTCTTTCAATCTGAAAATAAAATTTAAAATTATCATAATAAGGTCACTTAATTACTACAACCCCATTTTGGTCCCCTTTTAAAATAAAAGAGACACTATTTAAAATATATATAAAAAAGAATATAAAATAAACTTTTTTAAGGGAGTAGTTCTTTATATTAAAAAGTAAGGCCTTTATCTTCTTTTTTTAAAAAAAGAAAATATTTTTTTTAAAAAAAAATTCTATAAAAACAACAAAGTTCTTTCTAAAAAAACAATAAACTAGCTTTTTTGAAAATACAATATAATAAACACCTCTTTTAAAATTCTCAAAAAAGCATAAAAGGAAAGGTAGCGAAATATTTAAACAAAAAAAAAACAAAAAAAAAAGTAAAGAGCTTTCAAAACACAAGAAAAAAGAAGTAATATTTTTAATAAAATGCTTTAAAACAAAACAAAAGAAAATAATATTTCAAATAAAAAGCTTTAAAACAAAATAAGAATAAGAAAACCCTTTCAAATTATCAAAAAATAAAATAAAGAATATAAACTTTAAAACGCAAAAAGTCAAAAAGTCAAAAAATATTTTAAAAGTTTTAAAAAAATAATTAAAATAAATAAAACCATTTCAATTTATAAAAAAACTCCTTGAATATAAAAATAATAAAAACAAACAAAAACCTCCTTTCAAATAAACTCAAAAACTCAAAAAATGTTTTTTTAAATAATAAAAAAAAATTCAAAATAAAATAAAACAGAACCAAGCCCATAAAAAAATTTAAGTTTTAAATCGTGCTTCTTTTTTTGTTTTGTTTTCATTAGCTTTAGTATTGAGTTGGCCTTAGGAATATGTTCTTCAAACCTTAAATAGAGACTTCTTTGTAACAAAAATTTCTTCACAAAAAAATAAATAATAAAACATACTTAATAAAATTTAAACCCTAAAATAGGAAAAATATATAGACCTTTTTAGGATTAATAAATTTTAACTTAGAATAAATAAAAAATTTCAACAAATCAAGTTTATTTGTTTGTTAAAAAAGTGAAATTAAAGTAATGCGGTGCCTTACTAAACGAAAATGACGGGTTAGCGCCAGAAGTGGTGGCGGTGATTGGAGTTCATTTTCGGATAGTAAGACCGTTAAAGTAAAATTAAACTTATGAACGAACAATAATTTAAGCTTTACATCGATTCGCAAAATCCGACTTTAAAACCTTTTGTAATCGACAAGGTACCAATTTTTTGGCGTCATAGGGGCGCTAACCCTTCCCCACGTGTAACCGACTCACGAACCCATTTTTGAGTTTTTGCAGACCAAAATTGTTATTTTAATAAAATAGAAATGATTTTATTATAATGACCTGGTTTTAGGTGATCTAATCACACCTTTAAAAAGATTGGTGGCGACCCCGTTGTTTTGTTTTATAAAAAAATGTCAAGACCTCCTTAAAAAAGGGGTTGCGACAGCTTGACGACTCCGCTGGGGAAGTTTTTTGTTTTTTTACAAAAAGTGAGTCAGGCCACAAGTCGGATACATCTTGTTTTAATATCAAAATTTGCGAATTAAAGTAAAGCTTAACTTAATTGTCCGTTTATAAGTTTAATTTTATTTTAAGCATTTAAGACTTAAATCCAAGCTCTAAGCCTGAGCTTTGTCCCGATCATTTAAGTAGAGGGAAAACGCTATTGCTCTCGTGGGAATATTGATTCTCCGTATGGGCCTGGCAAGTACCTCTGAGGCCCTCGCTCTATGTCCCCGTGTGGATATTAATCCTCGGTAAGGGTATAGGAGTGCCCCCCTGAGTTGAACCTGATTCGTTTGAAGCCTATAATGGGTGAGAATCAGGGATCTTGCTACCCTTAGCAGGGGGCAGTGAGGACAATTCATGAACCCTTTTAGAACCTAACTTGTGTGAGAGTTTAGAAGCCTACCTCATTAGATCCATGTGTAAAACCCTAGGCTTTGATTTTGGTCAAAGTTATTTCGTAAGAATAGTCCGTGGAGACATGTCCAAAAGTGTTGGAATGCGCTACCCAGTTACTATTTGTACAATGAAATTATTTTGGACCTTTTTGTTGTTTTTTTCGAAGTATTAACCATTTCGTTCTCTTTCCTTGTTTTTGCATGTTTGCATCCTCATTCCATATCTATAAGGGGTTGATTCTCAAGACATTTGCTCGATTAGAAAACAACTCTTGCCATGGATATGAGGTACATAAAAAAGAAGGAAGACAATATGGATGTACGTCACTGGTCTGAGGTCAACTAGCGAGCACACGGGGATAGTTTGACAGTTGATCACAAGACAGAGACCTCTGAGTATGCCCATATAAGTGTCAAATAGAACAGTGTACATGAGCTACGAGAGATATGGGGCCGTTTTGACTATGCAACAAAGCAATTGTTCCTTGATACTTACGGTGACATAGCATATCTGCTACATGTAGAGGTGGATGAACCTTTCCTCAAAGCATTGATTCAGTTTTGGAATCCTGGGTACTGTTGTTTTACTTTTAATATTGAAGATATGATGCCTACATTTGAGGATTATTTTGCACTTTTCAACCTACGCAAGGTGAAGAAGGACCGAGACTATGCTAAACCTTTTAAGAACAAGAATGCTCATTTGTGGCTCAAATCTTTTGCTGGCATGGGGGATGGTTGGGTAAAAGGATTGATACAGAAAAAAAGGGGCAACTTTTCATTCCCTTGGTGGAGCATCCAAAACATAATTCCCACTCATCCAAATAAGGAAAAAAGAGTGGATCTCTTGACTATAGCAATTTACGGCTTGGTCATCTTTCCAAGGGTATTGGGCAGTATCGATGTGGCCATGCTAGATTTCTTTCAGCAGTTGAAAAGGGAAACCAACCCAGTACCAGTTGTACTAGCAGAAATATTCAACTCTTTGAATGCATACAGAAAACTGAAAGGTGTGCGTTTCAAAGGATGTGCACCTTTGCTCCAGGTTTGGGCCCTTAGTCATTTCTGGAAGTGTTCGACCTTAGCCTTCCCTAATATACACTCCCCAAACTTTTCTCCACTACGAGAATTTTTGGCAGAGAAGTGGCCAGTAGCTAAGAGGAATAAATGGGTTGATATCTTTTGGGATCGCCGTGATCAAGACATCGTATGGAGAGTTCCATAGATGGGCCGCACCAAGGTGTTGTACAGGTGTGGGGATTATGATTATTTGATGCTGTTAGGCCTATGGGGTGGAATTGGTTGTGCTCCCTTACTAGTATCGCAACAGTATGGCCCCCGACAGTTTGTCCCCTTCACCACGGGTCTTAATTTATCAGAATTCGAGTTTCAATGAGAATTCAGGGAGAAGATCCAAACTATTAATGATTCATGGAAGCATTGCTACCTCATGGAAATCTAGTACGAAAGTCAATGTATGTTCACCCCTGATTACGATGTATGGAGACATGTTAGGATGAATGATAAAATTTTACCGCCTACTCTAGGATAGGCTAAATCCTTGGAGGAACATCTGAAGGTGGTCCTGTCAGAAGCTGACATTCTGAGAGCCGAGTTGAAGAGGGCCAAGGCAGCGCACGAAGGATTTATTTGAGGTAAGCCTAGATGTGGATAACTATAAAAGAGAGACAGATCAAGTAGTAATGTTGTACAAGGACCTAGAAGCAAAATTTGAGATTTAGAGGGTGGATTTTCTCAAATCAGCAGTGGAGGCAGGAAATTGAGCAGGCCATAAGAAAAGAAAGGGAGCGTGGCAAGAAAGAGGTTCCTAAAAATTATGCCTGGTCATATCAAGATATGCTTGGTTTAGACACAGACATTTTTATGCATTGACTTCCCATCAGGCTCGAATGCAAGCCTGTACAACAGAAACTAAGGAGGATGAAGCCTGAAATGCTCCTAAAAATCAGGGACGAAGTGAAAAGACAGTATGATGCCATTTTCTTTGAGGTGGTTAAGTATTCTAAATGGGTGGCAAACATTGTCCCAGTTCCAAAAAAGGTGGGAAAGTATGAATGTGTGTTGATTATTGAGACCTTAATAGGCCAAGCCCTAAAGATAACTTCCCATTACCGTACATTGACACGCTGGTGGATAATACAGTAGGGCATTCTCTTTTCTCTTTCATGGATGGATTCTCAGGATACAACCAAATCAAAATGTGCCCATAAGATATGAATAAAACAACATTTGTAACATGGTGGGGAACCTTTTGTTACAAAGTCATGCCTTTTGGTTTGAAGAATGCAGGGGCAACCTACCAACGTGCCATGGTAACATTGTTCCATGACATGATGCACAAAGAGATAGAGGTATATGTTGATGATATGATAGCTAAATCTCGATCAAAAGAAGAACATATCGAAAACTTGGAAAAACTTTTTAAAAGATTGAAAATATTCCAGTTGAGACTCAATCCGTCCAAATGCACCTTTGGAGTGCGATCAGGAAAGTTGTTAGGATTTGTTGTGAGTGAGAATGGGATTGAAGTCGATCAAGAGAAAATTAAGGCCATCCAAGAACTTCCTCCACCTCAAACACAAAAAGAGGTTCGAGGATTCCTCGGAAGGTTAAATTACATTGCCCGTTTTATCTCCCAATTAACAAAAAAATGCAGCCCTGTACTTAGATTTCTTCAAAAAACTATCCGGGAACTTGAATGAAGAATGTCAAGTGGCCTTAGAGGAGATCAAAAGGCAGTTGACGAATGCACCTATTTTGGTGCCACCTGTTCCGGGGAAGCCTCTGATCTTGTACTTAACCATTCACGAAAATTCAATGGGATGCGTATTGGGGCAGCATGATGAAACCGGGAGGAAAGAAAGAGCAATTTATTATATAAGTAAAAAATTCACAGATTGTGAAACCAGGTATTCCCCAATTGAAAAACTGCGTTGCGCTTTGATATGGACAACCAAGAGGCTTAGACAATACATGTTATACCACACCACATGGCTGATATCGAAGTTAGATCCCTTGAAATACATGATAGAGGCACCAGCCTTGTCAGGAAAAATGCCTCGTTGGTAAATGTTACTTTCACTTTTTGACATCCAATATGTAAGCCAGAAAATAATAAAAGTGAGTGCAATAGCAGACCTTTTGGCAAGTCAAGCTCTCAAAGATTACAAGGCCCTGAACTTTAGTTTTCCTGATAAAGAACTAATGTGCATTTCGATTGACGAGGATAATAACTCAGAAGAATCTTGGGTGATGAACTTTGATGGAGCTGCAAATGCATTGGGACGTGGCATTGGGGCGGTTTTAGTTTCACCAAAAAGGAACTACTACCCTTTCTCTTGTCGGCTAAAATTCTTATGTACGAATAATATGGCTGAATACAAAGCTTGTTTATTAGGTCTGCAAGCAGCTATTGAAAGAATGATCAAAGTTTTAAGAGTTTTCGGAGATTTTGCACTGGTCATTTACCAGATACGTGGAGAGTGGGAGACTAAGGATGCAAAATTAATCAAATATCATTCGTTGGTTCTTGAATTAATCAAGGAGTTTGATGAAATCACCTTCAAGCATCTCCCGAGAGAGAATAATCAAACGGTTGATGTTCTCGCTACTCTGGCTGCCATGTTCAAGGTTAGTGAATGTACTGAAATAATGCCAATCAAGGTGCAAATGTTAGAATTCCCGGTCCATTGTTACAACTTGGAAAAAGATGCTGATGGTCTCTCATCCTACCATGACATTTTACAGTATATGAAAACTCAAGCATATCCATTACAAGCAACTGACAATGATAAGAAAATGATTCGAAAGTTAGTTGCGTGTTATGTCCTTGATGGCGAGGTTCTAGATAAAAAGATTTGAGATCAAGTGCTGTTACGGTGTGTAGATGCTAAAGAGGCTCAAACGATCTTGGAAGAAGTACATGAAGGGGTTTGTGGGACTCACCTTAGTGGCCTTACTATGGCTAGGAGAATTATGCGCTTTGGATATTATTGGTCCACTATGGAAACAGATTGCACCAACTATGCCCGTAGATGTCACAAGTGCCAGGTATATGCTGACAAGATTCATGCACCTCCTCTACCACTTCATGCCATGACTGCCCCATGGCCCTTTTCAATGTGGGGCATGGATGTAATTGGCCAGATTTACCTTAAAGCCTCGAACAGCACAAGTTCATCTTAGTAGCTATTGATTACTTCACAAAATGGGTAGAAGCAGCCTCATACGCGAATGTCACCAGGTCGGTTGTTTGCAAATTTTTGAAAAAAAAGATCATTTGTCGCTACGGCTTACCAGAGAGAATCATCACCGACAATGCATCCAATTTAAATAACAAGATGATAGATGGGGTTTGTGAACAGTTCTCGATCAAACACCACAATTCGGTAACATATCGCCCAAAGATGAATGATGTTGTCGAAGCTGCAAATAAGAACATCAAGAAGATAGTCGCAAAGATGGCTGGCACTTACACTAATTGGCATGAGAAGTTGCCATTCGCATTGTATGCTTATAGAACAGCTGTACGAACTTCCACTAGGGCAACACCGTTTTCATTAGTATATGGAATGGAGGTTGTGCTGCCCATTGAAGTTGAAATCCCTTCACTCCGTATTTTGATGGAAGCAAAACTAGAGGAGTTTGAATGGGATCAAGCAAGATATGACCAATTAAACCTTGTTGATGAAAAGAGGTTGAAAGCAATTTGCCATGGCCAAATGTATCAAAAAAGAATGATATGAGAATATGACAAGAAGGTTCACCCGAGGAAATTTAGGGAAGGTGATATCGTGCTAAAGAAGATGTCTCCAATCCAAAAGGATTTGCGAGGAAAATGGGCACCAAATTGGGAGGGGCCATATGTGGTATCAAAAGCTTTCGTTGGAGGGGCGCTAATTTTGGTTGAAATGGGTGGAGACGAGCTCAAGAATCCAGTGAATTCTAATTTAGTCAAGAAATATTATGCATGAAATGATGAAGAAGAAAAAAGAAAAAAAAGAGCCAAACCCCGTAAAGGGCGCTCAAAAGAAAAAAGAGAAAAAAAGAGAAATAGAAAATAAAAAAAAGAAAAAAGAAAAAAAGAGAGGAGGGTTCAAGATGTAAACCCGCAAAGGGCGTCTTGAAACCAAAGGATGATTTGAGTTGAAAACCCGCAAAGGGTGGCTCGAATTATTATAGACAACGAATAATCCCTTCAGAGGCTTGGCTATTCGAAAGGAATTTCATATCTTCATTCATTGTTGTAGTGGACGAAATTTTCTCGACAAAGGCATCAATCGAGGTTGTTTCGTGGAAAGTTCAGACTTTTGATATCTGGATACTTGTCTTTTGACCCTTCTTTTGTACTTTTCTTTCATGTTTGCCACAACATTAATGAAATTCTTCTTTTAAGCCTATCTTTCTTTGAATGCCCCCTTTACATGAACGTCTGTTATTTGGTTAAAGGTCATTTTGGTTTAGACATCAATAAAATTGCAAGAGATTTTTGTGTATTACTCTGGAAATAATTTAAGAACGTAGGAACTATAACATGGTCCCTTGTTAAGCCTCAAATATGGGGCATGTTATGATCAGGGGCAATTGACACCCAACCGCTTTGGTAATAAGCCTAGAAAGAAAAAGGCTAAAATTCCGTCTCATTCGAGGATGTTTTACAGGAATTCATGAAGATCCTCAAAAGGGCCTTGTCATACACAATACTGCTTGAAACTCACTCACCTAATACTGATGTATCAACTACAATGATAGTTGAATGTGCAAAAGAGTATGTTTTCAATGAGCAAAGAGATACAAAGAATGGGAATAGTAAAGAAGAAAACTACCATTCAAAGATCGGTGAAGCAGAAGACGATCGTTTGATGAAGAAAAGAGATACTAAGAATGTGAATGACAAAGACAGTGAACATGGACTTTTGTCTAGATTAAAACAAGCTAGGAAAAAGATTAAAACTTAGCATGCATTCACGTTTTAGGCATCCTCAGGGGCATGCACAACACAATTGCATCATATTGCAGGTATGTAGAAACTCTTCAACAATAGAACCCGTCTATCTGTTCAGGCGTAAGGAGAATGAAACCATGCTTATTTATTCGGGCACATGGAGAATAGAACCTGCCTATCCGTTCAAGCGTAAGGAGAATGGAACCATGCTTATCTATTTGGGCACATGGAGAATAGAACCTGCCTATCCGTTCAGGCATAAGGAGAATGGAACCTTGCTTATCTATTCGGGCACATGGAGAATAGAACTTGCATATCTGTATAGGCGTAACGAGAATGAAACCTTGCTCATCTATTCGGGCACATGGAGAATAGAACCAATCTATCCGTTCGGGCGTAAGGAGAATAGAACCAATCTATTTGTTCAGGTGTTTGGGGAATAAAACCTGCGTACTTATTTGGGGCATCATGAGAACGGAGTCGATTGGCAAATGGTGAAAATTAGTGCCACCTGCTCTTTGCTATATCCTTGTTTCACTAGAATAAGATAAGAAAGGGTGGCTGTTGTCACTATTTTTTTAAAAAAAATATAATAAAAAATAAAAATGATAAAAAGTAAATAAAAAATAAAATAATAAAAATATATATAAAAATATAATATAAAAAAGTAAAAAAAGAGGGGACCACATGCGCCACGTGTTTGGCGCGTATGCTGCACGCGCACGGGTTTCTTCCCCAAATCCCTCCCCTGCACACGAACAGCAGCAGCTGCTGCCTCTCCCCTCTGTACCAGAGCCACGATAGCCGTCGACCATGGTGTCAGGCGATCCACCAGCTCACGCCGAAGCTGTCCATGCCGTCGCCGTCCATCGCCGTCGCCGATCACCTGCAAATCGGAAGAAAAAAATGGTCAAACCCTAGCTCGATATTAGGAGCAAATTCGAGCCAAATCGAATTATTTTTCTGGAATTCAAACAAAAATCATGTCCTCTATCTGATTTTGGCTCGAATATAGGGATAAGAATCCGATTTTTTCCTTGAATCCCAATCCCCCAAACCCTATAAATAGTGCTTAATTCTCCATTGTTCAAACACACAAGAAAAATTCATCTGAAAATACCCAGAAAAATACTCTGAAAATTATTGGGGGGTTGCTGAAATTTGTTCGAGTTTCGTGTAGCATTGGTTCAAATTTTTGCGGAAAGTATAAGCAAGCAATTTGCTGTTTCATCGGTATAATTCCCTTTTTTTCATTTCGAATTTATTCATTTTATTTTTTTGGTTAATGCTCTTCTTTTTCAGGATATATTTGGTGTTACTTTGGATGTTTTAATCTTGTTTGTTTGGTTGATTTTCTAATATTTAGTGTTATGTGGTTGTTTTGGTAGAAAAATAATAATAAAAAGGAATATGTGTTTTTTTTAAATAAAAAGGTGTTTGATCCACTTGACTTTTAAAAGATGTGAAAATTGTGTTTGTGAAATAAAAGGGTCAATTAGTTTTAAAACCACTGTTTCATACATCTTTCAGTCTGAAAATAAATTTTAAAATTATCACAATAAGGTCACTTAATTACTACAACCCCATTTTGGTCCCTTTTTAAAATAAAATAGAAACTATTTAAAAATATATAAAAAAGAATACAAAATAAACTTTTTAAGGGAGTAGTTCTTTAGATTAAAATGTAAGGCCTTTATCTTTTTTTAAAATAATAAAATAATTTTTTTAAAAAAAATTATATAAAAAAACAAAGTTCTTTCTAAAAAAATAATAATAAACTAACTTTTTTGAAAATACAAGATAATAAACATCTCTTTTAAAATAAAACTCCTTTTCCAAAATTATCAAAAAAGCATAAAAAGAAAGGTAGCGAAATATTTAAACAAAAAAAGTAAAGAGCTTTCAAAACACAAGAAAAAAAGAAGTAATATTTTTAATAAAAAGCTTTAAAACAAAAAAGAAAATAATATTTCGAATAAAAAGCTTTAAAACAAAAAAAAAGAATAAGAAAACCCTTTCAAATTATCAAAAAATAAAATAAATAATAAAAGTTTTAAAACGCAAAAAGTCAAAAAAAATATTTTAAAAGCTTTAAAAAATAAAAAATCAAACCTTTTTAATTTATCAAAAAAACTCCTTGATATAAAAAGAATAAAAACAAACAAAAACCTCATTTCAAATTAACTCAAAAAATGCTTTTTTTAAATAATAAAAAATCTTTTCAAAAAAAAAATAAAACAGAACAAAGCCTATAAAAAATCGAGTTTTAAATCGTGCTTCTTTTCTTGTTTTGTTTTCATTAGCTTTAGTATTGAGTTGGCCTTAGGAATATGTTCTTCAAACCTTAGATAAAGACTTCTTTGTAACAAATTTTCTTCACAAAAAATTAGTAAAACATGCCTAATAAAATTTAAACCCTCAAATAGGAAAAATACTTAGACCTTTTTAGGATTAATAAATTTTAACTTATAATAAATAAAAATTTTCAGCAAACAAGTTTCTTTGTTTGTCAAAAAAGTAAAATTAAAGTAATGTGGTGTCTTACTAAACGGAAATGATGGGTTAGCGCCAGAAGTGTTGCCGGTGATTGGAGTTCATTTTCATATAGTAAGGCCATTAAAGTAAAATTAAACTTATGAACGGACAATAATTTAAGCTTTACATCGATTCGCAAAATCCGACTTTAAAACCTTTTGTAACCGACAAGGTACCAATTTTTGGGCGTCGTAGGGACGCTAACCGACTCTAGAACTCGTTTTTGAGTTTTCGCATACCAAAATCGTTGTTTTAATAAAATAGAAATGATTTTATTAAAATGACCCGTTTTTAGGTGATCCAATCACACCTCTAAAAAGATTGGTGGCGACTCCGTTGTTTTGGTTTTATAAAAAAATGTCAAGACCTCCTTAAAAAAGGGGTTGCGACAGCTTGGCGACTCCGCTGGGGAGATTTTTTGGTTTTTTACAAAAAGAGAGTCAGGCCACAAGTCGGTTACATCTTGTTTTAATGTCGGAATTTGTGAATTTAAGTAAAGTTTAACTTAATTGTCTGTTTATAAGTTTAATTTTATTTTACGCATTTAAGACTTAAATCCAAGCTCTAATCCCGAGCTTTGTCCCGATCATTTAAGTAGGGGAAAATGTTATTGCTCTCGTAGGAATATTGATTCTCCGTGTGGGCCTAGCGAGTACCTCTGGGGTCCACGCTCTATGTCCACGTGTGGATATTGATCATCCGTATGGGTATAGGAGTGGGTCCCCTTGAGTTGAACCTGATTCGTTTGAAGCCTATAATGGGTGAGAATCAGGGATCTTGCTACCCTTAGTAAGGGACAGTGAGGACAATTCGGGAACCCTTTTAGAACCTAACATGTGTGAGAGTTTAGAAGCCTACCTCATTAGAGCCATGTCTAAAACCCTAGGCTTTGATTTTTGTCAAATATATTTCGTAAGAATAGTCCGTGGAGACATGTCCAAAAGTGTTGGAATGCGCTGCCCAGTTACTATTTGTATAATGAAATTATTTTGGACCTTTTTGTTATTTTTTTTCGAAGTATTAATCATCTCATTCTCTTGCCTTGTTTTTTCATGTTTGCATCCTCATTCCATATCTATAAGGGGTTGATTCTCAAGACATTTGCTAGATTAGAAAACAACTCTTTCCATGGATAGGAGGTACCTAAAAAGGAGGAAGACAATGTGGATGTACGTCACTGGTTTAAGGTCAACCAGCGAGCACACGGGGATAGTTTGACAGTTGATCACAAGATAGAGACCTCCGAGTATGCCCATATAAGTGTCAAACAGAAAAGTGTACATGAGCTATGAGAGATATGAGGCCGTTTTGACTATGCAACAAAGCAATTGTTCCTTGATACTTACGGCGACATAGCATATATGCTACATGTAGAGGTGGATGAACCATTCCTCAAAGCATTGATTCAGTTCCGGAATCCTAGGTACTGTTGTTTTACTTTTAATAGTGAAGACGTGATGCCTACATTTGGGGAGTATTTTTCATTTTTCAACCTACGCAAGGTGAAGAAGGACCGCGTCTATGCTAAACCTCTTAAGAACAAGAATGCTCACTTGAGGCTTAAATCTTTTGCTGGCGTGGGGGATGGTTGGGTAAAAGGACTGATATATAAAAGAGGGGGCAGCTTTTCATTCCCTTGGTGGAGCATCCGAAACATAATTCCCACTCATCCAGATAAGGAAAAAAGAGTGGATCTCTTGGCTATAGCAATTTACAACTTGGTCATCTTTCCAAGGGTATTGGGCAGTATCGATGTGGCCATGCTAGATTTTTTTGAGCAGTTGAAAAGGGAAACCAACCCAGTACCAATTGTACTAGCAAAAACATTCATCTCTTTGAAAGTATGCCGAAAGCTGAAAGGTGTGCATTTCAGATGATATGCACCTTTGCTCCAGGTTTGGGCCCTTAGTCAATTCTGGAAGTGTTCAACCCTATCCTTGCCTAATATACACTCCATAAACTTTTCTCCACTTTGAGAATTTCTGGCAGAGAAGTGGTCGGTAGCTAAGAGGAATAAGTGGGTTGATATCTTCTAGGATCACCGTGATCAGGACATCGTATGGAGAGTTCCGTATGGGCCGACCAACGTGCTGTACAGGTGTGAGGATTATGATTTTTTGATGTTGTTAGGCCTATGGGGTGGAATTGGTTGTGCTTCCTTACTAGTTTCACGACAGTATGGCTCTCGACAGTTTGCCCCCTTCACCAAGGGTCTTAATTTATCAGAATTCGAATTTCAAGGAGAATTCAGGGAGAAGATCCAAACTATTAATGATTCATGGAAGCATTGCTACCTCATAGAAATTGAGTATGACAGTCATTGTATGTTCACCCCTGATTACGATGTATGAAGACATGTCAGTATGACAGGCTAAATCCTTGGAGGAACATCTGAAGGTGGTCCCGTTAGAAGCTGACATTCTGAGAGTCGAGTTGAAGAGGGCCAAGGCCGAGATTGAAGACATACAAAGCCAGCGCACGAAGGACTTAGAAGCATAAAGGAGAGACAGATTGGGTAGTGAAGCTATACAATGACCTAGAAGCAAAATTTGAGATTCAGAGGGTGGATTTTCTCAAATTTCAGGCCACAGTTCGAAATGCTGATTTAAGGAAGACTCTAGAGCAGTGGCAAGAAAGAAGTTGAAAAATATAAACGATTCCTAACGGATGAGAAAAAAAGAAGGAAGCATGTAGTTGGGAGTGAAAATAACAAGCGGACCCTCGAAAAAGAAAAAAAAAGTTACTACATGGAAGAGAAAGGCGCATGACAAAAAGGTTCGTTCTTTTGAGTTGTAGATGTTATGTGATGAGACAAATAAGAAGCTGAAGCAGAGCCAAGCATCTATTGTTGAGTTGCAAGCCAAGGTAGCATATCTGAATCATTCACTGCACAGGTTCTAGAATCATCATACTTATATCGAACTCCAGGCCAGTCTGAGTGAAAATGATACATTGAAGGAGCAAGTAGAAGCTATGGAAAGCATTATTCAGGAGTACAAGATGAAGATTCTGGTTCTCGAAGATATCAATGAAGGGGGCAATGACTATTGGTTTACTCGGCTTAGGGACAATGCCAGAGAGTTCCAAGAACAAGATAAATTCAACAAAAGCATCATGATCCAGATACAAGACGTGGCTAAGCATGTGAAGATGTTAGCTACTGAAGCTACGACTCTCTGCCGGTATGTCATGCCAGTTGGTGAGGTGGGACCAAGACTCATATGGCTGATAGAGGAAATGAAAGAATTAGGTAATTGGGCAGAAAGATATTTGTAAAAAATGAGGTGTTATTGTAAAAAAGATCCTTCCATCCAATAAAGAGTTCGTTCTTTGAGCAATTACTTTATGGAATCAATGGCCCTTTGTTTACATTCATGCATTTTTCCATTTCTTTGTTTGTTTTGCGTTAGATTAATACCATTGCATACATATACATAACATAAGATTTTAATCGAAATAATTCACCCAAACAAAAAATTCAAAATAGAAAGTCACAAATACGGTACCCGTTCCAAAGCTAGAGCAATGGACAAAAGTATTAAAGACAGAATGACATCTCTCGAAATCAACCACAAGAGTACTTAGGACAGGCTGGATAAGATTGAGAGTGACTTGAAACATGAGATTGAATTGGCGCACATGAAGACGGTTAGTCAGATTGCGGCCGTGTTTGGTTCAGAGACCCTGATGCCCAAGATAACCCAGAAGATGTTATCACTTTACCACAGTTTTCGGGGATTCACCCTGGATTACCAAGAGGGGCCTCCCCATTCAAGGCTAAATGCCCGCTCAACTTTGCATAATCTTTTGCTCGCGCACAAACTAAGCCAGTGGTCAATCCGGGGGTAGTGCATGATCATGAGGTCCCAGACCTTGATGAAATTGCTGATAAGGTCAACATGAACAAAAAACTTGAAGATCGCTGTGATAAGTTAGAGGAAATCGTTAGGAACTTCCAAGAAGGGAACACCCATAGAGGCATTGATGCTAGAGACCTGAGTCTGGTATCCAACTTGACAATTCCTCTGAAGTTCAAGACCCCTGACTTCAATAAATACGATGGGACTACATGTCCCAAGGTTCACCTGACCATGTATTGCCGCAGAATGTTGATGTACTTAGAAAATGAGAAACTTCTCATTCATTGCTTCCAGGACAGCTTGTCTGGGTCTGCTACCCGCTGGTACAATCAGTTAAGCCAAAAAGCATCCGAACCTGGAAGGATTTGTCAAGGGCGTTCGTGAATAGTACAAACATGTTGCTCATATGGTTCCAAACATGCTTGTTTTGCAAGGGATAGAACAAAGACATAATGAAACCTTCCCCTAATACGCACAGAGATGGTGGAATGTGGCCGCTCAAGTTCAGCCGCCATTACTGGAGAATGAGATAACACCCATGTTTGTGGACACCCTTAATGGTTCTTTCTATGATCGTATGATCAATCATGCGACGAAGAGTTTTACAGACATGTTAATGAACGGGGAACTGATTTTGGCAGCTGTTAAGAGCGAGAAGCTTGACGGATGAGAGATGAAGAAACCATTTAAGAAAAAAAGATAATGAAGTCAGTATGACAGGTGTTTAAAACCCTAATTTTTTAAAAGGGGTAGTCCTTAATAAGCCTGTTACCCAGAATACTAATCGTGTGGCTTCAAATCTGCCAAAAGATGAACGAAAATAACAAGGAAATAAGAAGCCGTATTTTCCTCCTATCCCAATGACGTATACTGAGTTATTCTCTTTTGATTGTGGTATCATAGCTATGTATGAGTTGAGTAGGGTTGAGGAGCAGGTGGCTTTATAGGAGGCGGTTGTGGATTATGTTTTAGCCGATGCAAGGCCTTGGTGCATAGGTGGTTATTTTAATACGGTTCGATGGTTGTCAGAAAGGATAGGGTATTGCTCTAGGCCTTTGGAGATGGAAAAGTTTTTTTTCGTTCATTGATGATGCTGGTTTAATTGATGTGCCGCTTAGTGGGAAGTGTTTTACATGGTTTGGCTCGAGGAATTGATATAGAAGGATTGATCAGTTCCCGATTTTGTCGAGTTGGCTGGATCGCTTTCAGACAATTCAATATATAAGTTTACATTACTTAACTTCGGATCATTCTCCTTTATTGCTTATTAGTAATAATTGTGATGGGGGCTTGGCCTTTCGGTTTTTAAACTGTTGGCTAGATTGTGCAGAAAATATAAGTTGTTTTACACAGGAGTGGTTGCGGCTATCGGAGGTGGAAATTGGTAGTGATTGTATCCTAGTAAAGTTGCGTCATCTAAAGAAGTTTTTGAGGTCTTAGAACCAGTCTATTTTTGGTGATTTGGACAAGACAATTGAGTCGTTGCAGTTGGATGTTGAGGAGGTTGACGTGTCTGTGACGCAAGGAATGTGTCCAAGGAATTATTAGCGAATCGTCGTGAGTGGTTGCAGGCTTTGTGGTAGGCAATTAGACATAAGAAGTTAGTTTGGAGGCAAAAATCTCGGTCTTCTTGGTTGAGATTGGGTGATCGAAACACAACATATTTTTATAAAGAAGCAAAATTCTGTGCCGTACAAAATCATATTTTGGGGTTGTCGATTAATGGTCATTGGGAATCAGATGCAAGTCAGCTTCAAGGCTATGTGGTACGTGAGTTTCGAAAGCATTTTGCCATGGTTCCTTAGTTGGCCAAGTGGTCGGTGTTAAGCAACTTTAAGCTCATCTCGATTGATGAGGTTAACGTGTTGGGGCTTCCTTTCTTCTAAGAGAAAGTAATGCTTAATGTGATGAATTATGATGGGTCTAGATCGTAGGGTTCGGATGGCTTTAGCTTTGATTTCTTTAAGAAGTGTTGGGATTTTGTAAAAGAAGATGTGCTTGGATTTGTAAATCGCTTTTATGTTGCAGGTCATTTGTCGAGGGGTTTAAATTATTCTTTTTTAGTTTTAATTCCTAAGAAAGAGGTGTTGTTGACTTTAGCCGATTATCGGCCAATTAGTTTGTTGAATTCAGTGTATAAGGTGTTGGCTAAGCTTTTGGCGAGACGTTTGCAACGTGTGTTGGGGACGGTTATTAGTGATACACAGTCTATTTTTATCAAAGGGAGGCAGATTGTTGATGGAGTGCTTCTTGCTAACGAAGTAATTCACTCTTTGCGGAGGGGACGTTTGACGTCTAAAGAGTTTATTTTAAAGTTTGACTTTGCAAAGGCCTATAATTGTGTCTGATGGTCGTTCTTAAATGATGTTATGGCTCGGATGGGTTTTGATTCGGTTTGGCGTGGCTGGATTCAAGAATACATTAGTACAACAAAGATGTCAATTCTTTTTAATGGCTCGACTACTAAAGAATTTGGAGTTGGTCGTGGGTTGGGACAAGGGGATCCGTTTTGTTGGAGTTGATTGTGGCTGAAGCTCTCCATGTTTTGTTGGACAATGCGACGAGTGGTGGGGTGTTTAATGGCATTGTGGTAGCAGAGGGTGTTGTTTTGTCACATCTTTAGTTTGCGGATGATACGGTATTGTTTTTTAAGGCTTTGGTTGATGTGGCAAGAAGCATTCAGCATATAATGAATTGTTTTGATGTATGTTCTGGGTTAAAGATCAATTTTCATAAATCATCCTTGTACGCGTTTGGCGATGCAAAGGAGTTACTTGGGGAAGTTGTTGCGGTGTTTAACTGTGATACAAGGGAGTTTCCATTTCTCTATTTAGGATTGTCATTGGGTGTGAATCTGAAAGTAAAGCAATATAGGATCCGGTGATTGCCAGATTTCGCCTTAAATTGGCTGGTTGGAAGCGCTCATCTCTTTTGTTGCTACTTGGGTTGTGTTGGTCAATTCAGTTTTATCATCCTTACCAATGTATTATATGGGTTTGTTTGAGGTGTTGAATGGGGTGATTGCGATGATTGATCGAATTCGTTGGCAATTTCTTTGGGGTGGCGTTGAGCTGCGACAGAAGTTGAGTAGAGTTAGTTAGGATGTAGTCTGCCGGTACCGACATTTTGGTAGGTTGGGAGTTGTGAATTTGAGGAACTGGAATAAGGCATTGTTATCTCGTTGGGTTTTACGTTATGCAACAGATACATCCTCCTTGTGGCAATTCGTGATCACGGCTAAGTATGGCGTGGGGTTCCCTCTTGGCAATTGAATACTCATGGTGCGTAACATATGTCACATGTTTGGAGGAGTATCGTTGCTATGTCGTGTAGTAGTGAGGTTGGACCTTTCTTGGATATTTCAGGTTTTGTTTGGCAAATTGGTTCAGAGGAATTGGTCATAATTTGGTTGGATCCTTGGTGCGTTGAAGAACCGTTAAAGGTTGTGTTCCCACGATTGTATTCCTTTGCGAAAAATAAGTTAGCCTTGGTTAGGGACTATACGGTGCTGGGTTATTTCGGGTTGTGGCAGTCGTTCTTTCGACGTTCCTTGCGCTTGTTTGAGGTGAGGATGCTCAAGGAATTGTGGTCGTTGGTGCTTCTGGTGGTGTTGCGTGAAGGGGTGCATGATTCTTTTTTTTTTGGAAGCCAGACCCGAGGGGTTGCTTCTCAGTGAAGGCCTTGACCGAGCAGCTTCTCCTGCAGGCTATTGGGGATGACTCGACCGGGACGTGCTTTGTTTGGAAGGTGTTGGTGCCACCGAAGGTCCAATTTTTTTATAGTTTGTTTGTCTTGATCATCTACCCATGTTAGCGTTCTTGCGTAGTCGGGATGTTCCTCTTTAGGAAGGGCGGGGGTCGTGTATGTGGGGTGGTGGGACTTGATGAGATGGATCGTATTTTTTTTTCGTGTTCGGTGATTCGTGTTGTGTGGATGTGGTTTGTAGGATGGTGGGTTGTATGTTTACCTTTACCAGGATCACTAAGGGAGTTAATGTGTCCGAATATGCATGGTTTGTTCATGGGTGAGGTTAGGCAGTGGTGGCTCTCGTGTGTTGGGGCCATTCTCTGGTCACTTTGGCTAGCACGAAATGAGCTGATGTTTAATTTGAAATGGATAACGATGGAAGAGGTTTTTTTTTTGTAAAACTTTAGGCATTTTGTTGGGTAAGAGTTTCTCATGAGGCTCATTTGATTGATAAAGCACAGTGGTGGAGTTGTCCTCATTTGTGTTCCCAATCATCCGGGTTGTGCGCGGGCAAATATTAGTTGGTGTCTGCAACTTCTGGGTTGTTTAAAGTTTAATGTGGATGGTTCAGTTTGTAGGAAACTTGGTTCGGCTGGTTATGGGGGGTGTTGCGTGATGAGGCTGGTAAGATCTTGGCGGTTGTCTCCGGTCATTTGGGGATTATGGAGTCAAATGATGCTGAGGTCCGGGCTATTGAGTTTGCCTTGTTGTTGTTTGCTCGGTCACGTTGGGCGGTGGGTGCGAGGTTGGTTGTTGAGTCTGATTCACAGGTTTCTTTGGGTTGGGTATCGTGTGTGGCTCAACGTTCGTGGCAGCTTTGAGAGGTGTTTGTTAGTATTGATTCTATTTGTTCTTCGTTGTGTGAGGTTTGTTTTGCGCATGTGCTTCGTGAGGCGAATGGAATTACGGATGCTTTAGCTAAGGAAGGGATGGGTCGGGTCTCGGTGTTCCAAGCTCTTTTGTAAGTGGTTGGGTTGGTTGTTTTTTGTTTCGGGGTTGTAGGTGTACTCTTTTTCCTCCACTTAGGTTTAGGGGTTTTTTTAACGAGGCGCCCGTTACCTTTCCTTGTATGATTTTGCACCTAATAAAATCATATGTATTGAGAAAAAAATTGAATGTAGGGTAATCTCATGACTTGTGGTATAACTATATATATTTATGTATACCTTGTTAAGTGGCGATTATTAGTGCATGAATTATGTTAATTGCTCCAATTGTTTTTGCTTATTTTAAGACTAGTCTACTTGTGTTTATATTTTTCATGCAGTGTAGTCAAATAGTTGTGCGCCGCTTAGTTTTGTAAATGTCAATTTTTAGAATTCTTTTTTGTTCGCATGTTGATTAGATTTCATGCTCAAGTAGAGCAGTGACAACTTCGGAGGAGTTTCCAACATTGCCAATTCATAGTACAATACCTTTAATCTTTTAGTGGAAGTGTATTCTTAGGATACTTATTGATTTATGGTATGTAAACTACTATTAACATACTTAGTTTATATTTTATT
Organism: Hibiscus mutabilis; assembly: GCA_019671005.1. Classification (NCBI taxonomy): domain Eukaryota; kingdom Viridiplantae; phylum Streptophyta; class Magnoliopsida; order Malvales; family Malvaceae; genus Hibiscus; species Hibiscus mutabilis. The sequence goes on along the minus strand of CM033726.1, from coordinate 42,548,727 downwards.
TTAAATACCGGAGCTTCATCTTTTGTAATGTCTATTTTAAATTTGAGTTGATTTTGGGTTTTACCCTTTAAAAAAATATGATCGTTTAAAAATATATTTATAAAATACATGTCATTTCAATAATCCAAATGTAACACTTTCAGATCCATTAGTTATTTTAATTTAGTTTAGGTTGTTACACCCCAATTATGAGTAGATAAAGGATTGGACCTTTATGGCCTCAAGCGATAATTATCACTTTCCTTCACCATCATTGGCCCCACAATAGAAGTTAAATGATTATCTACCTAGCGCAAGAATTACTAAACGGTCGATGGTATGAAATTACTACGTAACCATTCTAAGAATTCTCATATTGATGGTCGCTAAAGATTATTGATGTGCTTAATCAGCATATAAACTCCTCAACTCCACTCAAATCAGATTCAAGATCTTCTTCAATTCTTAAGCCATTAACCTTCGAATCTCTGAGTCATGCAAGAGAGCTTAGCAACCCATAAGATTGAAGTTAACTCAAGATGAAAATAGATGAAGCACAACCATTAGAGAAAGATAAATAAAACTAAACAAAGTATTAGCTTGAATGAAGGTTGAAACAATCCAAAACAATTAAGAAACCAAAGTAAAACTAAAACCCTAATAATGTCAGCCTCCCTTAACAAATGCTCTAAACGAGGCTTATAAAATGTTATTCGTGAGCTAGGGCTTCGAATACAATAATGTCCTTAGTACAAAGACAAAATAAAAACAAACATTTAATTTTTGGTTGCTCGTTGCAACATGTTGGACTCTCGCCATAACTAATTTTGGAAGGAAGTATTGGCTTGATTTATCAGCTTGTTTGTTCGTCATTCGATCCTCTACTGAAGCTGATTGGTCTAGTCCTACTCCTCTTCGATCTGTGACCTCCCAAATCATCTCCCAGCTTGATCCTTCACCTTAATATGAGCATAAAAGAACTTATTAAGACAAGGATCATGAAAAATCAAAACAGAATTAAATAACTGAAAATGTGACATAAGGTTAGAAAAATTCAAAAACACTAATTATTATTCCCTCCATCCCTAAAATTGTATCCCTTGTTGGTTTTCACGTAGTTTTGGAAACAAAAAGTTTGTATAAGAGATATGTTGTAAAGTAAGTAAAATGACAATTTTATCATTGAAAAGTTAAAATTTGTTTTATTGGAAAACTAAAAAGAGGGTAGAAAAGAAAATGTATTTAGTAAAAGTTGTTAACTTTTTCAAAGGGACAATTTAGGTGGGACAATTTTGAAACACAAAAGGGACAAATTTTATGGGACAGCGGAAGTATATACAAAAAATGCAAAACGCTTAGAAACTAGGCTTAAATGAAAAATAGGAACTCATAGAATACCTATTTTGCCCTTTAAGTGCCTAAAGTATTTTTTTTTTGTAAAAATAGGTGCCCAAAGTTTCAACCGTTATAATTTTAGGTGCCTAAAGTTTACAATGTTGCAATTTTAGACACACGGCATGTTTATTTTATTTTTTCAAAATTAAAAAGGTAAAACAATTTTTTATAAAAAAATCAATTTTTTTATAAAATCTCAAAATTTTGCAATTTTACAAAACAGACTCCAAATCCCTAAAAATTCCCAAACCCAAACCCCCAAATCGTCGCCGCTTCTGTCACCGATAGCTGCACCTGAGCATACCTCTTTGGTAGCCGGACCTAGGCGGTCATTTCTCTCAACATGGCGTCGTCGAAAACGGCGTGCCAACTGAACGTCAATTTCGCGTTCGACGTTCGGTTGGCACACTGTTTTCCGTTTCCGACGACGCCGTGTTGGGGGAAATGACCACCTGGTCCGGCGACCAAAGGAGTTTGCTCAGGCGCGGCGATCGACGGTAGAAGCGACGACGATTTTGGGGTTTGGGTTTAGGAATCTTTAGGGATTTGGGGACTGATTTGTAAAAAATTACAAAACTTTGGGATTTTATGAGAAATGAAAATTTTAGGTTTTTTCTTAAATTCTTTTTTAAAAATTTAAATTAGTGCCACGTGTCAAGCATTGATTGGTTTAAAACTTTTTTAACACCCCTTAACAGTCATACACCTAAAATTATAACGGTTGAAACTTTGAGCACCTATTTTTACAAAAAAATACTTTAAGCACCTAAAGTTCAAAAGAAGTATACTTTGAGAATCTATTTTTTATTTAAGCCTAAAAACTTTGCTGAATATGAGCTAATTCAGGCCTAGAAGTGTACAAAATATCCTCTCATCATCATGACACTAAAATAATGTATTATCGAAGTATATTATCACAAATAATATATTATTTCAACTAATATTTGGACAAATTTTTTAATCGAATGAAAGTCTATATAATATCCAATAAACGAAAATGATAATATGAGTCAAAGAATAATAACGAATTAATACTTACTTTAGTTCTATCACTTCCGTAGAATTTCGATTATTTCACACCTCAAATATCTACGAAGTCATAAATTCAAAATGAAAATTGTGAAACGTTCTCATTGTTTAATGCATGCATTTCACCAATAAAATTTACAATTTATAAACACACTAGTGGCAAACGGGTGGGCCGAGTGTGGATACCTCCTCCCCATACCTATACTCACCTAAAATTTTTATATCCACCACCTACGACGGGTACAATTTTTAAATTCACACCCGCCCATGCGTGTAAATTCTCAAATCCACCCCCACGCCCACTACCCAACTGAATACCCATTATCTACCTCGTACCCGCTTATACCCGTTCATACTCGCCTAGCAAAAATCTACTAATATCGAATTATGTAAAAAAAATCATAGAATTTTGTAAAGAATAGTGAAACTTCCCATACTTTATTGATTGATCAAATGCTTATATATAATACATTTACATCGGTATAAATTTTATTACAACTAACTAACTATAACTAACTTAACTAAAGCACATTTAGAATGATATAATTCTACTTAACTACAGCTAACTAATTAACTGTGGACAAAAAGTATATTTACACCGGTATAAATTCTACGTAACTTAACTAAAGCATATTTGGTTAAATTATAAGGTAAATCCTTTAAAATCTTAGAGTTTACAGAATAGTCTGTGAACTTATTCTTAAATTCATAATGGTCTAAAATCCACATGGCGAGTAGTTAGTGGGCGGGCGGATGCGGGCGGATATGGTGTGGGTAAGGTCTCAAATCCATCACCTACCCACTACCCACAGTGGTTTGACTTTTTACACTCACACCCGCCCACTACCCACCAAACTCTTACCCATCCCCGCCCCAACTGAGGCGGGTGCTGTGCGAAATCCGCAAAATTGTACTCGTCTGCCATCCCTACACACTACCACTAGATTCGAAACATGTAACGCCCACGACCCAGATGTCACATTTGGGCCTCACGCCTGAAACCCAACCAAACAAATTTGACCTAGTTTAGCCCAAACCACAAATCCATTATGAAAATCCATTTATTTACAACCCAATAAAACATAATAAATATTAAAAAATATATACAATTAGCTCCTTTTTAAAATTACATTGTAAACCTTTAACTCAATCATTTTGAAATCCAAATACAATTTACAATATAAAATAGGTTCCTATGAATACATAGCCCAAGGACATAAATATTGTACTCTGAAGAGACGAGGCACTGGAATCCTTCTCTGATGGTGCTCCTCCAAGAATGAGCCAAACCTACTAACCTGCGAACGGAAACAACGATTCCAAACGCTGAGCTAACAAAGCTCAGTGGATACACCGCCACTCAACCATGCTTTATGCAAATCATAAATAAAGCAATGCAGCATGAATGACATCATGTCAAGATAACAATGGCGCTACCATAACCGCCTAAACAAATAGCATTGTGATTGTATGATCATGCACCCAGCTCGTACAAGTACCTCTTATGTTTACCTAGCATCACACAGATAACACCAACGACAATAAGTGAGGTCCGCGTGCACAAAGCATCGAAATCCTATACTTGAGTGAGGCCCACATCCACAAAGCATCGGGATTCCACACTTCGAGTAAGGTTTGCGTCCACAAAGCATCAGGATCCTATACTCTGAGCAAGGCCCGCGTCCACAAAGCATCGGGATCTTATACTCAAGGGGATGAGGCCCGCGTCCACATAGGATCGGGATCCTACATCCATGCTCGGGATCTCTCATCAAGCATCTTCGAATGAGGCCCACGCCCACAAAGCATCAGGATCCTACTTCGAGAGTCTTCAAGGTGTTGCAACACACTTAGGGTATCCAAATCCCAACAACAAGGGATGACTCGACTATCTAGGCGTCCCATCAGCACACAACAAGGACCCTAGCCACCACACAACCTCGACCTCAACACAAGGGTCTTACCGCACACAGCTCTAACACACTTACCATCGCCCTATGGTTTCTATCAATTATTATACCACCTATTGAGCTTATCTATATATTAGTATGTTATGAAGGTACACATTAGCCATTCTCATTCATTCATCTTATTATTCACTAAGACTTAGCCTTATAGATGCCCCTTCTGTACACAACACGGGCCCAGATTACCACACAACATCAATCGATCCACCTAGGATCCCTATGGGTTACCACCTCACAAAGCTTACCCAATATAAAGAGTTATTAGCCATTTATTTCATACATGGGGTTTAAAAATCCATTTCTCAGTTTTAATATTCATTTTAAACCTTAACAGACCCCCAGGGCCCTTTACCTCGAATTATAGAACCCCCAAATATAAACTTAACTTTCTTGGGCAAAATGCCCAGCGAGTACCGATACTCCTATATGGGTATCGGTACGCCCCTATAGGTACCGGTACTCCCCCGTGAGTACCGATACTCAATTTAGACTCGAAAGGTCTGGTACAACAATTCGTACCGATACGCTAAACCCTCGTATCGATACTCAATTTAGGTTCAAAAGAACTGAACCCTCACGCCGTACCGATACACTCCATCCCATATCGGTACTCACTATTGGTACTGGGATCACCCTGTACCGATCCAAGCCCGTACCGGTACTCATATCTTCACGTACTGACACGCTGAGCCTCTCCCATGCAATGTAACAGTGCGTAATGATACGCCCCATGCGTACCGGTAAGTGAAAGTGTTACTGGAATTCTTGACTTGCAAGGGGTACCGATACACGGGAGGCATACCGGTACACCCCTCACAACGCTTCCCCCTTTACACTAAGGCGTTCCGATACGTTATCCCCTGTATCGGTACGCAAGCCCAATTTTCAAACTCTAGGTGCGGGTTTCACCTAGGAACCCTATTTAACCCCCATGGTTAAACCCCAAACCATTCATACAAGTTATGATAATAGTATTAGATGGATTACTACCGATTTTAGGCCATAGCAACTTCAAATACACATTTTACCATTAAAGGGGATCAACTAAAGCTTGTCAAACCATAAACACTCAAATCATGCACAAGGCCTAACTTTTGATTTCTAGGAAACTATAGGAGTTAGTAGTGTACTAATCTTTAATTAAAGCTGATGAAGAGGCCTTCAAGAACCCATTCCCGTTCTTCCTCTTCAGCCCAACAAAAACATCTCACCCCACCATTCCAAATGAATCTTCCCTTGGATAAAGATGCTGAACAAACTTCTCTTCTTAACCCAAACGAGATTCTTACTCAAGCTCTCAAAGATTTGATCTTGAACTTTGGGCTCTTGGTAAAGAAATGAGTATAGAAAGGAAAGAGGGAAAAACAAAAGGACCAAGATGACCTCATGAGGTTAAACACCACCAGCCCCCTTGTCATCCATTTATGAAATTTCCATATTACCCCTCATAACTCTCATCCTAAACCAAGCCCAATTCTAACTAAGTAAGCCCAACAACAATGGCAAGCCCAAAAAGGCTCCCAAAAGCCCAACACTCGGTCCAAAGGCAAAGCCCATGCCTCAGGTCAAATTGACTCTTGGATCCAAAATCTGTTTCGTTACAACTCTGCCCTCCTAAAAGAAAATTTCATCCTCAAAATTTAGACAATGGAAGAAGAGCAACTGCCAACGCTCCAACCAACCTCTCGTTGACAATTGTCTATGCGGCTCCTAGGTTCACCAAAAACCTTCCTAACCAAAACTCTCAACACAAATTTTCCACTTTCTACAAGCCCCCTCTACAAAACATTCCCAACATTCAAAATGACACTCATATTAACCTCGAGACGGATCAAGCAACGATAATCTTAACAACATCATCTAGCATCGGTACTCTAAACTCACTTCGGATGAGTCACTACTAGGTGAATGAACCTTTCTACCAACACTAGCATTTCCAAGGTCTTGAACTCAACCCTCATCTGCATCCATAACGCGACACTTCTTCAAGGTATACAACAACAAACTTTCTCCTAAATAGTCACCATAACCCACGTGTTTAGGAATAACAAACCTTATCAATCATGTTCTATCATCCATCTAACTTGAAAATACAACATTCTTTCACAACTCGGTTAACTAATGCAAAACTTAAAACATCTTTTACCTAAACCCACTACGACATAAGCAGATACGAATCCACGATCAAGCAATTCTACTAGCCAAGCCACTTCGATTCTAAAAGAAAATTGTTACTACAGCCAAGCTCTAGTAGGGATCAAACCACCATACTATCCTCAAGGGTCCGAACACTCTCTTCCACTCCCAACCACCAAATTCTGACAAGCGTTGGTGCTAAAACTTTAGCAAATCCTTCAAGATTTCTATTGATTCTCCCATCACAACTTATTACAACACAAGAACCCGATTCCACACAACTTTAACCAAAACCCACATTTCTCCGAAGCCATTGGGAACATATTTACACTGCAACTATGCATGAAAACAATCCATCTCAAACCAAATAAGCAACCCTCTATTCATCGAACTTAAGATTACTCTGACGCATTTGTAAGTACAAAGCACTCTTAGACTTTCCCTTAGAGTTCAACATTGTATCAAACCCTAAAATTTAACACTAATTCTCCTTAACCTTCAACTTATGAGACCAACATCCTGAACGATCTTACAGGAATCTCAAAACTCTTCAATATTAACAAGATCATCAGCCCTGAAAACAAATGCTGACCTCTCATTGTTATACGTCGACCTACTACAGCTAACACCATTATATCTCGCTATACCAACATAAGCACGTCCCAAGGTGAACCACTTGGCGACATCGCTCGCACCCCCTCCTCTACCAAGGAGTCCTCACACAAGAGGTTCGGTGGATGTTAGACCACGAGGTGATGAACACTTAATACCAAACTCAACACATCCCTAATCATGGGTACTACTCCACAACCAAGGGGTTATCCCGCTCAACTCTCGAAGAGCACCTCGATAACCACTTGCACGTCTACCGCTCTAAACCGCAGACTCTCACCCTTGCGTCAACAACGCGAACTAAGAATGTCTTGCAACCTACAAGGTTCTCTTCAACTAGCATCACATGAGCACAACACAAAAGCTGAAGGGATAGGATTTCATTGCGCATGATACCGAAAAACTAGTTTATTCTAAACCTCAACTTAAGGTTCTTGCTTGGAAACCAAGGCACCCCTCGCACTCACGTGACCAACTCGTACCAAGGGTAGGTCTAACAAGTCCATAGGGACTGCCACTCTAAACCATACGCACCACCCACGTTAGAACCTTTACTTACCAATCCATTAATTTACCAAGCCAATGACAAACTCGAGGAAACTTATCACAGAATCCCACTCAATAAAATCTCTGCCAAGGTAAGAACAAGAAATCAAACTGCCATCAAGAAACTGAAAACCACAATGAGATGAGACCATTTAACACACTTTCGGTAAAAAGCTTGTCATTTCTGGCATGATCAACATATTGTTTAACAAAAGCTCGTAAGATGACTCTAACTGTATATCTCACCTGACCTCCACCCTGATACTTCGACAATGACCCAACACCACTTCTCGAAGAACCTTGACTATGCCCAGAAGAAGTCAACCTCAAAGACTAAACCAACAAATACTCATCCACAATTGAGCAGTCCTTTGCCACGTGACCCGATGTCTGGCACTCATAGCAAATTTTTCAAGCAAGAAACATACCTCAAGGTGATGTCAACCACAAGGTTCACGAACCGACAAAAGACGCCAGGGCCGAAGCATCAACACCCTCCGTTATAGAAGAAATCGATAAGCCCCATACAACACCCTCAATTTAGATTTCTAACCAACCCTCAACTGATCTAAAGCAACTCATTTTTGATTCGCTCATAGCACAAACTCTCCCCTCTTCAGGGTCTGAGAAGAATCTTATGATGTTTTAATTCCCCAAAACATGGTCTACAGAATCCTCAACTGACTCAATGTTGGCTCTAAAGTCATTTGAGTTCTTCGTACTAACGACTGGCTCAGAGAATATCCCGGGTAAAACTGTTGTCCCGTGCATCAAAATGTCAACTTGAATCCACATCTAACCTCAACCACCTTTACTCTTCGATAGCAACAACCTTTGGGCATAATAGCTCAACCGTAGAAAAATCTTACTCATACCTAACACTGCTTGACACCTTAAACTGACTGTAAGAACTGATCCCTCATTCTTTTCACAAAAGCTTTACTGACATACCTTTTCTTGACTCACCCAAGAAAACATCCCATGTTGAGAGAACAGGCTATGGTCCTAACCCTACGGTCTCTCACCATTCATATGCATTGACCTTAAGAAAAGAATATACGGTCAGGATTCCCTTAAGACTATTCCACGTCGTCCTTCAATCCATCTAAGTGTTTCTTAATCATCAATTCGATTTATCAGGTCATCATTTCATAACCCCTTTACCATACTTAAATTCGTAACAATAATGCTCCTCCCATTAAAGGAGCATGGCTCCCTTCACAACTCTCCTTGGTTAATATCGCACCGTCAACCCAACTGGTCCGAACAACATTCAGAAGATGGTAGTTTGTCTTTTCCATTACCTTGGGTTTGGTTCCCCCGAAGCCTCGAAGCTTCAAACACTACACCTGTCATCTCAGCTGGCCCATGACCAAACAACAACCGGTGGCCAAGATCATATCAATTCATTTAGGAGACAACTCATTGTATCTGTCGACCACGTATTCTCAAGCCTTACTCAAGCATCGTCTCACGCAAAACCCACGATGTCCTTCTGGCCACTACTATAAACAACCGCAGCAAGCATACCTTGCTCGAGCTCTCAGGGCATTCAGCTTACTAAGACCGTACTTGGGACCTCACAACCATTATGTACCTCTCCACATTAGACGAAAATGCATATCTGTCAAGCGGGCTACATCCCCATCACATGGTACCCACCATTAAGGCTCACTGATCGACACTCTACCATTGGTCCATCAAAAGCAAGTCCTCTCATCCGTTCTATAAAGGCCGTCGACCCACACGTAGAAACTCACCACTGGATGTTCTTACTATGAACTCAAGGCTTTAAGGTAACTTACAGCACATATCCACAATTACTTCTCAAGTGATAGGAGGAGGGCACACCCTCAACTCCTCCATTCCTTCATAAGCCCTAGCTTAACATCTGAGATAACAACTCCGATCTCAGAATCATCCTCAAAGGAAGCAGCCATTAGCACGGCCCTCTCGACCGGGATCCAACCTATCTTAATGTCACAAACAGTGACACACGCGAACACAGGGCACACCATCTAGATTCCAATCTTGAAGAGTGCAACTTAGACACACGGGCTCGTATCTGCTAGACACCTATTCTCGACTCCTAACCACCCTGAGGTTTTCCTAAAACTGGCTAAACCTAGGCTCTGATACCACTAAATGTAACACAATCAACCCAAATGTCACATTTGGGCCTCACGCCTAAAACCCAACCAAACAAATTTGACCTTGTTTGGCCCAAATCACAAACGCATTATGAAAATCCATTTATTTACAACCCAATAAAACATAATAAATATTCAAAAACATATACAATGGAGCTCATTTTTAAAATTACATTGTAAACCTTTGACTTGATCGTTTGGAAATCCAAATATAATTTACAAAATAAAATAGGTTCCTACGAATACATAGCCCAAGGACCTAAATACTGTACTCTGAAGAGACGAGGTGCTTGAATCCTTCTCTGATGGTGTTCCTCCAAGAACGAGCCAAACTTACTAACCTGCGAACGAAAACAACGATTCTAAATGCTAAGCTAACAAAGCTCAGTGGATACTCCACCACTCAACCATGCTTCATGGAAATCATAAATAAAGCAATGCAACATGAATGACATCATGGCAAGATAACAATGACGCTACCATAACCGCCTAAACACATAGCATTGTGAATGTATGATCACTCACACAACTCGTACAAGTACCTCTTACGTTTACCTAGCATCACACAGATAACAACAATGACGATAAGTGAGGTCCACGTCCACAATGCATCAGAATCCTACACTTGAGTGAGGCCCTCGTCCACAAAGCATCAGAATCCTACACTTGAGTGAGGCCCGCGTCCACAAAGCTTTGGGATCCTACACTGCGAGTAAGGACCGCGTCAGCAAAGCATCAGGATCCTATACTCTGAGCAAGGCACGTGTCCACAAAGCATCAAGATCCTATACTCAAGGGGATGAAGCCCGCGTCCACATAGCATCAGGATCCTACATTCAGGAGTCTTCAAGGTGTTGCAACACACTTAGGGTATCCAAATCCCAAAAAAATGGATGACTCAATTATCTAGGCGTCCCATCAGCACACAACAAGGACCCTAGCCACCACACATCATCGACCTCGACATAAGGGTCTTACCGTACATAGCTCTAACACACTTACCATCGCCCTACGGTTTCTATCAATTATTAAACCACCTTATTTAGCTTATCTATTTATTAGTATGTTATGAAGGTATACATTAGGGCTTCTCATTAATTTATCTTATTATTCACTAAGACATAGCCTAATAGGCACCACTTCCGCACATAGTACGGGCCCAAATTACCACACAACGTCAATCAATCCACCTAGGATCCCAATGGGCTACCACCTTACACAACTTACCCAATATAATGAGTCATTAGCCATTTATTTCATACACTGGGTTTAAATCTCCATTTCTCAGTTTTAATATTTATTTTACACCTTAACAGACCCATAGGGCCCTTTACCTCGAATTATAGAACCCCCAAACATAAACTCAACTTTCTTGGACAAAATGCCCAACGAGTACCGATACTCCTATATGGGTATCGGTATGCCCCTATAGGTACTGGTACTCCCCCATGAGTACTGATACTCAATTTAGACTCGAAAGGCCCAGTACAACAATCTGTACCGATACGCTAAACCTCTGAATCGATACTTAATTTAGGTTCGAAAGAACTGAACCCTCCCGCTGTACCGATACGCTCCATCCCGTATCGGTACTCACTATCGGTACTGAGATCTCCCCGTACCGATCCAAGCTCGTACCGGTACTCCTACCTTTGCATATCGGTACACTGAGCCTCTCACAGGCAATGTAACAATGCGTACCAATATACCCCATGCGTACCAGTACGTGAAAGCGTTACTGGAATTCTTGACCTGCAAGAGGTGCCGATACATGGGGAGGCGTACCAGTACACCCCTCACAACCCTTCCCCCCTTTACACTAAGGCTGTAATATCCCAAATTTTGGCTAGTGACTAAATTGTAAATTTTGAAAGTGTAGCGGGTTAAAGTACAAACTCTGGAAAGGTTTGGGGATTAAAGTGTAAATTTCCCCAACAAGTAATTCTATTCAGTATAAGAGTGAATCGGATCGAAATAGGTACCTTGATATCGGTTTTAAGAATTAAGATGCAGAAAAAGGTACCGAATTTGGATCGAATAAAATTGTTAAGCGTGCTCATGCCAGAGAAATACAAGGATGGGTGACCTTCGGGAAGGCCCCATAAAAGTGTTTCTGATTGATAATTTGGACTTAGAAAGAGTAAAGAATATTCGTATGGGTTTACAATAAAGGATTTCTAAGAGAAATTCTACTCTTTGAAGATTTTCGATAATTATTGGGATAATAAACTGAGTTAAGAAAATTCAGTCTAAGACTTTAGGAAAAGGAAATTTTTTATAAGATGATAGTGTTCATTTTCCGAATATGGAAATATGGAATTTTTGGAATAAACTCGATATCTCGATAAAGGTGAAATCGCAGTAAAAGTATTTTATGAATATCTGGAAATCGGATCGAACTAAAATTTTAGAGGTTGATCCAAAAGCCATGCAAAAGTCATAAAATACTAATTGGAGGGCAAATTGGTCATTTTGCCCCGATGGCATTTTTGAAATATTTAAAAAGTTACAAGGACAATTTTGGAAGAATAAAATGGAAGAATAAATCTTGGCACTTGATTAATGATAAGATCAATCTCAACCGTTGGATTAAAAAGGCATTTTAGTAATTTCACTATCTAAATGAATTTAAAATTCATTTATACAAGACAAGAGGCGGAATTGGATGAAAAACAGAAAGGATGAAGAATTCAAAATTTTGAAATATGAGGGGGAGAAAGACAGAAAAATGGAGAAAATTTTTCCAAGTTCGATTCAAGCCTCGAAACTCGATTTTCAGGTAATATTTTCAATTGCAAAGTTGTTCTACTCTTCAAGCTCTATCTTTTGGTGTAAATAATTCATGGAAAACATGCTTGATTGATGAGAATTTTACATGATTAGAAATTAGGGTTTAAGGAAAAAGTTTGGGGCTTTTGGAATTTTATGATTTCATGATGAAATTCAAGTTGAAATCAAGCTAGCATAATGTTAAAATCATGTTATTTAGTTGAGATTTAAACCCTACATATTTTAGTTTGTATGAAGATGATTAGGGTTTATGGATTCAAGTTTAATTTAGGGCTTGTGATGTTGAATTAATGGTCTAGTAAGCATGAATTGTTATTTGGAAGCAAGACCCTAAGTTAAAGGTATAGGGACCATTCCAAAAATTCTAAAAGTTAGGGGACTAATATGATTTTTTATGATTTTGAAGTGTATTTATGTTATTATTGAAGTTGGAGATGTGAAATTGAAGTTAGAATGTGAAACCGATGTTAAACCGAATTAGTGACCATTTTGACAAATTGTCAAAGTTAAGTGACCAATTTGGAAATGAGGTTTTAGAGGAGGATTAAATCTGAATTTTAGTTATCATGATACAATTAAGATAGTAATGTTGATTTGAGGACTAAATTGTAAATTTAAGAAGATAGAATCCTTATCTTTGCATTTTAATGACTATTTCGGTTAAGAAGGAAAATTAAGGGAAAATATTGTGAAAATTTATTTGATGAAGAAGGTGATAAGTTGATGGTTTAAAGTAAATAATGGGACTAAATTGAAAATTAGAGAAGTAAGGAGAAGTTAGTATAAAAGTTGAAGTTAATTATGGAAGCTGTGTAGAAAATTGGATTATGGCAGTAAGTTTGAAAATTCACCATAAATTCTACAAAAATGGTTAGATGGTGAATTTTATACCTATGTAAAGATTTGTTCGTCCAGTTTCGTTTCCAACAAATGGAAACTTATTTTGAGTTCTGAGTAAAAATATATGAATTTTTAAGTGGTGAAAAGTCAGAAAATAGTATGGCAGTCTGTTCCAAAATCAGCCCTGAAAATTGACTTTGAAAATTTGTCATAAATCGTACGAGTTGAATTTGAGCTATTAATCTATATGGATGAAAAGCTTATTGAATCTAGTTTCTTTCAGAACAAACAGAATCGAATTTCGAGTTTTAGATCTTTTTCGAGAAATAAATCTTCAAAGGTAGTGCAAGCTGTCAGAAAATGGAATTTAGGACATTTTATTTCTAATGTTAGTTAGGAAGCTTGGAAGAATTATTTGAAGTTCAAAATGGTCATTAGGGACCAAAAAAATGAGTTTTGGACGGTATAAGAATGGAAGGAAAATTTGTATATTCGAATGATTAGATTTGATAGCATGTTTAGAATATTGTTAGATTTGAATCTAACAAGTGTTATTCACATTCATGTGATTAATGAAGTTTGGATCTGAATCAAAAGAATGTTCGAGGCACTATGAAAGAAAGGATCGAATATAGCTTAGTGAGGTAAACTAATAAATGGCCAGGTGAGTGCATTTCTAAATGTTTGCATTACATTGAAAATGGCATTGCATTTCTCTATAATACATGATATTATACATTGCTCGACATGGCAAGCTTGATGGTATACCATGTACGAATTATTGTTTGTATAAATGATGATGCATTATGCATACATGAAATATGGATAATGACACGACTAAAATGAAACAAGATACACCTGGGGATCCACGTCCATTGTTCAAATGAACTAACAACGTGTTTATATAAGGAGCAAAAGCGTCCTTATATGAGGAGCAAAGAACGTCCTCTCGAGTACGTACTTTACATGGCACTACGGTGCAGATAGGCTACGAGGTTTCCATGGGCCTCTAGCCAAACACGATGATAATAATAACAAGATGATACATGATTCAGATGTTACATGTTACTTGCTACAAATGTTACATGATACATGAATAAGAAGTTACATGTCACATAACTAAGAAGCACATGACATACATGATAGAAAGGTTACATGATATATGATAGAAATGTTTCATGTATTACTTGATAGAGATAATTCATGTTTTACATGTTAGTAAGAATACACGATGTACTGATATATATGACATATTGTCAATTATAGAGAATGGGTAATACACTCATTGCATGACATATCAATTTGTATTACTTTATGTTTTTAATAAACTGTTTTATATGCCTCACTAAGTTCGTACTTAGCGTGTGATTGTTTCACATGTAGGTCAAGTTGGAGCACTTGAAGAGGAGTCAAGCATGTTGTTCAAGCTACAATCTGCAGAGCATCAGTAAGACATTCTAAATTATGACAATCTCTAGTGAGCATGTAAACTATTTATTTGCTGAAAGTATATAATGCATTAAATTGAATTATAATGATAGTTTAAATAATCAGCTAGACGATGAATCATATAGAGACAAAAAAATTAAGCTTAACTTTCAGTAGCATGTTTAAGTAACATCTATAATGTAGATTCAATTTCGAGTATACGTTATGGGTGTTACATTTATTGGTATCAGAGCAAAGGTTTAGCTGGTTCTGGATGCTAAACCAAGTTTGATATGGAGTTTTCAGTAAATACTTGCCCCTAGGATGTCATATTACTGATGTATTGATTGTATGACTTGATGCTGCTCCTCATTAGTATAAGGTGAAATGATGCTAGAATAAAGAAAGTAAAACGATAATGGATTTCGTCATTTGACGAATCTTAGAGGTCAAGAAAGGACCTATAGTAGATATTATACAATAAAATAAGCCTGAAAGTTAGTTCATGTTTAGAATAAGTTATCTGCATAGTAAAGAGATGATACAGTAATTGTAAGATACTCAGATATGAAAGAGTAAGAAGAAGAAGTATCTTTACTTTAGAAATATATATGTTTGAAGATAACAATGTCAGTAGTTGTTGCATATGTAATATGGCGATTTACTCAAGATAAGTTAAGGATTGAAGTTATGATGGAAATAACTCAATAATATCTTATTATAAGATATTTGTACTGTTAGTACATATAATGGAGAAGTGGAAAGTTAAGTAATGATACTACTGAGATTATTAGAAAAGAAACTAAGAAAGAAATTAATCTGTAAAAAGATTATATTTGAAGCTCATAAAGAAGATGTTAGGTATGAATCAGTCAAAATACTAAAAGTAGTAAACCATATTGCAAGGATAATCAAAGCAAACATGGAAAGAGTTACAGTGTAGACTCATCAATTGTTAAGCGTGCTTAGGCCAAAGAAATACAAGGATGGGTGACCTTCGGGAAGATCCCATAAAAGTGTTTATGATTGATAATTTGGAAGCAAAACCCTAAGTTAAAGGTATAGGGACCATTTCAAAAATTCTAGAAGTTAGGAGACTAATCCGATTTTTTAATGATTTTGAAGTGTATTTATGTTATTATTGAAGTTGGAGATGTTAAATTGAAGTTAGAATGTTAAACCGATGTTGAATCGAATTAGTGACCATTTTGACAAATTGTCAAAGTTAAGTGACCAATTCGAAAATGAGGTTTTAGAGGAGGATTAAATCTGAATTTTAGTTATAACAATAGAATTAAGATAGTAATGTTGATTTGAGGACTAAATTGTAAAGTTAAGAAGCTAGAATCCTTATCATTGCATTTTAGTAACTATTTCAGTTAAGAAGGAAAATTAAGGGAAACCATTGTGAATAATTATTTGATGAAGAAGGTGATAAGTTTATGGTTTAAAGTAAATAATGGGACTAAATTGACAAATAGAGAAGTAAGGAGAAGTTAGTATAAAATTGAAGTTAATTATGGAAGCTGTGTAGAAAACTGGATTATGGCAGTAAGTTTGAAAATTCACCACAAATTCTACAAAAATGGTTAGATGGTGAATTTTATACCTATGTAAAGATTTGTTCGTCTAGTTTCGTTTCCAACAAACGGAAACCGATTTCGAGTTCCGAGTAAAAAGATATGAATTTTTAAGTGGTGAAAAGTCAAAAAATAGTATGGCAGTCTGTTTAAAAATCAACATTGAAAATTGACTTTGAAAATTTGTCATAAATCGTACGAGTTGAACTTGAGCTATTAATTTATATGGATGAAAAGCTTATTGAATCTAGTTTCTTTCAGGACAAATGGAATCGAAATCTGATTTTTTAGATCTTTTTATAGAAATAAATCTTCAAAGGTAGTGTAAGCTGTCAAAAAATGGAATTTGAGACATTTTATATCTAATGTTAGTTAGCAAGCTTGAAGGAATTATTTGAAGTTCAAAATGGTCATTAGGGACCAAAAAAATGAGTTTTGGACAGTATAAGAAAGGAAGGAAATTTTGTATATTCGAATGATTAGATTTGATAGTATATTTAAAATATTGTTAGATTTGAATCTAACAAGTGTTATTCACATTCATGTGATTAATGAAGTTTGGATCTGAATCAAAAGAAGGTTCGAGACACTATGAAAGAAAGGATCGAATAGAGCTTAGTGAGGCAAACTAATAAATGGCCCATGTGAGTGCATTTCTAAATGTTTGCATTACATTGAAAATGGAATTGCATTTCTCTATAATACATGATATAATACATTGCTCGACATGGCAAGCTTGATGGAATACTAGGTACGAATTATTGTTTGCATAAATGATTATGCATTATGGATACATGAAATATGGATAATGACAAGACTAAAAGGAAACAAGATACATCTGGGGATCCACGCCCATAGTGCAAATGCACTAACAAGGTGTTTATATAAGGAGCAAATAGCGTCCTCTCGAGTACGTACTCTACATGGCACTACGGTGCAGATAGGCTACGAGTTTTCCATGGGCCTCTAGCCAGACACGATGATAATAATAACAAGATGATACATGATTTATATGTTACATGTTACTTGCTACAAATGTTACATGATTACATGATACATGAATAAGAAGTTACATCTCACAAAACCAAGAAGCACATGACATACATGATAGAAAGGTTACATGATATATGATAGAAATGTTTCATGTATTACTTGATAGAGATAATTCATGATTTATATGTTAGTAAGAATACACAATATACTGATATATATGGCATATTGTCAATCATAGAGAATGGGTAATACACTCATTACATGACATATCAATTTGTATTACTTTATGTTTTTAATAAACTGTTTTATTTGCCTCACTAAGTTCATACTTAGCGTGTGATTGTTTCACACGTAGGTCAAGTCGGAGCACTTGAAGAGGAGTCAAGCATGTTGTTCAAGCTACAAATTGGAGAAAATCAGTAAAACATTCTAAATTTTGACAATCTCTAGTGGGCATGTAAACTATTTATATACTGATAGTATATGATACATTAAATTGAATTATAATGATAGTTTAAACAATCAGCTAGACGATGAATCATATAGAGACAAAAAAATTAAGCTTAACTTTCAGTAGCATGTTTAAGTAACATTTATAATGTATATTCAATTACGAGTATACATTATGGGTGTTACAAAGGCGTACCGATACGCTATTCCTCGTACCGGTACATGAGCCCGATTTTTGAACTCTGGGTGCAAGTTTCACCTAGAAACCTTATTTAACCCTTACGGTTAAACCCTAAACCTTTCCTACAAGTTATGATGATAGTATTAGATAGATTACTACTGATTTTAGGTCATAGCAACTTGAAATACACATTTTACCATTAAAGGGGATCAACCAAAGCTTGTCAAACCATAAACTCTCAAATCATGCACAAAGGCTAACTTTATGATTTCCAAGAAACTATAGGAGTTAGTAGTGTACTAACCTTAGATTAAAGTTGATGAAGAGGCCTTCAAGAACCCATTCTCGTTCTTCCTCGTCAACCCAACAAAAACATCTTACCCCACCATTACAAATGAATCTTCCCTTGGATAAAAGATCTTGAGATGCTGAACAAACTTCCCTTCTTGACCCAAATGAGATTCTTACTCAAACTCTCAAAGATTTGATCTTGAACTTTGGTTTCTTGGTAAAGAAATGAGAATGGAAGGGAAAGGGGGAAAACAAAAGGACCAAGATGACCTCACGAGGTTAAACACCACCAGCCCCCTTGTCATCCATTTATGAAATTTCCATATTACCCCTCACAACTCTTATCCTAAACCAAGCTCAATTCCAACTAAGCAAGCCCAACAACAATGGCAAGACCAAAAAGGCTCCCAAAAGCCCAACACTCTGTCCAAAGGCGAAGCCCACGCCTCAGGTCAACTCGACTCTTGGATCCAAAATCCGGGTCGTTACAAAACATCAATGTAATTGTCAAAAAAGATCAAACAAGACGAAAAAGAAAACGAAAACGAAAATTTTAAGATTTGTAAAAAAAGTAAATGTGATTACTTAAATGCACTTATAATTAAGAGAAACCTCGAACGGTGATGACACTTTTAATTTAGAGAATCTTTGTGGCTTTTGGAATTTTAAAAATAAAACCCATATAAAACACATTCCAAGCTCTTTCAAAATTTAAAATAAAACCCAACTAAAAAACGGTAAATGAAGCTTTCAAAATTTTAATTTTAAAACTCCCCTAAAGCACTCCTTATACATAAATACATAAATTTAAATATAAACACATATAATAATATATATAAAAAAAATATGTATAACATAACATAATAATAATATAACTTTAGTATATAAATATGTAACATATTATATAATAAATATGTAATAAATATGCATATAAACATAATATAATATATAAATAATATATATATCTAATATGAAAAAAACATATGTGTACAACATATAAAATAATTTGGACCAAAATGCATGAAACAAAACAAAGATGCTAAAAAAACACAAAAGGTTTGAACTTAAATAACAAAAATAAAGGTGCTAGAAATTAATACTAAAAAAATAGGGACTAAATTGAAGTAAAACATAGATTAAAAATTTTAAAAAATAAACCATGAAAAATGACGAAAAAAGGAACTAAAATCGGAAGGATTAGAAGCGGGATTAACCCTGGACAGAAGTTGAAACGAGGTAAAAGTTCGGGGATCGGTATGGTAATTAACCCATTCGATAAGGAGCGGATCCTCCCCTGGTTACCGGGTCACCGCGGGGGTTAAGGTGCCAAAATGGCACCGTTTTGTATCCAGCCGGTTTAAAACAAATATTAAAGGGTTATTATTTTTTTTGTTGTAAAAACAGTTTAAAAAAACTAAACTATTCTTTTTTTCCTCTTACCCCAGAGACGACAACAATCGCTCGCCCTCGATTCACACCATTCACCAGCATTCAAGCCTTGCAGCTGACGGTGTAGCACGACGAGGAGATGGTCAGGTATGGTTCGAAACCCTTTTTATTTTCGATTTAAGATTTAAACTAAAAAACAAAGAAAATTTTGATTTTCAAACTGAAAAATCCCTTTTTGTTTTAATATGAATTTTGATTTGAAGATATAAAGTAGAAGAGAAGAAAGTTTGAAGTTTTTGATCTGAAATTTTTTTATATTGATTTCCGAATCCTTTTTTTACAATTTTTCAGAACCCCCATTATAGATTTTTTCCAATCCAAATCCCCTTTACAATTTTTAGAATGAACCCCCTTCCTTTCATTTCCACTTCGGTTTTATAACCGATTTAGAGATATAAAAAATAAGTAACAACTTCCCCTATTTTTAATTCTGTAAATCTTGATGGCAGCTGGATTTTTAGGATAATTTGGTGAAGGTAGGGGTATGGCCGAAGGGTTAAAGGTTTGGGTCTAGTCAGATTTGGTGATGGGTGGTGATGGTAGTTGAAGGTATAGGGTTAGGGTTATTTTATTTTTAGGGTTTATGGGGATTTAATTTAGGGATTTTGATTAAATTGGTTTAGAGTTTAACTTGGTTACTAGCAAGTAGAACACCGACGACAGAAAGGTGAGCGGCGGCGGTGGCTAAAAGGTTAAGTTGGATTAGGATTAGGTTTTTTTAGGTTTGGGTTATTGGTTTGAGTTTGGGCCGGGTTATGGGTTTGGATCATGTAAATGGGTAATGGGTTTGGTTAACCCAAACAAAAAACGGGTTATTACATATGCCCCTCTTTGCTCATTGTTGTGTAACGACGATAATGCAAAGACTAAAAATGACCCATTTTGTCTGGTCCGGTTGAGCTTCTCCTCTCTTGAAGTATGTCTTATTTCTTCGGTAGATCTTCTTTCTTTTTGACGTAGGCCTTCTTTCCTGTCTTGGTTGATCCACCTTGTCACTCTTGGGAAGCAAAATCTTCAAAATGGGGGTTAGGGGAGCAAAACGAGTACAGATTCATCTTCTCTTCTTGGTGTACCTTTCTCTTCTGTTGAATTGGTGACCCGCTCTATTGGAAGTTCAAGGAGATAGGGTCTGCTGTTGTAGTTTCATCTTCTATTGGATGGGCGACACTCTCTATTGGAAGTTCAATGAGATAGGGTCTGTTGTTGTAGTTTTGTCTGTTCCACTACAACTTCATAGAGACAAACTTGATGAATTCATTCCACTGCAACTTTAGGGAGACGAGATTGTTGTGTTCATTCCACTGCAACTTCAGAGAGATGTGATTGGTGTAGCTTTAATTTTTCGATTGCAACTTCAGGGAGATAAAATTGATGTTGTATTCGTTCCACTGCGACTTCAGGGAGACAAACTTGTGTTGGTACTCATTCCGCTGCCACTCCAGGGAGATGACACTAACGTATCTTCATTTCCTTCATTTTGAATGTCTAAGGCCTCCTTATGGGTTCGTGTCGTAGAAATGTTTAAAAAAGATCTTTTCAAGGCGCCCGTCTGGGTTTTCACCTTGATTTTCATTTTTCACTTTATTTTCTCTTTCTTTGATTGATTTTTTTATTCTTTTGTTTATTTTTTCATTTTTCTTATTTTATTGTTTATTTTTTCTTTTTTTTATTGATTTTTTTCAACTACAAAATTGATAAAAAGGTAAACTTAAAAGTTAGTAAATTTTGACCAAGCTACCATACCGCCGAGGAGAAAAGTTTGAAGTTTGTAAGGTTGATCCAGCTACAACATCGACGAAGAGGCATGAACCGAAGTTTTTATTTGACCAAGCTACCATATTACCGAAGAGACAAGGTTTGAAGTTTATAAGGTTGATCCAGCTACAACATTGACGAATAGGTAGGATCAGAAGTTTGTATTTGACCAAGGTACCATATCGCCGACGAGACAAGGTCTGAAGTTTATAAGGTTGATCCAGCTACAACACTGACGAAGAGGTAGGATCTGAAGTTTGATTTGACCAAGCTACCATAACGCCGAGGAGACAAGGTCTGAAGTTTGTAAGGTTGGTCCAGCTACAACACCGACGAAGAGGTAGGATCAAAATTTTGTATTTGACTAAGCTACCATACCACCAAGGAGACAAGGTCTGAAGGTTGTAAGGTTGATCCAGCTACAACACCAACGAAGAGGCAGGATCGAAAGTTTGTATTTAACAAAGCTACCATACTACCGAGGAGACAAGGTCTGAAGTTTGTAAGGTTGATCCAGCTACAACACCGACGAAGAGACAGGATCGAAAGTTTTTATTTGATCAAGCTACCATGCCGCCGAGGAGACAAGGTCTAAAGTTTGTAAGGTTGATCCATCTACAACACCGACAAAGAGGCCGAATAAAAAGTTTGTATTTGACCAAGCTACCATACTGCCGAGGAGACAAGGTCTGAAGTTTGTAAGGTTGATCCAGCTACAACACCAACGAAGAGGCAGGAATGAAAGTTTGTATTTAACCAAGCTACCATACCGCCAAGGAGACAAGGTCTGAAGTTTGTAAGATTGATCCAACTACAACACTAACGAAGAAACAAGATCTAAAGTTGAAAGTTTTGATTTGACTCTTTTTACTCCTTCGTCTCAAAGAGGCTAGACTCTGTCGAAGATTATCTGTTTCCTCCTCTTGAGGATACCAAACAATCTTCTTCTTTCTCTTAAGTTTTACTCCTTCGGGTCAAAGAGGCTAAACTCTATCGAAGATTATCTGTTTCCTCCTCTTGAGGATGCCCAACAATCTTCTTGTTTCTCTTAGGTTCTACTCCTTCATGTCAAGGACGCTGAAACTTGATAGAAGTGATATTCTTCATTTTTTTTGTTTCTAAGGCCTCATTTCGGATTTGTGCCTCAGACATTTTAAAAAAGGTTCTTTTCAAGGTGCACTTTTGGTTTTTCACCTTGTTTTTGAATTTTCTTTTTCTCTTTATTTTTTTTTCAATTTTCTTTTTTTCTTCGTATTAAGGACGCTAGAACTTTTCAAAAGTGATCTGCTCCTTCGTGTCAACGATGCCATACCACTCTTGCCCCACTATTTCCTATCAAGCCTGCTGGAACTTGTTGGAACTTCATTTTGAATACCAAAGGCGTCCCTTTTGGGCTCGTGCTCTAGGTATTTTCAAAAATGTCTTTTTCAAGTAACCTTTTCAGGTCTCTACCTTGATTTTTCTTTGATTTCACATTGAGGGATCAATCTCCTTGTGGTTTGGCTTTCTTTTTTGATTGAGGATTCTCCATATTTGATACATTCCTATTTTTATATGGCAGAGTATATGCGCTTGTTGATGAATGCACCCTATTTTTATGGTGTATGTATGCAACTAACCTAAATGCTTGATGCAGCGATGAATGACATGCAATGCAATTGACTATAGCTTGACCTTAAAAGGAATGCCTTGTGACTCTAGCTGATCATATCAGGCCTCTTAGCATTATTCTCTTTATGCCCCAAGTTCAGTTATGTTGACTAATAAGGTCAATCTTGTCGAACGACGCCCCAACCTCTCTCAGGTTTGATTGTTTGTTTTGGAAATCACCTCTTCGGGTGAGTGTCAACTTTTGAGTGTTTTCTTTTCCTGAATCATGAGTTTTATTAAGCTCACTCTTCTAGTTTTGTAATGTTTGAGGACAACAATGCCCTACTAATATTCCTGTTCTTCGACCCAATATACCGAGTTTGCCTTATTTTGGACATTTAGGGTGAGAAAGTTTTAAATGCAAAAACTCGTGACAATGAGTTTTTTTCATTTATGCAAAATATCTTGTGCAGAGTTTAAAAGAAATAATTAAATTTTTTTAGAAACGTGAGATTTTAAAAATCAAGATTGAGCACTCAAATATCAAGTGCAAAAAGTACTTTTTCTTCAAATTGACAATGAGCAACCCAAATAAAGCATATGTTTAGAGGATATTAAGGGTTGCAGCAACACAAGCACATGTGAATTCCTTTCTAGGCTATTAGGCTTCTGAGGGGAACATTCCTCATACCTAATTTCTACCCTATTTAGTGGCTCTCTTGATCTCACTAACTCACCATGCCCCATCTTTCCCTCATTTGGTGTCGATCAAACACTTGAAGTTTGACTTTCCTTGGAGAAAGTTTAACCCTTATAGGCATGATATAGCCTGAAGACAAAACTCAGACATCCATGTATGATTAGAATGGTTTTTATAGGCTTGTAATATAGGCTTTGGATCATGGGTATGAAAAAAAGATATAGAGGCCCAAATAAGTGTTTGAGGGTAATGAAACCAAGGATCATTTGTACTATCCCAAAATTTTGGGTAGTGACCAAAATGTAAATTTTGAAAGTTTAGGGGTTAAAGTGTAAACTTTGGAAAAGTTCAAGGACCAAAGTGTAATTTTCAAAAGTTGTGTATTTTAACCCCGTAAATGAATAGTTTACCCCCAAGAATGACATTTTTGTGTTACCCGAATTTTTCGTACGGAGTTTGTATTAATGGCTATAAAGTGATAAAGTTCGGAATAATATTTGAATAATCGGATCGAATCGAATATCTAGGATATTTTCAAGGATGATAAGCCAAGGTTGATTATGTCATTTTACATGTCTAAGATATTTTCTTTGTGTTGGAAGAATATGAACCCTTGGATTTAAGTTGATTTTCCATGCTAAATATGAGTCGTTGGATGAAAATGGCAAGATCGTAATTTTGGAAAATCACAAAGGCAACGTTGGTAAACTACTAATTCAAGATTAAATTTAGGTCATTGGATGAATGATGATGATATGAGGAATATTATGGAAATATAGAATTTTCGGAATAGATCCGATAGTTTAGTAAGGTAAAATCGTGGTAGAGGTATTTTGTGAATATCGGGAAATCAGATTGAATTGAAATTTCAGAGGTTGTTCCATAATCTATGGAAAATCATAAAATGATATTTATGGAATAGTGGCTGGTTGAGGAGGAACTAATTTAGTTAGATTTTAATGGAATGGCAATTTTGAAACAAACTAGTAAATAAAGACTAGTTGAAGGGCAAATTAGTCGTTTGGCAGGGATAACAATTTTGAAATATTTGAATTTACAAGGGCTGTTTCGGAAGAATAAAATTGAAGTTTAAATCCTAGCCCTTGGTTGATGATAAAATCAATCTCAACCGTTGGAGAAAAGGGCACTTATGTAATTTCCCTATTTAAATGAATTTAAAATTCATTTAGAAAATACAAGTGGCATAAATTGTAGGAATTAGAAATTAAAAGGAGAAAATATGAAGCCTTCTTCACCTTTTACATTTTTGAAAATATGGGGGGAAAGGGAAAAAATTTCTAAGCTAGATTCAAGCCCTAAAATTCGATTTTCAGGTAATCTTTCGAACTGCAAAGTTGCTCTACTCTTCAAGCTCTATCTTTTGATGTACTTAATTCATGGAATACATGCTTGATTGATGAGAATTTTACATGAGAAGGAAATTAGGGTTAATGAACAAAATTGGGGCTTTTGAGATTTTATGATTCCATGGTTGAATTTAAGTTGGAATCAAGCTTATATGATGTTAAAATCATGTTATTGAGTTAGGATTTAAACCCTACATATTTTGGTTTCTATGGAGAAGATTAGGGTTTATGAATTTAAGCCTAACTTAGGGTTTGTGATGTTGGATTATTGATCTAGTAAGCTTGATTTGTTGTTTGGAAGCAAAACCCTAAATTAAATATACGGGGACCAATTTGGCAAGCTTCAATGTTAAGGGACCAAATCTGAAAATTTTGAAATTGGAGTGTATTTATGTAATTAATGATGTTGGAGATGTGAAGTTGATGTTAGAATGCTAAACCGATGTTGAATCGAATTAGTGACCATTTTGACAATCTGTCAAAATCAAGTGACCAAATAGGAAATTAATTCTAGGATGAGGATTAAATCTGATTTTTGGTTAAAATAATAGAATTAAGACAATAGTGTTGATTTGAGGACTAAATTGCAAAGTTATGAAGTTTGAATCCTTACCTTTTCATTTTAGTGACTATTTTGGGCAAAGAAAGAAAACTAGAGGGAATTATTTTGAATAATTATTTGATGAAGAAGATGATGAATTGGTGGTTTGAAGCAAGCGATGGGACTAAATTGACAAGTACAAAAATAAGAAGAAGTGAGTATAAATTAGAAGTTTATTATGGAAAGTTATGTAGAAGATTGAATTTTGGCAGTGACTTCGAAAATTCTACAAAAATGTTTAGATGATGAATTTTATACCGTTGTAAATATTTGTTCGTCTAGTTTTGTTTCCAACAAACAGAAACTGATTTCAAGTTCCGAGTTAAAAGATATGAAATTTTAATCGAATGAAGGTCAAAAAATTTACAAAACAGTTTCGGTCAAAACAGAACTATGACGGGAGTTCGAAAATTTTTCATAATTTTGTAGATTTTATTAATTTTTGTGACTTGCACCATTAGAACCGTTATCGAATCTAGTTTTTCCAGTATAAAGGAAATCAAGATTCGGCATGTATTATGCCCGGTATATGAAAATATTTGAAGGTAGCGCAAGCTATCAGGAAATAAAATTTGAAACATTTTGTATTTAAAAGTGATTTAGCAAACTCGGAAGAATTATTGGAAGTTCAAATTAGTCACTAGGGACCATAATGAATTTTTGAACAATACAAGGAAGAAAGGAAAAATATTAGGAAAATTTTATATTCGAATAATTATATTAGACAGCGTGTTTAAGGTAATGTTAGATTTGAATCTAACAAAGATTTTATCTTAATCATGTGATTAATGAAGTCAAGTCTGAATCAAAGAAGGTTCAAGGTTCTATAAAGGAAAGGATCGAGTAGAATTTAGTGAGGCATGCTAATAAATGGCCCAAGTGAGTACAATGCATAACATAACATGATACATGGATGTTTTATACATCATTGGTAAGACTTGCGATAAGTCTACCTGGTTTATATATTGGCATGATATTTATGTAATTGATCATATATTTGCCATATTTTAAATATGTCAAAGGTTGAAAACAAATGCATTGATCACTACTTATTGATGATGGTATGCTATGAATGTTGTTTCAGGTATGAACTGCCCAGTGTTAAATTATATTGATATACATTGCCAAGAATGAAATAAATACGGAAATTATGCCCAAATAAGTCATTGAGGGACAGGGTATAGTTGGCATGCCATAGAGTCCAGCAGCATGCTGCATATTCGGGAAACCGGGATAGCACTATAGTGTACGTAAATGACACTTAGTGCATTGTAAGCACGGCCTTATAAACGTTTAGAAAAGCGGGAGGTTAGCGCAGCCTTATAAATGTGCAGAAATCGGGAGCACTTCGGTGCATATTTGACTCGTGTACCTAGGGTCCTCAAGGTTTAGTTTGGGCTATAAATAAACAGATAATAAATAGTAAACATGTTAGTGTATATTCGAGTATTCGGTTTATTTGAACACTCGGGACAAATGGCAAGTATATTGGTAAGAAATTTATATTCCGTTTATATTATGTTGATCATGATTAATATGATGGTGTACTTATCTAGTGATCATATGCATTTATGCATATAAGGCATGTTATGACAAACGAACAAGCATGAAAATCTCATGACATTGGCATATAGTAAATAATTACTACTGCAATGTGAAAGTTGATGCATTGGCATATATCATGCTATATAAATGTAGCTGTGAAGTTGAATAAAGTTTAAATTATTGTTATTAACTTCATTTATTGCCTCACTAAGTTCGTACTTAGCGTGTGTTTGATTGTACACAATTAGGTAAATTAAGATGAGAAGGAGAAAAGCATTGCATCAATATTAGAAAGCTCAACAGGTAATCACAGTAATGACATCCTAATTAAGGTTTGGTTATTATAGTGACATGTATATTTTCTAAACTTATTTGAGTGTGATTGGCCTTTAAAGTTCGTTATGGTTTCAAGATAATTGGCGTTTCTGGAAAGATTTAAGGTTAAGAATAACCTTAAGTGGTGAGTAGCATGTTAAGATAATTGATTCATGATTGGAACTCGAACAAATAATTCTAGTCAATTTTAAATAAAGTTAAGTGTGCTAAGGCTAGAGAAATTTTAAGATGGGTGACCATGGAGAATTTTGAAAATTTTAAATTACCCTAATTTTTGGATTAAAGAAGTCTTAACATTCTGACTCGTACCCGGTGTTCTAGAGATTAAACGAAGTATGGTAAAGGTCAAAAGTGTATACATGCCACTAGGATGTCAGAATTACTAATGATTTTACTTGTTGGAATGGATGCAATTGCTTATTATGATAATAATGTTAAATTCCAATGTGTGAGGGTAAAAGAATTATGTCAGGTGTTTAGACGAGTGAATCAATAAGAGATTCAGGAGCATGATAAGGCTAATGATAATATTCTACCCTCAGCTTAGCATGGTGCAGAGGCACCAGGGTAACATGATATGTATGTTCTGGATTAAGATTTTTCTTCCAGACATTAGATTTGATCATGAATCAGCCTGCTTAGGCACCGGTTGAAAAAGAATTGAGAGTTCTGGCACGCTAGATTTTCGAAAAGATATTAATGGAGATCCTATGATTGTTAATCTAAGGTTTAAGGATATAAGGTTAGGTTAAAGGAACTCTGTATTGATGATCAGGGGAGACTAAAAAAATAAAGTAGTATCTCATCTGAAAGGATTAGATCTGTATTTGATAAAGTAATGTTACGATACATATTCAAAAGTCTATTAACTAGAAGTTCTTTCTTTAAGAGTTCCGTAACAAATTTTATTCTAGAGATGCAACAGAATTTCTTGCATCTTAATTAGGGAAATTGGATTATTTATGGGTATGAGTGCAAGTTTAATAAGCTGAGTTGAATTGCTTCTAAACTGCTTCCTATAGACAGAAGGATAGCCTGTTATGACAGTTCATAGAGGGTTAGAGGTTAGGTATAAAGAAGTACTGACTGCCCTATGTATTTTAAAATTCTATGAAGCAGTAAATTATGGCAAATACAATGCAAAGAGTTCAGAATGAGAAAATATCTAAATAGAGGTCATAGTTCGTAAAGAGGAATAGTGAATCGAGATAACCACTTTTAAAAAGTAGTGAGCTGAATTTATTACATAGTTCCGTTAAGAGATCAGGACAAGGAAAATTAAGAACTCCTTGACATTTATAATTAATGTTGAAGATTCAAGAAAATCACAAAACCAATCATGTGAGTGTAGTAATAATGGGCATGCATGAGAATACAGAGTTTTTATAGGAATTTGTTATCAATATGAAAATGATTTAACTTATGCTATGGATACCGAGCATCAAGGGTAAGTTGGGAGAGTATTCTTACTATTTATAAGTTTTAAATGAGTTGCCTAAGAGGAGCCGTCAGGCTTGATAATTAATCGAGAGGCTAAGTTTAGGATTGGATTTAATCTAATATTGGACTTATATTAATTACACTATACAGAATGGCTCTTACTAGATTGAGAAAGCTAAACATCTAGTTGCAAGATTCATTAGATGGAGGTTTTATACTACTTGGTTATCACTTGAGGAAGCTTCAATGATGCTAGTTAAAGAAGCAGTAATGTTCCTATAAGGTTAAATTATGATTATATTATTACAAGTAGAAGAATATTTGATGGTAGCATTAGTATTAGTGCAGTATGAATCTAATAAGAAGAATATTTGCGGCCGGCCTAGCTCTCAATTGGGGAGGCAAATTCATGGCAATTTTATGGCCATTTTTTTGGCAATTTCGGCGTGTGTAATTGCCCCTGCCCCATGCCTTTATATAGGCAATTGGGCTGGGTTAAGGGTGACGTGGTCATCCCAAAACCACCCATTTTCCTTTTTTTTTGCTTTTTAATTAATTTTTTATATTTTTTATTATTATTATTTTTTTGACTTTTTATTAATTTTATATTAATAATACTACCATTAAAATAATACTAATAAAACTAAAACTCGGTCAAAAATGAGTGATTGCAATGGATTGGCGTTGGCAAGGGATGCTTGGATTTCACGCTAGCAAAGACAATAATTAATCACGTTCAACCTTGGTTTCATTGGCAAGAAGATTTTTACTTAGCATTGCCTCTATCGATGACAATACTCTAAGTTAATCACCTTTAACACTTATATATGTATAGTTTTTTCTCAAATAATTAACTTGGCAAAGTTTTAATCTTTACTCCTAAGGGGTAGATTCACTTTCGAAGTAAGCTCACCTACTTAAACATCTTCTGTCGAAGTTTCTCTTCTTAGTATCTGACAATTAATCCTTACCTCCTAAGTTTGTTAAGATATTAAGGGATAGTGAGCACTCAATGCCAACTGTCGTATGACATAAAATCTGATGAATATAAGTGCAAGCAAAATAGACAATAATGCCAAGTTATTCCATTATTAAAAACCTAAATCAAGCATTCATCACAACCACCCCTAGCCAAATTTAAAAGATTAGTTCATGGATGGGGAAACCATAAAACAATATCGTTTTTAAACATCACAATCTTGAAAAAATGAATCTAAAAAATAGACTAAAGAAGGAGATCCGTCAATGCAGCCCTTTAATGGATCTAGAGCTCTCAGTCTCTTGGCCAAGTCAAACCTTGATCAGCCTCTACCTTCACTTTCTTCTCATGGCGCATCCTCTCTTTTGCTCGATCAATGGTCTTCTTTATATAAGCACTCATGGAACTATAGCTAGAGTTTTTTTTGAAAGTTTCTTATGCACCATTGTAGGCGCGTTATCCTCTTTTTGAATTAGGGCTGACCTGGATCTGACTAACGACTAACTGTCTGAGCATCAATCGTCCTTCTTTTACCAATCGAGCTTGGCATTCTCCCTTCTAGCTTTTGCCAACAACATTTGGCATTTCTCTTCTGCTTCTCCTGCTCCTGACCTGCCTACCACAATAATAAGATACCTCTTCACTCTAGCAATGTAAACTATATATTCCTTAACTTCTAGATGCAAATACTTGAATTTACTGACAAAATGAACAACTATGTACCCAAAGTCAAGCAATGACATGGAAAAATATGCATGAAAAATAAATCTTTTGAGGAGTTAACACCTACCGATATTAACAGAGTGTTTAAAGGAACGGCTAGCTGAAGGAGAACTGAAGGAAACATCGAGAATGACATGTAGTGTCTCCAGCCAGGCTCTTGCTCTAGTCATCTATCTTTTCACCGTCATAGTGTGCCCAAAAGTATATTGGGCACAGTCTCTCCTGACAAGATTATGTTAAGGGGGATGACTTCTGTAGTCTCCCCCATCATCTAGTAATGACTCACACCACGGAGCAAAACGATCTATGTTAGAATTTTCCTTACCTCCCCTAGCATCGCAGAAGTAGCACCAATAAAAGATGGTTTAGCCACTACCTCTAGAGCATCACCACCATCAACCTCCACCTCTACTCCTACATTCGTGGAGGCCCTCACACCTTCATTCGCCACATAATCATCAACCTGCCAACTCAAGTCCTCCTCTGTGCTGGCCTTAGGAGCGCAATCCTTGCCACCATTTAATCTATGAGATAAAACTGATGACCACACTCTACGAGGGTGGAACCCATAAGAGATTAGCCAATTCCCCTCATATTTCTTCTCCCCAACAAGCATAGAGTCTAATTTCTCATTCTTTCCATACGGCCAGGCCGCCATACTACTTATCACTTTCGGATGAGACACATAACCCTCTGCAAGCTGCTGAACCCTATGTTCATTGAGACTCTTTTGTGGAGATATACCTCAAAAACCCTCCACAGGGTGATGTGCTCCTCTACGTTCAGTTATCTCCCATTCCTTAAAATGATGACTTGCTATTTCTCATCCATAGTCAACACATGAATAGACTTCCTCGTGTCTTCCCCGAGCATCCTCTATCTTAGCAAAAAATTAAAACCTCTAAGAAATCTCAGTGTTACCATTATGTACTTTGAGCGATCCACCCCCATCTTTTTAGTGCTACTTCATCACACAATGGGATTTTGAATAACAAGTTTTTTAGAATGTATTTTCGTAAAGCTCAATAGGTCAGGAGAACTCAGCGAGCCACTGGACTAAGGGTGAACAACCTTCGCAAAACCTTCATGGAAAGTTTACAATTTTGATCTATACACCAGATGAGGTAGCCAATAACGAGCCACCAGGATGCCCTCAACAACTGCCTTGGGGCCACGCCATACTCAGCAAGCACTTGATGGGAAAAGTTGTGCAACGATAGATGAAAACCAACCTCGAACAAATATAATGGTAGGTAGCACCACTCTAAAGTTCCTACTTCCCCCTCGCCGTATTCTTTCAAACAAAAAGTTTCTTTTGGAACCTCAGACTCAAACTCAAACTTTATACACTGTACCTCCCGACATTTTAGTAGCTTTTTCGCTTCATTCCTCTTCGTCTTGCACTCGACTGAAGTCCTAACCACATACACCACCTTGTTCGCCTCAAGTTTCTTCAACAAAGCTTTTACACTTCTCACCATTTTGACAGTGTAAGAAAAAAGAAGAAAAATTTGAAGATTGAAAAGAGAGTCTAAAAAAGAAACTGACCGATGAAAATAGGGATTTGTTTTTTTTTCAATTTATAACCCGCCAAAGCACCATTTCAAAAAGATCACAATCCACGTCCCTTATTCCAGTCCACTCAGATAATTCCACTAGTGTAAGTTTTTCAAATTGGCTATATTCACGCCAATGATGACACCTATTCCCAAGAAACATCTCCTTTCAAAATGCACTATCAACATAACAATTACAAGCACGATCCCTTTTTTCTCAAGTCTTAGCTCGAGTCAATTTATATCACTCCTTCGACTAAGGGGGAAAATTGTTATACATACACACAAGTCTCCAAAATCTACAGGTCTCCAGTCTCCGAATCGTACCTACAGGACTCCTAGTCTCCAGATTACTCTCGACATAACAGCTATCAAGTCTGTTTGACCCGTCATTTGAGCCTACTGCTTGACCGTCGAGTCTACTATACTAACCCACGTGATCAGGCTGAGAAGCCTATTGACTGAAGGCTAGACCTAATCATGCCGACCCATCTATAGCTTTCTCTAGATATAATTTTGTCCCATCGAACAATACCACCTGGCTATAAATACCAACTGATATGAAGAGAACGACCAAGACCAACTCTCCCATTGATATACCTCTGTCAACTCTCTGATCTCACTCTGACCATCATCTTTGGCTCTCCGCCCATTACAGAATGGGTGAACCACCGCAAACCACCACTAACCACCGTCTTCATCCCCAACTCCTCCTTGTTCGGTGTCTGACATTTTGGACATCAACAAATCTCTTGATGAATAGTTGTATGTTCTGAAAAATTGTATATCTTGTGAATAAATTCATTATTTTTTGTTTAATATCAGATCTTTCATTCATTATGTTCGTTCATTTATATCTATTAACTTTTCAACAAATCTCTTCATGAATCGATGTAATCTCTTCATTCATTTTTTCTCCTCTGTACAAAGCCATGTTGAGATTTCCAAAACACATCTTCAGAAACAATTAATATAAAAAATTCCTTCTAAATTCATTCCTTTTGGTGATAGAGAAATACAAGATTGTGTTTGATTGATTACTTCAGTTGTACTACTGTTGTGATCGTTTGTTGTTGTATCTTAGGTGACAGATGTCAAATGTTACTCAAAGCACCGAGGAGAGGTCGAATATATTTTATGGAAACGGTTCGAATCTGTCTTGGTATTGCAATGTTCTTTGGATGATTTTGTAAGATCTGAAATGATTCAAATTAAAATAGGAATTAAAGGTAGTGCAGTCATTGGGGGATTCAATGTAGCTTTATAAGGAATTATTTCAATATTCTTTGGATGTTGCAATAAGATCCGAAATGATTCGACCTGTTTTGAACAATGGAGTAATAAATCTCCCTCGCATATGAGAAATTATATCATGGGTCATTCCCGCCATGTCATCCATGTGACCAACCAATCAAATTCATCCATTTCATTAGTTTTTCCATCTCATCTTTTTCCCAAGTGAATCTTCACTTGGTAAAAATTATTTTTAAATATAATTTACAGTAAATATTAGTGAAGATTCACTTGATAAAAAAATGAGATGAAAAAATTAATAAGATGGATGCATTTGATTGGTTGGTCCTATGGATGACGTGGCGAGAATGACCCATGATATAATTTATCCTCGTATATCTATATATATCACATATAAAAAACATAAAGAAATATATGCATGTTGTATATGATTATAAAAAATATTTGAATTAGAATGAATTAGTATCATAACATTATAAATGTTTACAATTAAATTTGAATAGAAACTCAAATATCTCAACTCGAAAACTTTTTTTTCAATAAAAATAGAGTTATAAAATAGAACTCATCAACTTGATTCACTCTAAATTCATTTACTCGACTTGATCGAATATAGACTTCTAACCACAACAAATGTCATAATTTCCTAAATAACATATTAATCAGGCTATTTCCCTAAAAACCATATCCCCGAAATAAACTTGATTTATGAGATCAATCATATTACTTTTATAACTAGTTTGTGAGTTGTAACATGTGCAATATGTAAAATTGTTTTGTTTAATTATTCTTTTTATAGTTTTGAATACCGACCTTTTCATGTCCAAGCAATTAATTTAAAATAATTATATTCAACCACTTAAATATTTACAAACATGCGTAAATTAATATTTCATGTCAACTTTAATGTTATAAAATTTATTTCCTCAAAAATAAATAATGTTATAAAATTTATAACATGCTAAGTTCAAGGTCAATTTCAAAGGGCCAGCAACAGCTTAGCCGCCGTTTGTTCCTTCAAAATTTATAATTATTATTATCGACAAGTGGGATTAATTGACCAAAAAATGGAAAAATAAATATTTTCATATACAATAATTTGTATCATTTTTAAATTTTGACCCTATAAAAATATATAAAGTATTTTATGTAGACAAAAATTTATAAAATTCTTAGTTTTGATCCCACAGAATTTTAAAAATTACTTTCTAAACTTAAAAAAAAAAGCCAAACAATTTTGAAAATTAATGTTTGGAGAATGATAAACAAAATTCGAAGTATATTGCCACACATTTTAAAAACTAATGCTTGGGGGAAATGGTAAGCATCAAAACTTTGGGAGAAAATGTCAAACCTTTTAAAACATGTTTGCCCCAAAAATATCAAACACCACAGCTCATCTGCTTAAAATTACCAGAGATCAACTCTAATGAAGTGCATATTTAGAAGATCTTGACTATTGTGGAGATATACACAAATGAATAGTTTCTTCTAGTCTATTAGGCTTTCAAGAGGCACAATCCCATACCTAATTTCTAACCCATTTAAGGTGGCTCTCTTAATCTCACTAACTCACCATGCCTCATTCTTCCCTCATTTGGGTGTCGATCAAGCACTTCGAAGTTTAACGTTCCTTGAAGCAAGGTTAACCTCTATAGGCGGAATGAAATCTAAAGACATTCTCATTCAACTTGGATATCTATGGATGATCAGAATGGTATTTGGAGGCTTGTAATGTAGGCCTTTGGTTCATGGTTAGACGAAGCCGTATCTCTGTGCTCGTATGATCTGGATATGCTCACATGGAGTTTTCTTTTTTTCTTTTTTGGGATCACTCTAGACTGCCCGTTTTTGGGTTTTCACCCTAGAGTTCATTTCCTCACTCTCTTTCTTTTGGTCCGCCTTGCATTCTGGTTGTGTATTGATGCTTGTTTTTCGTAAAAAATGATTGATCCTCCAAAGTTCCTTGAATGAAGGATTATGTAAATTTCTCGGAGTTCTTGTGATTGGTATGCCCAGATGAAACGTTCCTCTTTATTTCTTCTTATTTTTTTTCTTTTTTCTCTTCTTTTTTGTTTCTTTTTTATTTGGATTGCTATAGACTACCCATATTTGGGTTTTCACCCTGGGGTTCACTTCCTTCTTCAGTATCTTCAGATTAGTGTATTTTAGTTGGATATTGATGTCAACATGCTCAGGCAAGCTACTCTTTCCTCTTCATTTTCGGGATCGCTCTAGAATGCCCATTTTTGGGTTTTCACCCTAAAGGTCATTTCTCTTTACGAAATTGGCAATCTTCGGGCCGACATGTCTTGACTTGGATTTAATTTAAGCTTCTATGCAAATGTTCAAAATTGTGGATTCTTTATGTATCTCTTGCTCATTTCTTACAGTTTAAGTCTTGATCTTGTATTGTTTGATCTGTGTGTGAAGTATATACAGTATTTTCTTTTTATTCATTTTGTCTTTTTTTCTTTTTTCTCTCTTTTTTTTTCTTTTTCTTCTTCTTCTTTTTTTTCTCTTCTAAGGGAATTCAACTCATCACAGTCCTTTGTCTCGAGGATAATGATGGAGCATACAACAAAACCCCGAGTTACTCGGCATAGTCATTATTTGAATATATCACTCATGTAGCTACTCCACTTTTGACTTAAAAGATGGATGGAGCATACAACCACCTTCTGATCTTTTCACTATAGCGGAGTGCCCAAAATTTTTTTACTCATTTCTCTCTTTTTAAACACTCTTATCTAAGAATAACTTTTAGTAAACCCAAATAGTGGAGTGCAATCTCTTTTTTTCTTTCTTTCTCCTTTTCTTTTTCTGTTTCTTTCTTTCTTTCTTTTTTCTTTCTTTTCTCTTTTTTTAGACTGCCCATTTTGGGTTTTCAGCCTAGAGTCTCTTTCCTCTTGTTTGAGTATGTGGACGTATTCTCGAATCAAATTGTATTTATACTGGACATTGTCGCTTGTTCCCGCTTGAACATAATCAATTCTACCCAGCTCTTCTAAACTGGTGGCTATCAAACGGTAAAGTCTTCATGTATCTTCTTCTTACACTATTTAACTTAGTGTACTCGCTCTTGATTGTTTCGGCCTTCTGATAGCCATTTCTTATGTTACTTGGTTTACTTTCTGAGCCTAAACTTGTCTTCATCCATTTTCCTCTGGTAGTTCTATGGCCTTCATGTCCCATCTATCTGGTTTCATCTCTTTCTCTTAGTAAAATGAAAGAATACCATTCGTCCTTCCATTCATAGATGTCCTGAGAAAGCCTTCAGGGGTAAAGGTTTATGGTCAACTATTGATTCAAGGATCTTAACCGACAAGTGCCTGAGAAGGAAAATTCCTAAAATGGGAACTGTCCATTGTCTAAACACTCGCTTTGTTCCTCTGTTGGCCTAAGTGGATTAACGGATACTCACATTTGCAATATCCTCACAACTTTCAATTTCTTCTAGATATAAGCAACTTAGAGTTGATTTCCGAATTTGAACCACATGTATTCTTGCATTTGAGATTCAAGGACCTAGTATAGAAATGATATATACATATGTCCATTCAAAAAACAAAAAAAATGTGTATATGTGTATGGAAAATCAAAAGTTACCCCATAACAATGAATGAAATGTTTAAAGAATCAAAGAATGCAAAAATACTTTCTAAATGGAAATGTGAAAAAATATCGGTTTGAGAGTTTTTTTTAACATTGAGAATTTCTTTGTGAACTGATGGAAAAACCATATGGACCTTCGGACTACCTCCCAAGTACTAACTCATTTCGGCCCTTTCAATGTAGTGTAGGCTTGCCATTTCTTTTGTTTTGCTTTGTTGGATCATTTCTTGCATTAGGACTCCCTCTCCAACCAGCTTCTGGATTTCTCTGTGCCATGCTCCAATGCCCCCACATAAAACTCATATGCACTATTCAGGTCAAATTTGTGGGCAAATGTGTCAGGTGTAATATTCATCGGCCTAGAGGTGAGCTGCTAACCTTCGACCAAATGAGAAAATATGTCTGAAATGAGTACCCCAAATATTTTCAGGCTTGCTCGATGAATTTTCCTCGGTGATTCGGAGGGATTATCAAACCTCCTTCTCTTACCGTTATGAGAATCTTGAAAGTGGTACCCATTTATCTCTTTCTTTTCTTCTACTCCTAGGTAGGTCTGGTCTTTAAACTTAGGTCCCAGAGTGCATGTTTGATTCTCTCTCCGACTGTCATGAAGTCCTCAAAGCTGGCCTTCATTTTCCCAAGCATCTTATCAAAGAAGAAATATGAAAGGTGGCATGAAACATGGAAGTCACTTTCATCTTCGTTTATGGGAGGCTGCACCTGGGTCGCTAAACACAGCCACCTCAAAGCTCATTCCTTGAAGCCTTCATCAGGTTTCATCTTCGTACCATGGAGATACTGACGACTTGGTGCCAGGCCCAAAGCATATTTATATTGGCCTAAAAAGGCATCGGCTAAGTCTCCCCATGACTAAACTTGGTCTCTACTCAAACAGTTATACCACATCATGGTGAGTCCTGCTAGACTATCATGGAAGTAGTGGAACAGTAATGCTTCATTCTCAATGCAGCCCTCCATATTTTTGCAGAACATGGTCAGGTGAATCTTGGGGCATCTTGTTCCGTCATCATGCGCAAATATGGGAATCTTTGAAATCTGGAGGAATGACCAAATTAGGGTTCAAACAGAGTTTTCTTGCATTGAAGGCATCAACCTTCTTCTCTTTTTTTCTTGAGCCCATCTTCTAACTGCTCGAATCTTTATTTTTGAGTGTGTTCAATTCTTTTATTCACGATAAAACTCTAATTGGTCTTTGGATTCCTCCCCAAAAATTTTATGCAAGGTAATGATAATGTTATGTAAAAAATGCCATGATTGTACAATGTGATGCAATGCATGAATGCAAATGCGGTGTTGATTCTCGAACAGTCCTTAAAAGACTTTCGTTCAATAGAAAAATATTTGGTTGTAAGAAACTAATAATGAATTACAGGTAACAATTAGCTTCTTTCTGGAGATCTTGACTTCGGGAAGCAAAGCTCGTGCTCCACGTCTCGACGTTGTCTTCAAGATGATGGGTGACCTCGTCTTCTCCTCTTATGCTGCTCCATAGGCTTGTGACGTCATGATCTTCATGATTTGGCTTCTAAAAAGCATTGACAAGTGTAGGCATAATTCAGACAAGAGTTTCTTCTTTGGTTGATCTAGGTGCAAACAAACCGATCTTCGAATAATGCGTCTAAATAGGGTTGGATCCTAGCGGTCCAAAGGGGGTCTACTTAAAGTCTTTAAAACTTTTGGGTTTACATTAAAATTCTCAAAAATCATTTGGTTTAAAGATTTCCCCTTTTTATTATCAAAAAGTTTTAACTTACTTAAAAAAGGAAACTTTTAGGTTTTTTTTTTGAAAGTTTTAGGAGGGAAAAAAATTCAAAACACAATAATAATATTTTCAATTTTTTTTTGAAGGGGTCAAATTAAAATCTTTGAGATTTTTACAAAGGGTTAAATGTGAAGATTTTAAAATTAGTGGTATGTAGTCCCCACTAGATCCTCTACGCCGCACGTGCCTTACTATCGGACCGTCTTCTTTGTCGATTGGTCTTTGCTCGGCCTAACTTGATATTATCGTTTTCGGCAAAGCATATTTTTTTCTATTTTGAAAGCCTTTTA
The DNA here is from genome assembly GCA_019671005.1 of Hibiscus mutabilis. Taxonomy (NCBI): domain Eukaryota; kingdom Viridiplantae; phylum Streptophyta; class Magnoliopsida; order Malvales; family Malvaceae; genus Hibiscus; species Hibiscus mutabilis. The sequence goes on along the minus strand of CM033726.1, from coordinate 42,509,377 downwards.
AATGAACTGTTTTTGAATCAACAACATGTCATGATATGCAAAATGAATGCAAATAAAGGCGTCGATTCGCTGGTAGTCACCCTTTCGAAGGACTTTCATAGGAATTAAAGTGTCCAGATTCTGGAGCCAGAAAAAGAAAACTTCTACATATATGCCCCTCTACATGTTTTTTGGTCGCATTCAAGGAAATGAAAGTCTCGGTTAAAATTGTTGGTACCGGGTTTGCCTTCTGCTTCATGCGTTCAAACATATCCAAGATGGCTACATCGATGTTTCCAAGAACCCTTGAGAAAATAAACAAACCCTATATCCCTAAAGAGATAATGTCCATCTTCATCACCTCATCCGGGGTGTGCGGGTATGATGTCTCGGATACACTCCGATGCACAGGCTAGGCTGTCTCCTCGACACTGAATCAGGCCGTTCACCCAATCTTCACTCATCCTGGCAAAGGTTTTGAACTTCAATGGATAATTCTAGTTCCTTGGCGGCTTCGTATAGATCCAATCTTTTTGAACATTATTCTTGTTGAGCAAGGTTGTGTACTCTTCTACCGTGGGTATCATGTCATGTCTGTTGAAAGTGAAGCAGCAAAAATAAAGGTTCTAGAACTGAAAAATGGCTCGACGCAAAGGCTGATTAACCCGGACATACATTAAATGTGCTATGTCGCCATAAGTATCAGAATATAGGTCTTTTAGTCGTCGATCCCATCCTTCCCAAATCTCTTTAAGATCCCATAGGTCATTCTGTTGTAGGCTCTTGTATGTATATCCTGGCATTATGCACTAACTCGGCAAACTGTTACCTTGGGCCCACTGGTTGAGTTCTGACCAATGTCTGGTGGTTGTCCTTGAGATACCTTTTATCCATGATGAAAGATTTCTGATCGGGCAAACCACTTGAACCAACACTTTTATGTCATGCAATGCTAATGCAACAAAGCAAAACAAAAAAGAAAATGAGTCAGTACCAGATAAAATAAATAATTACATAAACAAAAGGGGCAAATTAAATAAGGTAAACACAAAAACAACCCTATTTACATCATGTCTAAAAACACCTAGGTTATCCGTATGTCTCTGAAGGGTAGGGTTCTATGTTCTCTACATGCAGTGTTGGTGCTAGGAGGTACCTGAACTGTCCTTGTTGTCCCCTACTAAGGGTAGCAAGGCCCCCGATCATCACCCATTATAGGCTCCTTTCAATCGTGTTCAATTCAGTGGGACCCATTCGCTTATGCCCCTACGAAGGAACAATATCCTCACGAAAGCATAAGGTACTCGAGCCCTGAAGGTACTTGCTAGGCCCATACGGAGGATCAATATCCACACGAAAGTACTAGCGTTTTCCCCCCACTTCAAAGGACTGGTTTATATGCCAAATTTTAAATGCGTTAAAATAAACGCGCACTTACAACCGAATGTTAGTTCAATAGTCACTTTAATCTGGAACTTTCGATACTAGCAAAGCGATAATTGTTTAAAAAGCTTGACTCTCATTTTTTTTTGAAAAATAAAAAAAACATCCCCAGCGGAGTCGCCATCTGTAGCGATATCCCTTTTCGCTAAAAAAACGGGGTTTTAAGGTGTTTGGGGTCTTTCGGGTATTTTAAGAAATGTCTTCCATTAGGGTTTTAGAAAAAAATCGTATTATTTAAAAAATGGAGTCGTCACCGGCAATTAAGGTAGGCCGGGCACCATAAAAACTAGAGATTTTAAAAATGTCGGGTACGGGAGTTGGTTACGGATGGGGAAGGATTAGCACCCCCACACAGCCCAAAATTGGTACTTTAATAATTACCGCTTTATTAATATTAAACTTTCCGGATTAAAGTGACAATTAAATTAAGATTTGGTTATAAGTGCGAGTAGATTTTAAGGACCCTGTTATTCGAGATTAAACTGATAGGCCACCATCACTGCGTTTGATACTGGCCACGTTTACGCTCAAATAAAAGGGCACCTCATTGACAATAATATATCCGAAATGCAACTTAAAACATGGCAAAAAAAATACAATGCGATAAAAATATAAATAAATACTAACATAATAAAATACTGATTTGAAACATACATACATTAATCTAACACATAAATAAAAGCAAATCTTAACTTAAATAAAATACTAATCTAAAACATTCATAAATATTAATCTAACACAAAAGTAAAAACAAATCTAATATAAATAAAATACTAATCTAAAACATTCATAAATATTAATCTAACACATAAATAAAAACAAATCTAACATAAATAAAATACTAATCTAAAACATAAATAAATACAAAGCATAAAATACTAATATAAAACATACCAACTAAAAATAGGAACACAATTAAACAACATTTTATTAAATCAAACAACATAAATAAAAATATACGTAACTTGAAGCCCGAACCCCGACTGACTCCCACTGAGATCTACCACGATCCCTTCAAAAATTAACTAGATTGGATCCAAAATAGGACCCCGATCAAACCGGTTAGGACCGAGAGCATTGCCCCCAGCCCTGGCTAGCTAGGAGCCTAAGCCCCCTTATTTTGCCATGCCACTGTCGGCTCTCTTCTTCTCAATTGCTCTCCCCATGCCTTTATTTATAGGCAAGTGGGGGGGGGGGTTAAGGGTGACGTGGAGTACTAAGCTCCACGAATTGTATTCTTTTTTTACACTTTAATCAACCCTTTTTACCCCATTTTTATTTTAAAATTAATAATATTACTATTACAATAATACTAAAAATACTAAAACCCAGACAAAAATGAGTGATTACACTTGGGCATCCAAATCCCAAAATAAAAGACGATAAACAACCAAGGCTCACTGACTCACACTCAATTACGAGACAAGGGTCATTCAATGGGGCATCCAATGTTATAGATCGGACAAAGGCCCTAGATGAAGTGTAGTATACTCAATTTCATATCCTTTTAACCCCACCCAAAACTTGTTATGTCATTTATTGTTAATTTGCTAAGTTGGGCAGTTTCAACAGGGGACATCAATATAGACCAGGGCGAACCAATACCGAGATTCACTACTGGGATCTAGCGAAGCTTACTCGTACCGAAACTGAGCAACCAGAATCGATACACAGGCTGGGGTACCGATACGGTCCGTACCATATCGATACGAACTTTTGCTACTAGAATTTGCAAAACCTTCAGGTACCGGTACAGGTCGACCTGCCCATAAATTGTCTTTGTACATCAGCAGAATTCAGGGGTACTAGTACCGCTTCTCGCAGATTAATACCCAAGTCTAGAAATGGTTTTTCTGGTCACGACGTAAGCCTATAAAGCTTAAGTTTCGAATCCCATCATAGCCTCATGCTCCCTAGAGTATACTAGGCTCATTAATAACCCATTATAGCTCTTAAATTTCATTAGGAAACAACAAAACGTTGGAATTGATGAACCTCTATAGTTACATGCTTAAACACCCAAACACATCAAAAGCTCAACAATTCAAGGCAATCACATATTATGAGAAACATGAAGCATAATGAATATGGAGATGTACTGACCTTATTCCAAAAACCAGGAATCTTCCTCCTAGCAAGGTCCTCCTTAATTCTTCTCTTGGACTTTGGTGTAAGAGGGTTCACCGACTTCCTTCACTAAACAAAGAGTGAAAAAATGAAGTGTTACACTTCAAGAGGGTAAAAAAGGAACCTTTAAAATGAATTTACAGACTAAAGTTCGTCTCAAAACACCCTCATACCAAGACCCCATGAAAACCCATTTTCACAACTTTCCACTATTTTCATAGATTTTTACCTCCAAACGTAGATCTTGCGATGTAGATTTTGAAACTAAGGTTCCATTCACAAGACTAGGTGTTTAAAACAATAAAGCTTGCACCTTTCTCCATGGGTGAGGGTGTGGAAATGAAGAATAGAGATGGGGAGGCTGTTGTAATGAAGATGATGCAATAGTGAGGCTTTTGTCTCCCCTAAAGCCATATCCCAACAAATAGAATTCAAGGGAATTCAGGCTTTCTTTCAAATTTTAGGTTATTTACCTCATAAATCCTCCTACTTTCTCCCTTGTTACACTCTTTCCCTCTTTTAAGCCCACATGGTCACCCTCAAGCCCAAAAACACAAGCATAGGCCATAAAAGCTCACTTATTATTTAACTAACAAGGAGTTTATATACCTAGGTCAATGCTAGTCTGTTGACCTGAGTTTTCGGGCCGCTACAACTCTTCCCCCTCAAAAATATTATCCCCAACTGATCGAAAGATATACGAATACAAAAATTCTATGTCATCTTTGGTTTCCCAAGTAGCTTCTTCCACCACATGGTTCCTCCAAAGCATCTTGACCAATGTTATGCTCTTATTGCCTAGCTCATTGACTCCCAAATCAAGGAGTTTGATCGGTTCTTCCCATATGACAAATCAACACTCACTTTGATTTCTTCGAGGGGATGACATGGAAGGGGTTAGAATGGTATCGCCGAAGCATCAAAACATGAAACACGTTTTGGATTTGCTCCAACACTAAGTAAAATAAACTACAATTAAAGAGAAGTAAATAAAGAGAGGAAGGAACCAAATTATAGTAGGCTGGGTTATTAAGTTGAGCTGTGTAGTTGTCGAATAACTTGTTGTGGCGATTAATTGTTTCTTCGAATGGTTGATAGAGTATTCTTCAATACCTCTGAGATATCCCTAACCGAAGAACTGATGATTGTACATGCCTTGGTGATACATCCCTACGTTAACATAGGGTGAACATCAACGATCATGTACTCTTGTTATTCCCTAAAATTCAGTCCTTATCCCTAAGGTGAATTAGTCTCTACCAATTGGCTGATTCAAATAGAAACCGTATCGAATTCGTTTCATGAATCTGATTCTCTCAAACTTAGATAAAAAAAATTCGTTTCATGAATCTGATTCAAATAAAAAATTCGTTTCATGAATTTAAATGAAAAGCCAAGAATAGATAAACATTGAAAAACTTGAATTAAAAACCAAAGTCAATCATTTATCCTCAAACACAACAAGCTGAGCCAATTAAATCTAGTTCATGGCTGTGAGAAAAGAAATCGCAAAGAAATAAACTAAGACATTAAAGAGAAAAATATCCTAAATGCTAGATTACGATCCAGTTCTTCATGCCCAACTCCCTCCCCCTCATTGTTTCTGCGACCAGCCCTTTATAGGAGGGAAAGCTCAATTAGAATTTCAAAGATGAGGTTTATCCATATATCTTGTGGAGAGAATTTAGGCTTTATTTCCTTATCTAAAGATATGGTTAGATAAGTAAATAATTCAAGCTTTATTTCCTATCCTTATTTGCACATCGTCCTATTTAAGAGGAGATAAATCAAGATTAAAGAGCGCCAAGATTCTCTCATCTTCATCTTCAATAGCTCATAAATTAAATCTGAGATTTATCCTAGGTGATAAGGATAAATCTTGATAAATTTTGCATTCATTTCTGACTTGCTATGGCAACCGATTGGCAATTCATACCTGCACAGAAGAAAGCAAAACATCATTATTTTCTCCATAAAAACAACTAAATGCAAGGTCAAGCCCAATAAACAAAAGGACTACGAACTTATGCATGAATTACTACAAATGCAACTAAATAGGCCTAAGTCTAAACAATAATATAAGTAAAAAGAGTATAAAATATAGTACTTTTTCACACTTAACACACCCCCAAACTGGAACTATTGCTTGTCCTCAAGCAATGCAAGAACTAATAATTACCTGCCAAGGCATTTACCACAAAACATACTTCAATCCTCATAACCGTGGCAACAAAGAATTTGTTACCTTTCGACCTTCTGAAAGCGCGAAAAGTTACTAAAAAATAAACTACAATATTGGTGAAAACGTGTGTGCATAGTTCTGTTGTAACACTCCGGTTTTGGGCTTAGATGTTTTAAAGGTTGGTTCGAAGGTCCGGTGGATCGCTATTAGAGTTTCAGGCCAGTTTTAGGATTAAATTGGTTTAAATATTTTTGAAGGTGATAAAATTGTGGAAAAATATTATAAAATCATTGTTAATTAAGGATAATGGCGAAATCAATTTTGGAAAATAAGATCTGAAAATCGGACGTTTTGGCTGGTAACCAAAATGCAATTTGAAAACTGCTTTTAAAGGTGACTAAAATGAAAAGGGTCAAATTCTTAGAATCTTTAAGGAGCTATTTTACCAAGTTTTTCTGATGATTTCTCCTTTAATTAAAGATATTTTAACATGTGTTTTAAAGTTAAGTAAAAAGGGATTTTAGTTAAAAAGTTAGTTAAGCTTTTTAAAGAAAATTCACGTAACTTTTGTCTCCATTCTCTCCTCAGCCAAACACTCAAATTTTCATCAAAATCTAGAGGTGAGAAGTCTTTCAACTTGTATTTATGATTTGAAATTAATTAATTAACATTTGTTTTTACAAAATCTCATTTAAATATTGCGTTTTCTTAGCTTTTATAAAACCAATTGAGGGAGAAATCTCACAATAGGGGTAAGGTCTATGATCTCCTCCATTGTATGGTTTTTCACTGAAATTCCCAAGTATTTGATCTTTGATTTATGAATTATAAGCTGATTTTAATGTTTTATCTATGTTTGATTAGGTAAATTGGGTAAAATTGATGAAACAAGGTAATATTCGAAGGGGATCTGATTTCCAGTGTTTAAGATTGATTTAATACATATTTTGGATGTATTATGATGTTGATAAGTTGTTTTTATCAATAGAATCCCGAAACTCTTGGATCTCTAATTGTTTAGGTTGTTAGATTTGAGTTTTTGTGATGATATTCGAGTTTAATCTTTTCTGGAAGTAAAAGTATATTGGGAAAGGGTTTTTGGATGTTAATTGATGAAGTTTAATGGCTTGAATCTTTATATTACGGATGGGTTAAGTTTTGGAAGCGTTTGATGATGATTTCGGTTTGTTTCGGATGGATTCTAAGCAGGCAACCTGAGAGTTGTGGGGTTTTGCTTTGAGACAGTGTTTTGAATGCATAATGATGCATTTATCCTCTGGTTTTATGTGTTTAAAATAGGGGATAATCAAGGCGACGAATCTTGACGTTGTTTTATTGCTTACCGGGAACTTGTTTTGCGTTGGCAAGGAAGACAAAGCGTATCAGTGAGTGGAAACTGGTTTTAAAAGCTTTACAAAGGTTTGTAAATGTTGTAGGGAGTTTAGGGTAAGCGTGAGACGCTTACCTAAGCTCGAAAGTAAGTTTCCCTTATTTTGCTCTTGAATATTGGCTTGGATATGAGCATGTTGTTTGCATGTTTTGGTGATAAACATGGTATGATTTACTTACTGGAAATGCATGATTTTGAGTACATATGCAAAGGTTTGAAAGTATATTAAATGCTATTGAGCATTGGTTTTCATTCCGGTTGGGAATGGTGTTATTGCATTGGCAATGAGATTTGTATATGTGATGTTTTGTTTAATGCATTGTAAAGCAATAAGTAAATGGTTTGCAAATGGTATATTGGCTATGTGACTTGGCGAGAAAACAATCGGATATAGTTGGCATGCCATAGGATTAAAAGTGCACTATAAAATATGAACAAAATCGATCGTGGCCATGGGTCCTTGAGGTATGGCGATTTAACAAGGTCACTCGAACTGTTGGGGACCTCATTTGGGGTATGCGGTTTAACTAGGCAACCCAAATTGATGGTGATCTTGCGGGTTAACTAGGCAAGGTCAGTACACTTTCGGTCTAACTAGGCAAGGGTGGAATCTCGCGGTTTAACTAGGCGAGTGTAATATCCCAATTTTGCTTAGTGAATAAAATGTAATTTTTGAAAGTTTAGGGGGTTAAAGTGTTAACTTTGGAAAAGTTTAGGTAACAAAGTGTAATTTTAAAATGTTATGTAATTTAACCCCGTAAATAGATAGTTCACCCCCAAGAGTGGTATTTTCGTGTTACTCAGATTTTTCATACGAGACTTATATTATTCGAATTTGGATCGAATAAAAATTGTTAAGCGTGCTCAGACAAGAGTAGTACAAGGATGGGTTACCTATTGCGAAGGTCCCATATCAATATTTTGAATGATAAAAAGGATTCAGTTCGAGTCAGTAATATTCGTAATGGATTGTTGATATGGGATCCAGTTCGAGTCAGTAATATTCGTAATGGATGAGTTATGATGAAATTATCTTGAATTGATGATTAGGGACCAAAATGAAAAATTTTGTAAGTTGAAGGACCAATTTGGCAATTTAGGAAAAATTATGGATTGGTCTTGAATTTAAGGAAAATTGATAGAATTGATGATTCAAGCATGTTATGAAAGTTAAGGGATTGAAATGTCAAGAAAGGAATCAAGAGGGACTAAATTTGAAATAAAGAATTAGTGAAGGACCAAAGTGAATAAAGTTTGGAAGTTAAAGGAAAATGTATAAGGATGTTAAAATTAAGTGAAAGGTTTAATTGTACATTAATTTAATGTACAAAAGCAATGTAGTAACCAAAATGTCACTGTTATAAAGTTGAAAGACTAAAAGGAAATAGTCCAAAATAAATAATTAATTATGGAAATTGTTCAAAATAGGGCTTGAACAATTATTTTAATGTTCAAAATGGTCACCAAGGACCTAGAGATCAATTCGGCTACTTTGAATAACATTGGAGAAATTTTCAAAAAAAAATTATATTCGAATAGTTATGTTTAAGAATCAAGTTAGCAATGTTAGATTTAAGTTTATCGTAAGAGAAATGATGAATAAGTTTGAATGGTCTTATACAGTTCCAAAAGAGATTGAAGGAGAACCAAGTGATAAAGGGAAAGATAAGAACTTCGAGTAAGCTTAGTGAGGCATACCATTACATGGCCCATGTGAGTGCATTTATATGTTTTAAAATGCGATTAGGAAGACTTGTGAATAGTCGATCTTAAATTTAAAATGATATTGCATTATCTATATATATATATATGTGTGTTAATTTATGTTTGCCATGACCAATTATGTTGAAATATGAGATATAAAATGTTTATTTATATGATGATCTATGTTTACCGTGAACATTTATGATGAAGCATCAAACATGAAATGTTTATTTATATGAATTATTATGATGATTGAATGATGATAAAAGAAATGCCCAAGTATTGTGTGTGAGAGTCCATGGTATAGTTGGCATGCCATAGAGTCTTTAGCCGTTGCAGCCTTATGTTCATGTTATCAGAAAGATATTCTGACAAAATGATTGTGTCACATGCACCCTGGGGATCTACGCCCACTGTGCCCGAGTGCACTGTCGAGGTGGTTTATATTTATGGGGAGAAAAGAGCGTCCCCGAGTACGTCCTCATCTTTACATTATGTTTGACACTACGGTGTCATTTAAAGATGACTTGCGTACCTCGGTCTCATATAGTGTACTTTGGGCAATGATTAAAGAATCATGTCATGTAAACGAATCATGTTATGTATATGAATCATGTCATGAATATGAACCATGCCATGTATATGAAATATGTCATGTATATGAATCATGTCATGAATACGAAACATGCCATGTATATGAATTAAATCATGCATATGAATCATGATATGTATATGAATTATGCCAAGTATATGAATCATGCCAAGCACATGAATTATTCCATGTATACGAAGTATGCCACATATATATAAAATATGTTAAGTATATGAATCATGCCATGTATACAAAATATGTCATGTATATGAATTATTCTATGCATATGAATCATGCCATGTGTACGTATTATGTCATGTATATGAATCATTCCATGTAAATGAATGATGCCACGTATATGAATTATGACACGTATATGGATCTGCCTAGTACATAAATTATGCCATGTATATGAAGTATATCATGTATGTGAATTATGTATATATATATAAATCATGTCATGCATGTGAATTATGCCATGTGTATGAAATATGCCATGTATGTGAATTATGCCATGAATATGATTTACTTGATAATGATGGAGTATTGGAAACTAGACTAGGTTAGGAAAATTATGACTTGCACAAGAATATTGACTGACTATGAAAACCTTGTTAGTACAATACTACTTAGACACAAACTATGCTAGGTTAATGTATAACATGTATTACTTTATTTATTGTTTTGATAAATAAGATTATTGCTTCACTATGTTCGTACTTAGCGTGTGTTATTTCTTATGTAGATTCTCCCAAAATAGACTAGCAAGGAGGAGCTATTAATTGGGAAGATCAATGTACTATCTGTAAGTACAGTACGTACATTTTTAACAAAATTTAATAGACTAGTGGGCATGTAATATTTTAAGTGGGTAAACTATTTTGTAAGTCTAAGTTTATATTGTATTTATACAACATCATGGAAGTATGGATTTAGAGAAATGGTTTGCTATTTATAACTATGAATTTTGACGTAGTTAATTGTTGTTTAACCTTGATCGCGTAAAAATTTTAAAATCAAGAAAAGGTTGAGGCAGTGTACATCATCATGAATTTTATTTCAGTAACTCAATTATGAATTTTATAAACCAATTCAGGGTCAAAACTAGCTGCAATAGACTGACATAGTTTTAATTCCAAAATCGAAAAAGGGTTAAACTGTAATAATGAATTTTGGTATAAAAAATTTACAAGTTAAGATTTCTTTCAATGACTCTATAACATCTTTAATGTATATTCGGCTTACGAGTATACGTTAAGGGTGTAATATTTATTGGTATCAGAGCTACTGGTTAAGCCAATTCTGGAGGCTAAATCGAGTTTAATGTGATTTAATGTTAAGTACATGCCCCTAGGATGCCATGTTACTGATGTACTACTGTGTAACTTGATTATGCTCCCAATAACATTAATAAGTTTCAGTCGAAATAGATGATGTTAAGTATTGATGGACTACGGTAAATGTTTAATTATGGGAATCAAAAGTAGGAAGAAGAATGTTTAATGCCAAGTATGTTGGCAACTAGTTAAAAGAGAAATGTTGTAGCAGTCCTAAGTTTGAAACAAGGTACTCGTACTGTCTATGAGTATGAGTTAGATTTTAATAGACTGAGTTGGTACGTAGTTAAATTGATGCCGATGGAAAGGTCTCGATGTGAATGGTGGTTTATAGAGAAGTTATATCCAAGGCCCAAGGAGATTCTATTGGGCATGAATTTATTAAATTTCTGAGAGGCTATGAACAAAGCGAAGGCTATGGAAAAAACCTATAATTGTTTTAATTGAATCAAGTTCGATTAATATATATATTGGTACTAAGATAATAGCACAAAGAAAGACTTCTATGAAGAATATCTAATAATGTAATTGCTAGTAATCCTGTTGGATATAATGCACAAGTAATTAGAATATGCAAGAAAGGTTCATTAGAAATTCAAGGAATTAAGTTCCCGACAGATTTAATGGAACTCTCATTCCATGAATTTGAAGTCATTCTTAGACTGGATTGGTTATCTACATATGATGCAGATATGAAGTGTAAGAAGAAAAGGTTGGTACTTCTAGGACCCGATGGTTTTGAAGTAATCCTTGTGGGAGAAATAACTGACTATTTAGAGTCAGTTATCTCTGCAACAACAGCTCAAAGGCCGGTATGCAATGGATGTGAAGCATGTTTAATTTATGTGGTGGATACTCAAAAGTCATCTAAGAAGATTGAAGATATCCCAACTATAATGGAATTTCCTGATATATTTTCGAATGAGTTTTCAAGATTACTTTCAGATAAGGAAATACAGTTTAGGATTGATGTTTATCCTAGAACTGAACCGATATCAATGGTACTATATAGGATGACACCAACTGGGTTAAGGGAATAAAAAATTCAATTACAAGAATTGCTGGACTGGAGTTAGATTTGACCGAATGTATCACCATAGGGTGCTCCGGTATTAATCGTAAAAAAGAAAGTTGGTTTCTTATGATCATGTACAGATTATCGACAATGGAATAATGTAACCACTAAGAATAAGTATTCCCTACCAAGAATTGAGGATTTATTTGATTAGCTTAAAGATGCAGTAGTATTTTTAAAGATAGATCTTCAATCAAGATTATTATCAGCTCAAAGTTAAAGAAGAAGATGTATCCAAAACATGATTTAGACCTCAATATGGACATTTCGAGTTTCTGGTGATGCTATTTAGACTTACAAATGCCTCAGCTATATTCATGGATTTGATGGATAGGGTATTTCAACCGTATCTGGATTATTGTGGTCTTTATATATGATATTTTGGTTTATTCAAAGACTGAAGCTGAGTAAGATTACCATCTTCGAGTGGTATTATAAACTTTAAGAGATAAGCAGCTATATGTCAAGTTTTCGAAATATGAGTTCTGGTTGTCAGGAAAGTTTTAAAAATTAAAGAAAGTTCATATTGAAGTGCCAGTTCTAATTCAACCAGAACCAGGAAAGGAATATATTTTGTACAATGATGTAATTCATTGCATTTTGGGTTGTGTGCTAACTGAAGAAGGTTGAGTAGTAGTCTATACATCAAGGTAGCTCAAAACTCATGAAATGAACTATTCAACATGGTCTGGAAATGGCAGCTATGATTTTTATTTTGAAATTTGGTGGCATTATCTGTATAGTAAAAAGTATTATATTTACACGGATCATGAAAGTTTAAGTATCTGATGACACAAAAGATCTAAATCTGTGAGGATTGAATTTTAAAAAGGATTATGATGTGGTTATCGATTATCACCTGAGAAGGTTAATGTAGTGACAGATACTTTTAGCCAAAAGATATTGTCTGTGGGACGAGATGGTTCCTTAACAACATAATGTTAGTTAAAGCTAACTTTATTGGATCAAATTAAGGATTTTTAGTCTATGGATGAAAGATCTCTTGAATAGTGGAGACAAGTTGAAACTGGAGAAAACACAGGACTACGAGATTAAGTTTAATGGTTGTTTATATTACTGAGTAAAGTATATAATCCTGATGATGATAACCTGAAGCAAGAGATATGAACAGAGACCCATTATAGTCCATTGACTATGCACCCAAGGAGTAATAAGATGTATCAAGATTTGAAAACTTGAAATTGTGAACAAGAATGAAAAGAGCAATCACAGACTTTGTGGTAAAGTGTTTAACATGTCAACAAGTAAAAGCTGAATACCTGTTACCTTATGGATTACTTTAGCCTATCTCTATTCCCCAATGGAAATGAGAACAAGTAATGATGGATTTTATAATGGGATTGTCATCTACATCAAGTAAAAAGAATTCAATATGAGTCATTATGGATTGTTTGACAAGTTTGCTCACTTTATTTTAGTTTTAATGGATTATACAAAACTTTATGTTCGAAATATAGTAAGATTGCATGGTGTTTCGGCATTGATAGTGTCATATAGAGACTCGAGATTTACTTTGAGGTTTTGGGGTATGTTACATGAAGCTTTATACTAAATTAAATTTTAGTACAACTTTTCATCCGCAAATAGATGGGCATTTTGGAAGGATCATACGGATTCTATAAGACATGCTAAGAGCTTGTATAATTGAGTTTGCAAAATCATGAGAAAAAAATACTTACCTTAACCAAATTTGCTTATAAAAAATAGTTATCGAGTAAGTATTAATATGGCATATGAAAGAAAATGCCGAACTTCTTTTAATTGATCCGAGTTACAAGAGCGAAATGTGTAGAATAACACAAATGTTGGAGGAGTTGAATTAACACAAGACATGGAGGATAAAGTAAAGATTATTTAGAAAAATTTCAAGGCTACCGTAGATTGACAAAAGGGCTATGCAAATAAGAAGAAAAATGATATTGAATATGAAGTTAGAGAAAAAAGTTTTTTAAAGGTTTCACCTTGGAAGAATGTTTTACATTTTGGACAAAAAGGAAAGCTTGCTCCTACATTTATTGTGCCATACGAGATTTTAAAAAGAGTAAGACCAGTGGCTTACCAATTGGCATTGCCTCTAGATATGAGTAAGATTCATGATGTGTTTCACGTGTCCATGCTACGGAGGTATCAATCAGATCCTTCACATGTAATTTCTCCTGATAAAATCGAGATACAACCAGGTTTGACGTATAAAGAAAAACTAGTGAAAATCCTAGCATACAAAGTTAAAGAATTAAGGGACAAAAAAATTCTACTGGTTAAAGTCCTCTAGAGAAATCACACAGTAGAGAAAGTCATTTGGGAAACTGAAGAGAGAATGAATAAGCAAAATACGAAGTTGTTTGAAACGGGTAAACATTGAAAATTCGAGGACAAATTTTTCTTACGGTGGAGGAATTGTAATATCCCAAATTTTTCTTAGTGACTAAAATGTAATTTTTGAAAGTTTAAGGGTTAAAGTGTAATCTTTGGAAAAGTCTAAGGACCAAAGTGTAATTTTTAAAAAGTTTTGTAATTTAACCCCGCAAATGGATAGTTAACCCCCAATAGTGGTATTTTAGTGTTGCCCAGATTTTTCATACGAGACTTATATTATTCAAATTTGGATCGAATAAAAATTGTTATGCGTGCTCAGATTAGAGTAGCACAAGGATGGGTGACCTATTGGGAAGGTCCCATATCATTATTTTTAATGATAACAAGGATTCAGTTTGAGTCAGTAATATTTGTAATGGATTGGTGATAAGGGATTTATAAGAGGAAATGTATCCGATAAAATTCCTGGTAATTATCGGTATATCGAATCGAATTAAAATCTTAAAGACAGTTCCAAGAATTATGGAAAATTCATAAAATAATTAAAATCTTAAAGACAGTTCCAAGAATTATGGAAAATTCATAAAATATTATTTTATGAATAATTTAGTAATGTTGGTGGGATTCTAACTAGATTTAGCTAGAATATGATGGAGTGATTATAAAGCTCAAAGAAAGAAAATTTGGAAATCGCATTGAAAGAAATTCGAATATTTGGATTGAAGAAATATCATAAATTAAAATTTATGATATTTTAGGAAGGAAGCTGGTTAGAATCGAACCAATTTGATTCAATTTTTATGGGATGACATTATTTTAGACATGTGAGTAAATAAAGTTTAGTTAGAGGGCAAATTGGTCATTTGCCATGGATGACATTTTTGAAATATTTTGAAACTTTGAGGGCAATTTCGAAAGGTGAAAAACACATGGATTTGATCTTGGCCGTTGATTTTTGATAAGATTAAATCTTGGCCATTGGATAAAAGGACAAATTAGTAATTTCATTAGTTAAATGAATTTAAAATTCATTTAACTTTAAAAGCAAGAAAGAAAGGGGGAGAAAGGAAATTTTTCAATTTCAAAGCCAAAATTGAAGAATCAAGGCTAACTTCAAGCAAAGATAATTTAGGTAAATTGTTCTACACTTGATTCTCTTCATTTTGATAGTATTTTTGCATGATAAAGTCAAGTATGAGTTATGTTCATGGATGCGGATGGTTATGATTTTGATAGTAGATGATGGACTTGAAGTTGTGATTAGTAGAAATAATGATATAGACATGAAATCAAGCTTGAATTTGGATGAGTTTCATGTTTTAGGTTATAAACCCTAACCCTAAATTTTGGGGATTTTGGTTAGAAAGTTAAATTGAAAATTTTGGAAGTTGAAGGACCAATTCAGCAATTTGGAAAAATTAAGGATTGGTCTTGAATTTAAGGAAAATTGATAGAATTGAAGATTCAAGCATGTTATAGAAGTTAAGAGATTGAAATGTCAAGAAAGGAATCAAGAGGGACTAAATTCGAAATAAAGAATTAGTGAAGGACCAAAGTGAATAAAGTTTGGAAGTTAAAGGAAAATGTATAAGGATGTTAAAATTAATTACATTAATTTAATGTACAAAAGCAATGTAGTGACCAAAATGCCACTTTTATAAAGTTGAAGGACTAAAAAGGAAAAAGTCCAAAATACGTAATTAATTTTGGAAATTGTTCAAAATAGGGCTTGAACAATTATTTAATGTTCAAAATCGTCACTAAGGACCTAGGGACCAATTCGGCAACTTTGAAGAATATTGGAAAAATTTTTATTGAAGCACCAGTTCTAATTCAACCAGAACCAGGAAATGAATATATTTTGTACAATGATGTAATTCATTGCATTTTGGGTTGTGTGCTAACTGAAGAAGGTCGAGTAGTAGTCTAAACATCAAGGTAGCTCAAAACTCATGAAAGGAACTATTCAACATGATCTGGAAATGGCAGCTATGATTTTTATTTTGAAATTTGGTGGCATTAGCTGTATAGTAAAAAGTATTATATTTACACGGATCATGAAAGTTTAAGTATCTGATGACACAAAAGATCTAAATCTGCGAGGATTGAATTTTAAAAAGGATTATGATGTGGTTATCGATTATCACCTGAGCAGGTTAATGTAGTGATAAATACTTTTAGCCAAAAGACATTGTCTGTGGGACGAGATGGTTCCTTAACAGCAGAATGTTCGTTAAAGCCAACGTTATTGGATCAAATTAAGGATTTGCAGTCTATGCATGAAAGATCTCTTGAATAGTGGAGACAAGCTGAAACTGGAGAAAACACAAGAGTACGAGATTAAGTTTAATGGTTGTTTATATTACTGAGGAAAAGTATATAATCCTGATGATGATAACCTGAAGAAAGAGATATTAACAGAGACCCATTATAGTCCATTAACTATGCACCCAAGGAGTAATAAGATGTATCAAGATTTGAAAACTTGAAACTATGAACAAGAATGAAAAGAGCAATCACGGAATTTATGGTAAAGTGTTTAACATGTCAACAAGTAAAAGATGAATACCTGTTACCTTCTGGATTACTTTAGCCTATCTCTATTGCCCAATGGAAATGGGAACAAGTAACGATGGATTTTATAACGGGATTGTCATCTACATCAAGTAAAAAGAATTCAATATGAGCCATTATGGATTGTTTGACAAGTTTGCTCACTTTATTTTAGTTCGAATAGATTATTCGGTGAATAAATATGCTAAACTTTATGTTCGAAAGATAGGAAGATTGCATGGTGTTTTGGCATTGATAGTGTCAGACAGAGACTCAAGATTTACTTCGAGGTTTTGGTGTATGTTACATGAAGCTTTAGGTACTAAATTAAATTTTAGTACAGCTTTTCATCCGCAAATAGATGGGCATTTTGGAAGGATCATACGGATTCTATAAGACATGCTAAGAGCTTGTATAATTGAGTTTGAAAAATCATGAGAAAAAAATACATACCCTTAACCAAATTTTCTTATAAAAAAATAGTTATCAAGCAAGTATTAATATGGCATATGAAAGAAAATGCCGAACTTCTTTTAATTGATCCGAGTTACAAGATCGAAATGTGTAGAATAACTCAAATGTTGGAGGAGTTGAATTAACACAAGACATGGAGGATAATGTAAAGATTATTCAGCAAAATTTCAAGGCTACCGTGGATTGACAAAAGGGCTATGCAAATAAGAAGAAAAAAGGATATTGAATATGAAGTTAGAGAAAAAAGTGTTTTTAAAGGTTCCACCTTGGAAGAAGGTGTTACATTTTGGACAAAAAGGAAAGCTTAGTCCCAGATTTATTGGGCCATACGAGATTTTGAAAAGAGTAGGACCAATGGCTTACCAATTGTCATTACCTCTAGATACGAGTAAGATTCATGATGTGTTTCATGTGTCCATGCTACGAAGGTATCGATCAGATCCTTCACATGTAATTTATCCTGAGAAAATTGAGCTGCAACCAGGTTTGACATATAAAGAAGAACTAGTGAAAATCCTAGCATACAAAGTTAAAGAATTAAGGGACAAGAAAATTCTAAAGTAGAGAAAGTTATTTCGGAAACTGGAGAGAGAATGAATAAGCAAAATACAAAGTTGTTTGAAACGGGTAAATGTTAAAAATTCGAGGACGAATTTTTCTTAAGGGAGAGGAATTGTAATATCCCAATTTTTGCTTAGTGACTAAAATGTAATTTTTGATAGTTTAGGGATTAAAGTGTAAACTTTGGAAAAGTTTAGGGACTAAAGTGTAATTTTAAAAAGTTATGTAATTTAACCCCGTAAATGGATAGTTCACCCCCAAGAGTGGTATTTCCGTGTTACCCAGATTTTTCATATGAGACTTATATTATTCGAATTTGGATGGAATAAAAATTGTTAAGCGTGCTGAGACCAGAGTAGCACAAGGATGGGTGACCTATTGGGAAGGTCCCATATCAATATTTTGAATGATAAAAAGGATTCAGTTTGAGTCAGTAATATTTGTAATAGATTGTTGATATGGGATTTATAAGAGGAAATGTATCCGATAAAATCTCGGTAATTATCAGTATATCGAATCGAATTAAAATCTTAAATACAGTTCCAAGAATTATGGAAAATTCATAAAATATTATTTTATGAATAGTTTTTAATGTTGGTGGGATTCTAACTAGATTTAGCTAGAATATGATGGAGTGATTATAAAGCTCAAAGAAAAAAAAATTGGAAATCGTATTGAATGAAATTCGAATATTTGGATCGAATAAATCTCATAAGTTAAAATTTATGATATTTTTGGAAGGAGGCTGGTTAGAATGGAACCAATTTGGTTCAAGTTTTATGGGATGGCATTATTTTAGACATGTGAGTAAATAAAGTTTAGTTGGAGGGCAAAGTGGTCATTTGCCATGGATGACATTTTTGAAATATTTTGAAACTTTGAGGGCAATTTTGAAAGGTGAAAAACACATGGATTTGATCTTGGCCATTGGATAAAATTCATTTAACTTTACACATGGATTAAAAACAATTAAAAGATGATAAAAATCTTTCTCATCTAATTTCATGCATTTCGAAAGCAAGAAAGAAAGGGGAGAAAGGAAAATTTTCAATTTCAAAGCCAAAATTGAAGAATCAAGGCTAACTTCAAGCAAAATTAATTTAGGTAAATTGTTCTCCACTTGATTCTCTTCATTTTGATAGTATTTTTCATTGATAAAGTCAAGTATGAGTTATGTTTATGGATGAGGATGGTTATGATTTTGAGAGTAGATGATGGAATTGAAGTTGTGTTTGTAGAAATGATGATATAGACATGAAACCAGGCTTGAATTTGGATGAATTCCATGTTTTAGTTTATAAACCCTAACCCTAAATTTTGAGGATTTTGGTTAAGAAGTTAAATTGATGATGAAATTCAATAGATTATGATGTTGAGAGCTTGAATTTTATGTTAGATTAAATAATTTTCCCACTTGAAATTATAGGGACCATTTCAAAAAGATTGAGAAAATTAGGGGAAATTATTGAAAATTTTATTTTTATATTGGAATGGATGAGTTATAATGAAATTAGCTTGAATTGTTGATTAGGGACCAAAATGAAAAATTTTGGAAGTTGAAGGACCAATTCGGTAATTTAAGAAAAAATAAAGATTGGTCTTGAATTTAAGAAAATTTGATAGAATTGATAATTCAAGCATGTTATGAAAGTTAAGGGATTGGAATGTCAAGAAAGGAATCAAGAGGGACTAAATTCGAAATAAAGAATTAGTGCATGACCAAAGTGAATAAAGTTTGGAAGTTAAAGGAAAATGTATAAGGATGTTAAAATTAAGTGAAAGGTTTAATTGTACATTAATTTAATGTACAAAAGCAATGTAGTGACCAAAATGTCACTTTTATAAAGTTGAATGACTAAAAAGGATATAGTCCAAAATAAGTAATTAATTATGGAAATTGTTCAAAATAGGGCTTGAACCCTTATTTAATGTTCAAAATGGTCACTGAGGACCTAGGGACCAATTCGTCAACTTTGAAGAATATTAGAGAAATTTTCAAAAAAAAGTTATATTCAAATAGTTATGTTTAAGAAACAAGTTAGCAATGTTAGATTGTTTATCGCAAGAGAAATGAAGAATATGTTTGACTGGTCTTATACAGTTCCAAAAGAGATTGAAGGAGAACCAAGTGATAAAAAGAAAGATAAGAACTTCGAGTAAGATTAGTGAGGCATACCATTACATGGCCCAGGTGAGTGCATTTATATGTTTTAAAATGCGATTAGGAAGACTTGCGAATAGTCGACCTTAAATTTAAAATGATATTGCATTATATATATATATATATATATATGTTAATTTATGTTTGCCATTACAAATTATGCTGAAATATAAGATATAAAATGTTTATTTATATGATGGTCTATGTTTACCATGAACATTTATGATGAAGCATAAACATGAAATGTTTGTTTATATGAATGATTATGATGATTGAATGATGATAAAAGAAATGCCCAAGTATTGTGTATGAGAGTCCTTGGAATAGTTGGCATGCCATAGAGTCTTTAGCAGCTACACCCTTATGTTCATGTTATCAGAAAGATATTGTGATAAAATTATTGTGTCACATGCACCTTGGGGATCTACGCCCACTATGCCCGAGTGCACTGTCAAGGTGGTTTATGTTTATGGGGAGCAAAGAGCGTCCCTGAGTACGTACTCATCTTTACGTTATGTTTGACACTACAGTGTCATTTAAAGATGACTCGCGTACCTCGGTCTCATATAGCGTACTTTGGGCAATGATTAAAGAATCATGTCACGTAATGAATCATGTCATGTAAACGAATCGTGTTATGTATATGAATAATGTCATGAATATGAACCTTGCCATGTATATGAACCATGTCATGAATAGAACACATGCCATGTAGATGAATTAAATCATGTATATGAATCATGACATGTATATGAATTATGCCAAGTACATGAATTATGCCATGTATACGAAGTATGACACATATATATAAAATATGTTATGTATATGAATCATGCCATGTATACAAATTATGCCATGTATATGAATTATGATATGCATATGAATCATGCCATGTGTACGTATTATGTCATGTATATGAATCATGCCATGTAAATGAATTATGCCACGTATATGAATTATGACACGTATATAGATCTGCCTAGTACATAAATTATGCCATGTATATGAAGTATATCATGTATGTGAATTATGTTATATATATAAATCATTTCATGCATGTGAATTATGCCATGTGTATGAAATATGCCATGAATATGATTTACTTGATAATGATGGAGTATTGGAAACTAGACTAAGTTAGGAAAATTATGACTTGCACATGAATATTGATTGACTATGAAAACCTTGTTAGTACAATACTACCTTAGACAGAAACTATGTTAGGTTAATGTATAACATGTATTACTTTATTTATTATTTTGATAAATAAGATTATTGCCTCACTAAGTTCTTACTTAGCGTGTGTTATTTCACACGTAGGTTCTCCGAAAATAGACTAGTAAGGAGGACCTGTTAATTGGGAAGATCAAGTTACTATCTGTAAGTACAATACGTACATCTTTAACAAAATTTAATAGACTAGTGGGCATGTAATATTTTAAGTGGGTCAACAGTTTTGTAAGTATAAGTTTATAATGTATTTATACATAATCATTGAAGTATGGATTTAGAGAAATAGGTTGCTATTAATAACTACGAAGTTTGACGTAGTTAATTGTTGTTTAACCCTGATTGCGTAAAAAATTTAAAATCAAGAAAGGGTTTAGGCAATGTACATAGTTTTCACCCTGAATTATATTTTTATTTTAGTAACTCAATTATGAATTTTATAAACCAATTTAGAGTCAAAACTAGCTGCAATAGACTGACATAGTTTTAAATTCAAAAAACGAAAAAGGGTTAAACTACAATAATGAATTTTGGTATAAAAAAATTTACAAGTCAAGATTCTTTCAATGACTTCGTAACATCTTTAATGTATATTTGGATTACGAGTATACGTTAAGGGTGTTACGGCAAGGGTGTCAAATTTAACTAGGCAAGGTTTGTGATAGCATGTTGTTTAACTAGGCATAGTATAAGAGATCCGTGTATCCGATTTATATAGGATATAGGTAGTCTATCTGGGTCACTATAAATGCCAATATATGAAAATGTTCATGTGTTAAACCTATTTTTAATGCTTTGAGATTTATGCATGGTTTATGATTTAATGCTTTAGGGACTTTTTCATGGAATGTTCATGATGTTGCATAAAGTTGTTATGCTTTGATTCAGCTGGAATCATGGAAAAACTCTTTGGTTGTAAGCATGTTTTTTGAAAACAAACATATGGTTTTCAAATGGTTTTAGTGCATCATTGTTGTATGAGCATTCTCACTAACTATGTGTTCTTACGCTCTGTTTTTCATAATGATGCAGAACATTAAGGTTTGGGGGGCAGCAAGAGGCAAGGCTAAGTGATCCAAGGACATTTACAAGTTTCAATATGAACTCGGTTTATATTCCAGTTAATAAGGCAAAGTGTTCTCCATGGTTTTTGGGAGTTGTAATTCTGTTTCCTTGAGGATATTTTGATGTTGCTAAGTTTGATGTTAATCCTTTCTTATACTTGTGGATGAATGGTTGCTTAGGTATGCATCTAGAGCTTCCTTGTAGTTTGCCATGTTGTGATGGTTTTGTGCAAGTGTATTATGCTATGTTGGATGTGTTGGCATGATGCTTATGATGAGATTGGCCTATTTGTGTATTTTGGTATGTTTGGCAAAGTGGTTTAGGAAGCATGCCTCTAGAGTGATCCTTTGGAAACATGATATTGATTTGGATGTTCAACCCTGGTATAAATGTGAGCCTAGGTATCTATGGTTGTTTGTATGCATGTATGCAAGTTGCTAGGACCGTAATGCATCTAGATTCGAGTGAAAAACCAGCTAGATTTGACATTACAGGCCCAGACGTACCGATACGCCAGGGACCGTATCGATACGGCTAGGCAATTTTGGGCAAGGTGCTTTGGTACGGTTGTATGCATTTCGATACTATTTAATGCTACTAGAATTTCACTTTTGGAACGAGGCCGCGTACCGAAACACTAGATGATCGTATCTGTATGTTGTTTTAAGAAATTAAATGGAATTTTTGTATTCGAAGTGGCGTACCGGTATGGTGCTTGGCGTACCGAAACAATGTTGCAATACTGTATCGATACGGGTCTTAGCGTATCGATACGGAGGCAGTTAATTCTGTTAATGCCATGGAAGGGCTGCATTGTTTTCTGTAACACCCCGATTTTAGGGCTTAGCGGTTTAGTGGTCTATTTGACGGTCTGGTGGACTAGAGTAGAGATTCGAGTCGGTTTTAGGATCGTATATTTTGGTGTTGGAAAATTATGGAAAATGATCTAAAATCATTATTAATTATGTATTTAATAATGGTGACATTGATTTTGTAAAACGAGTCTTGGAAGATGAACATTTTGGTTAGTGACCAAAATGAAAGTTTTGAAAACTGTGATTTCCTAGTGACTAAAATGAAATGGGTCAAATACTTAGAATCTTTAAGGAGCTATTTTACCAATTGGTTTATGATGATTTTTCCCTTAATTTGACTTATTTTAACATGTGTTTTAATTAGTAATTAAAGAGAATTTTGTTAAAAAGTTAGTTATTACTTTCCATAACAAAAATCATGTCATTGTCTCTCAACTTTTTCTCTCTATTCTCTCCTCAGTCAAACACTCAGTTTTTCATCAAATTTCCAGAGGTGAGGTGGTTTCGAACTTGATTTTATTGTTTTATAAAGATTGTTTACATAAAATGTTACAATAACCTTGTGTTTTCTTAGCATTTCACCAATCAATTGAGAGAGAAACTTTACAATAGGGGTAAGTTCTGAGATCTCCTATATTGTATGGTTCTTTACTGAAATCCCCAAGCATTTGATCCTTGTTTTTGTATTTCTAATCTAATTTTGATGATTTTCTATTATTTAATCGAATTATTTAGGGAAAATGAGTTAATTCACGGATTGGATATGATTTCCAGTAATTAAGGATGCTTTGATTTATATTTTGGATGTTTAATAATGTTGATAAGTAATTTTTATCAATGGAATCCCAAAACTTAAGAATCTCTATTTGTTTAGGTTGTTAGTTTTGAGGTTTTGTGGTGTTTATGTGGTTGTAAGGTTGCTGGAGGTGGTAGGTTGTTTTGGATCTAGTATTCAAAATGCATGCACTAGACATTATATACAACTAAGTGCCACCAACTAGGGGAGTACAAAACAAGTATGAACCATACTTTAGCTATGCTTGTGTCTTGCTTCGAGCTCAAGAATTCAGGCTTCAGGATCAAGCAACGATCGAATCCTTTATCCTGTGGTTGGGAAGAATGAAAACAAGAGTGATAAGTACAAGATTGTACCTAGTGAGGTAGTAACTAGTTCTAACCCATTTGTTATATCAAGTCAAGTGTCAATTAATTAAGAAGGATCCTAGCTATGGATTTCAAGGCAATCGAATAGTATAAGAAGCAAGAGACAATGAATCATAATTCATGCTTTATCCATTTAAAGAAATCAAGCTATTCATGGACACATATCAAGTAGTCAAGCAATTCATGCTTATATATCCTGAAATCAAGCAATTTAAAATGTTCATTCAAGACAAGCTTACAATTAGAACTCATGAATTCAAGTAAGGTCAAGGTCTATTTCGAGCAACAATCATGTAGCAAGAAATTCGAGTATACAAGTCAAGTGACAATAATTCAAGTTTACATGTTTGTCATTTCAAGAATACATGTCAAGTAATCCAAGTAGCAAATTTTCATATCAAGTAATTCAAGAATCATATAATTCAAGTATCAAATGAGCTTTATTTTTAATTATTTCACATTTGCTTTCTTTAGTTTATGCCTTTGTATTTAGTTGTCTAGGTGATCGAGTCTCCAACCAACTGTCGCCACAAGATGTACCGTAGTACGCAAGATGTACCGTAGTACTGGTCAACCCTCCTACTGTGGCCAAAGACCACACATACGTACCCTCTGTCTGTCACCAATTAGGGGCCTTATCCCTGGACTGTAGTCCACCTTGACACAAACAGCTCTAGACTCTAAGGCATGCGCTTCTACCTATGACCACTAACAACCAAGGATTTGTTCAATTATGAATCACTTATTCAAGTATTACATGTTTATGTCAAGAAATAGCTTATTCAAAGATCAATTCAAGTGATACATTGCAAGATCATGTTCATATACACAGCCCTTAGGCAAATTGACCCTTAGCTCTACACTTTACAATTTAATCTAGTCATTCAAGCAAGCAATTAACATATGCCATCTCTTAGGCATCAAGCAAGATCTTTAATTCACGATTTATATCATGTTAACAAGTATTTAAGTCATAGAGGTACATTTAAGCACTCATTCGAAGTGATCACAGTCAAGGCATCAAGGTTCAAGCATTTGTTTTCACTTTTCTTCCTAGATAATTTAACAACATACATGTTTCAATTAGATCTCAAGTTTTAGTTTAAATCATTCTTCCACTTTTTCATCACAAACAAGAATTAAATCAAGTATATTAACATGGCATAAAATAACAATAAGTAGACATGCATCTTTGGTTAGGACCTAAGTCCTAACCCTATATTAAACTACACAATACTCCAAGCTTAATTAGTCTTGCAAGACTATCCCCTTTTTCTTGTCCCTTGAATGCTCGACTTTAGATCCTTCTCCAAAGTCCTCTCTTTGCTCTAATAAATCACATAGATAGGACAAGGTCAAAACATGTAATCACAAAATCATTCAACATAGCAAGAAGGTTAACACATCACATATACAAGACCAATAACATCTAAACTGCTGCTGCCAGGCAGCTTGTGCACTGTTTACTTAAACATGCATAACTTTCATTCCGTACGTCGTAATTTCAATTGGTTTACACCATTGGAAAGCTATCTTAATTTTCTTTCTAACAATATAGGCCTTGCATTTTAATTCTTTTCCAATTAATACAGTTTTTTGTTTAAATACAAGCAATTTACAACACTAGACAGTTTGCACTGTCCATAGTGTTTCATTTCTACAATCTGTTTTACAATCCAGAATTCAATTCTGTTTTCTCCTAATGAATTTAGACATGTTAAGGCATTGTCCATAAAATTTCCAGCCTTAAATTCCCTTTGTAAAATTTATAGTGATTTTTCAAAGTTACTGCCCAGAACGGAATATTCTGGGCAGATTACACTAGTTTAAGTTTCTAGCTTCATTATTCACATAGATGACATTTCTAACATGTTAATTCAACTTATATACATAATCATACAAGTCTAGGTCAGTTCTATTCACCTATCAATGTGATCAAAACAGGACATTTTATAAAATCAATCATGTTTACACAATATTCCCTAGCAATGTGATCAAAACAGTTTCATGCCATGATACGTTCAAATCATACCAATTTAGTACCAGCAATTTCCAGCAAATTTCCATCATGTACAATCAAGTTTCCAGCAACCATATACATTCTACAATCAAGATACATATATATATATATATATATATATACATGGATTCAAATCTGGACAGCAAGCTTGTTTGTACACATATTACAATCATCCTATTCAACTAGGCAACAAGAACATCATAAATTCAAGATTTAAACATGTAATTGAAGTGAAGAATCAAGTATTTTACCTTCCTAACGAGAATCTATTCAAACTAACTCCTTCAATTAGGCTAATTTGATCAACAAAGCAATTCTCTCTCTCTACACTCTCAAGATTGGCTATGGAGGATGAATAAGGAAGAAGATGATTCAATTTTGTGTATTCTCTTTCTTTGATTCACAACATGGCCGGCCATCCTCACTTCCTCTTTGCCACATGTGTAATTACCTTGCCACATGTATTCCACTATCACTAAATGGTCTAATTACTATGCAATTTCATTGTTTTATTCTTGTTTCAATTTGGTCATCTTAATTTGGCACTCTAACTTGTTGGTTATAACATTTTAATCCCTTTAGACATTAGCTATCTTTTCTTCCTTTTATTTCAATTTGGTCCTAGACTTAATTAGTCTAATAAGGGTAATTCTATAACAATTTAACTAATAGCTCCATGTTACATACTCCTAATTGTTTCAATTGAATAGCACATGACTCAATTAGTCAATAGCTTAGATAGTGGTAACCTTCCTAGGCCCGGTTTAGGGTGTTACATGCACTGCAAATAAGTCGCCTTGGATATTGAGGCGGCGTACCGAATACTCCATCCAAGTACCCTAATGGTTGAGGAGTTATATGGTACCGAAAACTCCCGTTAGTGGATTACGCGTCTAACTGATGATTTGGGTTGGTGTCCCCGTGGGTTGAAAGTGTACCCAGTTGTTAATGTACCACGGTTGTGATTGTATCGCTATTCCGGTTAAGATGTCTTGAAGTGTTGGGTTAACACTTGTTGAATCTGTGTATCCGATGAACTCTTTTGTTAATGGACTTGATTTATGATCACTTGTAAGACAATATAATTGTTAATGTATCATTGAAATGTTTTATGTTGTATAATGTGATTTATACATGTTTCTCCTTTAGCTTTGCATTTGGTAGTAATGCATGGGAAGGCTTAAGTAGAGGGTTAGCAATGTGACTTGCTGTTGAATAATGATACATGTAGCATATGGTTTAATATGCTAGTTTTAAAGATGTAAAGTGCATGTTTTAAAAGGGCATGATGTTTTTAAAGGATAATGTAAAGTACAAGGTTTTAAATGCATTGATGGTGTTGTTCTGAGCATTCCTCACTAAGCCTTGTGTGTTTACGCTCTCTTTGTCCATCAATGCAGAGAAATAAAGTCCCAGAAGGCAGCAAGAAGCAAGGGGATCTTGGCAAGACTTGTTTCCAAAGTATGTTAGAGACTAGACTATAATGAATAAGGGCAATGGGGTACTTGTTATGTTTTGGGAGATGTTTTGTGGAACTCCCTGTTTGAGCATGTTTCATTGGTTGCTCTTAAGTTGTAAATGGCCTTAAATGTTTGGTTTTGGTGCTGGTTTATCTTTTGATATGTTGGTTGGTTGCATAATATGGAGCATGCCTATAGATCATCTTCTGACTCATGATGCTATGTTGATTTTGTGAAGCTTGAATTCTTGTAATATGATTGGCATGTTGGTGTTGTGTTATAAGCATGTAAGAATGGTTTGCGAATGCTTTTGGGGTGAAAAACCAACAAATTATGACATTATAGGTCTAGGCGTACCGATACGCTAGGACCGTATCGGTACGTCTAGACATCATTCGGCATGGGGGGACCGGTACGCATATGTGCGTACCGGTATGCCTAGGCAATTTTAGCCTAGCGTACCGATATGGGTAAGAGAGTATCGGTACACGTTCTAGCCTCTGGAATTTCACTTTTTCAAACCAAACCCGTGTACTAATACCCACGTAAACGTACCAGTATAGATTTTTAAAATTCAAAAGTTAGGAAAGTTTGTTAATACGTATCAGTACGAGCTGTGCCATATTAGTACGGTAACACCAATACCGATACTCAAGGCCGATTTCTGATAATGACAGTTGGGCAGTTTTGCTTTTTTTGCATTTTAGTCCCTGAATCTTGCCAATGCAATTGTATGTGATAGAATGAACGGATTGAGCTTAAATTTGAGATGAAAGTTTAGAACCAGACTAATTAAAGGTTGGTAACTTAAAAGTGAGTTTAAATCCTACAATTTTCTACTTTTGCAATTTGGCCCCTAAATTGCTAGTGTGATCAATTGGATGTTAAATTGATGCCCGATTAAGTTGGGGTTGCACCTATTGTCTGTACGAACATGTAGGGTTAATAATTGGCATCTAGATAAGATAAAAGGAAAAATATGGATTGGGTTTCGTTGTATCTCTTTGGTTTGCTACTGCAAACCTAATGTAGCATTCTTGATTCGGTTGGGCGTCTAGGCCGGGTCGAGGGGGTTACATTTGGTGGTATCAGAGCCAGGTTTGGTTTGTTTGGGAGGTTGTTGTGTTGTTACCATGTTTGATTTATATGGTGATTATTGTATGTACGCTGGTTGATATGCACGGTGATTGATATATGAATATTGGCTGTTGTATGCTATGTTGGGGAAGTTTTGGGGGTACCGTTGCCTTATTATTATAGTCTGGAAAGTTTTGATTTTTGAAATGAAAGTCTTAGATCCTTGCTTGAGGCTGGCCTGACTGTTTTTGTTTTGAAATAATTATCATGCCTTAGATATATTTTAGCACGATGGGACCGAGGAGAGAGTTGTGATCTAGTGCGATTGTTGCTGCCACTAGGAAGGGTGTTGAGGGAGATGTGCCTCATGGAGGGTTGCCACCGCCCCTACCTTTTCCACCTGAGGGAGTGTAACAAGTACCACCTGCGCTGACTGGGCCATGGATGGGTGATATGGCACCGTTGATACAAGCCATGACCGGTGTTTTTCAAGCAGTAGTTGCAGGGGTTCATGTGCCAACACCACCAGTGGTTGGGCAAGGGTTGCCGCTTGAGCGTCTTCGAAGAGTTGAGTTTTGAGGTTTGTTACCTAAGGCCTCCGAGGGTTGGTTGGATAGTACTGAGAGGATACTGGGCCAGATGGGGTGTACCGATGCTCGTAAGCTGGGCTGTGCTATTTCCCTGCTGCAGGGTGATGCCTATACATGGTGGACTACCACAATATCATGTATGATATGACCTGGGAGTTCTTCTATGAAGCTTTCTGAAAGAAGTTTTTGGGAGTCCGATATCAAGATGATAGGAAGCGCGAGTTCATGGCTCTTGTGTAGGGCAGTATGTCTGTTGCAAAATAAGAGGTGCAGTTCATGAGGTTGAGTCAGTATGCACCTTAGTTGGTTCCTGACGAGCGTACGCGATATGATCGTTTTCGCTACGGGTTTGTGCAGGATGTTAAAACATACATGCTTGCTATTGATTACACTGATTTTGACGTGTTGGTTTTGCGGGCCAAGGATGTGGAGCAAAATTTAGGTTTGGCTTTTGGATTGTGGGGTTCTAGCTCGGGTAAGAGAGCTACTGATGCGGGTTATAGCGGTGGTCAGGCCAAGAGACACTGTGACAGGAGGTTTCACTCAGAGTCGAAGCATGGCGGAGGTGTTGTGGGATGTGGAGTCCAAGGGCAGGGTGCCCAGGTTAGAGCACCGTTTAGCACTTGTTGGGTTTGTGGATCCTGGGATCATTTGAGGCGTGAGTGCCCACGTTTGGCCAGGGAGGGTCAGGCACCTACACCTGTTGTGGCTAATACTTGTTGGAGTTGTGGGTCAGATGACCATCAGAGGCATGATTGTCCGTTGTTGGCTCGAGGTGGGCAGGGTGTTACACCTGTTGTTGCTCTGCAGCGGGGTCGTGATCATGGTCGCCGGCCATTTCAGCATTGAGATGGTGGGTAGAGGACTGTAGCTCATACCGTTGTTATCCAGCCTGAGGGAGGTGGATCGGCTAGGGTGTATGCACACCGTGAGGGTCGCAATGACAACGATCTGATTGTAGGTACTTTTACCCTACAGTCTTTGTCATTGTATTCGTTGGTTGATTCTGGTTTTAGTTATTCATACATTTTGAGTGAGCATGCTGAGTTGCTTGATATATCTGTTGAAATTCTTAATGTGGGAGTTAAAGTGACTAGTTCTCTTGGGGAGACAGTCGTGGTTAGGAGGTTGTATTGTAGGTGTCTGTTGATGGTTCAGGGATATTTGTTTGTCATGGACTTGATAGAGTTACCATTCCATGGTTTTGATGTGATTCTGGGTATGGATTGGTTGACCGAACATCAAACTGTGGTGGATTTTGAGACCAAACGAATATCTTTGAGATTTTCGGATGATTATGAGGTGGTGGTCGTTGGTGAAAATGCCAAGTTTTTGTCTAATGTTGTTTCAACTTTGGAAGCAAGTCGAATGTTGGATTTGGGATATCAGGCTTATTTGGCCTATGTCATGAATCATGTATCAAAGGAGTTGAGGGTGCAAGATGTTCACACCGTATGTTAGTTTCTGGTTGTTTTTTTTAGAGAAATTACCAGGGTTACCACCTGATCGTGAGGTAGAGTTTGGCATGGAGGTCTTTGCGGGTACGATATCAGTATCTATTGCTCCGTACCGCATGGCTCCGAAGGAACTGAAGGAGTTGAAAATGCAGTTGCAGGAGTTGCTTGACCGTGGGTTCATTAGGCCTAGTACTTCACCGTGGGGTGTACCAGTGTTGTTTGTAAAGAAGAAGGATGGTACGTTACGGATATGTATAGACTATCGGCAATTGAATAAATTGACGATAAAGAATAAGTGTCCCTTACCACAGATAGATGATTTGTTTGATCAGTTCAGGGCTGCCTCGATGTTTTATAAGATAGATTTGAGATTGGGGTACTACCAGTTAAAGGTGAAGGAGGTGGATGTGCCTAAAACAACCTTCCGTAACGAGGTACGGGCATTACGAGTTTCTTGTGATGCCGTTTGGTTTGACCAATGCACCAGCTGCTTTTATGGACATGATGAACCGAGTGTTTCATAAGTTTTTAGACTAGTTTGTGGTTGTGTTTATCGACGATATCCTTGTTTACTCCCGTACCGAGGAGGATCATGATAGACATTTGAGAATTCTGCTTCAGACGCTGTTGGCTAATCAGCTTTATGCTAATTTAAGCAAATATGAGTTCTGACTTAAAGAAGTTCTATTTCTCGGGCATGTTGTGTTGGCCGAAGGAATTCGTGTCGATCCACATAAGGTTGATGCTGTAATGGGTTGGAAGGAGCCCAAGTCTGTGATAGAGGTTAGGGGTTTCCTTGGTTTGGCGGGTTACTACCGAAGGTTTGTGGAAGGGTTCTCCAATTTGGCGGCTCCGTTAACAAAATTTCTATAGAAGAATGTTCAGTTTGAGTGGACGAAGGATAGGTAGCGAGCTTTTGAAAGGTTGAAGGAAGCTTTGACGTGAGCTCCAGTCTTGGTTCAGCTAGAATCGAGAAATGAGTTCATTGTTTATAGTGATGCGTCGTATGTTGGGTTTGGTTGCGTGTTGATGAAAGAGGGTAAGGTAGTGGCGTACGCATCTAGGCAGTTGAAGGTGCATGAACGTAACTACCCTACTCACGATCTTGAGCTTGTCGCGATTGTGTTTGCCTTAAAGATTTGGACGCATTATCTTTATGGTGAGAAATGTGTGGTTTTTACGGATCATAAGAGTTTCAAATATCTGATGTCACAAAAGGAGCTGAATCTTATGCAACGTAGATGGTTGGAGTTGCTTAAGGATTATGATCTGACTGTTGAGTATCATCCGGGGAAAGCCAATGTTGTGGCGGATGCTTTGAGCAAAAAAGTGGCTGTGGAGTTGAGAGCCATGTTTACTCTGTTGAGTGTGACGAATAACAGAGGTTTGTTGGCTGAATTCCAGGTGAAGCCGTCCTTGACACAGATGATTAAGGAGAAGCAACCATATGATAGGAGTTTAGTACCTCATGTGGAGGATATTAGGGATGGAAATCCCACAGATTTTCATTTTAGTGATGACAGAGTGTTGTGCTTTAAAGGTCGAATAGTGGTGCCTAAAGACGAGGAGTTGAGGCATACTATTTTGACCGAGGCACATGCTAGTCCTTTCACTATGAATCCCGGTAGTTGTAAAATGTATCGAGGGTTAAAGGATGAGTACTATTGGGTTGGACTGAAGAAAGATGTGGCTGAGTTTGTTGCAACGTGTATGGTTTGTCAGCGGGTAAAGGCTGAGTATTAGTTTCCTTCTGGGTTGTTGCAACCGTTGAGGATACTGGAATGGAAGTGGGAAAGAATCACCATGGATTTCGTGTCTGGGCTGCCTTTGACGCCGACCAAAAAAGATTTCATTTGGGTGATTATGGATCGGCTTACGAAGTGTGCGCATTTTGTGCCAGTGCATACTACGTATACCTTGGACAAGTTAGATGAGCTGTACATTTTTGAGATTGTGCATTTGCACGGAGTGACCTAATTCATAGTATCAGATACGGACTCTCGGTTCACTGTAAGGTTTTGGGTGGGTTTGCATCGTGCTTTGGGAACCTGGTTGAGTTTCAGTACCTCATATCATCCTCAGATGGATGGCCAGTCGGAGCGCATGATTCAGGTTCTCGAGGATATGCTGAAGTGTTACGTTATTGAGTACCAGGGATCGTACGAGAAGCAATTGCCGTTAGTGGAGTTCGCGTACAATAACAGTTATCATGCTAGCATACAGATGGCACCTTATGAGGCGTTGTATTGCAGGAAATGTCGTACGCCCGTGTGTTGGGCAGAAGCGAGGGAAAAGTTTGTGTCGATGCCCAATGTTTTGAAAGGCACAACTGAAAAGGCAAAGTTTATATGTGAGTGCTTAAAAGCAATTGCAGATCGCCAAAAATCCTATACGGATTTGAAGCGTAGGGATATAGAGTACGTTGTGGGTGATAAAGTGTTTTTGAAAGTGTCACCCTGGAAAAAAGTGTTGCGTATTGGGCTGAAAGGGAAGCATAGCCTGAGGTTCATTGGACCATACGAGGTCATTGAGTGTGTGGGTCTTGTTGCGTACCGCTTAAGGTTACCTCTGAAGTTGGGAAAGATTCATGATGTGTTCCATGTTTCGTTGTTGCGGAGGTATAGGTCAGATCCATCATATGTTATGCCGGTGGAGGTGATTGAGTTGAGACTGGATCTATCTTACGATGAGGAACCGATAGAGGTTCTTGATACCAGCAGTAAAGTGCTACATGGCAAAATAGTCGAGCTAGTTAAGGTGATGTGGAGGCAATGTGGGAACGCAAGTCAGATATGGTGAAACAGTTTTCGCACCTGTTTCCTCCAGGTAAATTTTAGGGATGAAATTTCTTATGTGGGGGAGAGTTGTAACACCCCGGTTTTAGGGCTTAGCGGTTTGGTGGTCTATTTGATGGTCCGGTAGACCAGAGTAGAGATTCGAGTCAATTTCGGGATCGTATATTTTTGGTGTTGGAAAAATTCTCCAAACACTCAGGTTTACATCAAATTTCCAGAGGTGAGGTGGTTTCTAACTTGATTTTATTGTTTCAAATTGTTTTATAAAGATTATTTATACAAAATCTTACAATAACCTTGTGTTTTCTTAGCTTTTCACCAATTAATTGAGGGAGAAACTTCACAATAGGTGTAAGGTCTGAGATCTCCTCAAGTGTTTGGTTCTTTACTGAAATCCTCAAGCATTTGATCCTTGTTTTTGTGTTTCTAATCTGATTTTGATGATTTTCTATTGTTTAATTGAATTATTTGAGGGAAAATGAGTTAATTCATGGATTGGATCTGATTTCCAGTAATTAAGGATAATTTGATTTATATTTTGGATGTTTAATAATGTTGATAAGTGATTTTTATCAATGGAATCCCGAAAGTTAAGAATCTCTATTTGTTTAGGTTGTTAGTTTTGAGGTTTTGTGGTGTTTCTGTGGTTGCAAGGTTGTTGGAGGTGGTAGGTTGTTTTGGATCTATTTTTAGATGTGTTTTGATGATGAAAATGATGTTGGATTGATAGATGTTAGCTGGGTTGTGTATCGAAGTGTTTTGGTTATGTTTTTTGTTGTTGTGGAGGGTTAGTTGTGAAGGTTTTGTGGAAATCCGAGAAGGATTGTGGTTGTTGTGTTCAGAATGCATTATGATGCATTAATCCTCTGTTGTTTAGTGGTAAAAACAGGGGAGGTTGATCCGAAAGTGATTGGAGAAGCGTTGGAGGCTTCGGATACTTGATTTCGCGTCAATGAATCGAGGTTTCGCGTATCGGTGAGTGAAAACATGGTTTAAACCATTTTGATGTTTTGGGAACAGAGTTTTGGGAGCTAAGGTAGAGCTTGAAACGCTTACCTAGACTCGAAAGTAAGTATAAAGTGGTTTTACTCTCTCGGTCGTGCTTGTTCGAATGATTTTATGCATTTGGTTTTAATGTTCATGTACCTACTGTTTAAGCATGTTTTAAAGTATTCAATATACTATTTTTAAGCATGTTTTGCTGAATGATGCACATGGTAAGTGATCCTTGTAAGTATGGTTTATACTTGTGTTGTAAATCATGGTTGTGGCTTTGGAAATGGCTTGGTTTAATGTTTGGTGAAATAGTGAGGTAAATGTTATTTGGTTAATTATATTGGCAAGTGATGTTGTTTTAAAATTGTTAAAGGATATAGTTGGTCGGCCATAGGATTGGGTGCACAATAAATAAGTCACCTTGGATGTTGAGGCGTTTATACGGCGTACTGAATACTCCATCCAAGTACCCTAACGATTGAGGGGTTATATAGTATCGAAAACTCACGTTAGTGGATTAAGCGTCTAACCGATGATAGGGGTTGGTGTCCCCATGGGTTGAAAGTGTACCTGGTTGTTAATGTACCGCAATTGTGATTGTATCGCTATTTCGGTTGAGATGGCTTGAAGTGTTGGGTTAACACTTGTTGAATCCGTGTATCTGATGAACTCTTTTGTTAATGGACTTGTTTAATGATCACTTGTAAGCCACTATAATTGTTAATGTATCATTGAAATGTTTTATGTTGTATAATGTGATTTATACATGTTTCTCCTTGAGCTTTGCATTTGGTAGTAATGCATAGGAAGGCTTAAGTAGAGGTTTAGCAATGTGACTTGCTATTGAATAATGATACATGTAGCATATTTTTAATATGATAGTTTTAAAGATGTAAAGTGCATGTTTTAAAATGGCATGATGTTGTTAAAGGATGATGTAAAGTACATGGTTTTAAATACATTGATGGTGTTGTTCTAAGCATTCGTCATTAAGCCTTGTGTTCTTACGCTCTCTTTGTCCATCAATGTAGAGAAATAAAGTCCCGGAAGGCAGCAAGAAGCAATGGGATCTTGGCAAGACTTGTTTCCAAAGTATGTTAGAGACTAGACTATAATGAATAAGGGCAATGGGGTACTTGTTGTGTTTGGGAGATGTTTTGTGAAACTCCATGTTTGAGCATGTTTCATTGGTTGCTCTTAAGTTGTAAATGGCCTTAAGCGTTTGGTTTTGGTGCTGGTTTATCTTTTGATATGTTGGTTGGTTGCATAATAGGGAGCATTCCTATAGATCATCTTCTGACTCATGATGCTATGTTGCGATGTTGATCTTGTGAAGCTTGAATGCTTATAATATGCTTGGCATGTTGGTGTTGTGTTATAAGCATGTAAGAATGGTTTGGGAATGCTTTTGGGGTGAAAAACAGGCAAATTATGACATTATAGGTCCAGGCGTACCGATACGCTGGGGACCGTATCGGTACGTCAAGACATCATTCCGCATGGGGGGACCGGTACGCATATGTGTGTATCGGTACGCATATGGGGTGACCGGGATTCGTTGTCTCTCTTCTGTTTGCTATGGCAAACCTAATGAAGTCTTCTTGGTTCGATTGGGCATCTAGGCCGGGTCGAAGGGGTTACATTTTCTTTCATTTTAGCCCCAAATTGTTCTGATTGCAATTGGGTGAGATCGGGTAATGCTTTCAAGTTGTTTTTGACACGTAAGCATGAAATACATTTAATTAAAGGATGGTAACATAAAATAAGGTAAAGTTGTTGAAGTTTGCTGAAATTGCGATTTGGTCCCTAATTTACGTTTAAGTTCAATTGGATATCTAATAGATGTCTGATTAAATTGAGTTTTCACCTACTGCCAGAATGAACATGTAGGATAATATTTGTGCCTTTAGATTAGATAAAAGAAAAAACTGGTTGCAATTCGGGTTTTTTTCTTACGGTTTACCTCATCAAACCTAATGTAGCTCGCTCAGTTCGGTCTTGCGACTAGGCCGGGTCAAGAGGTTACATTTTGTGGTATCAGAGCAAGGTTTATGAAAAGTTGGGATGTTGTTTGATTACCTGATGTTGTTTGAGTTGCACGGTGATTGTTTAATATCATGCTGGGTATGAATTGGGGACACATTGCCTATTACCGAGGTTTTAAAATGTATTTTAAGGTTGTCTTGGATTCTTGCCTGATGCTAGCCTAACTTTAATGTTTTTTGATGCTTTTGATACCATAGCTCAGCATGAGAGGCGATCGATGGCTAATACTGCTGGGGTAGGGCAGAATAACGAGATAGAAGAGAATCTCTCTAATGTTTTACCTCATCCTCCTCCGATGGTTCCTCCAGTTGATGTTGGGATGGGTGAAGTATCGCAGGTTCACCAGGTGCCTGTATATGGTGATTTGGCTCTGTTAGTTCAAGCAATAACTGGATCTTTCTAAGCAGCGATGGCTGTAGTACAGCACAAGCATCGGAGCCTGCTACGGTGGAATATCAAGGGTTACTCTTGGAGAATTTAAGGAATTTGGGAGGTGAGGAATTTTGGGGTTTGAGCCTTGAGGCAGCCAAGGGTTGGCTCTAAAAGACAATTTGCATCTTGAATCAGATGGGATGCAATGAGGAGCGCAAGTTGGGTTCCACCGTGTCATTGTTGCAGGGTGATGCATATCATTGGTGGGTGACCACAATCGTTGGCATTTCAGAGGTGGATGTTATTTGGGAGTTCTTTTGAAGAGCTTTCAAAAGGAAGTACCTTGGTACCCAATATTGGATATGAAGAAGCTCGAGTTCATGACGCTGACACAGGGTGGCATGTCTGTTGCCGAATATGAGGTGAAGTTTTTATGCCTGAGTCAGTATGCTCCATATTGGTTCTTGAAGACCAGCAAAGATATGACAGGTTCCGTTATGGTCTTGTTAAAGACATTAAAGCGTATCTCTTGGCTGCAGATTACACAGATTTCAATGTATTGGTCAACCGGGCCAAGGATATCGAGCAGTCTTTAGGTGCACTAGTTCAGGCCGCGGGTGCGAGCTTGGGTAAGAGAGTGGCTGATTCTAGCTATTCCGAGAGGCAGAATAGGAAGTTCAGGGACAAGAGACATAGGCCAGATCATAGACGTGGTGGCAGAGTTGGCCAAGGTTCCTAGGGAGCTCGTTCTGTAGTGGAGCGTGAGTGGTGTGGTAGGCGCCACAAGGGTATGTGCTGGGGAAATGCTGGAGTTTGTTGGATTTGTGGATTGTCAGATCACTTGAAGCGTGATTGTCCTCGAACTGTGAGAGATGCACCTGTACAGGTTGCTGCACCTACTAGTGGCCGAGGCCGTGGCAGGGGTAATTTTTAGAGGCACAAGTATGGTTAGAGGGTTATGGCTCATGCCACAGTGGTGAGATCGGAGGGTGGTAGACCGGCTTGGGTCTTTGTTTATCATGAGGGTCGTAATGACACGAATGTGATCACATGTACCTTTACTTTACAATACTTGTCATTGTTATCTTTGATTGATTCAGGGTCTACTCATTCATATATCTTGAGTGAACATGCATCATTGTTGAATGTTCCTGTTGAGATCCTAGATGTTGGTATGTTAGTAACTAGTTCTTTTGGTGAGACGATTACTACTAGAAGGTTGTATAGGCGTTGTCCTTTGATTGTGCAAGGTCATGAGTTTTCCACGGATCTAATGGAGTTTCCATTCCATGGTTTTGATATCATTTTGGGTATGGATTGGTTGAGTGAGCACAAGACGGTTGTGGAATGTGAATCCAAAAGGAATTCTTTGAGGTTAGCTGACAGTTATGAAGTTGTGGTGGTTGGCGAGAATGTAAAGTTCTTATCCAATGTTTTTTCTGCTACCCAGGCAGAAATGATGATGCAAAGAGGTTGCTAAGCTTATTTGGCTATTGTGATGAATCCTGAAGACAAGGGTGTTCGAGTGCAGGACATTCCAGTTGTTTGTGATTTTTTAAAGGTTTTTCTAAAGAGTTATCGGGTTTACCGCCAGATAGAGAGGTAGAATTCGATATTAAATTATTTATGGGTATGACACTGGTGTCCATTGCTCCTTATAGGATGGCACCGAAGAAATTGAAGGAGTTGAAGTCACAGCTTCATGAGCTGTTGGATCATGGGTTCATTCGACCGAGTGTTTCTCCTTGGGGTACTCCTATTCTCTTTGTAAAGAAGAAGGATGGTACGATGCGTATGTGCATGGATTACCAGTAGTTGAATAAGTTAACGGTGAAGAACAAGTATCTGTTGCTGCAAATTGATGACTTGTTCGATCAGTTTCATGGAGCATCGGTGTTTTCCAAGATAAATTTGAGATCGAGGTATTATCAGTTGAAGGTTAAGGATGAGGATGTGCATAAGACCGCGTTGCATATGAGGTATGGGCATTATGAGTTTCTAGTCATGCCTTTTGGTTTGACAAATGCCCCGGTTGCATTCATGGATATGATGAGTAAGGTGTTCCATGAATATCTTGATCAGTTTGTTGTGGTGTTCATAGATGATATTGTCGTGTACTCTTATACCAAGGAGGAACATGATCGACATTTGCAGATTATGTTGCAAGTGTTAAAGGATAATCAATTGTATGCTAAGGTGAGCAAGTGAGAATTTTGGCTCAAGGAAGTAATGTTCCTTGGACATGTGGTTTTTGCGAAGGGTATTCGTGTTCATCCACCAAAAATTGAGGCTATTATAAATTGGAAGCAACCTAAGTCTGTATCGGAGGTGCGTAGTTTTCTTGGGTTGGCTGGTTATTATTGTCGTTTTGTTGAGGGGTTTTCGAGTATTGCAACACCGTTAACAAAGCTATTTCTAAATAATGTTCCTTATGTGTGGACGGAGAGGCAGGAGCACAGTTTTGAGAAGTTGAAGGAGGTTTTGACACATGCTCCTGTGTTGATTCAACCGGAATCGGGAAAGGAGTTTGTGGTTTATAGCGACACGTCATATATTGGATTGGATTGTGTGTTGATGCAAGAAGGTAAGGTTGTGGCCTATGCATTGAGACAGTTGAAGGTTCATGAGCGCAACTATCCAACTCATGATTTGGAGTTTGCAGCTGTGGTTTTTGCCTTGAAACTCTGGAGGCATTATCTTTATGGTGAAAAGTGTGTGGTTTTTACGAATCACAAGAGTTTGAAGTATTTGTTGTCTCAAAAGGATTTGAATCTTAGGCAACGT
The DNA here is from genome assembly GCA_019671005.1 of Hibiscus mutabilis. Classification (NCBI taxonomy): domain Eukaryota; kingdom Viridiplantae; phylum Streptophyta; class Magnoliopsida; order Malvales; family Malvaceae; genus Hibiscus; species Hibiscus mutabilis. The sequence continues at coordinate 42,469,591 of CM033726.1, read as the reverse complement.
AGATGGTTGGAGTTGCTTAAGGATTACGGTTTGAAAATTGAGTATCATCCTGGTAAAGCCAATGTGGTTGCAGATGCATTGAGTCCTAAGGTTGCAGTTGAGCTTAGAGCTATGTTTGCAAGGTTGAGTGTGACACGGGAAGGGGGTTTGTTGTCCGAGTTGCAAGTTAGGCCTACATTGTCATAGTTGATCAAAGCTAAACAACTGTACAATGATTCTTTCGTTGAGCATGTTAAAGACATATCAGAGGGTAGTCTGACGAATTTTCATTTTGATGTTGATAGAGTTTTGTGTTTCAAGGGTCAAATAATGGTACCGGATGATTCGGACTTGAGGCACATTATTTTGACAGAGGCATATTCTAGTCCTTCTACTATTTATCCTAGTAGTGTTAAGATGTATCGCGGGTTGATGGAGGCATACTAATGGGTTGGGTTGAAAAAAGATGTGACTGAGTTTGTTTCCAAGTGTATGGTGTGTCAGCGGGTCAAGGCTGAACATCAGTTTCCATCTGAGTTGTTGCAAGAGCTAAAAATTCTGGATTGGAAGTGAGAAAGAATCACCATATATTTTGTGACGGGGCTGCCGTTGACAGTAGCTAAAAAGGATTCCATTTGGGTGATTGTTGATCGGTTTACGAAGTGTGCACATTTCTTACCAGTACACATGACGGATACCTTGGACAAATTGGCAAATTTGTACATTGCTGAGATTGTGCGCTTACATGGGGTACCTAAGTCCATTGTGTCTAATAAAGATCCAAGGTTTACAACAAGGATTTAGAGAAGTTTACACTTGGCTTTGGGTTTGAGGTTGAGTTTCAGCACCGTGTATCACCTCCAGACGGATGGACAGTCTGAGCGTGTTATCCAAGTTTTGGAGGATATGCTGAGGTGTTGTATTATCGGGTTTCAAGGAACCTAGGAGAAGCATTTACCTTTAGTTGAGTTTTCATATAACAATAGCTATCAAGCGAGTATACAGATGGCACCGTATGAGGCGTTGTATGACCGGAGGTGTCGTACGCCCTTATGTTAGGCTGAGGTAGGAGAAAAGCATGTTAACTTACCGAATATGTTGAAGGACTCAGATGAAAAGGTAAAGCTTGTGTGTGATCACTTGAAAGCGGCTGCGGATCGGCATAAGTCCTAAGCAGATTTGAAGCATAGAGAAATTGAATATGCGGTAGGCGATCTTGTATTCTTGAAAGTGTCACCATGGAAAAAGGTGATGAGATTCGGATGTAAGGGTAAGCTTAGTCCGAGGTTTATTGGACCGTACGAGGTTATTGAGAGTGTAGGTCCTATGGCTTATCGGTTGAGGTTGCCTCCCGAGCTGCAGAAAATACATGATGTGTTCCATGTATCTATGTTACAGAGGTATCGGTCGGATCCTTCGCATGTTATGCCGGTGGAGCATATAGAGTTGAGGCTGAATTTATCCTACGATGAGGAACCAGTGGAAATCCTTGATTCCAGCAGCAAAGTTCTTCGTGGTAAGACGATTGAGCTTGTAAAGGTATTGTGGCGACACCGAGGTGTAGAGGAAGCCACTTGGGAAAGCAAGGGAGATATGATGGAGCAATTTCTGCATTTGTTTCCTCCAGGTAATTTCGAGGAAAAAATTTCTTAAGTGGGGGAGAGTTGTAACACCCTGCTTTTTGGCTTAGATGTTTTAAAGGTTGGTTCGAAGGTCCGGTGGGCCGGTATTAGAGTTTCGAGTCAGTTTCGGGATTAAATTGGGTTAAATATTTTTAAAGGTGATAAAATTGTGGAAAAATATTCTAAAATTATTATTAATTATATTAAGGATAATGGTGAAATCGATTTTGTAAAATAAGATTTGAAAATCGTACATTTTGGCTGGTGACCAAAATGTAATTTTTGAAAATTGCTTTTAACGGTGACTAAAATGAAAAGGGTCAAATTCTTAGAATCTTTAAGGATCTATTTTACCAAGTTTTTTCGGACGATTTCTCCCTTAATTAAAGATATTTTAACATGTGTTTTAAATTTAATTAAAAAGGGATTTTAGTTAAAAAATTAGTTATGTTTTTTAAAGGAAATTCACGTAACTTTTCTCTCAACTTTTCTCTCCATTCTCTCCTCAGCCAAACACTCAAGTTTTCATCAAAATGCAAAGGTAAGAAGTCTTTTAACTTGTATTTAGTATTTGAAATTGATTAATTAACGTTGTTTTTACAAAATCTCATTTAAATCTTGTGTTTTCTTAGCTTTTATCAAACCAATTGAGGGAGAAATCTTATAATAGGGGTAAGGTCCGAGATCTCCTATATTGTATGGTTCTTTACTGAAATTCCCAAGCATTTGATCCTTGATTTATTAATTGTAAGCTAATTTTTGAAGTGGATCTAATTTCCAGTATTTAATATTGATTTAATACATTTTTTGGATGTATTATGATGTTGATAAGTTGTTTTATCAATAGAATCCTGAAACTCTTGGATCTTTAATTGTTTAGGTTTTTATATTTGAGTTTTTGTGATGATATTCGAGTTCAATCTTTGTTGGAAGTAAAACTATGTTTGAAAAGGGTTTTTTTGCACAAAATAGAACTATTTGAGACTATCTTGAAGAAGATCTTGAAGGACTTAATCCAGGAGATGTCACACCTGAAATTGAAGCCGACCACCTTGAGTTGAAACCGGTGATGTTCAATATGATTAACACAATTGGTCAATTTGGCGGCTCAGCAACTGAAGATGCATGACAACATCTTAAATCTTTCCTCGAGATTTGCAATTCATTCAAAATACAAGGAGTCACCCCCGATGTTTTACGACTAATATTATTCCCCTATTCACTAAGGGATAGGGCAAAAGCATGGTTGAATATAATTCCTGCCGGATCAATAGGATCTTGGACCGATCTTTGTCATGATTTCCTCGCTCGATTTAATCCTACAAATTTGACTGATAAGCTTCGTGACGAAATTACTTCTTTTCGGTAGGCAGATGATGAATCCATGTACGAGGCTTGGGAGCGATATAGATAACTTCTACACAAATGCCCCCTACACGAATTCCCTGTATGGACACAAGTACCAATGTTTTACAACGCTGTGAATACACCAACAAGGATGATGCCAGATGTCTCGGTAAACGACATACTCCTAGATAAGTCCCTGGAGGAAGCAATGCAAATTCTAAACAGGCTTGCCAAGAATGATTATCAATTCCCATCTGCTAGAAAAGGAGGAGTTAGACGCCAAGCCATAATACATGAACTGGGATCATCAGACTCAATTTCAGCACAATTGGCCACTCTAACCAAGATGGTCCAGAACATGCAGAAACCAAACAACACACAGGAGGTCAAGGTAATGGATTCCTTTTGTGAGTTATGTGGTGGTAACCATGATTCTTCTGAATGTATGCAAAATCCAGAATCTAGCTTTTATGTGGGGAATTACAACCAGAACAACAATATGATGTCCAATACATACAATACAGCTTGGAAGAAGCACCTAAATTTTTCATGGAGTAATCCCAACAATGCTCTAAACCAGAACAATCAGAATGAACAAGCATCGAGATTCCTGCAGAATATGCCACAGCAACAGTTGCCGCAGCGACAACATCTAGTTCTTTGGAAAATTCTCTCAATGCTTTTATGTTGAAAACTGAATCTTATATGGCTGAGAATAGTAACTTCATAAAAAGAACTGATGCTTTTATTAATAGGACCGAGATGAGACTGCAAAACCAAGGGGCGGCAATCAAATCATTAGAAAATCAAGTCGGACAATTTGCTCAAAACTTGAATACTAGACCGCAAGGAGGTTTACCTAGCGATACTGAAGTCGCAAGAGGAACTAGCCATGAGCAATGTAAGGCAATCACCACTAGAAGTGGCCAACAACTTAAAGAGGCTCAAGCTCGCTCATCAAAACAAAACCCCACAAAAGGAACAAGACAAACACAGCGGCAAAGCCTCAGATGCTGAACCAGGAATTGCTGCGGCAACAAGCGATAAGGATGTCATGGCAACCAACGATAGGCATGCCACGGCAACCCCAGTTGACAATGCCTCAGCAACTCTAGTTGCCTCGGCAATGCCATCAATCAGGTTCTAGACCAATGAAAGGATCAAAGATATCCGACTTCCACCACAATTCCCAATAAGGTTGAAGCGACAAAAGCAAGAATATCAATTCAAGAAGTTTCTCGATATCCTAAAGCAAGTCCATATCAAATTGCCATTGGTTGAGGCGATTGAACAAATGTTGAACTATGCCAAGTTTCTGAAAGACATTGTGTCCAAAAGAACAAGGCTAGGAGAGTTTGAAACAGTTGCCGCAACAGAGGGATGCATGGCCATGTTGCACAATCGTATGCCACCCAAGTTGAAGGATCCCTGAAGTTTCACAATACCTTGTTCCATCGGAAACCACTATGTCGGGAAAGCATTATATGACCTTAGAGCAAGCATAAACTTGATGCCTAAATTGGTTTTCCAGAAACTAGGAATCGGGAATGCAAGATCTACAACAGTTATGCTACAGCTAGCCGACAGATCCTATATACATCCATAGGGAAAAATCGAAGACATACTGGTAAATGTTGATAAATTTATTTTTCTTGCTGACTTTATTGTTTTGGATTGTGAAGCAGATGAGCATGCACTTATCATTCTCGGGAGACCCTTCCAAGCAATAGGGAGAACCTTGATCGATGTTGAAAAGGGAGAACTCACAATGAGGGTGAATGACCAGCAAGTTAAACTAAATGTGTTCCAAACACTAAGGCATGCCGATGATCCAGAAGAATGCCAACTTCTTCATGCCACGACAGAGTTTAACTTCGGCAAGGAATTTAGTTGTCTCGGCAACTACATTGCCGATCAAGAGGAACCTGAGAAGTATGAAGAACCGATCGATGAGGAACAACAAGAAGAGGCAAATTGGCTAGTCAATCAACCAGGTACATACTTTGAACCATTGGATTACTCAAGTAAGGAAGGTAAACTCAAAAAGTCCTCCATTGAACAACCATCGATTCTTGAGTTAAAACAGTTGCCAGGGCAACTAAAATATGCTTACTTGGGAACCGATAATACATTGCCTATAATTATTTCCTCTAAGTTACAGTCTGAGCAGGAAAAGAAACTGATCAACATGTTCATGCTACACAATAAGGCGATAGGATGGACAATTGCCGATATGAAGAGAATTAGCCCGGTAGTGTGCATGCACAAGATTTTGTTGGAAGATGATCACAAACCTTCGATTAAGGCCTAGAGGAGACTGAATCATGCCATGAAAGGGGTTGTAATGAAAGAAATCATCAAGTGGCTTGACGCCGACATCATATACCCTATCTCAGATAGTACATGGGTAAGTCCAGTAAAATGTATACTGAAAAAGGGAGGTATAACGGTGGTAAGTAATGAAAACAATGAACTCATTCCAACCAGGACTGTGACCGGTTGGAGGGTTTGTATGGATTATCGAAAGCTAAATAAAGCCACTAGGAAAGATCACTTCCTATTACCCTTTATTGATCAAATGCTTAACCATCTTGCAGGTAAACCCTTTTATTGTTTTCTTGATGGTTATTCAGGTTACAATCAAATTTCCATAGCACCAGAAGATCAAGAAAAGACAACCTTCACATGGCCATACGGTACTTATGCTTTTCGAAGGATGTCGTTCAGATTGTGTAATGCCCCGGCAACCTTCCAAAGATGCATGATGGCACTCTTTTCAAACATGGTCGAAGACTTCCTTGAGATCTTCATGGATGATTTTTCCGTTTTTGGTAATGACTTCGATAGTTGCCTTGGCAATTTAGAGAAGGTGTTGGCAAGATGTGAAGAAACCGATTTAGTCCTTAATTGGTAGAAATGCCATTTTATGGTAGATGAAAGAATAGTGCTCGACCACAAGATTTCATCTAAGGGAAGTGAAGTAGACAAAGCCAAGGTGGACGTGATCGAGAGATTATCCCTACCAAGTTCGGTTAAAGGAATCTGAAGCTTCCTTGGACATGTAGGTTTTTACATGAGGTTCATTCATAATTTTTCTAAAATTACTAAACCCTTGTACATTTTGCTTGAACAGGAAAAGTCTTCAATTTTGATTATTCTTGCGCTCAAGCATTCAAAACCCTAAAGTAAAAGCTTACCTCGACACCCATTATCGTTCCACCCGATTAGACGCTACCTTTTGAGCTCATGTATGATGCAAGTGATTTCCAGGTAGTGTAGCGATGTCTTTTTTTGATAAAAAAACGAGGTTTTTGAAGTGTTTGTGATTTTTCGGATATAAAGTATTTATTCTGTGGGGGTTTTGAAAATATCGTATGTTATTAAAAATTGGAGTCGCCACCGGCCACTTAGGTAGGCCGGACACCATAAAACCAGAGATTCAAAAAACTTTGAGTTCGGGAGTCAGTTACGGATGGGGAAGGATTAGCACCCCCACACCGCCCAAAATTGGTACTTTAATAATTACCGCTTTATTAATATTAGATTTTCCGGATTATAGTGATGATTATTTTAAAATTCGGTTACAATTGCGAATAAATTTTAAAGGCCCCGTTATCCGAGAGTAAACGCCCAACCACTATCACTACGCCTGATACTGGCCCCGTTTACGCTCGGATAAAAGGGCACCGCATTGACAATTCATATATCATTATGCAACCTTAGTGAACAAAATATAAAACATGACAAATAATTTAAATACAATACAAATAAATATTAACATAATAGAATACTAATCTAACATAAATAAAATACGTAACTAAAACATACATACATACATATTAATCTTAATAGTAAATAAAGACAAATTTAACCTATCACAATAACAAGGCATGAATAAATACATGTGTGAACAAAAACATATATTTCAAGAAAACATACATATTAGAAATAAAACACATTTCGACATATGTAGAACAAGATATTATACATGAAAAAGAAAATATACTAACACGTAATCCTAAAGCCAATAGAACAAACAATACATGCTAAAATACAAAACATGTTGTGTACGAGCCAACTAGAATATCGACATAATATGTGTGATACGAATAACCGAACCAATACATAAAGATACATAATCATCATAAACTTAACACACATATACATGTAAACATGAAAATACAAGGCATATGCGAGGGATATATAATAAGGCAAAAGGCTACATCAACATACACAATTATAATAAACGAACATGAATATTTACATGGAAACAGGACTGAAATGAAAAGAAATAAACATCAATAGCAGAAATTAAAGGACAATAATATGCAATTTAGGGACGAAAATGCAAACAGGACTGAACTTGAAAGGACTGAAACTGTAATTGGACCAAGGGGCAGACCCGAAGTGAAAAATCCAAAAACGCAGGATGGTTAAAGGGGTAATTTTACCATTTAAAAACTGATTCGATGTAATTTAGGGACTGGATTGCAAGATTTCGAAATACAAGGGGGACCAGAGTTGTAAATATCCCCTGCGGCGAGACAAAAACGAAAATATTGAAAACGCGGGGGGATTTATTACAGAATTTCCCCATTTCACGAAATAAAAACGCTTATAAAACCCCTTTTTTTGGCCGGACTCAAACTTTTCCCATTTCATTCATTTCAATCCGTTTTATAATACTCTCCCCCTCTCTTTGCTTTCGACTCATCCCCTGATGAACCCAGATACTGACGGCCGACCGCCGTCTTCTCCGCCGCCGGCCGGCGCCGGCGAGCCCAAAAAAAACACCAAAATGAACCTTGCCTTACCCTCAACACGAATCCAAACTTGGATTTGGAGAAAAAGCCCCTATTCGTCCTAGATATAAGAAAAGAAAAACAAAAAAAAACCGTATATGTTTTTTTCTAGACCGAAGGAACACCTTCCCCTTTTAGCCGGCTCACCAGATTAAGGCTTGTTGCCGGTAGAGGAACCGTCCTATGAAGGTAAAACGTCACTCTCCTTTCCCTTCCTTACTTTTAGAATACATGCATGCATGCAATATTCAAGATGGATGGATACCTTTGTATGATCTCTATAAGTTTTTTTGAAAATAATGAAAGGATGAGACTTGTTTGTATTTCTGGAAAAGTGGGTTACAACTGAACTGAGACTTTTCATTTTTTGCTCTGTTACATATATCCTCTCTGCCTCTCTTTTTTTAGACTAGTACATAATCTCTTATTTTGATCTGATTCTGATGCCTTTCTGTGTTTGTCTTTGGTATGCCCGGCCATACTTGGTGGTTGGTACGGCCGGTATGGGGAGCAGCGTGGTGGAAGTAACCGTTCGTCTGCACAGACAGGCGTCTCGAGAGGCGAGGCGATTATTATCGCCAGAATCGTTCCTATCCGTTGGATCAGATCTGATCCAACGGCTAGGAATGCTTGATGATCGGGTGGCTGAGATGAGGCCTTGGAAATAACGCACTGGCCTGGGATCACGCCACGTGGCCTGAAGAAGATAACGCTATTGCACTTCACACAGCGCGAATCGGGAAGCCAACAGCCCGCGCGTGGACTTCACGCGGTAGATGAGGCGTCCTTATGCTTCAATTGTGGCCGTTGGATCCAGATCTGATCCAAGGGCCCTCGTTCAGCTGTGCAAGATAAAGGATGGCGTTAGGGTTCCAATATGGGTCAGGTCTTAGGGTGTGGGTTGGCTGGTTTGGGCCTGATCAGGCCTTGTAATAATATTAATAATTTCAGACCTGTAATGGACTTAGACTGGCAATTTATCCATTTGGGGTTTAATATGTTTTTGGATTTCATCTTATATTAGCCCAATAATAATAACATTAATATTAGTTATAACAACAATTAATAATAATAATACACATACGATAATACATACGTATGTACCTGTGCAAACATTAATTAATATAACATACTAGCATACATACATATATAATCATACACATAATTAACATAACATCTACACACATTATCCGTAAAACAAATATGCTCGTACTAAATATAGATACACGCGTGACACACATACACCGTGTTACTTATTAATACGTATACCTACATAGTTTATAATATACATGCACACACTACACACTTTACATATATTAATAACACTCATGCACATAATAAACATATAGCATAACATAATACAATGTATACATGCAACGCTAATATACTAATAATTATACTAATATGTATTTACAAACCAGATAAAAATGAGTGATTACAGTTGCCCCTCTTTGCTTGTTCTCGTGGAATGGGAACAAAGCAAAGATTCATAAGCACTCATTTTTATCCGACTTCCCTATTTGTAGCTTTGGAAACACGTGTTCTTCTGGAACTCTCCGTTCTTCCTCGGTTGAATCTTCGGGCTCGTAAGTCCGTCCTATATAGAGCTTCTTCCCCCTCTGATCTTGGAGCTACGGGCTCTTCCTATATAGAACCCTTCGCTCTGAAGCCTCGAGTTATGAGTCCCTCCTATATAGAACTTTTCACTTCGAGTCCTTCCTATATAGAACTCTTCGCCTTCAACGCTGGTTTCTCCTATATAAAACCTTTTGCCTCGCTGATGGATTCTTTTGACTGGAGTTCCTCCTGTATAGAACTGCTAGTCTTCAAACCCTGGAGCCGTTAGTCCTTCCTAGATAGAACTTTTGGCATCTGAAATCTCAGAGCTACAGGTTCTTCCTATATAGAACCTTTCACTCTAAGACAGTAAAGCTCGGAGCCCTTCCTATATAGGACTCTTTCGCTTTCGACACGACAGGTTTTCCCTATATAAAACCTTGTGTATCATGGGTGAATTCTTTCGGTTGGGAGTTCTTCCTATATATAACTGTTAGTCTTCACCCTGTAGCTGTAAGTCCTTCCTATACAAAACTTTCAGCTTCTGACATCTTGGAGCTACGGGTTCTTCCTATATAGAACCTTTTACTCTAAGACAGTGGAGCTCTGAGCCCTTCCTATATAAGACTCTTCGCTTTCAGACACAACAGGTTTTCCCTATATAAAACCTTGTGTATCATGGGTGAATTCTTTCGGCTGGGAGTTCTTCCTATTTAGAACTGCTAGTCTTCACCCTGGAGCTGTAAGTCCTTCCTATACAAAACTTTCAGCTTCTGAAGCCTCGGAGCAGCGAATTCTTCCTATATAGAACCTCTCTCTGCAAGCGCTTGGAAACATAGGCCTTTTGTATGTAGAACTATTGTCTTCACATTTGGGATTCACACCACGATGGCTACCGATGTCTCTTTGAATCCACAGATACCTGTCTAAGATAAAACAAAATGCTATGACAAATGAATTGACATGCTCCTAATCCTAGTGATGTCTGACTATTCATGATGCATGAGTGTCAATATCTTGGTGGGCTTGCTTTGGTCCTTATTCGATATCGTTGTTCACTTTCTCCTTTTTCACGGGCGTCGATACCCCACTTCACTGTCGGGTTCAACCATTCCAACCTTTCTTTTTCTCCATTTACGACTTGGGATTCTAAAGTGCCCTTTCGGGTTTTCACTTTAGAGAGTTTTTTTGAGGGGTGCCATTTTTTGGTTTTTTCCCGAGAGATCTCTCTTGTTATCTCGCATGCTTTCCTTGAATAAGCAGGACGTACGCCATTGGTCATCCTATCCGATTGTTTGAAGCCTTCCACCTTCCCTATCAACAGCCGTTATGTAGGGAGCTAGAGAGCGAAGTTAACATCATTTTCTTTAATCACCTGCATTTTTAAGGTTAGATCACAGTAATGCTCAGAAATCTCTTGTTTTACCATAAGCCTATGTTAGCTTATTTGCCTGAAATTAACAAGAAGGCAAGGAATGGATGCTCAAAAACACGATTTTATTACGATTAAGGGCTTGGGATATCTTAAAAGAGGTATGACACATGTGAGAAAGAATAAAAGTTAAGTATGAAATACAAGATCCCTCATTATCTTCGATATGAATGATACATGATCCTGTCAACCGGCGTAGGATCTTTTGCTTGAAGCTCCCTCTTCATGATGTTCATGGGGATACCCTTCTCTTCGAATATTCAACTTTTCAATTTACCCGAGCCGCCCTTTACGGGTTTTCAACTCAGGTCCTCCCTCTACTTCAAGATGCCCTATTTCGGGTTTTCGCCCTGAGCTCTCCATTTTTGTTCTTTTTTCTTTTTTATTTTTTTTTCTTTTTCAAATATAGTATTTCTTAACAGCATTAGAACTTACAGGATTTTTCAGCTCGTCTTCATCCATTTCTGTTAGGATTAGGGCTCCTCATGAGAAGGCCTTTTTTACCACGTACGGCCCTTCCCAGTTGGGCATCCACTTTCCTCGAGAATCTTTCTAAATCGGGAGGATTTTCTTAAGCACCAGATCCCCTTCTTTGAATTCTCTTGGGCGCACCTTTTTGTTATATGCCTGCATCATCCGCTTTTGGTACATCTGACCATGACAAATGGCTTTTAGTTTTTTTTCATCAATGAGATTTAGCTGGTCGAGTCTGGCCTATACCCATTCGGCTTCTTCCAATTTTACTTCATTTAAGACCCGGAGAGACGGGATCTCTACCTCGATGGGGAGTACTGCTTCGGTACCATACACCAAGGAGTAGGGTGTTGCCCCCGTTGATGTGCGAACGGAAGTCCTATAGGCGAAAAGGGAAAATGGCAACTTCCCATGCCAATCCCTGTAGGTATCCGTTGTCTTTGCTATGATTTTTTTTATGTTCTTGTTTGCTGCTTCCACTGCTCCATTCATTTTAGGATGATAGATTGTGGAATTATGGTGTTATCTTGAATTGAGTGCACACGTCCGTCATCATTTTGTTATTCAGATTGGAAGCGTTGTCGGTGATGACCCTTTCTGGCAATCCGTATCGACAAATAATTTCCTTCTTTAAGAACTTACATACTGTAGTCCTTGTGATGTTGGCGTAAGACGCTGCCTCTACCCATTTAGTGAAATAGTCTATGGCGACCAAAATGAAACGGTGTCCATTGGAAGCTTTCGGATGAATCTCCCCGATGACGTACATGCCCCACGCCGTAAAAGGCCACGGAGAATTCATGGTATGTAAAGGAGATGGGGGTGCGTGAATCTTGTCAGCGTAAATTTGGCATTTGTGGCATTTCCTGGCGTAATCGATGCAATCTCCCTCCATGTTCAACCAGAAATAACCATATCTCATAATTTTCTGGGCTATAGACAGCCCATTGGTGTGCGTTCCACAGAGCCCGTCATGTACTTCGGCTAAAATCTCCTTCGCCTCCCGGGCATCCACACATCTCAGCAATGTTTGATCATGACTTCTCCTATATAGGATCTCCCCATCGAGGACATATCTTGTTGCCATTTTTCTGAGTGTCTTTCTGTCATTGTAATTTGCCCCTTCTGGATACTTTCGAAGCTTGACATATTGCAAGATGTCATAGTACCATGGGTTTCCATCAATCTCTTCCTGTACATTACAACAATGAGCATGCCTTTCAAACATCCGCATCTCAATGGGCTTCATTTCTGCCCCGGTGTTTGTTTTAAACATGGATGCCAAGGTTGCCAAGGCGTCTGCCATCTGATTTTCTTCTCGGGCAGGTAATTGAAGCTGACCTTTTCGAACTCTTTGGTGAGCTCTTGGATCAATTCATAATATTTGACCAACTTCGGGTCCTTGGTTTCCCATTCCCCGCGCAATTGGTAAATTACTAAGGATGAATCTCCGAACACTTGAAGTTCCTTAACCTTTCTCTCAATAGTTGAGTTCAGTCCCATAACGCAAGCTTCGTATTCAGCTATATTGTTAGTGCATAAGAATTCCAATCTGCTGGTGAAAGGATAATAGACGTCCTCAGGAGAAATTAGCACTGCTCCTATCCCATGTCCGAGGGCGTTAGAAGCTCCATCGAAGTAAAGTTTCCATGATTTATCATCTGAAACCTCTTCCTCGGTTGTAATGCACATCAAGTCTTCATCTGGGAAATTAAAGTTCAATGCCTCATAGTCGTCCGAAGCACGACTAGCTAGGAAATCTGCTATGGCACTCCCCTTTACGGCTTTCTGGTTAACGTACACAATATCGAATTCGGATAAGAGCATCTGCCATCGGGCCATCCTTCCTGTTAGTGCTGGCGCTTCCATTAAGAACTTCAATGGGTCTAGCTTGGATATCAACCAAGTAGTATGGTACAACATATACTGTCTAAGCCGCTTGGTAGCCCAAACTAGAGCACAACACAGCTTCTGCACTGGCGGGTACCGCGTTTTGCAATCATTGAATTTCCTGCTTAGGTAATAGATGGCTTGCTCCCTTTTTCTTGACTCATCGTGTTGCCCCAATACGCATCCCATTGAATTCTCAAAAGCTGTCAGGTAGAGAATTAATGGTCGATCTGGTACTGGTGTGACTAAAATTGAAGCATTTGTCAGGTACTTTTTGATCTTTTCTAGGGCTCTTTGACATTCCTCATCCCACACACCAGGATTATTCTTTTTAAGAAGTCTAAAGACCGGGTCACATCGGTCGGTTAATTGGGAAATAAAACGAGAGATATAATTCAACCTCCCCAGGAAACCGCAAACTTCCTTCTGGGTGTGGGGTGGTGAGAGATCCTGGATGGCTTTCACTTTATCTGGATCGATCTCAATCCCTCTTCTGCTTACCACGAACCCTAGGAGTTTTCCAGAAGTAACGGTGAAGGTACACTTGGCAAGATTGAGCCTCAGCTGGTACTTCCGTAGTCTTTGGAATAGTTTTCTCAAGTTCTGTAGGTGCTCTTCCTCTGTTCGGGATTTGGCAATCATGTCGTCCACGTATACTTCTATTTCTTTGTGCATCATGTCATGGAAAAGAGTCACCATTGCTCTTTGGTATGTTGCCCCTGCGTTCTTTAGACCAAACGACATCACCCGATAACAAAAAGTGCCCCACATGGTTATCAACGTAGTTTTCTTTATGTTGTTAGAGTCCATCTTTATCTGATTGTACCCTGAGAAGCCGTCCATGAATGAAAACCATGAGTGTCCTGCAGTGTTGTCAACCAGCGTGTCAATATGTGGTAAGGGGAATTTGTCTTTAGGGATGGCTCGGTTTAGATCCCTATAATCTACACACATACGAACTTTCCCGTCTTTCTTTGGTACCGGTACAATGTTTGCAACCCATTCGGGGTATTTGGCTACCTCCAAGAACCCAGCATCAAACTGTTTTTTTTACTTTCTCTCGGATCTTTAACAACATATCTGGTCTCATTCTCTGAAGTTTTTGCTGTATTGGTTTGCACTCCGATTTTGTTGGCAATTTGTGCACCACTATGTCGGTATTCAACCCTGGCATATCTTGATAAGTCCAGGCAAAAACATCCTTGAATTCCTGAAGTAGGGTTATCAGTTCGTGCTTGGTTTTTGAGGAAATCGTCGTTCCTACTTTTATTTCTTTTCTCTCCTCTTCAGTCCCCAAGTTTACAACTTCTGTTTCCTCTTGGTGGGGCATGATCTGCCTTTCTTCGTTGGCCACCATTCTCTTTAACTCTTCCGGGACCTCACCTTCTATCTCATCATATCCTTCTCAATTCCCTTTGAGACCTCAGGGCATTCAAAATTCACTCCAGGATTGGATCCGGTATCATTCATATCGTCAATCATGAGCGACCTGCATTAAATGAGAATGAATTGTATTGGGAAGAAGACGGTTTTATATGAAGGGAATGAACATGAAGAATGCATGAATGAAATAAATGAAACTTTGGTCATTCAGGAAAGTGGGGATATTTTCATTTCAATCAAAAAGTTAACATAGGTGCCCTATACAAGAGATCCCCATTGTTTACGGGCAAAACAAAAGGTTGATTCGGAGCATTACTCTGATATATTCCTAAAAACCACAGGTAGATCAATGCAGCTCCAGTTATCGAGTGTTTCCCCGGGACGGCAGGGGCGGATGTTGGTCAACATTTTGCTGCCTCGGTCTTTTCCAGCTATCATGTTGATGTACATCCCTTCAAATGATTCATTGAGTATCTCCTCCTGGTTGAGTACGTCATTTTCCTTCATTGCCTCTTCAACCTCTTGACCTGGCTGGTAGAATCCTCCGGATACAAAAGTGGTTTCTAAACTAGGAAAGGACATTGCTCTCCACAGAATGTCTTCTCTTTTAAATCTGGCTTTTTTTTGCTCTTCCTTTCTCTTGTATTCCTCTTTTCTCTGTTGGAAACTTGGTTGGTAACCCAGCCCAAAACGATCCTTCTTGGTTATCATATTCTTCGCTCTTAGGTTTCCTTGTAATTTCTTCCCCAGCCCCTTTCATACTTTGGCTCCTCGGCCCAAAGTTTATGCGACGGTCATCTTGGTACAATTAGATAACCTGGGATAAGGGATCCGACTTCCCTCCGAAACAAATGTGGCTTTCACTAGTTCTAATGCTCGGAACGAGCATTCTGCAGCATTTTCATCATTTTGAATATAGGGGGCGTCTGATGTCACGGAAGCAACAATTTCCTGCTCAGCCTCTACTGTGACCAATTTACCTTCGACTACAAATTTTAATTTCTGATGCAATGATGAGGGGACAACTCCTGCGGAGTGGATCCATGGTCTTCCCAATAAGCAGCTGTAAGATGGTTTTATGTCCATCACCACAAAATCGATCACATATTCAGTCGGTTCGATCAATAGGGGCACCTCAATTTTCCCCATTGTTCCTCTTTGCGACCATCAAAGGCTCTTACCGAATTGTGGCAGGGCTTTAGGTGAGAACCATCTATTGGTAGTTTTTGCAGGGTCACCATAGGCAAGACGTTCAATGCTGACCCGTTGTTAATCAGTACGCCAGGTACTACATACCCTTTGCAGTGGGTTGTGATGTTAAGGGCTTTGGTGGACCCCATTCCTCCCTCAGGGATCTCATCATCACTGAATGTTATATGATTATAGGCAGTGATATGCCCCACTATCATGTACAGATTTGTCACAGAAATATCCTGGGGCACAAAAGTTTGATTTAGTACTTTTAATAGCGTCTCCTAGTGTTTTTCTAAACTCAAGAGTAATTCCAGTACTGTGATCCTGGCCGGTTGCTTTCGTAGTTGTTCCACTACGTTGTACTCGCTATGTCTCAAGAACTTTAGAAATTCTTTGGCTTGGGCCTCAGTTACCGGCTCATTCATCTTTGGGGGAGGTTCTTCTCCAAATATCTGCATGGGGCTAACTGTTGTATTCTTCCCCTTATCTGTTTCACCTGCTTTCAAAGCCTCAGAGGAATAACATCTGCCGCTCCTTGTGAAATGGCCTGCCTCACCAACGTTTACATCGCTCTGCCTTTGTTGGTCTTTTAGCGTAGGCTCTTTTACCTGACCATGTTCTAGTTTTTCTGGCGTGGTCACATTTACAGCATAATTCCAGGGGGTTTGCCGCATATCCTTGAATGGGAATGGGGATGGTGCTGAAATGATGATCCTGGGACTTATCTTGTTGGTTTCTCCTTGGGAGGCACCTGTATTCCCTGGCCTGAGAGAGATGATAAAAGGTCTATAATTCCCGTATTTAGATTTGGGGCTATCCTTCATATGTACGTCCGACCCCTTATTCCCCATGGGCTCCTCGAAGAATTCTATTTGCTTTTCATTCATCAATTGTTGTACCAATCTCTTGAACTCATCGCACTCTTGGATGTCATGTCCTTCATTCTGGTGGAATTCGCAATACACTCCACATCTCTTCTGCCTTATTATCATGCCTTTGTCGATCACACGGGCCATGCATAACTGTTGAAATACCCATCGTAAAGGAGATTTGATTTCTGATACATCATCCTTAATCCTCCTGGTAAAGTATTCTTCAATAACATTTACTCCTCTGCTCCCATGATTAGGTAGCGGGTTAGTAGCTACACTTGGTTCTTCAAATTTCAATATCCCAGAATCGATTAAATTCTGCACAAGTTTTTTGAAGGCAAGGCAGTTCTCAGTGGGATGTCCAGGGGCACCGCCGTGATAGTCGTAATGCGCGTTCGGATTATACCAATAAGGGAAGGGTGGATTGACAGGAGTAACGATGTATGGACGGACCAGGTCTGCTTCATACAACTGGGAATAAAGTTCCGAGTACGAAACAGGTAGGGGAGTGAAAGTTCTCATCTCTTTCTCTTTTCTGGAGATTCTCTCTTCTCTTTGATTCGAGTTTTGTGTTTTTCCCATAGGTGCTTGTGGCTGTGAGACTGTGAAGTTCTTCGGGGTGGTATAAGTGCTGGTGGCGTTTACTTCATTCCTCTTGCTATATTTCTGAGACCCTTCCCCGCTATCAATTCTACCACTCTTAATTGCCAATTCAAGGGACTCCCCAGTCCTGATTAAGTCGGCAAAGCACTGCGTTGTGTTATTAATGAGGCGATCATAGAGTGCCCCTTTCAAGGTATTAACAAATAACGGCGTAATTTCATGTTCCGGGAGGGGTGGCTGAATTTGGGCGGCCACTTCCCGCAACCTTTGGGCGTATTGCCGCAGGCTTTCGTTGGACTTCTGCCCCATATTTTCCAACATAATTCTACTGGGGGTCATATCTGCTACATGCTTATATTGCTCAATGAATGCTCTCGACAGATCTTTCCATGTCTTAACATTTGCCTTACTCAACTGGGTGTACCACCGTAATGCCGCTCCAGTTAGGCTGTCCTGGAAACAGTGTATCAGTAGCTTTTCGTCCTTAAGGTAGGCCGCCATCTTTCGACAGTACATTGTTATGTGCGCAGAAGGACAAGTGGTTCCATCGTATTTGTCGAACTCTGGTGTTTTAAATTTTGGTGGTAGGACAAGATTGGACACCAGACTTAAGTCGCTAGCGTCATTTCCTGACTCTTCAATAGATTGTAACGTTTTAAAATTTTCCTCCATGAGGTGAAACCTCTCCTCCCACTTTTTCTCTACCTCGATCCTGATTCTTTCAACCATGTTCAGGTCCGGCACCTCCTCTTCATAGGGTGCTTCAGTGTCGAGGGGTTGAGTTTCAGGTGCCCCTATCTGAAGACTAGCTGACATTCCAGCAGGGTCGATATACATCTTTCTGGCCGGATTCGGTACAGCTGGTTGAACCTTGTAGTAAGCTGGGGTATCCTCTGGCTCTTGAACGATTTCTCCTTCCACTCTTTTTCCAAGGTTTTTAGCCAACAATACGGTTATGTCGGATACTATAGATACTTGCGACTGCGCAATCTGGTCACTGAGGCTTCTTTGAGTCTCTTCAAGCCTTGTCTCGAGCTCTTTTTACCCTTTTTCTAAACTGATTATCCTGTCTTCCATGAGCTTGCTTTTTAAGCGGGTAAGGTATGGATGATGAATGATTGCGGGTTAACTACACACACTGCCACAATATTCATAATGTTAATATGCTTGCAAGAAAATAAATGCATGTATAATGATGCGAATGTCATGATGCAATGCAAGAATGTATGCATATAAGGTACTGATTCCGCTGGTAATCACCCTTTTGAACTACTTCCACGGGAATTAAAGGGTCTAGATTACAACAGAGTTCGTATTACAAAATAAAGATTCCTAATACAAAAGATCGAATTACAACACAGAGTTCTATAGATAAGCTCTAGCTCTATCTCCTAATCTTCCAATTGCTTGGAGCAACTTGCTGAACCTGGGAGCTTCTTCCATTTCTGGGACTATGGAAGGTCGGAGTGTTTCAGCCTCGATGGCCAAATCATTCACACGCCTGGCAACTCGCTGTATGTCTACCATCAGGTTTGCGTAATATTGGTCCCTATCCTGTACCATCCGGGCAGCGTCACACATTCTCTTTTGACAATAGGTGTCTCCTCCGGCTGCAGCCTCCTCGAGCACCCTAATTCTTTCCTTGTAATCCTCAACAGTTGCTTCGAGGGACTTAATTCGTGCTCGTAACATGCTTACTTCGCGCTCTCTTTCTTGTAGCTCAGTGAAGCCATTTCTCTGGCAGTACATTCGAAGGGAATGTTCAACTTCCGCCACCTTTCCTTTTAATTCGCCATTCTGACTTTGGCTTTGCTCCAGACTTTGAATGGTGTCATCGTACAATTTTTGCATCTCTAACAGTCTATTCCGACTACTCATGGACTTTCTTTTCCATACGGCAACGTTTTCTCTCTCATGATGGACAGCTTGTTTTCCCTTGTTGATTTCTTGCCTGAATCTTTCCTTTTCTTGATCAATGGCCTTCTTGGAGGACCGTTTTTCTTCCTCCATAGCCAACCGTCAGCTTTCTATCTCTTTCTCGATCGCTCTCTTGTTGATTTCTCGTTCTTCTTCCACCAAACGGATGTCATTCATTCTTTCTCTTTCCACAGCTATGAATTGACTCCGGTCGGCCTTCTGTATTTTTGCTTGTAGTAAAAGGGCATCTTTTTGATAAAGAGCATTCTTGTCGCTCAAATCAGCATTTAATTTCTTCAACTGCCTAATGATCCCGTCCCGTTCATCAACCTCTAAGCTTGCCTTATAGAGCTCGCTCGCATGTTGAGTCTATTGGATGTCCATTTTCTTTTTAATTTCTTTGAGTTCATTCCTTAAGATGTCAGCTTCAGAGTATCACCCTTGTAAGCTCTTCTAGTGACACTGCTGGTCCTTGATCAGATTCGGGAATCATATCGTTTACCCTCAAACATCTCCAAAGATCGTAGTCTGGGGTGGTCATGTACTCGGTGTCTCCTTTCACCCTAATCCGGTAACAATGGTCCCAAGCCCTCATGATAGTCTGAACTTTCTCTTTGAACTCCCCTTTGAAAAGAAATTCAGTTCGGCTTAACCCGGCGGTGTTGGGAATGAACTGTCGTGATCCGAATTGTCGGGACACCAGAAGTGGGGCACAAGCAATCCCTCCATGTAGTCCCAACATCATCAGCCAATTGAAATCACCACAACTATATAAAAAGTAATTAACTCTACCGAGCCACGGGACCCTCCATACTATGTCCTCGCCTTGGATATTCCTGAAGAAACCGACCCATTTTCTTGTTTTCAAGTCCTCTCGCCACTCTTTTGTTAAGTATTCCCGTAAAGGCGAAAAATCTCGGAAGGATATTCCCTGCAGAACCCTCGTCGGTGTCTTCCACATGTGGCTCTGAATCCATACCTGTAACAGTTGTGCGCATCCTCGAAAACGCCCTTCTTCGTGCTTCCGACTGGCATTTAGAGAAATAAAGGTCTCAGCCAAAATAGCTGGTACTGGGTTTGCTCGCCGTTTTATCCGCTCAAACAAATCTAGAATTGCCACATCAATGTTTCCCAGAATTCTTGGGAAGATCACCAATCCATATATTCCCAAGGCAAGCATGTCTAACTATTTCTCCTCATCCGGATGTGCATGTAGGATGTCTCGAATGTTTTCCCATGGAAATACTGTACTATCTCCTCGAAGTCGGATCAAGCCATTGACCCAATCGTCGCTCATTCCGGTAAAGGTTTTGAGCTTGGAAGTGTAATTCTGATTCCTCGGAGGTTTTGCGTATTTCCAATCTTCCTGAACATTTTTATGATTAAGAAGAGCGTGTATTCTTATACTGTGGGCATCATGTCCTGTCCATTGAAGGTGAAGCAGCAAAAGGCAGGATTCCAGAACTGAAAAATGGCTCGGAGTAGGGGCTGGTTGACCCGGATGTACATCAACTGTGCAATGTCACCATGACTATCACAGAATCTATCTTGTAATCTCTGGTCCCATTCTTCTAGATACTTTGAAGATCCCCTAAGTTGTTCTGTTGAAGACTTACATAGGTGTACCCAGCTATTACGCGTTCACTTGGTAAACTGTCCCCTTGGGCCTTCTGGTTGACTTCTGACCAATGTCTAACAGACAAGTTGAGTTCCTCTTTTCTAAGACACCTTTTTTCCATGGTGAAAGACTTTCTGATCGGGTAAACCACTTGATCCAGTACCTTTATGTAATGCGAATGTAATAATGCATGAAAAAAATAGCCAAAAAAGGAAACAAGTCAGTACCGGATAGAATTAATAAATATACAAATAAAAGGACAAAATAAGGTAAACAAACAAAAACAAAAACCTTATTTATCCTGCCTAAAACACCTAAGGTTATCCGCATGGCTCTAAGGGGGTGGGTTTCTCTATGTTCTCTACATGCAGTGTTGGTGCTAAGAGGTACCCGAATTGTCCTTGCTGTCCTCAACTAAGAGTAGCAAGGCCCCCGATCATCACCCATTATAGGCTCCTTTCAACCGGGTTCAATTCAGGGGGACCCATTCGCTTATGCCTGCACGAAGGAACGATATCCTTACGAAAGCATAAGGTACTCGAGCCCCGAAGGAACTTGCTAGGCCTACACGGGAGAACGATATCTCCACGAAAGCATTAGCGTTTTCCCCCACTTAAAAAACGGGTTTATATGCCAAATTTTAAATGCGTTAAAATAAACGCGCAATTACAACCGAATATTAATTTAATAGTCACTTCAATCCGGAACTTCTAATATTAATAAAGCGGTAATTATTTGAAAAAGCTTGACTCTCTTTATTTTGTTAAAAACAAAAAATAGTCCCCAGCGGAGTCGCCATCTGTAGCAATGTCTTTTTTCTCTAAAAAAACGAGGTTTTCGAAATGTTTGTGATTTTTCGGATATAAAGTATTTATTCCGTGGGGGGTTTTGAAAATATCATATGTTATTAAAAATTGGAGTCGCCACCGGCCACTTAGGTAGGCCGGACACCAAAAAACCAGAGATTCAAAAAACTTTGAGTTCGGGAGTTGGTTACGGATGGGGAATGATTAGCACCCCCACACCGCCCAAAATTGGTACTTTAATAATTACCGCTTTATTAATATTAGATTTTCCGGATTACAGTGACGATTATTTTAAAATTCGGTTACAATTGCGAATAAATTTTAAAGGCCCCGTTATCCGAGAGTAAATGCCCAACCACTATCACTACGCCTGATACTGGCCCCATTTACGCTTGGATAAAAGGGCACCGCATTGACAATTCATATATCATTATGCAACCTTAGTGAACAAAATATAAAACATGACAAATAATTTAAATACAATACAAATAAATATTAACATAATAGAATACTAATCTAACATAAATAAAATACGTAACTAAAACATACATACATACATATTAATCTTAATAGTAAATAAAGACAAATTTAACCTATCACAATAACAAGGCATGAATAAAAACATGTGTGAACAAAAACACATATTTCAAGAAAACATACATATTAGAAATAAAACACATTTCGACATATGTAGAACAAGATATTATACATGAAAAAGAAAATATACTAACACGTAACCCTAAAGCCAATAGAACAAACAATACATGCTAAAATACAAAACATGTTGTGTACGAGCCAACTAGAATATCGACATAATATGCGTGATACGAATAACCGAACCAATACATAAAGATACATAATCATCATAAACTTAACACACATATACATGTAAACATGAAAATACAAGGCATATCATGGAGGATATATAATAAGGCAAAAGGCTACATCAACATACACGATTATAATAAACGAACATGAATATTTACATGGAAACATGACTGAAATGAAAAGAAATAAGCATCAGTAGCAGAAATTAAAGGAAAATAATATGCAATTTAGGGACGAAAATGCAAACAGGACCGAACTTGAAAGGACTGAAATTGTAATTGGACCAAGGGGCAGACCCGAAGTGAAAAATCCAAAAACGCAGGATGGTTAAAGGGGTAATTTTACCATTTAAAAACTGATTCGATGTAATTTAGGGACTGGATTGCAATATTTCGAAATACAAGGGGGACCAGAGTTGTAAATATCCCCTGCGGCGAGACAAAAACGAAAATATTAAAAACGCGGGGGGATTTATTATAGAATTTCCCCATTTCACGAAATAACAACGCTTATAAAACCCCTTTTTTTTGGCCGGACTCAAACTTTTCCCATTTCATTCATTTCAATCCGTTTTATAATACTCTCCCCTCTCTTTGCTCTCGACTCATCCCTTGATGAACCCAGAAACTGGCGGCCGACCACTGTCTTCTCCGCCATCGGCCGCCGCTAGCCGGCGCCGTCGAGCCCAAAATAAGACACCAAAATGAACCTTGCCTTACCCTCAACACGAATCCGAACTTGGATTTGGAGAAAAAGCCCCTATTCGTCCTAGATCTAAGAAAAGAAAAACAAAAAAAAACCGTATATGTTTTTTTCTAGACCGAAGGAACACCTTCCCCTTTTAGCCGTCTCACCAGATTAAGGCTTGTTGCCGGAAGAGGAACCGTCCTCTGAAGGTAAAACGTCACTCTCCTTTCCCTTCCTTACTTTTAGAATACATGCATGCATGCAATATTCAAGATGGATGGATACCTTTGTATGATCTCTGTAAGTTTTTTTGAAAATAATGAAAGGATGAGACTTGTTTGTATTTCTGGAAAAGTGGGTTACAACTGAATTGAGACTTTTCATTTTTTGCTCTGTTACATATATCCTCTTTGCCTCTCTTTTTTTAGACTAGTACATAATCTCTTATTTTGATCTAATTCTGATTCCTTTCTGTGTTTGTCTTTGGCATGCCCGGCCATACTTGGTGGTTGGTACGGCCGGTATGGGGAGCGGCGTGGTGGAAGTGACCGTTCATCTGCGCAGACAGGCGTCTCGGGAGGCGAGGCGATTATTATCGCCAGAATCGTTCCTATCCGTTGGATCAGATCTGATCCAACGGCTAGGAATGCTCGATGATCGGGTGGCTGAGATGAGGCCTCGAAAATAACGCACTGGCCTGGGATCACGCCACTTGGCCTGAAGAAGATAACGCTCTTGCACTTCTCAACGCGCGAGTGGGGAACCCAACAGCCCGCGCGTGGACTTCACGCGGTAGATAAGGCGTCCTTATGCTTCAATTGTGGCCGTTGGATCAAGATCTGATCCAAGGGCCCTCGTTCAGCTGCGCAAGATAAAGGATGGCGTTAGGGTTCCAATATGGGTCAGGTCTTAGGGTGTGGGCTGGCTGGTTTGGGCCTGATCAGGCCTTGTAATAATATTAATAATTTCAGACCTGTAATGGACTTGGACTGGCAATTTATCCATTTGGGGTTTAATATGTTTTTGGATTTCATCTTATATTAGCCCAATAATAATAACATTAATATTAGTTATAACAACAATTAATGATAATAATACTCATACGATAATACATACGTATATACCTGTGCAAACATTAATTAATATAACATACTAGCATACGTACATATATAATCATACACATAATTAACATAACATCTACACACATTATCCGTAAAACAAATACGCTAGTACTAAATATAGATACACGCGTGACACACATACACCGTATTACTTATTAATACGTATACCTACATAGTTTATAATATACATGCACACACTACACACTTTACATATATTAATAACACTCATGCACATAATAAACATATAGCATAACATAATACAATGTATACATGCAACGCTAATATACTAATAATTATACTAATATGTATTTACAGACCAGATAAAAATGAGTGATTACAGGTAGGAGCAGTCCTAGTCCAATGCACAGGTAAGACCTTTCATGTGACATACTACGCTAGTAAAACTCTTAATAGTGCTCAAGTGAATTACAAAACAACGGAGAAAGAGTTACTAGCCGTAGTTTTCGTATTTGACAAGTTTCGATTCTATTTGATTGGTACAAAGGTAATTGTTCATACGGGCCATTCGACAATTAAGTATCTATTTGCTAAAAAGGATGCCAAACCTCGTTTAATTCGTTGGATATTGCT
Source organism: Hibiscus mutabilis (assembly GCA_019671005.1). Lineage (NCBI taxonomy): Eukaryota > Viridiplantae > Streptophyta > Magnoliopsida > Malvales > Malvaceae > Hibiscus > Hibiscus mutabilis. The sequence goes on along the minus strand of CM033726.1, from coordinate 42,444,868 downwards.
TTTACAAGAGTTTGACATTGAAATTAAGGGCAGAAAAGGAACAGAAAATCAAGTGGCCGATCACTTATCACGCTTAGAACACAATAGGGAGAAGGACATGGATTTAGAGATATGCGATGCATTCCCGGATGAGTAACTATTAGTTGCCTCATCAACCCTTGACGCACATGCCGCGGCAACTCTAGACGCGCATGCCTCGACAACCATAGAAGTAGTTGCCACGGTAGCACATGCCTCGGCAACCCTTGTTTATGGTATTTTACCTTATGGCCTTACTCACCAAGGGAAGAAGTGGTTCCGCCATGATGCTAAGCATTACTTTTGGGAAGAGCCTCTTTTGTTTAAACAATGTGCAGATCAGGTTATACGCCGATATGTCCCTGAAGAGGAGCAACAGAATATACTCCGGCAATGCCATTCTTCACCCTATGAAGGACATTTTGGAGGAACACGTACCACGGCCAAAGTTTTACAATCCAGTTTGTATTGGCCAACATCGTACAAAGATGCCCAAGAGTTTTACAAGCAATGTGATCGTTGCCAGAGGACGGGCAATATCTCTAGACGACATGAGATGCCGCTCCAAAACATCATCGAGGTGGAATTGTTTGATGTATGGGGGATCAATTTTATGGGACCTTTCCCATCTTCATTCGGCAACCTCTACATTCTACTTGTTGTCGACTACGTGTCTAAATGGGTTGAGGCAGCTGCAGTTCCCACCAACGATTCCAAGACCGTGCAACGATTCTTGTAGAAAAATATATTTCCACGGTTTGGGATGTCGAGAGCAATTATCAGTGATGAAGGCAAGCACTTTGACAACAGACTTATTGCCAAGATGTTGCAACGCTTCTGCGTGTCACACAAAATTTCTACGGCATATCACCCATAAACCAATGGGCAAGCAGAAATTTCCAACCGAGAATTGAAGGGTATACTCGAGAAAGTTGTAAATCCCTCTAGGAAGGATTGGTCAGTAAAACTAGATGACACACTTTGGGCATATCACACTGCATTCAAAACACCCTTAGGTATGTCCCCCTCCCTCCCGACTTGTCTATGGCAAAACATGCCACCTACTGGCAGAAATCGAACACAAGGCATATTAGGCAATCAAGACCGTGAATATGGATTGGGAAAGTGTTGGACAAAAGCACTTGTTGGACCTCAACGAGATAGAAGAATTTCGTGCACTCACCTATAACAATGCACGAATCTACAAGGAGAAAACAAAGCAATGGCATGTCAAGAAACTATTGTTGTGGCAATTCATGCCAGGGCAACTAGTTATCTTATTCAATTCTCGGCTGAAACTTTTCCCGGGAAAACTGAAATCATGATGGTCGGGACCATTCGAAGTTGTCAAACCGTTCTCCCATGGTGCTGTGATAATCAAGTCCATCACTGACAAACATGAATTCAAAGTCAACGGACAAAGATTGAAGCACTACAACGGTGCCCATGTGGAACGTAACAAAGAAGTGGTCCCTTAGGAGATGCATGAGCATGCTCTTCTTTCGATATTTTATTTTTATTTTTTTGAACTATTTAATTTTTTATTTATTAATTTTGGTTCTTTTTTTCTTTTTAGGATAGATTTATTTATTTTCTTTAAGATTAAGACTACATCTTTCTTTCATATTTATCTAATTGTTTTTAAATTTTAAGTTTAAGAATTTCTTTGCACATCTTTATTTATTTTCTTTTATTAGTTTATCTTTAAATTTAATCCTTATTTTATTTGTTTTTGAATTGTGGGAAAAGAGTTCAAGATAAAGAAGAATTTGATTCATGAAGGAAACTTCTTCAACAAGGAAATTAATGGGCTAAATCTAAGGCTTATATTAAGCCTCCAATTTACTCTAAATAAACCCTACATAGCCGTCCAACCCCTTCTCCTTCCCCAAATCCTCTAGTCATCCCCTTCCCTAAATCAAAACACTTTTTTTCTTTCTTTCCAATTAATCCCACCCACCATATTTACTACCTATCTTTTCTATTTAACCCATCACCCTTAACCTCCAAGAAACCTATTCCTACTTTTCATCTTGCAACTCATTAGTTTCTTTTGTTTTCTTTTCTTTGTTTCTAACAAACTCACAACCAAGATCATCCATGGCATCCAAAATCAAATTTTTGGTTCATCCAAGTTCCTCCAAAGAACCAAGGTACAAGAAGTTTTCTACACCGGTGGTTCAAGAAAGATTTCACTCTAAGTTTGAAAGCCGAAAGATTTGCGAAGAACATGGCTTTGAATACTCCAACTCTCATCAAGATTTTGGCCTTGAACCATTCATCTTCGAAAGGATTGCACATCAAAAATGGAAAATCTTTTGCCATCAATCGAAACTGGTAACATCTCATGGGTAAGAGAATTCTATGCTCACTCACCTAACCCGGATAATCCTTATGTTTTTGTTCATGACAAGGCTATACTCATAAGCCCCGAAAACATCAACACCTTTTACGGACTCTACATTGAGAAGGACGAGCATCAAGCCTTTGTTGATAAACTCATGACCAAGCAACTCGACAAGGTGCTTCAAGAACTCACTCTATCAGGAACTCATTGGAACGACAGTAAAGACAAGGGCATGGAAAATAGCCTTCGGCTTAAGCCTGAGGAAAAATTATGGAATAAGTTTGTTAAAACTTCTTTAATGCCCACAACACACAATACCACCGTTGATACACCTCATCTTTTGCTCATACATTCTATCTTCCATAATCACATCATTAACATTGGAAAAATTATTTGTGATGAGATTTTTGTATGTAGCACAAAAGACAAGGGTTCTCTTTTCTTCCCTTGCTTAATTTCCAATCTTTGCAAGGAGATGCATGTCCCAAGTGAGTCCACTAATGAAAAGGCCCTACCAAAGTCTGGTTGGAATCAAGCACAAATCCAAAAGCTAATGGCAGAGGCACTGGTAAAATCCACAACACCTCCAGTTGCCACAGCAACTCCTGCCACCTCGGCAACTTCTAATGCTCAAATAACTGATGCCCGGGCAACTCGGACAGTAACCCCGGGATAACTTGAAGCACTCTTACAACCGTTGGAGAACCGCCTTAGGCAAATTGAAGACTGGCAATTAATGGTCATGCGGTACATAAAGGATCACAACAATGCCATCACCCAAGTCATCCTGGAAAAATACCCGGGCAACCGCGTAACGTTCCCCATCTTTCCTGCCGAAATCCTTGCCATGGCAACCAATGAAGCAGTTGCCATGACAACCACAACAGATGATGCCGCGGCCACCTACACTGCGCCTGCCCAAGCAGTTGCCACAGCAACCAACACTGAAGATGTCGCAGCAACCAAAGCTAAAGACGCCCGGGCAACCACTACAAAAGCCAAAGTTAAAGCACCTATGCCTGAATCAACTCGTACTGAATCATTGTCTGATTTTTCAGATTTGGACGAGTCCTCCATTGCATCAACAAAGACCGCACCAATCGAATCCTCCAAGCCCAAGCAAAAAGCCAATGACATTGATGGAGAGGACGATGAGCACAACCCCGTACGAGGATCGATTCCACCATCGGCAACAAGGAAGCAACCACCGTGTTCAAGCAAAAGAATCAAGACACCGACCAAAAGGAAACTAATCATCCACGATGATGAACTCTCAGAGTAAGTCCTCGTTTGCATTTTACTTTTCTTTATTTTTATTTTTATTTTTCTTTGTTGCAAGCATCGAGGTCAATGCCACACTCGAGTTTGGGGGGATTGTTATTAGTTAGTTACCATGCTTAGTTGCATTCATCTTAAGTATTTCATTTAGGATACATAAATTGCTCGCCATGCCTTTAGTTGGAACAAGAATTGCCTAGATTTGATGAATATCCGATGATGACTTTGCCAATGTACTTAATTGATAGAACTTTTTATTCTATGATAAACATGGAAACACTTAGAATCGTACTATGATGCTAAACTTGATGAAACATTGTGTGGCTTGATTGATTTAAGGAATTCTAGCGAACTTAGGTTGATAGTTAAAAAGTTGGGGGATTAGAATAAAAATTGGCTCTAGTATGTGCTAAAAATTGATCGCTAGAGGTGCCCGAAATTGGCTCTAGTATGTGCTAAAAATTGATCGCTGGAGGTGCCCGAAACCAGCTCTAGTCGAATAAATTAATTAACTTAAGAAAACTAAAAACAAAACACTAGAGGCGCTCGAAACCGGCTCTAGTTAAAACATGTTAAAAGAACCCAACGAAGTAATTTGAAAACCTCCTGTTTACATAGAATCCGAAAAATCAACTTGCACACAACTCCGCACACACTCACAAGCATTATAGTTTGATCCGAGTAACTCCTAAGTTTTCCAAAAAATGAAAAGCCAATCATACTTTGTACCACGGTTCTAAGAATTGAAATCAAATTCAAAGCTAAGTTTGTGAAAATTGAAGTCTTGGCGGGTAATTATTAGTTTGCATTGCTTGAGGACAAGCAATAGTTTGATTTTGGGGGAGTGTTAAGTGTCTAAAAGTACTATTTTATTCACCTTTTTTATTCTTATTATAGCTAGACTTAGGCTCATATTAGTTGCATTATTAGCCATTCATGCATGTTTGCATTGTTTCCTTGGTGGACAAGCTTGATTTCATATTTTGCTTAATTTTGTGGAAAAAGATAATGCTTTGGTGTGTTTTTGTGTGTGTGTAGAATCACTTGCCAAAGCAAGGCTGGAACTAGTTGCCAGGGCAATGCATGAAGGAGATGCCGAGCTAGTTGCCAGGGAAATGCATGAAGGAGATGTCGAGCTAGTTGTCAGGGCAATTGTCGATAAGGGATAAGATGATATGGCAGTCAAAATTGATGACTAGATAAACCCAAGATGACGTGGAGCAAAGTTAAATCCCAAAGGAGTTTGATTTCCATGAAGAGGTTAAAGAGAAATTAAATCCCAAGAAGATAGGAGAAGATCTAGAAGGAATTTAAATATAATAAAGAATTATATTCTTTAAAAGTATTTAATTCCAACTTAATTTCCTCCTCAAAAAAGACTTTGACCTAGCCCTATAAATTGAGGACCAAGCCGTCAACTCCAGGGGAGAGCAAGTAAGAGATTTCGACGAGAGCAAGTGAGAGATTTCGACAAGAGAAGGAGGGAGAGATTTCGACAAAGGCTTCAACCATTCTTCATCTTTTTCTTCTTTGTTCGATTAGGTTTATGTTAGGAATTCTTTGTTTTGTGTTTCTTTGGAACCTAGCCATGAACTAAATCTATTTGGCTAAGGTTATTGTGTTTTGTGGTTGTGAGAAACAATTGGATTTTGTTTAGGTAATAAGAGTTTGCACTTTCAATTCAAGGTTTACTCATTCTTGGTTCTTATTCTTGTTTGCTAGTGAATTGGGAGATTATCTCGTAACTTCATCTATTTATCTAATATCGGGAGAGTTAGATTCAAGAAATGAATGAGTATGGTCTTTATTCAATCTATCGATGGTGAAGATTAATCCGGCTTAGGAATAAGTTAAGGATTTCAACGGCTAAGAGGAGCGCAAGATTGGTTGTTGTTCACCCTTGATTCAGGCAGGGATGTATTATCAAGGCATGCACAAATAGCTAGAGTTTCGACTTAGGGATAAGAAGAAACCATTGAAGAATGCTTCGGCGAACCTTGAAGTTACTGCCCAGCCGCCCAAACAGTTGCCTAGGCAACCGTCAATTAGTTGCCAACGGAGTTGCCCTTGCACTCATTTACCAAGATGATCCAATCGTCTATCACACCTCAACTCACGATAACTTGGCCTATTCTCTCTCATTTGATTACATCTTCTTTTACTTATTTGCTTTCTAGTTTAGTTTTTAGTTAAACTCCTACAATCTTCTACTTGTGTTCTTTTACTTTTTACAGTGCAAGACATTAGATTCTTGAAGTGGCACCAATCCCTGTGGAGATGATATCTTTTATACTATAACTTGCGATGTGTACACTTGCACAATTGCGGAGCACTTATTACGCGCAACACATATCATAAGCATATGATACTTATCATATAAGATTACAACTATAGCATTTATAGATATAAAATTTTGGTCACAATGAGTATTAAGATTGTTCATTATTTTATTTTTTACATGGTTTCTCATTTGAAGCAAAATGCACATATTAGATAAATACTTAATTTCATATAAATCATGTTACTTGTCAAATAAGTTATCACATCTCTTTATTTATTTAACTTATAATCTCACGCTATCTTATTATCATAGCCTTGAGAATCGAATTACAACCTAGGTACACGAATCCCCAACCAACTGTCGCCCATATAAAAAAATGGTACCTCAGTACCGGTCAATCCCTCATACTGTCACCAAATGACCACAACACTTCCCTCATACTGTCACCAAAATAAGGATCGTGTCCACTCGAACAAGCTCTATGGACTTTATGGTATGCCAACTCTGACTCGAAACCAAGGCTTTCATATAATCTTATCTTATCAAAACATAGTTGAGCTTAAGCCTTTAATCATATAATCATGAACTTGTCATAGTCTTATCATTTATGAGCATTGCTCCATATTCTTATTACCAAGCCACCAAGGCTTATTTCATGGTATATTACAAGCTCAAGCACTTGTACCATTCGAGCAAGGCATATATCCAATAACATAGTTCATGGTTATTCATTTCATAAGTAAACATATCTTAAATTTTCATATACTTACACAAGTAAGACTTATAACCTTTCATATCAAGATTTCATTACCCCTTTCTCATTATGGGTATTTAGATATGTTCACCACATGTGAACTCAACATCTCTTTGTATTTAAGTTATCAAACTCACATAATATTTAACATAATCAAGATTTGTTCCTCATTTCACAAAATGACCACTTATATTCATTTATGTATCTTTCAAACCAAACAAACATTCCCATTACGTTTTAAGCATTTTAAATCATAGTCATGCTTCCAATCAATTTTTATGTCACAAAGTGCTTTTCACTAACATGCTTACCTTGCCTCCAAGCTTGTGCATTCATAGCGTAAATTAACCAATTTAAAGAAATCATAAATAGAAGACAATGCTCGGGAAGGATATTATCCCATCCCAAAACTTTAAACTACACTCGCAGTTAACTCTGAGCTACAACTGATCACGACTCCTTATTGTTTATCCACTGTCGTCCCTCGTTAGCTCTTAGACTTCTAATTTCCTCTTGTTCTAGATGTGACAAAAAGGATACGATGATGCATTAGAAAGGATCTAAACATAGATTTCCCCGTAACTACTCAATTGATCAAGTGTACATGTTATTTGACACCAAACAGTCTACCAACAAGATACACCAATGCAGAACAATCCATATATATATATATATATATACATATAATCACATATAGAATTTTATCAAATGGTTTACCAACTTTCTAATCAAGGCAAAATAGTTTATACATGGGTATACATGCTTAAGTGTTTCAAAACAGTCCCTTTCTTGTTTTCATAATTGTTCAAAATAGACTTTAACATTTTACATGGATATAAAACCTCCTTTACACATAATCACACCTATACATACTCAAATCATCCTACCAATGCTCATGCAATCTCATTGTTGTCCTGTTTTCATGTATGTGCAATTATATGTTCAAATCAGTCCACATATGCTCATTTTTACATAAAACAGTCCTCAATTGTTCATATATGCATAAAACATGGAAATTTTCATACACTAAGCATATTTGATCCAATGTTCGTATCTATTTGATTATTCATACAAGGCTGTCCAGTAATTTCTTATGTAATCCACAACTATCTAATGTTCCAATTTAACTATAACATCAAATTTTAAGTTCAGCTATCAATTCCATAGCTAACAAGATCCATTCGAACATACCTTTTTACATTATTCATTTTTTATAATCATCACATATCTCTCCAAATCATAACAAAGTTCACACATATACATTTACATATATCTGCACACTATTCAAATGGATCAAAATTCTATAACATATTTTCAAGCTTAATGAATTAAGAATTCCTTATTCGAAGATTTGCTAGGTTCTTACTATCCTTTTCAAACAGCTTCATTTCCATTTTCATATATGTTTACATTTTCTCTAAACAGCCCACTAACAATCATATTTTTCTTTATAATTACCAAGCAATTTACATGGTCAACCTAATCCAATATTATAGTTATGAAACAAGATTACATTCACTTAAACAATCCTGCCCTATTTTCATTCGAGTCTTAATTACACTATCCAATGTCTTAATCAAAGCTACAAGTAAATCATCATTCAAGCATCAAGGAACAGTTTATGAATTTACTCATCAAATTCTCTACCATATACATGAAACTTAGACAACATTTAGACAACAATCAAGATGGAAAATAAACAAGGATCAAGAAAGGTTATTACCACCTTAATTCCAAGCAAAATCGACCCTATACTAATACCAATTGACTAGGTTGAAGAAACTTCCATGGAGTCTCAAAGCTCTCTCTCTCATTACCAAAGGGTTCGGCTATTTGGGGAGGTTGAAGAAGATGTTAGAATGGTTTTACTATGTGGCCAAGAGTCTATTCTTCTTGCTTCCTGTCCAATTGACATGTGTGCATGTCCTTCAAAATTGTTTTATGACCATGAAAACATCCCATTTTTATAGCCATACATTTTCGTCCTTGCACACATGTATTCTCTATTTTATTTTTCTCATTTTAGTCCTAATTACTTCAATTTGTCACCTTAATTCTCACTATGTTATAATTACTTAGGAATCCTGAATCGAATATGGTTACATTCTTCTAGGCCTAATTTTAGGATATTACAATTCTCTCCCCCTTAAAGAAATTTGCCCTTGAATTTCCACAGAATTTGATTTATAGGGTTTCTTATTTACTTAAACATAATGCTTACTTAGTTAGTAGCATCCAGAAGACTTTACCATTTCAAAATCATTCTTACTTTTCTTCCCCCATTAGAGTAACTAGTCGGGCCCTCGATGTCCCGATTCTATTACGTTCCATACGTATCTAAAGACTAATAACACATAAAAGAAAGCTTTTATCAGACGTAGATCACAAGTACTTATCAAATTTAACTCCTAGGTGGCACAATAACTTATAATGATGCAACGAGTTTCGGTTTAGTCCGAGAATCGGTTAAACATAAACTCTGATACCAAACTGTAACACCCCCAACCCGGTTTATGAGTAAACTGAATCAGGAAGTGTTAGACACAAACGTTTAAATCAATTATGACGACTTTGAGACAAAAATGAGATGACTTAGCACTTCATGAAGAAGCATACAAACAGAATTCAGGGAAATTTAAAACTTTTTAGAAGTTGGATAAGCTCAACCTTGATTCATTTACAGACAAGGTATACATATATTAATAAGATACTTCAGTCACTAAATAAAATCTCAACCTTACCATTCTTATATACATGCAAAATAGCCCTTGAACTTCTAAGACAACCTTTAAACATTTCATAATATATTAATTCGTTTTGAATACTCAAGTAATCTATACACGTTCAGATTTATTCATAACACAATTCCAACTTACCTATAATACTTAGGAGTCTATTAAATTGAGTCCAACATTAATATTTTATTTGCAAGAATTCATTCGAAAGCCCATTACTACAAACCTAGTTTATTATAGCATTTCACCTTACAAGACTTACAGAATCATAACATCAATCATGGTATACATATATATGTATTGATCATTTAAGTCTAATACTTATTTTGTGGACTTAATTATCCAACAAATCAAGCAAGTCCAGCCATGAGTCTACCGTTCAGATATACATTAACATCTCAAACTATTCTAGTACTCAATTTCGTATAATCCAACTGAAATGACTAAATTTCAATTTCTGAACATGAGCATTCATACAAATATTACCCAAGTCAATCTAATTCTCGTGGGGCATCTTAACTGAAACATATAAACTTGCATAGAAATTATTGTATAACTCTTTCTAATCACATTATAGGGCGACCTCTTAATAAATTATGATTTCAATCCATTTAAGCATCATATTTCAAGTGATTTCTAAAATTGGTAAACATTCAAGCATACCACTAGCATTATTCAGCTATTAAGCAACTATTAAATCATACTAACTAATAAATCATAAGAAACATGCAATCACCAAGAATAAGAGAGGACCATTACAAACTTGAATACTCAATAGGCTTATAGACTTGATAAGCCATAAAAGGAATTTAATAACTTGATGCATGCTTAACCACTATGTGCCACCAACTAGGAGTGCACTAATAGATTATAAATATACATCCTGATCCTTGTGATCTCTTCCAAGCTCTCGACAATAAACAAGACATGATTACCCTGAAATGTTAAAGAGAAAAGAGTAAGCAATTGCTTAGTAGGGTAGCTTAAAGAGCCTAAATATAATACACAAGCAAGTTATCTTTCATTACAAGAAACAAGAAATCATGAAATACAAGCTTGGGCAAGACGAGATCCATAAGAGGTTAGATCATTCAAATTAAGTCTTACAAACGAAATAACTTAACAGGTAATCACTCAAACATAAGTAATCCATCATTTCGAGTATTCGTAGCAACCTTCTATCAAACTAACCCATCTGAGTGGTGTAATCACTCATTTTTTACCTGTAAATACATATTAGTGTTGCATGTATGTTTATTATATTATATGTTTATTGTTTGCATGAGTGTTACTAATATATATAAAGTGTGTGCATGTATATTATAATCTATGTATGTATACTTATTAGATGAATGTGTGTCGCGTATAAATTTAGAGTATGAGCGTATATGATAATTATGGGCAGGATTATAAGTACGTATGTCAATATGTTATACTTGTATAAGTATAGGTTTGTATCATGTATATATATTGCTGTTATAATTATATTATTATTATTATTAATATTATTGGGCTGATAAAATAAAAAAATTAAATATATTAAACCCAAATAAAATTTACAGTCCAAGTCCAAGTCCAATTACTAGGCTCAGTTGGCCCAAATCTAAATCTTATCTAATTACAATGTGCAGGTAACTGTGGGCCGTTGGATCAAGATCTGATCCAACGGCCACGATACAACCAAGAAGTCAAAAATATCTGCCAGGCGCGTGTTCCACACGTATGGACCGTTCGAGTGCCACGCGCGCGTGTGGTCCACGCGCGGACGCTTTAATATCCCACGCGCACGTAAGATCCACGCGTTCTGACTCCTCGACTGCGGAGCTCCACGTGTCCAGATCTGGAGCCGTCTCATCAAATCGAGGCTTCATCCAAGCCGTTCGTCCTTCAAGCCATCTCGACCGTTAGATCAGATCTGATCTAACGGCCAAAAACGCTTCTAGCCGCTGGCAGAACGTCCATACCGCCACCGCACCGATATTCAGTCCCCGCGTTCAGATTATGCCAAAGACAACAAGCAAAGTGTCAGTTCAGATCTGAAAAAAGGAGGATGCAACTTGCAACCAAAAAAAACAGAGGCAATAATATATATGAACTTTTGTAACGGAGTGAAGAAAAAAAGGAGAGAGTGGTAACAAAAAAACAGAGAGTGTATTGTAATAAGCTTTTTCAGAAATACAAAAAAAGAAGCAAAGCAAGTCCAGTGGTAAATTTTTTGTCTCTTTTTCTTACTCGTTTCTTTACATGCATATACGAAATAGAATAAAAAAAACAGAAACAAAAAAAAAAGTAGTCTTACCGGCGTTGTCTGTGGGTCTTCCCTTCCTTGGTGATAAGCCTTTCGGCTTCTACAAGCCAGATCTGGTGAACTAAAGGGAGGAGAAGACCATTTGTAGTTGTGTTTTGGTCTAAAAAATATTTTTTTGAGGTTCGTATTTCCTAGATCTATGACAAATAAGGGCGTATCCTCTGAATCCAACCACAGATTCATGTTGAGGACGAAGAGAAGGTTATTTTGGTGTATTTTGGGAGCCTACCGGCGCCGGTTAGCGGCGGCCGGCGGCGGAGAATACGGCGGCCAGCCGCCGGATTCTGGGTTTCGCAAGAACAGACGAGAGGAAAACGAAGAACATGTTCTTACCAAAACCAAAAAAATGAACGAATGACCAAAATTTTGTCTTCGGCCTAAAAGGGGGGCTTTTATAGTTGTTTTTATTTTGCTAAATGGGTAAATTACACACTTAATCCCACCACGTTTTCAATATTTTCATTTTTGTCTTGCCGCATGGTATAATCACAATCCCAGTCCCTCTGATGTTTCAAAAGATTACAATTTCGTCCCTAAATTACACCGAATCAGTTTCTGAATGGTAAAATTACGTCCTTAACCATCCCGCGTTTTTGGATTTTTCACTTTGGGTCTGTCCCTTGGTCTAATTACAATTCTGGTCCTTTTAGGTTTTGTTTGTTTCGCAATTTCGTCCCTAAATTACATATTATCTTTCTTTAATTTCTGCCACTAACTTTCGTTTTACTTTCATTTCAGTCCTGTTTTCTTTGTAAATATTATTGTTCGTATTATAATCGTATATATTGATATTATTTTATTTTATGACCCTCGTATATGACTCGTATTTCATGTTTTTATGTATATGTGTTAAGTATGATATTCATGTTTTTCCTGTTATTCATATCAAGCATGTTATGTTTTAGTTAATTCGTACATGGCGTATTTTGTATTTTATATCCAGATGTTTCCTTTTTAGGGTTACATGTTAATATATTTACCCTTTTATACGATATGTTGACTTGTATATGTTGAAATATGTTTTATTACCAGTATACATTTTTTATATTTGTTCGTCTATATGTATTTATTCTGCCTTTGTTATTTTGACATATTATAGTTGTTTTTATCCATTATTTAGAATAATATGTATATATATACATGTTTTAGTCTAAAATATCATTCTGTTAAATTAGTATTCGGTATGTCAATATTTATTATGTTTAAATATTTTGCCATGTTTTACGTTTTACCACTAAGATTGCATATCAAGATATAACTTGTTAATGCGAGTCCTTTTATCCGAGCGCAAATGGGCGATGATCAAGCGTAGTGATAGTGGTTGGGCATTTATTCTCGGGTAACAGGACCCTTGAAATTTATTCGCAATTATGACCGAATTTTAAAATAATCGTAACTTTAATCCGAAAAATCCAATATTAATAAAGCGGTAATTATTAAAGTACCAATTTTGGGCGGTGTGGGGGTGCTAATCCTTCCCCATCCGTAACCGACTCCTGAACCCTGTCCTTTTGAATCTTTGGTTTTATGGTGTCCGGCCTACCTAAGTGGCCGGTGGAGACTCCATTTTTTTTATACGGTTTATTTTAAAACCCCACAGAATAAATATTTTATATCCGAAAAATCACAAATACCTTTCAACAAACACTTCGAAAAAGCCACGTTTTTATTTTAGCGATACAAAACTGACGGGGACATCGCTACAGATGGCGACTCCGCTGGGGACAATTTTTTGTTTTTCAAAAAAATGAGAGTCAAGCTTTCAAAATAATTACCGCTTTACTAATATTGGAAATTCCGGATTAAAGTGACTATTAAATTAACATTCGGTCATAATTGCGCGTTTATTTTAACGCATTTAAAATATGTCATATAAACCCGTCTTTTTTAAGTGGGGGGAAAACGCTAATGCTTTCGTGGAGATATCGTTCTCCCGTATGGGCCTAGCAAGTACCTTTGGGGCTCGAGTACCTTATGCTTTCGTAAGGATATCGTTCCTTCGTACGGGCATAAGCGAATGGGTTCCCCTGAATTGAACCCGGTTGAAAGGAGCCTATAATGGGTGATGATCGGGGGCCTTGCTACTCTTAGTAGAGGACAACGAGGACAATTCGGTTACCTCCTAGAACCAAAATTGCATGTAGAGAACACATAGAAATCCACCCTGTTAGAGCCATGCGAATAACCTAGATGTCTTAGAGGGAATGTAAATAGGATTGTCTTGTTTGCTTATCGCATTTAATTTGCCCTTTTATTATGTACTTATCATTTTTGTCCGGTACTGACTTGTGTTCTTTTGCTTTGTTTTTACATACCATTGCATTCGCATTACACAGGGGCATTGATTTCCGAGTGATTTCTCCCATAATAGAAGATTGTTCATGATGGACCAAAGGTTCCTTGACCTAAAGGAAGGGGGTCCAATTCCAAAACTCCATCCCGAGACTAGACCGGGGACAGCCGAAGAAGAACCATTCAAGGACACCAGAACATATTCGGTAAGCAGTGTCAATCCTGGTGACAAACAAGATGAAATACAAGAACTAAAGAAGCTGATGTCCGAGATGATGGACCGGATGAATGCCATGATGAAAGGCAAGTAGCATGTCGAACTCAGAAAAGATTCGGTCGGGGAGCAGAATGTGGAACAAAATGGTCAGAATGTCAAAATAGATAATACCATTAAATATGACAAATCGAATCCCTTTGTGATCAATCTCAAGAAGCAGACAAGTAGCATATCTAGGGAAGATACCCAGGGAACAGAGGCAAAACCCGGGGAAGTTCGAGAATCTAATGACATCAGAAGACATTATCCAATACCCATGAGATACACCGAGTTACTTCCGTTGCTTGTCGAAAGGAACCTTATCATACCAATGAAGTCTGTACCAAGAAAACCTCATTATCTGAAAGATTACAACAGTCGTGTCTGGTGCAGCTACCACATAGGCGATTCGAGTCATCACACTGAAAATTGTAGGGCCCTGAAGGACGGAGTTCGAGATCTTGTCAGAATGGGAATTTTGGGTTTCGAAGACGGACAACCCCGATTTTTCAGCCAGCCGTTGCCCGAGGGGCAAAGTCGAAGAAGGAACAATACCCAGCCCAAGGTTCAGGTAACACAGAAGTAGGTCACTCAAGCGGGATAAAGTTAGGAGTCAAGAATAAAGGCGTCTCAGAAGATGAACTTGCACAGAAGAGCGACCAGCTCGAGCATGAGAGGCACAATCTTAGCATGAAATCAAAGAATGTGCAAGACGAGTATCAGAAGCTGCACTTTGAATTTAAGAGTTTCGGTCTGGGTGACACCGCGGAAGAGTGGGCCAATGGTATGATTCAGCTAAAGAACGGTTCAGAACGCTGGAAGCAGAAATGCAAAAATAGTAAGAATAAAATCAGATCATTATCAAAGAAGCTGGAAGAAGCTGAAGGCCAACGCAATTTTCTCCAAAATGAGTTGGATAGCAGTCTGGCCATGGAAGATATCCTGAAATCAAGTATTCACCAGGAAAAGAATAAATCACAGTCCTTTCAAATGGAAAACGTAGCACTCAAAGAACAGATAGTGAGGCTCGAGACTTCTTTACATACCAGTGAGATCCGTGCTGGGGCAATGACCGTTAAGCTACAAAAGGCCGAGCAAACAATACGGGAGAAAGACCAGGACATGAAGATGGTTACGACTCAAGCCTGACAAGTAGCTCAACAAGTAGCAGATTTAGCCGATGCAGCAGCACCAATAAGCCAGAATATGGACCCGGCATTGGACCGTGAAGGAAAATTGACGGGACTGTTGAACGAGGTCAAGACTTTAGGCACCAGGGCTCACCGATATCTGTAAAACCCTAATATCGGATGTAATGAAACCTTTTGGTCTGAATGAAAGATGTTCTATAAAGACAAATCACTTGCGGAATCAATGCCTTATTGCATTCATGCATTGCATCTCATTTTTGCATTGTTTTATCATCACATGACACTTCATCATTTAATACATGGGGTTCGATGACAGAATTAATCGCAAAATGGAACGAATTGAAGAGTCGAGGCTTGACCAGTTAGAAGAAAAAATCGAGAAAGAGCTTAAGAAGAAAGAGAAGATAAATATCTTCAATACGAGGGAACTCTGCCTAGTCCCTGATTTGGTCATTCCTCTAGATTTCAAGGTTCCCGTATTTGCGCAGTATGACGGAACCAGCTGCCCGAAGATTCACTTAACCATGCTTTGTAGAAAAATGGAAGGATACATGAAGAGCGAATAATTGTTGATCCACCATTTCCATGATAGCCTGACAGGACCAGCAGCAGTGTGGTATAACCGTTTGAACAGAAACCAAGTTAGGTCATGGGGTGACCTCGCTAATGCCTTCTTGGATCAATACAAATATGCTTTAGATTTAGCACCCTGTCGACAGTTTCTTCAGAATGAGAAAATGAGGCCAAATGAAAGCTTCAGGGAATATGCATTAAGGTGGCGATGTCTGGCGACCCAAGTCCAGCCCCCTATAGCAGAAGAAGAGTTGACTCCCTTATTTCATGCAACGCTTCCCTCTCTCTTCTTTGATGTGATGTTGGAGAAATCGAGAAGCGGATTCGAAGATTTCATGACGATTGGAGAAAGAATAGAATATGCAATCAAAGAAGGAAAATTGAGGTCTAAGTCTAAGGACCGAATCAAAGATAAGATAGATAAGGGTGGAGACGTAAATGAGTGTCATCTCCAGGGTTCGCGTGGCCGTAAAAGAAGGAGACAGACTGACAAATCGGGGTCATCAAAGAAAATTCCTCAGACGAGTGCAAATTTGGAAGTGTTTGGAACATCTATCTCAGATATTTGGCCTCATCTGGTAGAGGGTCACTATCTTGTTCCTAGGCCGATGAAGAGTGCACCTGATCTGTATGCCCATAGTTTTGACTCGAGTAGCACATGCGAATTCCATATGGGGGCACCGGGGCATCCCACCAGAAAATGTAGACCTTTACTGGAGGAAATCAAGAAGCTGGTCAATGATGGAACCCTGACACAAGAGCTGATCAAGCAGTGGAAGATCAAGAATGAAAAGCAAATCTACATAGTGCTGAAGAAGCCATAGATGTCTCTACATTAAATACCTTCCTGAAGTAATACAAGGGATCAACTCTATGTGGCCCCCATGTGACAAAGATCTTTTGTGATTGGGGCATGTTTGTTGGTTTTTGTTTTCAATAAAGGACACATTTCGCTTAACATATAATGTTTTTGAAAGCACATAGATATTTTCTCGTCGTTGTAGGACACTGGATATCAATTGCAAGAGGTGACATTAGATAGATGTCGTGATAACGATGATGTGGGATCTTCCCCGCCAAACTCTGGTCAGCAAAGCGAGATTATTACTTTTTCGATGATATTCAAGGACGAAAAAGCTCTAAATGTCAACCATGTAGAGTTGCTTGAAATTGAAACTCTAGGCATAATCTTCTAGGTAGTAAAGAAGAAACAAAACAAAAAGGAAGAGAAAAAGAGAAGAAAGAGAAAAAAGGAATGAAAATGAAAAAATGATAATAAAAAGTACTCCTATGTTCGAAACCTGGTAATAGGCTTGTTCGGATAAGAGTATGGAAATTTTGAGGCACTCCGCTGAAGCGATAGGGTGGAGATATATCATCCAATTCAAGAAACCTTAGCTTCATGAGTGATGGTAATATTTTCAAATCGTGACTATGCCGAGTAACTTGGGGCAGTGTTGTTTGCTCCATCGTTGTCCTCAAGACAAAGGACTGTGACGAATTGATTTCCTCAAATAAAAAAAACAAATAAAAAAAAGGAAAAAATGATGAAAAGATGAAAGAAAAAAAAACAAAAAACAAAAAATGAAAAGAAAATAGGCGATATCATGGGAAAAATTAAAAACTCGCACCACCCAGAACTTTATTCCTAGAATAATATTTCTGCGCTCAAGTGGTTATACAAGCCTACCCTTTTGGGGGCGGAGTAGATAAATTGAGAAAGAGTAGCACTCTGCAGCAACGCGGTAATCATGAGGATGAACCGAGTCACCAGGGAAGATTTCACATCTTTGAATTACCAAGCGGTTGAGTCTAAGCCACTCTTGCACATGATATCCAGAGCTCCTATGCTGTGTTTTCAAAATCTTGTATGTTAATCTAAATGATACCCTTCAGTGGAACACTAATCAGCAAATTGACAAGTCAAAGCAACAAAAAATTCCATGTATTACTTCAGGGGTAAGATCCAGAACACAAGGAAGCGGATACTATGGGAGCCCCTAACCAGAAATGACATCACAATGCATAGAATGAAGATGATAACAGAGGTATAGGTGTCAGGCAGCTCAAGAACAAGAAGCGAATTCCAGCCATGATGCCTTGTTTGGTTCAAGAAAATGAAGGACGAAACAGGACAAGAATGAGCTTACAAAGTGAGGAACGGTAAAAAAAAGTAAACATTGAGTCTCCAAAGAATTAAAGCACAGAGATCGATGAATGGTGTCCGTCAAGAGGCAACAAGAAGATTGAGGTTAAGAAGCATTTCGCTCACCACGATGACGAAATTAACAAATACTCAGAATATTGGGTCAAAAGAACTGGAAGATAGCCGAGTACGATCGAATGGGGCAATACAGAACAGAAAGAATAGTAAGAATCTCTACACGCATGATATAATGTTTGTCAGTGAAGCAGACAGAAACCCCGAAGAAGAAAGGCGGGTGATCGTGCAAACGAACAAGAGCAGATGCCCATTGAGCAAAATTTGACAGAAATGAAGATCAAAATTGAGCATACCGCAAAAGAAAAGGAAATAGAGAAATCAGAAGAATGACTTTTCAGGACATAAGATTAACAAAGAAAAGAGAAAAAAAGGAGAAAGAAATCATAACATTACATGCATCATATAGATAAGGGCATGTCAATTTTGCTTGTTCCTAAACAGGTATTTGAAGAATTATCGAAGAATTTACCAAAGTCCATAAAACAACAGCCATGCCGACGTCAAATCCAGATATTAAATCCTTCGGGTCATCGGTAAGTCCTTCGGGCACAATGTTAAATCCTTCGGGTCATCAGTAAGTCATTCGAGCATAGTGTTAAATCCTTCGGGTCATCAATAAGTCCTTCGGGTATGATGTGGTAGCATATCAGCGTAAGTCCCCATAAAACAGCCATGTCGGCGTCAGATCCAAATATTAAATCCTTCGGGTCATCGGTAAGTCCTTCAGGCACAATGTTAAATCCTTCGGGTCATCAGTAAGTCTTTCGAGCATAGTGTTAAATCCTTCGGGTCATCAATAAGTCCTTCGGGCATGTATATTATAATCTATGTATGTATACTTATTAGATGAATGTGTGTCGCGTATAAATTTAGAGTATGAGTGTATATGATAATTATGGGCAGGATTATAAGTACGTATGCCAATATGTTATACTTGTATAAGTATAGGTTTGTATCATGTATATATATTGCTGTTATAATTATATTATTATTATTATTAATATTATTGGGTTGATAAAATAAAAAAATTAAATATATTAAACCCAAATAAAATTTACAGTCCAAGTCCAAGTCCAATTACAAGGCTCAGTTGGCCCAAATCTAAATCTTATCTAATTATAATGTGCAGGTAACTGTGGGCCGTTGGATCAAGATCTGATCCAACGGCCACGATACAACCAAGAAGTCAAAAATATCTGCCAGGCGCGTGTTCCACACGTATGGACCGTTCGAGTGCCACGCGCGCGTGTGGTCCACGCGCGGACGCTTTAATATCCCACGCGCACGTAAGATCCACGCGTTCTGACTCCTCGACTGCAGAGCTCCACGTGTCCAGATCTGGAGCTGTCTCATCAAATCGAGGCTTCATCCAAGCCGTTCGTCCTTCAAGCCATCTCGACCGTTAGATCAGATCTAATCTAACGGCCGAAAACGCGTCTGGCCGCTGGCAGAACGTCCATACCGCCACCGCACCGATATTTAGTCCCCGCGTTCAGATTATGCCAAAGACAACAAGCAAAGTGTCAGTTCAGATCTAAAAAAAGGAGGATGCAACTTGCAACAAAAAAAAACAGAGGCAATAATATATATTAACTTTTGTAACGGAGCGAAGAAAAAAAGGAGAGAGTGGTAACAAAAAAACAGAGAGTGTATTGTAATAAGCTTTTTCAGGAATACAAAAAAAGAAGCAAAGCAAGTCCAGTGGTAAATTTTTTGTCTCTTTTTCTTACTCGTTTCTTTACATGCATATACGAAATAGAATAAAAAAAACAGAAATAAAAAAAGAAGTAGTCTTACCGGCGTTGTCTGTGGGTCTTCCCTCCCTTGGTGATAAGCCTTTCGGCTTCTACAAGCCAGATCTGGTGAACTAAAGGGAGGAGAAGACCATTTGTAGTTGTGTTTTGGTCTAAAAAATATTTTTTTGAGGTTCGTATTTCCTAGATCTATGACAAATAAGGGCGTATCCTCTGAATCCAACCACGGATTCATGTTGAGGACGAAGAGAAGGTTATTTTGGTGTATTTTGGGAGCCTACCGGCGCCGGTTAGCGGCGGAGAATACGGCGGCCAACCGCCGGATTCTGGGTTTCGCAAGAACAGACGAGAGGAAAACGAAGAACATGTTCTTACCAAAACCAGAAAAATGAACGAATGACCAAAATTTTGTCTTCGGCCTAAAATGGGGGCTTTTATAGTTGTTTTTATTTTGCTAAATGGGTAAATTACACACTTAATCCCACCACGTTTTCAATATTTTTATTTTTGTCTTGCCGCATGGTATAATCACAATCCCAGTCCCTCTGATGTTTCAAAAGATTACAATTTCATCCCTAAATTACACCGAATCAGTTTCTGAATGGTAAAATTACGTCCTTAACCATCCCGCGTTTTTGGATTTTTCACTTTGGGTCTGCCCCTTGGTCTAATTACAATTCTGGTCCATTTAGGTCTTGTTTGTTTCGCAATTTCGTCCCTAAATTACATATTATCTTTCTTTAATTTCTGCCACTGACTTTCGTTTTCCTTTCATTTCAGTCCTGTTTTCTTTGTAAATATTATTGTTCGTATTATAATCATATATATTGATATTATTTTATTTTATGACCCTCATATATGACTCGTATTTCATGTTTTTATGTATATGTGTTAAGTATGATATTCATGTTTTTCCGGTTATTCATATCAAGCATGTTATGTTTTAGTTAATTCGTACATGGCGTATTTTGTATTTTATATCTGTATGTTTCCTTTTTTAGGGTTACATGTTAATATATTTACCCTTTTATACGATATGTTGACTTGTATATGTTGAAATATGTTTTATTACCAGTATGCATTTTTTAATATTTGTTCGTCTATATGTACTTATTCCTGCCTTGTTATTTTGACATATTATAGTTGTTTTTATCCATTATTTAGAATAATATGTATATATATACATGTTTTAGTCTAAAATATCTTTCCTGTTAAATTAGTATTCTGGTATGTCAATATTTATTATGTTTAAATATTTTGCCATGTTTTACGTTTTTACCACTAAGATTGCATATCAAGATATAACTTGTTAATGCGGAGTCCTTTTATCCGAGCGTAAACAGGGCCAGTATCAAGCGTAGTGATAGTGGTTGGGCGTTTATTCTCGGGTAACAGGACCCTTGAAATTTATTCGCAATTATGACCGAATTTTAAAATAATCGTCACTTTAATCCGGAAAATCCAATATTAATGAAGCGGTAATTATTAAAGTACCAATTTTGGGCGGTGTGGGGGTGCTAATCCTTCCCCATCCGTAACCGACTCCCGAACCCTGTCCTTTTGAATCTCTGGTTTTATGGTGTCCGGCCTACCTAAGTGGCCGGTGGCGACTCCATTTTTTTTATACGGTTTATTTTAAAACCCCACAGAATAAATATTTTATATCCGAAAAATCACAAATACCTTTCAACAAACACTTCGAAAAAGCCACGTTTTTATTTTAGCGATACAAAACTGACTGGGACATCGCTACAAGTGGTAACCAAGTTAAATTATAATCTTTTATTAGTTAAACAATTTATCGTGTCTCTTTAACTGTTGAGCTTATAAAATTATGCTTTCTTATTAACATTTTTAGAAATGTACCAGATACTTGACACATAAGTCATCAAATATTGTAAGTATAACATGGTTTTATAGCATATATATCATTAGACATAACATATCAGAACATGGTTACTTGTCTTATAAGGTTCTAGCAAGCATGTCAAGGACACAAATTACTTGTCATGTAAGACATCAACCGTATCTTATTAAATCATATTTAGGAAATACTTACATATATATATATATTCAAAACACTCCAATACATATTGATTTATAAATGCAAAGTAGTTTCAATTTCATGTACATACTTATGTATGTTGAAACAGTCACTTTATGTACTCATTCTAACTCGAACAGTCCACTGATCTTATAATTACATTTAGACATCTCAACACAGTAATTTAGACTCTTATATATACTCAAAACAATCCTTGAACTTAATATATAAACCTATAGATTCAAACAGTCCAATATAATTTTATTTATAATCAAAGCAGCCCATAATAGATCATCAAGATTAACATGTTATAAACATGGTTTACATAACTTATAGTTATCATAAGTAGCAATTCATCGTCGTAGTTTACATGTCTCGTAATATATCATGACATAATCCATTAGTTTAGATCACAGATTGCATTGTTTTATCTTTACTTAAGATATAAGGTATCAAACGTATAAGTGTTAAGGTATTCGAATAATCATAATAATTTAAGCATTTTTACTCAATTACAAATATGTATGCACACTTACAAGCACACTTACGCAATCCATAGTGCACTTAATACTCAAATTGCAAGTATGTAAACCTATTTATTTTAGCATATCTATTTACCCAATTAGGACATTCAACATTCAAGGTATATACTTTACTTATTATGCAAATCACAGTCACGATTCATTTATTTAACTATAGACTTATTTGGTATCTCCTTAACATAGCTTACCAATATGTGAGTTACTTGGTACATAAGACATTACTTATAACGTATAAAAGGTATGTGTGATTCATTTCATCAGTTGTCACGATGGTTTATTTTTTTGAGGATTGAAATTTATTACCTTGTTTCATCTTTAACAGAGCCTTGAGAATTTAAGTAGCTTAACAACACGTAAATTACTTGCTCATTGTTTATCAAACAAGTTTCCGAGCATAGAATACCATGTTCAAGTGCTACTGTCCTAGATGACATGATAGCAAAATATCAAAACCAAGAGGAGCACATCCAAAATTTGCGAAAGTTGTTCCAAAGGTTAAGAAAATATCTTTAAAACTAATATTTGATTTTGATATAACAAGTATTTTCAAGGATTATTTTGCAAAATAAGATAAAATTTTAAGTACCAAAAAGTACTCACAAAATGACAAGTTTCGAACTCAAAAGTGTTTCTTAATCAAAAACTAAAACCCCAAATTTTTTCTAAGTGTTTTTGTACTCAAATACCCGAAATTTTTCCAGGTGTATCAATACACCTTGTACTGTATTGATATGGTTTTTAGCTACTATAAAATATTTTACGAAAATGGCCATCGCGTACCGATACAGTTTGTGCATGTTCTGGTACGGTGTTTCGATATGCTAATTATCCATTTTGAAGCGCCATTCAACTTGGGAGATAATGGCTATACGAGTATCGGTACGATTTCTACCCATATCAATATGGGGTGTTAGATTTTCCAATTCTTTTGCATTTAAAACTTGACCGTTGCCTTTTCAGGTTATTGGAATCCCAAACTTTAAAAATCGGTTATAGCGTACCGATATGCTCATAGGCGTATCAATATGGTGTTTCATACTCAAAAAAATAGGATTCTAGTGAGTAAGCCACGTACTGATATAGCGATACCATTCTAGTACGCCTTTGTTATTTTGACAACCCTTACCGATACGCCCTTCCTGCGTATCGATATGCCTTTGTACAATGATTATATTTTTGTGTGTCAGGTCTGATACAACAAGCCCGCGTACCGATACGGTTGGTTGGTAGACTGTATTTATTGCGGGAAAATGGCTGTCCAACGGCTATAATCAATTCCACAACCACCCAAATGGTTAGAAATCAATGAAGGGGTATAAATTGAAGTCTTCAAAGCTGCTGCAAGAACTATTGATCAACTTACAAGCCTTCAAGCAAAAATCCAACATATTGAGCCTATTAAAGTCAAATCTTTTGTAATCCTCTTAAGTGGGCAAATTTATATTATTTATTTTCAAGATTGGGTTGAGTGATCTCGTAATTGGGAAAATTATTACCTTTGAGAGGATTCTATTCATTTGTCAAAAATTTCCTTGCAAGAGAGTGACTCCATCAAAGCTTTGGGTAGAAAGCTTTGATATTGTAACGGTTGCCTCCTAAGCCTAGAAAAGGGGAAGAAATTCTTTAGTGAATTTGTTAAAATCCTTAGTAGGAAGCTAAGGTAGTGGATGTAAACCTTGTTAGAAGGTTGAACCACTATAAATCCTTGTGTCCAATTGCTTTTATTTTCTAACTT
The DNA here is from genome assembly GCA_019671005.1 of Hibiscus mutabilis. NCBI lineage: Eukaryota > Viridiplantae > Streptophyta > Magnoliopsida > Malvales > Malvaceae > Hibiscus > Hibiscus mutabilis. The sequence goes on along the minus strand of CM033726.1, from coordinate 42,420,576 downwards.
GCTTCCAAATTTTTAAATTGCCATTTCAACCCCTTCTTGGCTACTTTCTCCATTGATTAAATATCCCAACAATTGGTATCAGAGCCACACTCAATCGAAGGTCTAACAACCGTTGAGGAGATCCTAGAGGTGATTCAATCAATAGACGTTCAAGCCATGACATCTACTTCCAGCAACCACCCCAACGAGTCTCAATCTATCACCAAACCTCCTTATTTCAATGGGGACAACTATCCCTATTGGAAGAATTGCATGAGGCTCTTCACCAAATCCAACGATTACCTACTTTGGGACGTAGTAGAAGATGGACCGACCATTGTGATGAAGAGAGAAAGTGACCGGCTAGTTCCAGAGTCTAAGCATGAGATGACCGATGAAGATCTGGGGAAATTACAAATCAATGACAAAGCTATGCACATTATATTTTGTGCTCTTGGACCGAACGAGTACATGGAGATGTCTTCTTGCACTAGTGCGAATGAGATATGGGATAAGCTAGAAGTTACGTACGAAGGCACTAATGAGGTAAATGAGACCAAGATTGGACTTCTAAATCTAAGTTACGAGAACTTCAAGATGGAGCAAGATGAAGAAATTTCAAAGATGTTTGATTGATTCTTCGTCATAACCAATGGTCTAAAAAGATTCAAAAAAGTCATTTCGAAGGAAAAGCATGTTCGAAAGCTTATCCATTCTCTTTTTGAGTCTTGGGATGGTAAGAGAACCGCCATTATCGAAGCAAAAGATCTCAAGACTTTGAAGCTTGATGCTCTCATGGGGTCTCTTCTCACTCATGAGATAATATAGAAAGAAGAGAAAATGATTGGAATTGCTCTCAAAGCTTCACAAGATGAGAATGATTCTAGCGAGGAGTAAGATGAAGAATTCGCTATGATAGCCAAACGATTCACTCGGTTCATGAAATCCAACCGGGGAAGAAAGTTCCATCGAATAAGAGATTTCAAGAACAAGGAAGAAGAGAAAGATCTTTTAGTGTGCTATGAATGCAGGAAGCCGAGACACATTAGGATGGATTGTCCCCAACTTAATAAGAAAGGCTTCGAGAAGAAAAAGAAGCACAAGACACATGAAGTCACTTAGAGCGATGAAGAGTCTTCAATTGATGAGGAGCAAAAAGTTGCAAACCTTTGCCTCATGGCCTTTGAAGATGATCCTAAGGTAACCTCCAACTCATCTAGTGAGCTTACTTTTGATGAATTGTATGATGAATACAATGAGTTGCAAGAGGTTTATGGCGAATTAGTTTTGAAATATAAAGAATCACATTTGAAAAACAATAAAATAATTTCCAATTTGAAAAATCAAAAAGATTCTTTATCTGGAACTTGAAAAGAAGGTTTTGGATTTAGAAGCCAAAAAAATATTTTGAAAAGAAAATTCAAGATTTAAATAACCTTTTTTCTAAAATTCATGATGATCACCAAAAGGAAATTGGTGATCTTAAAGCTTCTTTGAGCAAAGTTGGGAATAACAATTTTGAAAAAGGAAATTCTTCAAAACCCAATTATGTGAAAAGAAACTTTAATGGGTACAAACAAAGAGGCTTCCAAAGGCCTTCTAAAGTTAAGAGAATTAGGAGTGTTTGTGTTCCTAAGAAACTTGTTACTTCTAACAATCTTAAGGTAATTGCTTCTTGGATTTCTAAGGGAACCAAGTTTTTGAATAGCTATTCGTGGTACATTTGGTGAAAACTCCAAATGCGACATTGAAGGAATTGGTTCCATTGGTAATCACTCTTCTATACTTATTGAAAATGTCTTATATGTCAATGGTCTTAAGCATAATTTATTAAGCATAAGCCAACTTTGTGATTAAGTTTTCGTTGTGATTTTTTATTTATATGGTTGCAAAATTTTAAATATTGAAACCAACAAAATTGTGCTTATTGGTCATCGAATAGGAAACATATACATGGTGGATTTAGATGACATTCATATTTCCGATGCATGTTTTATAGCTAAAGATGAGCATGATTCATGGTTATGGCATAGAAAACTAGGGCATGCAAGCATGAGTGTTTTGGAAAAATTGGTTTCAAATGATCTTGTAAGAGGTTTGCCTAAAATAAAGTTTTCTTTTGACAAAATTTGTGATGCTTGTGCAAAAGGCAAACGTAAAAGAGTTTCGTTTAAACATATTAATGATGTTTCTACAAGTACAGTTTTACAATTGATCCGCATAGATCTTTTGGCCCTATTAGAACAATGAGTTTGGGTGGAAAATCATATGCATTTGTTTTAGTATATGACTATTCTAGATATACGTGGGTTCTATTTTTAAGTACCAAGGATGAGGCTTTAGAAAATTTCATCACATTTTTAAAAACAAATCAACACGATTTTGGTTACTCAATTGCACACATTCGCAGTGACCATGGAACAAAATTTCAAAATCTAGGTTTTGAAGAGTTTTGTAATTCAAATGGTATAAACCATAATTTTCTAGCTCCTCGAACACCTCAACAAAATGGGGTTGTTGAGAGGAAAAATCAAACTTTAGAAGAAATGGCTAGAACCATGCTTTGTGAAAACAATTTGCCTAAGTATTTTTGGGCAAAAGCCACAAATACGGCTTGCTATATTGTAAATAGAGTATGATTAGGCCTATTTTAAAGAAAACTCCTTATGAACTTTTCAAAAATAAAAAGCCTAACATTAGCTATTTTCATCCATTTGGTTGTAAAATGTTTTGTTTTAAATAATGGAAAATATAATTTAGGCAAATTTAATGCTAAAAGTGATGAAGCTATTTTTCTAGGTTATTCTTTAAATTCTAAAGCCTATCGTGTATTTAACAAGAGAACTTTATTAGTAGAAGAGATTATACATGTGGTTTTCAATGATAACCTCCTTCCGAGGAAGTATTCTTGTGATGATGATGATGTAGGAATTTTTTATGCCAATGATGTTGGAGGACAATCATCAAAGGTAGATGAAGTTCAGTCAAAAGATGAACCACAAGATCCACCTCCTAAAGCCTTGAAGGACATGACTCTAGAGGAAAAGGAGGTTACCTACCCAAGGGAGTTCAACTATGTCAAAGGTTGTGAGATTTTGGGTGATCCATCCAATGGGGTAACCACTAGATCTTCTCTTGGAAATACTTATAATTATGTTGCATTTATCTCATGCATAGAGACTAAAACTATCAAAGAAGCATTAAATGATGATTATTGGATATTGGCTATACAAGAAGAGTTAAATCAATTTGAGAGAAGTAATGTATGGACATTAGTTGATAGACCTAGTAATAAGTCTACAATAGAAACTAAATGAGTTTTTAGAAACAAAATAGATGAGAGTGGTAACATAGTGAGAAATAAGGCTAGACTTGTTGCTCAAGGTTACACTCAAGAAGAAGGAATCGATTTTAAAGAAACCTATGCACCCATAACTAGGATGGAAGCCATTAGGATGTTGCTTGCATTTGCATGTTATCATGAATTCAAGCTTTTTCAAATAGATGTAAAAAGTGCTTTTGCTAAATGGATTTATAAATGAAGAAATGCATGCAGAATAACCACCCAATTTTGAAGATCCAAAATACCCAAACCATGTTTTTAAACTTTGAAAGGCTTTATATGGTTTGAAACAAGCTCCTAGAGTTTGGTAAGAACGTTTATCAACTTTTCTAATTGAAAGAGGTTTTGATAAAGGAAAGGTGGATACTACACTCTTCATAAAAAGAAAAAACAAAGACATATGAATAGTACAAATTTATGTAGATGATATAATTTTTGGTTCTACTAATGAAATTCTTTGTCAAGAGTTTGCTAAGTTGATGCAAGGTGAATTTGAAATGAGCATGATGGGGGAGCTCTCTTTCTTTTTGGATCAACAAATTAAACAAAGGAAGGATCGCATCTTCATCAATCAAGCTAAGTACATGTGAAACCTCAAGCCACACCAATGAGCTCTTCTACAAATCTCGACAAAGATGAAGGAGGTAAGTGTGTTGATTTAAAGCTTTATAGATCAATGATAGGATTTTTCCTTTATCTTACCGCAAGTAGAACATATATCATATTTAATGTTTGTTTGTGTGCTAGATTTCAAGCTAGTCCTAGAAAATCACACCTTATAGACGTTAAGAGAATCTTTAGATACCTTAGAGACACCTTGTTTAGGTCTTTGGTGTCCTAGAGACTCTTCCTTTAGTTTACATGCTTACTCGGATGCGGATTATGGGGGTTGTAAGATAGATAGAAAGAGTACATCGGGTAAATGTCAATTCCTAGGTAGTATGCTCATATCATGGTTTTCTAGGAAGAAAAATAGTGTAGCATTATGTACCACTGAGGCGGAGTATATATCAGTAGGAAGTTGTTGTGCTCAAGTCCTTTGGATGAAGCAACAACTCTTAGATTATGGAATTGATGTAGGTACCATACCCATTAGGTGTGACCATACTAGTGTCATTTGTCTCACTAAGAATCTCATCCAACATTCTAGACCCAAGCACTTAGAAATAAGGCATCATTTCATTAGAGATCATGTCTTGAAAAATTATGTAGTTCTAGAGTATGTAGACATCTTAAACCAAGTAGCGGATATCTTTACCAAACCATTAGACAAAGAGTGTTTTTGTTCTCTTAGGAGATAGTTAAGGCTTACTAGCCTTTCTTTAACCTTAGAGCCTTTTTGGTGTTTAAAAGTTGCTTGAATTTAGTTGATTTCATTACTTATGTTCTTTTAATCCTATATGCATCTATTCATGTTGTTAGGGGGAGTATGCATCTTTTTTTGACCATTCATGATAATCTCATATCATTAACATGCATATAGATTCGATTAAGATCAAATTTTTTAGGTCCCTTGCAGCCAAAATGTCATTTTTGGTCAAAGGGTATCGATACGGTTAATCGCGTATCACTACGGGTTAACGGGTAGTGTTTCGATACAAATGAAGCCTATTTGGTACAGGACAAGGATCAGTATGGCTACAAAGTGTACCGAAATGCAGTGTCGGTACGTATCTTTAGTGTATCGGTACGTGTAGCCGTTGGGTGTTTTATAAGGCTTTAAATGAGGTTTTCCAAATAAATCTCAAACTCTATCTTTTTCTCAAGAAACCTTAGGTCGGCCCCTTTATATAAACCTCTCAAATCCTTTAATTTTTCATCAAATCACTCTAACATTAGTGCACAATCATCTCTCATTCATCCTATCTTCCATAACTCAAGGTAAAACTTTATTTTCTTTAAATATTCGTTTTATTTATATTTTTATATTGTTTATGGTTTAAAATTATACTTTTACTATGTATATATCTTTGTCTTCACTGTTTTCATAAAAACTTTTTAAAAGCTTATAATTTTTTATTCGAATATAAATATATACTCGTATAATTTCTAAACTATATTTTCAAAATTTATTTTGACCAAAAATTTTATTTATATTTGTATATGTTTTCAAACTATATAACATATATTTTTACCATACCTTGATTATTGGATAGATTAATTGGATTGAAGGTGATGTTTATGCATACATGTTTCTTTGTGGTTTGAAAATTTTCAGGTTTTTAATATGGGACCAAAGAAAAGATCAAGAAGGAAGATTAGGGTTGGTTCTTCCACTAGAAATCCTACCTCATCCAATCCCGACAATAGTGGTACCCGACCAAACCTTTCCCAAGTCTATCACCAATGTTTTGTTGAAACAACTAACATGAAACGTTTTAAACACTTTGAAATTTTTAAACCCCGCGTGAGAGAATTGTTTCCATTCCATTTATGAATTCTGAAGCTTTTAAATTTCAATATCTTGATTTAATGAGAGAATGAAAATTTATGAATTTTTTAAGTGTACCCGGCACTGTTTACAAAATCTTGTTCTTGTTTTCTACTCAAATGCCCGGTGTATTTTGAATGAAGAGAAAATTGAGGTTATTGCTTTAGAATCTTATCTTACGGAAAAACCTATTCGCCTCGATTCTCAAATTAGAGTTGATCTTTTGGGAATGGAAAACACGAATATTGATGATGAGAATAACTTTCCTCACACTCTATGTGGCTCCGTTAATTTCCTTGATGCTCATGAACATTTCCTTCACCTCCTTATCACTTGGTGGTTTTGACCATCCGGTGGTAAGTTGTCCACCATTCGCCAAAGTTGATGACTTTTGACTTCATTGTTTTTGTGAGGGAAGACGTCCAAACCTTGCCCAAATCATTTTTTCCGAGCTTGTCCACCTAGTCCAAAATTTCTATACCTCCATCGTCACATCTTTGCCTATAGCACCGTCCTAAGCTTCAATTTCTACAAGCTAGACATCGACTGTTCTTATGATTGCCTTGCCTCTTACCAATCCCATTGATGATCACTCTATAAGGCGTGAAAAGTTCACCTTCTACAATGTTGAATGGATTTGGAATACCAATCTTCTCGGTGATGCTCAACCAGCTCTAGTGACGAATCCTCCAGTTGCTCAAGAAGCTCCAGTTGCTCAACCTTCTCTTGAAGCTCTCATGGCCTACCTTGATGGGAAGTTCAACAAGATGAACACAAGGTTTGATACTATTGATGCTCGTTTCAATTCCTTAGAGGCACGAGTGACTTCTATTGAGTCTCGCCAAGCTTCTACGAACATAACTCTCACCTCCTTCCATGGTGAATGGTGCAATCACTCTCTTGGGGACAATGGCATCGAAGATGAGGATGGTGATTAAGCTCCTTAGGCTCGTGCATCTTATGTCATAGCATATCATATCATATTTAGGACTTATTTATGCACTTATGTTTTATTTGAATTCCTATGACTTTATGCTTTTGGTTTATGTTTTAAGTTGGATACTTATGTTGCTTGAATATTTTATTTTGATTTAATAATATTTTTGTTGTTTAATTATGCTTGGAGCTTTTTATTGTTTATATTTGCGTATTGATTTTTATGTAAAAAAGGGAGAAATACGGGTTAAATTTTTCAAAACGTTTTTCAAACTCAAATGGTCTTAAATAAATGGGGAGTTTTATTCAAAAGACTTAAAATTTTATTTTGGGTTTTGTTATATCAAAAAGGGGAGATTGTAAAACTAATATTTGATGTTGATATAAAAAGTATTTTCAAGGACTATTTTGCAAAATAAGATAATTTTTTAAGTTCCCAAAAATACTCACAAAATGACAAGGTTCGAACTCAAAAGTGTTTCTTAATCAAAAACTAAAACCCCAAATTTTTTCTAAGTGTTTTTGTACACAAATAGCCGAAATTTATCCAGGCGTATCGATACACCTTGTATTCTATCGATACGGTCTTTAGCTACTAGAAAATATTTTACGCAAATGGCTATTGCATACCGATACGGCATGTGCCCATTTCGGTACGGTGTTTCAATACGCTAAGTACCTTTTCGATACGCCATTCAACCTGGGAGATAACGGCCATACGAGTATCGATACGGGGTGTTAGATTTTCCAAATCTTTTGCATTTAAAACTTGAACGTTGCCTTGTCAGTTTATTGGAATCCCAAACTTTAAAAATCCATTATAGCGTACCAATACGCTCATAGGCGTATCGATACGGTGTTTCATACTAAAAAAATCAGGATTCCAGTAAGTACTGATATAGTGATTTCGTTCCAGTACGCCTTTGTTATTTTGACAACCCATACCGGTACGCCCTTCCCACGTATCGATATGCCTTTGTACAATGGTTATATTTTTGTGTGTCAGGTGCCGATATGGCAAGCCTACGTATTGATACGGTTGGTTGGCATATTGTATTTATTGCGGGAGAATGGCTCTCCAACGGCTATAACCAATTCCTCAACCACCCAAATGGTTAGAAATCAATGAAGAGGTATAAATTGAAGTCTCCAAAGCTACTGCAAGAACTATTGATCAACTTACAACCTTTAAGGAAAAATCCAACACATTGAGCCTATTAGAGTCAAATCTTTTGTAACCCTCTTGAGTGAGCAAATTTGTATTATTTATTTTTAAGATTGGGTTGAGTGATCTTGTAATTGGGCAAATTATTACCTTTGAGAGGATTCTATTCATTTGCCAAAATTTTCCTTGTATAAGAGTGTGTCCATCAAAGCTTTGGGTAGAAAGCTTTGATATTGTAACGGTCGCCTCCCAAGCCTAGAAAAGGGGAAGAAATTCTTTAGTGAATTTGTTGAAATCCTTAGTAGGAAGCTAAGGTAGTGGATGTAAACCTTATTAGATGGTTGAACCACTATAAATCCTTGTGTCTCATTTCTTTTATTTTCCAACTTGCTTCCAAATTTTTAAATAACCAATTCACCCCCTCTTGGCTACTTTCTTCATTGATTGATCATCCCAATAGTATCAATTAAAGCTCAACCCAACCAAGTGTAACTTTGTAGTTACATCCAAGAAACTCTTAGGTTTTGTGGTTAGCCGAAAAAGAATTGAGATCGACCCTGATAAGGTGAAAATAATTCAGAATCTCCTGCCATCTCAAACATAAAAAGAAGTTCGAGGTTTCTTGGAAAGATTAAATGACATATCTCGGTTTATCTCCCAATTGACGATAAATGTGATCCCATCTTTAAACTACTCCGAATGAACAATCGAGGGATATGGAATGAATATTGTCTAGAGGCTCTCAAGAAGATCAAAAAGTACTTGAACAATGCCCCAATCTTAGTAGCACCGATGCCTGATAGACCATTAATTATGTACTTGATAGTTTTTGAGAATTCAATGGGTTGTGCATTAGGGCAGCATGATGAGTTTGACAAGAAAGAAAGGGCTATTTATTACTTGAGCAAGAAGTTTTTCGAGTGCGAAATATGGTACCCACTAATCCAGAAGCTATGTTGTGCCCCAGTGTGGGCTACCAACAGACTCAGGCAATACATGTTGTATCACACCACTTGCTTGATTTCTCGATTAGATCTATTGAATTTTTTTTATGGAAGTGTCTGCACTGACCGAGAGATGGCCTATTGAAAAATGCTATTGCTAGAATTTGATATCGTTTATGTAAGTCAGAAAGCGGTAAAGGGAAGTGTGGTGGAGAATTTCTTGGCAAGCCGTGCTTTGGACGACTACGAGCCCTTGGACTTTAGTGTAACCCCTTGACCCGGCCTAGATGCCAGACCGAACCGAGCGACCTATATTGGGTTTACCGAGACAAACTCAAAAGAATTACTTTGAAGATGGTCCATTTTTTTCATTTTATCTTATCTAAATGCATAATTACATCCTAAGGTGATCATATTGGCAGCGATGAAATTACAACTCAATCGGACGTCGAATTGACATCCTATTGAACAACATTGCACATTAGGGACCAAATTGAAAATTTTGGAAATTATGAGGACTTACTTAAATTCAAAGTTACTAAATCGTAACTAGTTAGGTTTTGTGTGTACAGGTTAAATTTCAACTTAAAATAATCATCCAAACTCATAAATTGCATATATATCACTTGGGGACTAGATAGCACATTTCCAAGCTTTAATAGGCAAAAACTTAAAGAAATCAACAATGCTTACCGATACGGGCAAGCCTGTATCGATACGGCTCAACGAACTTAACTGCCATGCGTACTGATACACTAAACACCGTACCGATATGGTACACAAAGCAACCTAGCATAGTTCTCGTACCAGCTCCCCTATTTTTCCTTTAAAACCTCAATTTCCAGTAACCATAATGCGTGCCAATATTGTACGCCGCGTATCATTACGACACTATAAAAATAAAGGGGTCGTACCGGTACACAAACCCACATACCGATTTTGATGTGTAAATTCAAAGGGGTACCGATACTCGGCTAACTGTACCGGTACCCCTAAACATCTTGCCCTCAAAACAGAGCCGTTTCAAACCTTGCGTACCGATCACTAGTTACTTTACTGGTACGCGAAGGCTTGTAATGACCTTTAGGTCCAACATATGACTTTTTGGCTCAGTCCAAACATCCCCTTAAAACCTCATACAACATCTCAAGCATCAATTCCACAAACATATAAGCATGGTAGAGGATCATTCACAACATAACATATTCAAACAAGGGTGTTATAGGAATGATCTATACCCAAGCATGCAAAACATATTCCAACCCCTCAAAAAAGGTATTAAACATCATACAATTCTAAAACATCACATATAACCTGTACAACAGGGAGTATCCAAAATAACCCTCCTAATTACAGCTTGGTCACATTGCCTCTTATTACTACTAAGTATTTGCAAAACCATACTTGAAAATACTTCGCCCCTTGGATCTCCTCTTGTTTACTCGTTGTCCGAAACTGTTTGATACAATTGATGCTTGTTTCAATACCTTAGAGGCACGAGTGACTTCTATTGAGTCTCGAAAAGCTTCCACGAACATAACTCTCACCGACTTCCATGGTGAATGGCGCGATCACTCTCTTGGGGACAATGGCATCGAAGATGAGGATGAGGATGGTGATGAAGCTCCTTAGGCTCTTTCATCTCATGTCATATCATATTTAGGACTTATTTATGCACCTATGTTTTATTTGAATTCCTATGACTTTATGCTTTGGGTTTATGTTTTAAGTTGGATTCTTATGTTGCTTGAATATTTGATTTGGATTTAGTAATATTTATGTTGTTTAATTATGCTGGAGCTTTTTAGCGTTTATATTCGCCCTATTGATTTTTATCTAACAAAAAGGGGAGAAATACGTGTTAAATTTTTTAAAACGTTTTTCAAACTCAAATGGTCTTCAAGAAATGGGGAGTTTTATTCAAAAGACTTAAAATTTTATTTTGGGTTTTGTTATATAAAAAATGGAGAGATTGTAAAACTAATATTTGATGTTGATATAAAAAGTATTTTCAAGGACTATTTTGCAAAATAAGATAAATTTTTAAGTACCCAAAAATACTTACAAAATGACAAGGTTCGAACTCAAAAGTGTTTCTTAATCAAAAACTAAAACCCCAATTTTTTCTAAGTGTTTTGGTACTCAAATAGCCAAAATTTGTCCAGGCGTATCGATACACCCTGTATTGTATCGATACGGTTTTTAGCTACTGGAAAATATTTTACGCAAAAGGCTATTGCGTACCGATATGGCATGTGGCCATTCCGGTACAGTGTTTCGATACGCTAAGTACCGTTTCGATACGCCATTCAACCTGAGAGATAATGGCTATACGAGTATCGATACGGGGTGTTAGATTTTCCAAATATTTTGCATTTAAAACTTGAATGTTTCCTTGTCAGTTTATTGGAATCCCAAACTTTAAAAATTGGTTATAGCGTAACAATACGCTCATAGGCGTATCGATACGGTGTTTCATACTCAAAAAATCAGGATTCTAGTGAGTAAGTACTGATATGGTGATATCGTTTTGGTACGCCTTTGTTATTCCGACAATCCATACCGATACGCCCTTTCCACGTATCGATACGTCTTTGTACAACAGTTATATTTTTGTGTGTTAGGTGCCGATACGGCAAGCCTGCATACTAATACAGTTGGTTGGCAGACTGTATTTATTGCAGGAAAATGGCTCTCCAACAGCTATAATCAATTCCTCAACCGCCCAAACGGTTAGAAATCAATGAAGGGGTATAAATTGAAGTCTCCAAAGCTATTGTAAGAACTATTGATCAACTTACAAGCCTTCAAGCAAAAATCCAACACATTGATCCTATTAGAGTCAAATGTTTTGTTACCCTATTGAGTGAGCAAATTTGTATTATTTATTTTTAAGATTGGGTTGAGTGGTCTTGTAACTGGGAAAATTATTACCTTTGAGAGGATTCTATTCATTTGCCAAAATTTTCCTTGTAAAAGTGTGAGTCCATCAAATCTTTGGGTAGAAAGCTTTGATATTGTAACGGTTGCCTCCTAAGCCTAGAAAAGAGGAAGAAATTCTTTAGTGAATTTGTTGAAATCCTTAGTAGGAAGCTAAGGTAGTGGATGTAAACCTTGTTAGAAGGTTGAACCACTATAAATCCTTGTGTCTCATTGCTTTTATTTTCCAACTTTCTCCATTGATTGATCATCTCAACAGTATCAATTAAAGCTCAACCCGACCAAGTGTAACTTTGCAGTTACGTCCAGAAAACTCTTAGGTTTTATGGTTAGCTGAAAAGGAATTGAGATCGACCCTAATAAGGTGAAAGTAATTCAGAATCTCCTGCCACCTCAAACATAAAAAGAAGTCAGAGGTTTCTTAGAAAGATTAAATGACATATCTCGGTTTATCTCCCAATTGACGATAAATTTGATCCCATCTTTAGACTACACCGAAAGAACAGTCCAGGGATATGGAATAAAGATTGTCAAGAGGCTCTCAAGAAGATCAAAAAGTACTTGAACAATTCCCCAATCTTAGTAGCACTGATGCCTGATAGACCATTAATTCTGTACTTGACAGTTTTTGAGAATTCAATGGGTTGTATGTTAGGGCAGCATGATGAGTCTGACAAGAAACAAAGGGTTATTTATTACTTGAGCAAGAAGTTTTTCGAGTGCGAAATACGGTACCCACTAATCCAGAAGCTATGTTGTCCCCCAGTGTGGGATACCAAGTGACTCATGCAATACATGTTGTATCACACCACTTGCTTGATTTCTCGATTAGATCTATTGAATTTTTTTATGGAAGCGCCGGTACTGACCGAGAGATTGCCTGTTGGGAAATGTTGTTGCTGGAATTTGATATCATTTATGTAAGTCAGAAAGCGGTAAAGGTAAGTGTGGTGGAGAATTTCTTGGCAAGTCGTGCTTTAGACGACCACGAGCCTTTGGATTTTAGTGTAACCTCCTTGACCCGGCCTAAACATCAGACCGAACCGAGCGACCTACATTAGATTTACTGAGACAAACCCAAAAGAATTACTTTGAAGGCAGTCTATTTTTTCATTTTATCTTACCTAAATGCATAATTACATCCTAAGGTGATCATACTGGCAGCGGAGAAATTACAACTCAATCAAGCGTCGAATTGACATCTAATTGAACGAGATTGCACATCAAGGACCAAATTGCAAATTCTGGAAATTACGAGGACTTATTTAAATTAAAAGTTACTAAACTGTAACTAGTTAGGTTTTGTATGTACCGGTTAAATTTCAACTTAAAATAATCATCCAAACTCATTGAATTGCATATATATCATTCGGGGACTAAAAAGCACATTTCCAAATTTCAACAACCAAAAACTCAAAGAAATCAACAATGCTTACCGATACGGGCGGCTCAACAAAATTAAATTCCATGCGTACCGATACACTAAACACCGTACCAATACGGTACACAGAGCAACCTCTACCGATGTAGCATAGTTTTCGTACCAGTTCCCCTATTTTTCCTTCAAAACATCAATTTCCAGTAACCATAATGTGTGCCAATATTGTACGCCGCGTATCGTTATGACACTATAAAAATGAAGGGGTCATACCGATACTCAAACCCATATACCAATTTTGATAATTCAAAGGGGTGCCGATAATCGGCTAACTGTACCGGTACCCCTAAGCATTTTGCCCTCAAAACAGAGCCGCTTCAAACCTTGCATACCGATCACTATGTACACTTACCGGTACATGAAGGCCTGTAATGACCTCTAGGTCCAACATATGACTCTTTGGCTCACTCCAAACATCACCTAAACCTCATATAACATCTCAAGCATCAATTCCACAAACATATAAGCATGGTAGAGGATCTTTCACAACATAACATATTCAAACAAGGGTCATATAGGAATGATCTCTACCCAAGCATGTAAAACATATCCCAACCCTCAAAACAAGGTATTAAACATCATACAAGTCCAAAACATCACATATAACCTCTACAACAGGGAGTATCCAAAATAACCCACCCAATTACAACTTGGTCACATTGCCTCTTATTACTACTAAGTATTTGTAAAACCATACTTGAAAATACTTCGCCCCTTGGATCTCCTCTTGCTTACTCGCTGTCTGAAAGTGCTTATCTCTCTGCATTGATGTGAAAGGAGAGCATAAGCTATAAGCTTCGTGAGGGAATCTCAAAAGCACTCATCAATGTATTTAAAACTATTTTATTTCAACTGAAGTATATAAAGCTCATGCCAAAATCATCTCATGCTTCTATAATCTTTCCAAGTATGCACATTTAAACCATTTGCAACACATGTATCATGGATTTCTATCATAAACCTCAATTTAAGCTTTCACATACTAAAATCTCAAAATAGCAAGCTTAAAGAACATCTCATGTATAAACCATATTATACAAACATAATTCATTTCTCATGATACATTATATCATATATTGGCATTCAAGTGACTCAAAACCAATTCTAATCTATTTTATAAAAACATCGGATACACAGATTTCCCAAGTGGTTTTTAGACCACTTCACATACATCCTCAAACCGGAGCATCCCTCAACAGTTATGATGTATAAATCCACCAGCGGGAGAATTGGCATACTCTTGACCCCTCGACCGCTGCAGTTATTATGGTGGAGCTTGGCACACTCTTAACCCCTCGACACACATGAGGCGATTTATTATAGTTCACTTGAAACCCTATGGCTAGCCAACCATGTCCAATAACTTTGAATCTCAACCACTTGCCAATACACTCAATAAAACCACATTACCTTACTATTTTTCATATGCATCAAATCAAAAGCCAATTTCCAACACATTAAACCATGTATTCTAGTATTCTCAAAATGCTTTCCACAAATCATTTTTCATACTCAATAATCATCATATATGATCATTTGCAACATCTTTCATTTCTAAAACATGTATATATAATAGTACATAATCAAAATCATAAACATGTGCAAGAGATTGTATTTTGCAAAACCGAAAATAAGAGCGAGAACGTTCGATACTTACTTCTGAGCTTAGACAAGTGTTTCAAACTTAATCTAAACTCTTAAAATCTCTTTCTAATATTTTAAAGCATTAAATCACGTTTCCATTCACCAACAACACAACGCCCTCTTTCCGTTGCAAAAATCAAGCTTCTGAAGCTTCCACAACCTCTCCAAAAGATAAAGGATCCAACTCCCCTGCTTTACCCAAATAAAAATAGAGATTAATGCACTTTCATGCATCTCTAATTCCAGTAACCATTAAATTCAACTTCCCCTCACTAGAAACCATCAAACGCTTCCTTTAAACAACCAAAATCATCATCAAACTCAACCTAAACAAATCCAAGCCAAAACATATTGATTTTAACATCTTATCAACATCAATTAGCATCCAAAAAAATCTTTATAACAACCTTATATCTCCAGCAACCTTTCAACACCAAGGTCACTTCAAAATCGAACTATTAACAACTTAAAAATATAGCAATTCAGTTAGTTTTGAGATTTCTTTTATTAGTCTCTTCTCTTAACATTAAAACACATTTTATAAATGTTCTAAATCAATTAGAATCAACACAAAATCATATCCATATCAAGATTCATCAATTTTCTCATCAAAACTCAATTTAAACATTATATTCATGATTTAATCATAATTACGTAACAAAAATCAGTTGTAAAGGATCAAGAACTTGGGAATTTCAGCAAAGAACCTTAATTAGAGGAGAGAAATGAAAATCACCTCTAATTGTTGATTTCTCCCTTAAGTAGCATGATTTGGATGAAAGCTTCAATAAAACAACTAGGATTTGGTATAGAAATCAAAGGAATCAAATAGGAAATAAAAAAATCAAAAGAGATTGATTCCTAAGAATTTTAGAGTTAAATTGATAGTTTGGCTTCTGAGAAAGTTGAGAGAAAAGTTTAGAGCAAAAGTAGTTACGTAAGAAAGTGAAATTGGTTATTTAAAATCCTTTTAATCAATTCTACTTTATATTTATATAAAATCAATTTAAAAGCCTTTTAAAAATAGCCTAAATTAAGGGGAAAATCTTATGGAAAACTTTGGTAAATTAGCTCCTTAAAGATTCTAAGTTTTGACCCTTTTACGATTTAGTCACCAAAACAGTTTTGAAAACTTTACATTTTAGTCATTAGACCAAAATATCCAAAATCCTATTTTATTCCTTCAAATTGAGTTTCCCAATACCTTTAGAATATTAATTAAACATTTTCTAGTATTTTTTCCATATTTTAATTTAGCCAAAGACATTTTATTAAGGATTAATTCTCGAAACTAGCACGAACCGCCTGATCCGGTTCTCCCGGACTGTCTAATTGATCTAACTAACATCTTGGCCCAAATTCGGTGTGTTACACCTCTCCCCTTCTTAAGAAATTTCGTCCTAAAAATTTACCTGCCAGAAAAAGGTAAGGAAACTACTTCTTCATGTCCTCCTTACTTTCACATGTGGCTTCCTCGACACCACGATGCCGCCACAACACTTTTACCAACTCTGTGGTCTTTCAATGAAGAACTTTGCTACTAGAATCTAGAATTCTCACCAGCTCCTCATCATAGATCAAATTCAGATTCAACTCAATTTCCTCAACATGCATCACATGCGATGAGTATGATCTATATCTTCGAATAATCGATACATAGAAAACATCATGTATCTTCTCCAACTCTACATGTAACCTCAACCTATAAGCAAATGGACTTACACACTCTAATACCTCATAAGGCCCAATAAACCTCGGACTCAACTTACCCTTACGTCCAAACCTCATCACCTTCTTCCAAGGTGAAACCTTAAGAAACACCTATCTCCAACAACAAACTCAATCCCGCGACACTTCAAATCAGCGTATGACTTTTTGATATACGAAGCCATCTTCAACCGATCACTAATAAGCTTCACCTTCTCATTGGTATCCTTCAGCACATTAGGCAAAGAAACAAACCTATCACATGCCTCCGCCCAACAAAGTGGTGTGCGACACCTTGTACCATACAAAGCTTCATACGGAGCCATTTTGAAACTAGCCTAATAACTATTGTTATAGGCAAACTCCACCAATGGTAGTTGATTCTCCCACATTCCCTGAAAATCAATAATGCAACACCGCAACAAATCTTTCAACACCTGGATAACGCGTTCAGACTGACCATCTGTTTGAGGATGATACAAAGTACTGGAATTCAACCGTATACCCAAAGCCCTATGCAAACACTCCCAAAACCTTGTTGTAAAATGCGTTCAGACTGACCATATCGCGTCACGCTCAACTAAGCAAACATCGCCCTTAACTCTACCGCAACCTTCCTACTCAAAGCGTCTGTTATAACATTGGCCTTACCTGGATGGTACTCTATCGTCAAATCATAATCCTTTAGCAACTTCAACCATCTTCGTTGCCTAAGATTCAACTCCTTTTGCAACATCAAATACTTCAAAGTCTTGTGATCCGTGTACACAATACACTTCTCACCATAAAGATAATGCCTCTAAATCTTCAACACAAACACCACCACAGGAAGCTCTATATCATGAGTAGGATAGTTGAGCTCGTGAACCTTCAACTGCCTAGATGCATAAGCCACAACCTTCCCCTCTAGCATCAACACGCACCCCAACCCAACATAGGATGCTTCGCTATAAACTACAAACTCTTTCCCCGACTCAGGTTGAATCAAGATCGAAGCTTACGTCAGAGCTTTCTTCAAATTATCAAAAGCTTGTTTTCTACTCTTTGTCCACTCAAAACTTACATTTTTTTGCAACAAATCCTTCAAATGAGTAGCAATCTTCGAGAAGCCATCCCCAAAGCGACGATAGTACCCTGCTAACCCCAAGAAACTACAAACCTCTGTCACTGACTTAGGTTGCTTCCACTTCACAACCGCCTCAATCTTCTGCGGATCCACTTCAAAACCACTTGCATAATCCAAAACTCACACTTACTCAACTTGTCATAAAGCTTATTATCCAACAGAACTTACAACATAATCCGTAGGTGTCGATAATGATTTTTCTCGGTACGAGAGTACACGAGAATGTCATCGATGAACACCACCATGAATTGAACCAAGAATTCATGGAACACCCAATTCATTATATCCACAAAAGCTGCAGCCGCATTAGTTAACCCAAACAGCATCACCAATAACTCATATTGCCTATAGCGCATGCATTAATCTATCTTGGGCATGTCTTTATCCTTTACCTTGAAGTGATAGTACCCAGATCTCAAATCAATCTTGGAAAGCAGCGTAGCACCCTAAAACTGATCAAACAAATCATCAACCCTTGGAAAAAGATACTTATTCTTAATCATCAACTTGTTCAGTTGCTGATAATCAATGCACATTCTTATCGTACCACCCTTCTTTTTCACAAACAACACTAGTGCTCTCTATGGTGATACACTAGGTCAGATGAAACCACAATCCAACAACTCCTGAAGCTACGTCTTTAACTCTTTTAACTCCTTTGGTGCCATACAATATGGTGCAATCGACACTGATGCTATATCAATATACGCCTCTATGTAAAACTGTATCTCTCTATCTAATGGTAATCCAGGCAACTCCTTCGAAAACACCCCTAGAAAATCATAAACGGTGCGAATATCCTGGGCATGCACCTCCTTTGTATTTGGGTTCATAACATAAGCTAGGTATGCTTGACACCCAAACTCCAACAACTTCCGCGCTTCCAAGTCCGAAACTACATTAGAAAGGAATTTAACATTCTCGCCCACCACCACCACTTCGTAATCCTCAGTAAGTTTAAAACAACTCACTTGATCTCAAAATCAAGCACAACCCTATGCTCGGTCAACCAATTTATCCCCAATATTACGTCAAAACCATAAAACGGCTACTCCATCAAATCAACCGCAAACACGTGACATTGAACAATTGAAGGACATCTCCTAAGCAACCTCCTAGCAACTACTATCTCTTCAAAAGAACTAGTTACTCGCATACCAACATCTAACACTTCTACAGGTATTTTAAGCAAACATGCATGTTTGGGCAAGATGTATGAATGTGTAGAACCAGAATCTATCAAAGAAAGTAATGATATGGACTGCAAAGTAAAAGTATCTACAATCAAATTGCTATCATTCCTTCCCTCACGGCGGACGTAGATCCTTGCCGGTCCACCACCCTTAGGTTGAACCTACACAATATGAGCAAATTTCCTATGCCCTTCCTCCTAACGCTAAAAATTACCTCGACTTCACCCACGGCCTTTCGAAGGAGAAACAACAGGTCCAGGAGCCTATCCTTCCCTAGCCAACTGCAGAAAATCATGCCTAATTTGATCTCGTTATCCAAAGCTCGAACATGTACCAATGGTACTCCAACACTCCCCTGAATGTTGCCTACCACATCGCCCATACTCAGGTACTAGAACAAAGGTGTTCTGACCATGTTGTCCATGCCCAACACTACTCCCACCATGTCTTTGGTCAGGATGATATCTCTTACCCTAATGCTTCTTGTACCGATCTCTACCAGCATCTAACTGAGCAATCCTCATTCTAGCAGAAGAACTCACCGAACGAGAGGATAACCCCAAATTCTGCTCTATGTCCTTAGCTCGAGAAACTAAGACATCAAACTCCGTATAATCTGTAGCCAACATATAGGTCTTCACTTCCTTAACTAGCCCATATAAAAAAGGATCACATCGTTGACGCTCATCGGGAGCCAACTCAAAAGTATACTGGCTCAATCGTACAAATTGAACCTCATATTCTCATACATACATGCTACCCTAGACCAATGCCATAAACTCTCGCTTCTTTTATCCTAATATGGGGAACCCAAATACTTCTTCCAGAAAGTAGCACAAAAGAACTCTTACGTTACATTAGTAGGTGCTATACCCACAATAGAAGTTGTCCACTAGCTATAAGAATCTCCTTGAAGCAAAGACATTGTGCAGCCCAACTTACAAACATCTATACACTCCATCTGTCTAAGAATCCTCTCGGTACTGGCGAACCACTCCTCGGCTGCCTTTGGAGCTAAACACCTAAACTCAGTACCTCCTACGCTACACAAATGCTCTAACAGAAGTCCCGTATTAGCAGCTGTTACAAGTGCTGGTGCAGACACTTGCACTCCATCTATAGTTGCCTGGAACACTTCAGTCATCGCCTGGACCAATGATGTCATATCCCAAAAAATTGGTCCTTACTGTGCCTGAGGTACACCACCCTCAACTCCAACACTAATATGAGGAATCGATAGAGGAGGAGGCAACTCATCATTATTCTCATCCACAACACTACCCATATGAACTCTTGTCTCACGTATCAGTCTTATTTCTCAAAAATATGAGTTTAAGGTATGATAATGCAACAAAACAAAATAATTAGGCAAGCTTGAAGCAAGAATCCAAGTCGCACATGCTTCAAAACAAAAACCATTTTGCACTAGTAGTAATAAGGCAATGTGTCCCCAAGCTTATACACCCAACATATCACAATTCAAACATAATCTCACAAATTCAAACAATGAGCATGCTATTCAACATATTCATTTAGCAACAATATATCAAACAACCATAACCCACCTCCCAACAATCATAACCTGGCTTTGATGCCACCAAATATAACCCCCTTGACTCGGCCTAGACGCTAGAATGAATCGAGCGACCTACATTTGGTTTGCCGAGACAAACCCAAAAAATTACTTTGAACACGGTCCATTTTTTTTATTTTATCTTATCTAAATGCATAATTACATCGTAAGGTGATCATGCTGGCCGTGGTGAAATTACAACTCAATCAGACATCGAATTGACATCTAATTGAACGAGATTGCATATTAGGGACCAAATTGCAAATTTTGGAAATTATTAGTACTTAGTTAAATTTAAAGTTTTTGAACCATAATTAGTTAGTTTTCATGCGTAGTGACTAAATTTCAACTTAAAATAATCATCCGAACTCATACAATTGCATATATATCACTCGGGGACTAGATTGCACATTTCCAAACTTTAACTGGCAAAAACTCAAAGAAATCAGCAATGCGTACCGATACGGACCCGTATCGGTAAGACTCAATGAACTTAACTACAACGCGTACCGATACACAAACCACAGTACCGATATGGTGCACAAAGCAACATGTACCGATACAACATAGTTCTCGTACTGATTCCCCATTTTCCTTCAAAACCTCAATTTCTAGTAACCACAATGTGTATTGATACGGTGCCCCTCGTATCGGTACGACACTATAAAAATGAAGGGGTCATACCGGTACTCTAACCTGTGTACCGATTCTTATGTATAAATTCAAAGGGGTGTACCGATACTCGGCTAACTATACTGGTACCCATAGGCATTTTGCCCTAAAAATAGAGTCATTTCAGACCTTGCGTACCGATCCCTAGGTATTCGTACCGGTATGCGAAGGCCTGTAATGACCTGCAACATCTTTCATTTCTAAAACATGCATAATATAGTGAGTAATCAAATCCATAAACATGTGCATGAGATTTTATTTTGAAAAAACGAAATCGAGAGAGAGCTCAACCAATACTTACTTCCGAGCTTAGGTAAGTGTTTCAAATTTTATCTAAACTCACAACAACCATCTTCAAACATTTTAAAAGAAGTAAAATGCGTTTCCACTCACCGAAAACCAAACAATCCACTAGCTGATACGCGATCAAGCTTCTGAAGCTTTCGTGCCCTCTCTAAAAGCTAAAGGATTCAACTCCCCTGCTTTACCCAATCAAAAACAGAGTATTAAAACACATCCCTGCATCTCTAATTTCTAGCAACCAACAAACATAACTTCGCCTCAGAAGAAACCATCAAACACCCTTCTAAAACAACCGGAAATATCATCAAACCTCATTTAAAAAAAGCCCTGCCAAAACCTAATGATTATAACTTTTTAACAACATCAATTAACATCCATAAACTTCTTGATTACATCATTATACCTCCAACACCTCTACAACACTAATATCACACCAAAATCTAACTATATGCAACATAGAAAACTAGCAATTCACATAGTTTCAGGATTCCTTTAATTAAACACTTCTTTCAACATTAAAACACATCTTAAAAGAGATCTAAATCAATTAGATTCTACACAAAATAGATCCAGAACAGTATTTAAAAATTTCCACATAAAACTCAATTTAATAACAAAATCCATGTTTAAATCATAATTCCATAACATAAATTAGTTGTAAAGGATCAAGAACTTGGGAATTTCAATAAAGAACCTTTAATTTGACGAGAGAAACAAAAATCACCTCTAATTGTTAATTTCTCCCTTGATTGCAAAGATTGATTGAAATCCAAGTAGATTTTGCTGCAAGAATCAAAGGAATCAAGTAGAAATCAAAAAGGAAGTCAAATGAGATTGATTCCTGGAAATTTTGGAAAGATTTTAATAGTTTGGCTGATGAGAAAGTTGAGAGAAAAGTGATAACAAAGTTAGTTACGTAAGAAAGTGATTTTGGAAAATTAAAATTCTTTTATTAAACCTATTTTCTTTTAATATTAAAAACCAATTAAAACAATTTAAAAATAGCCTAAGTTAAGGCAAAATATGATGGAAATGTTTGGTCAAATAGCTCCTTAAAGATTCTAAGTTTTGACCCTTTTACGATTTAGTCACCAAAAATAGTTTTGAAAACTTTTTATTTTACTCACTAGACCAAAATGTCCCAAAATTAGATTTAATTTCTTCAAATTGAATTTACTAAAATACTTAAAATATTAAATAATTATTTTTCTATCATTTTCAATATTTTATTTTAGCCAAAAACAATTTATTAGAATTTAATTCCCGAAAATAACTTGAATTGCCTAATTCGATTCTCCCGAACCGCTTACCCGATGCGATTAACATCTAGGCCCAATTTTAGGGTGATAAAGTGAGAGGCGAAGAAATATCATAGAGCAATATATATCAAGCTTGTGGAACATAAAGCTCAGGGCGGTGTAAAGGTGAAAGTTGTGACAAGGGAGGTGTAGAAGTTTTGGACAAGGTAGACTAGCTCGGCAAACATGCTTTGGGTTAGTTTTGGGTGTATACCTTTACATAAACAATGAACCAAAAGTCGTCGACTTGGTGAATGGTAGACCACTTACCACCGGATGGTCGAAACCATCGACTTGGTGTGGCTTGAGGTTTCACATTCTCCAAGCCAAACTTCTTGAGCATATCCTCGATGTACTTATCTTGATTGATGGAGATGCCATCCTTACTTTTTTTTATTTGGAGCCCCAAAAAGAATGAGAGCTCTCCCATCATGCTCATTTCGAATTCACCTTGCATCGACTTAGCAAAATTTTGACAAAGAAGCTCATTAGTAGAACAAAAAATTATATCATCAATGTCTTTGTCTTTTATTTTTATAAAAAGTGTAGTATCCACCTTTCCTTTGTCAAAACCTTTTTCAATTAAAAAAATTGACAAACGTTCATACCAAGCTTTAGGAGCTTGTTTCAAACCATATAAAGCCTTTGAAAGTTTGAAAACATGATTTGGGTATTTCGGATCTTCAAAACAAGGTGATTGTTCTACATACACTTGTTCATTTATAAAACCTTTTAGAAAAGCACTTTTCACAATTTGAAAAGGCTTGAATTTATGATAACATGAAAATGCAAGCAACATCCTAATAGCTTCCATTCTAGCTACGGGTGTATAGGTTTCATCAAAATTGATTCCTTCTTCTTGAGTGTAACCTTGAGCAACAAGTCTAGCCTTGTTTCTCACTATGTTACTACTCTCATCTAGTTTGTTTCTAAAAACCCATTTAGTTCCTATGGTAGATTTATTACTAGGCCTATCAACTAATGTCCATACTTTACTTCTCTCAAATTGATTTAACTCTTCTTGCATAGCCAGTATCCAATAATCATCATGTAATGCTTCCTTGATATTTTTGGGCTCTATGCATGAGATAAATGCAACATAATTACATTTATTTCTAATAGAATGTCGAGTTGTTACCCTTTTGGATGGATCACCCAAAATTTCACCACCTTTGACTTAGTTGAACTTCCTTGGGTAGGTGACCTCCCTTTCCTGTAGAGACATGTCCTTCAAGGCTTCTAGAGGTGGATCTTGTGGTTCGTCTTTTGATGGAACTTCATCTACCTTTGATCATGTCCTCCACCATCATTGGCATAAAAAATTCCTTTATCATCATCATTACAAGTATCCTTACTCGGAAGGAGGTTATCATTGAAAACCACATATAAAGACTCTTCAACTACTAAAGTTCTTTTGTTAAATGCACGATAGGCTTTAGAGTTTAAAGAATAACCAAGAAAATTTGCTTCATCACTTTTTGCATCAAATTTGCCAAAATTGTCTTTTCCATTGTTTAAAACAAAACATTTACATCTAAAAGGATGAAAATAGCTAATGTTAGGCTTTTTTATTTTTGAAAAGCTCATAAGGTGTTTTCTTTAAAATAGGCCTAATCATTATGCGGTTGGCAATATAACAAGCCGTATTTATGGCTTCTGCCCAAAAACACTTAGGCAAATTATTTTCACAAAGCATGGTTCTAGCTATTTCTTCTAAAGTTATATTTTTCCTCTCAACAGACCCATTTTGTTGAGGTGTGCAAAGAACATAAACATTATGACTAATCCAATTTGAGTTACAAAACTCTTCAAAACCTAGATTTTGAAATTCGGTTCCATGGTCACTTTGAATATGTGCAATTGAGTAACCAAAATCGTTTTGATTTGCTTTTAAAAATGTGATGAATTTTTCTAAAGCCTCATCCTTGGTACTTAAAAATAGAACCCAAGTAAATCTAGAGTAGTCATCAACTAAAACAAATGCATATGATTTTCCACCCAAACTCATTGTTCTAATAGGACCAAAAAGATCTATGTGAATCAATTGTAAAACTCTACTCGTAGAAAGATCATTAACAGGTTTAAAGGAAACTCTTTTATGTTTGCCTTTAGCACAAGTATCACAAATTTTGTCATATAAAAACTTTATTTTTGGCAAACTTCTTACAAGATCATTTGAAATCAATTTTTCCAAAACACTCATGCTTGCATGCCCTATTTTTCTATGCCATAACCATGAATCCTGCTCATCTTTAGCCACAAAGCATGCATTAGAAATATGAATGTCACCTAAATGCACCTTGTAAATGTTTCCTATGCGATGACCAATAAGCACAATTTTGTTAGTTTCAATGTTGATTATTTTGCAACCATTTAAATCAAAAAGCACATTGAAACCTTTATCATAAATCGACTCTTATCTCCGGTCATGTGTCTCGAGCTTTCACTATCAAGGTACCACGAATTTGCACTTAAAGCTTTGGCTTTGTAGCAATGCTCCCCCTACAAACAAAGAATTACATCTTGATTTTTGGTATCTAAATCATTTTGGGTCCAGGAGTATTAGCTCCCAAAAACTTGGTTCCCTTGGGAATCTAAGAAGTAATAGCCCTAATGTCATTAGAAGTGACAAGTTCCTTAAGAACCCAAACATTCCTAATCCTATTAACTCTAGAGGACATTTGGAAGCCTATTTGATTGTACCCATCAAAGTTTCTTTTCACATAGTTGGGTTTTGAAGAAGTTCCATTTTCAAAACGGGAATTCCCAACTTTGTTCAAAGAAGCTTTAAGATCACCAACTTCCTTTTGGTGATCATCATGAACTTTAGAGAGAAGGTTATTTAAATATTGATTTTTCTTTTTAAAATCATTTTGTTTGGCTTGTAAATCCAAAACCTTCTTCTCAAGTTCCGAATTAGTTTTGGATAAAGAATTATTTTGATTTTTCAAATTGGAAATTATTTTCTTGTTTTTTAAAAGTGATTCTTTGTATTTCAAAACTAATTCATCATAAACCTCTTGTAACTCATTATACTCATCATATAATTCATCAAATGTAAGCTCAATAGATGAGTTGAAGGTTACCTTAGGATCCTCTTCGAAAGCCATGAGGCATAGATTTGCAACTTCTTGTTCCTCGTCACTTGAAGATTCTTCATCACTCCAAGTGGCTACATGGGCCTTATGCTTCTTTTTCTTCTTGAAGTTTTTCTTCTTGAGTTGGGGAAAATCAATCTTGATGTATCCTCGCTTTTTTCATTCATAGCACACTATTGGATCTTTTTCTTCTTCCTTGGCCATATTTTTGAAACCCTTCTTTCGTAGTAATCTTCTTCAACGATTGGATTTCATGAAGCCTGTAAAACTCTTGGCAAGCATGGCAATTTCTTCATCTTCTTCACCACTTGAATCACTCTCTTCTTGTATAGCCTTGAGAGCAATTCCTATCTTTTTTCTCTTCTCTTCCTTCTTCTTTTCATCTTCCCTTTCTTTCTTCATAAATTCATGAGTAAGAAGAGACCCCATATGAGCATCAAGTACCAATATTTTGCGGTCCTTGGCTTTAATGATAGCAGTCCTCTTTCTATCCCATGACTTGAGAAGAGAGTAGATAAGCATCTGGACAAGCTTTTCTTCCGAAATAACTTCTCCAAAGCCTTTTAGCCCGTTAGCGTTAACGTTGAGTAAATTAAACATTTTTGAAATGTCTTCATCCAGCTCCATTTTGAAGTTCTCATAGCTTCGATTTAGGAGTTCATTTTTGAAACTTCTTTGGCACTAGTACAAGAAGACATCTTGGTGTATTCGTCCTGTCCAAGAGCACAAAAGATTATGTGCAAAGCTTTGTCATTGAGTTGCAATTTTCCCTAATCTTTATCGGTGTATTTTTGCTTTGTCTTGGGGACACACCTTTCTCCTTCTTACTTCATTGGAATGGATGGCCCGTCTTCCACTACATCCCAAAGGATTTAGTCATTTGACTTGATGAAGAGCTTCATCCTATTCTTCCAATAGGAGTAGTTATCTCCATTGAAGAATGGTGGTTTGGTGATGGATTGTGACTCATAGAGATGGTTGCCGGAAGTAGAGGCCATGTCATGATTTGTTGATTGATTGAACACCTTCAGGATTGTAATATCCCAAATTTTTGGTTAGAGACCAAAATGAAAATTTTGAAAGTTTAGGGGTTAAAGTGTAAACTTTGGAAAAGTTTAAGGACCAAAGTGTAAAATTCAAAAGTTATGTATTTTGACCTCGTAAATTAATAGTTTACCCCCCAAGAATGTCGTTTTCGTGTTACCCAGATTTTTCATACGGAGTTTGTATTATTGGCTATAAAGCGATAAAGTTCGAAAGAATATTTGGATAATCGAATCGAATTGAATATCCAGGATATTTTGAAGGATGATAAGCCACGGTTGATTATGTCATTTTACATGTCTAAAATACTTTCTTTGTGTTGGAAGAATATGAACCCTTGGATTTAAGTTGATTTTCCATGCTAAATATGAGCCGTTGGATGAAAAATGGCAAGATTGTAATTTTGGAAAATCATAAGGGCAAAGTTGGTAAACTACTAACTCGAGATTTAAATTTAGGTCATTGGATGAATGATAATGATATGAGGAATATTATGGAAATAAAGAATTTTCGGAATAGATCTGATAGCTTAGTAAAGGTAAAATCGTAGTAGAAGTATTTTGTGAATATCGGGAAATCGGATTGAATTGAAATTTCAGAGGTTGTTCCATAATCCATGCAAAATCATTAAATCATATTTATGGAATGGTGGCTGGTTGAGGAGGAACTAGTTTAGTTAGATTTTAATGGAATGACGATTTTGAAACAAACTAGTAAATAAAGATTAGTTGGAGGGCAAATTGGTCATTTGGCAAGGATGGCAATTTTGTAATATTTGAATTTAAAAGGGATTTTTTTGGAATAATAAATTTGAAGTTTAAATCTTGGCCCTTGATTGATGATAAAATCAATCTCAATCGTTAGATAAAAGGGCACTTTTGTAATTTCCCTATTTTAATGAATTTAAAATTCATTTATAAAATACAAGTGGCATAATTGGAGGGATTGAAAATTAAAAGGCCAAAAAGATGAAGCTTTCTTCATTTTCCATTTTCGAAAATTATGGGAAAAAGGGGAGAAAATTTCCAAGCTCGATTCAAGCCCTGAAACTTTATTTTCAGGTAATCTTTCGAACTGCAAAGTTGTTCTACTATTCAAGCTCTATCTTTTGATGTATTTAATTCATGGAATACATGCTTGATTGATGAGAATTTTCATGAGAAGGAAATTAGGGTTTATGACCAAAATTGGGGCTTTTGAGATTTTAAGATTTCATGGTTGAATTTAAGTTGGAAGCAAGCTTATCTGATGTTAAAATCACGTTTTTGAGTTAGGATTTAAATCCTACATATTTTGGTTTCTATTGAGAAGATTAGGATTTATGGATTTTAGTCTAACTAAGGGTTTGTGATGTTGGATTAATGATCTAGTAAGCTTGATTCGTTGTTTGGAAGCAAAAGCCTAAGTTAAATATATAGGGACCAATTCGGCAAGCTTCAAAGTTAAGGAACCAAAACTTAATTTTATGAATTTGGAGTGTATTTATGCAATTAATGATGTTGGAGATGTGAAATTGGTGTTAGAATGCTAAACCGATGTTGAACCGAATTAGTGACCATTTTGACAATTTGTCAAAATCAAGTGACCAAATAGGAAATGAATTCTTGGATGGGGATTAAATCTAATTTTTAGTTAAAATAATAGAATTAAGGTAGTAGTTTTGATTTGAGGACTAAATTGCAAAGTTAAGAAGTTTGAATCCTTACCTTTGCATTTTAGTGACTATTTTGGGCAAAGAAATAAAATTAGAGGAAATTATGTTGAATAATTATTTGATGAAGAAGATGATGAATTGGTGGTTTGAAGCAAGTGATGGGACTAAATTGATGAGTAGAAAAATAAGGAGAAGTTAGTAGAAATTAGAAGTTTATTATGGAACACTATGAAGAAGATTGAATTTTGGCAGCGACTTCGAAAATTCATCATAAATTCTACAAAAATGGTTATATGATGAATTTTATATCGTTGTAAATATGTGTTTGTCTAGTTTCATTTCCAACAAACAGAAATGGATTTCGAGTTCCGAGTTAAAAGATATGAATTTTTAATCGAATGAAGGTCAGAAAAATTATAGAGCAGATTCTGTAAGGACAGCACTGTAACGGGAGTTTAAAAAATTTTCATAATTTTTGTAGATTTTATTAATTTATATGGCTTATACCGTTAGAACCGTTATCAAATCTAGTTTTGTCAGTATAAAGGAAATTAAGATCAAGTATGTATTCTTCCCGGTATAAGCAAATCTTTGAAGGTAGCGCAAGCTATTAGAAAATGGAATTTGAAACATTTTGTATTTAAATGTGAGTTAGCAAGCTCGGAATAATTATTGGAAGTTCAAATTGGTCACTAGTAACCATAATGAGTTTATGAATAATACAAGGAAGAAAAGAAAAATATTTGGAAATTTTATATTCAAAAAATTATATTATACAACATGTTTAAGGTGTTGTTAGATTTGAATCTAACAAATGTTTTTATCTTATTCATGTGATTCATGAAGTCAAGGCCGAATCAAAGAAGGTTCGAGGTTCTATAAAGGAAAGGATCGAGTAGAATTTAGTGAGGCGTGATAATAAATGGCCCGGGTGAGTGCAATGCACACATAACATGATGCATGGATGTTTTATATATCATTTATAAGACTTACGATAAGTCTACCTGGTTTATATATTGGCATGATATTTGTGTCATTGATCATATGATTGACATATTTTAAATATGTCAAAGATTGAATATAAATGCATGGATCACTAGCTATATATGATGTTATTCTATGAATGTTATTTCGAGTATGAACTGCCAATGTTAAATTATATTGATATACGTTGCCATGGATGGAATAAATACGAAAATTATGCCCAAATAAGTCATTGAGGGACAGGGTACAGTTGGCATGCCATAGAGTCCAGTAGCACGCTGCATATTCGGGAAACCGGGATAGCACTATAGTGTACGTAAAGGACACTTAGTGTGTGGTAAGCACGACCTTGTAAACGAGCGGAAAATTGGGAGGTTAGCATAGCCTTATAAATGTGCAGAAACCGGGAGCACTTCAGTGCATATTTGACTCGCGTACCCAAGGTCCTCAAGGTTTTGTTGGGCTTTAAATAAGCGGATAATAAATAGTAAACAAGTTAGTGTATATTTGGTATTCGGTTTATATGAACACTCGGGGCAAATGACAAGTATATCGGTAAGAAATTTATGTTCATTTTATATTATGTTGATACATGATTAGTATGATGGTATACTTATCTAGTGATCATGATGCATTTATGCATATACGGCATATTATTATAACCGGGCAAGTTTGAAAATCTTATGACATTGGCATGTAGTAAATAATTAGTAATGCAATGTGAAAGTTGATGCATTGACATAAATCATGCTATATATATGTAGCTATGAAGTTGAGTAAAATTTAAGTTATTGTTATTATTTTTCTTAATTGCCTCACTAAGTTCGTACTTAGCGTGTGTTTATCATGCTAAATATATGTAGCTATGAAGTTGAGTAAAATTTAAGTTATTGTTATTATTTTTCTTAATTGCCTCACTAAGTTCGTACTTAGCGTGTGTTTGATTGTACACACGTAGGTAAATCAAGATGAAAGGGAGAAAAACATTGCATCAATGTTGGAAAGCCCAACAGGTAATCACAGTAACGACATCCTAATTAAGGTTTGATTATTATAGTGGCATGTATACTTGCTAAACCTATTTTAGTGTGATTGACCTTTAAATTTCATTATGGTTTCAAGATAATTGGCGTTTCTGGAAAGATTCAAGGTTAAGAATAACCTTAAGTGATGAGTTGCATGCTAAGATAATTTATTTATGATTGGAACTCGAACAAATAATTTAAGTTAATTTTAAATAAAGTTAAGCGTGATTGGGCTAGAGAAATTTTAGGATGGGTGACTGTTGAGAAGTTTTCTGAAAATTTTAAATTACCCTAATTTTTGGATTAAAGAAGTCGTAATATTTCCGACTCGTACCCGGTGTACGGATATAGGAAAGGGGTGTTACATTTTTTGGTATCAGAGCTACAGTTTAAGCCGGTTCTGGGGTTAAACGAAGTATGGTAAAGGTCAAAAGTGTATACATGCCACTAGGATGTTAGAATTACTGATGATTTCACTTGTTGGAATGGATGCAATTGCTCACTATGATAATAATGTTAAATTCCAATGTGTGAGGGTAAAAGAATCATGTAAGGTGTTTAGGCAAGTGAATCAATAAGAGATTCACAAGCATGATAAGGTTAATGATAATATTCTACCCTCAGCTTAGAATGGTGTAGAGGCACCAGGGTAACATGATGTGTATGTTCTGGATTAAGATTTTTCTTCCAGACATTAGATTTGATCATGAATCAGCCTGCTTATGCATTGGTTGCAAAAGAATTGAGAGTTCTGGCACACTAGATTTTCAGAAAGATATTAATGGAGATCCTATGATTGTTAATCTATGGTTTAATGATATAAAAGTTATGTTGAAGGAACTTTGTATTGATGATCAGAGGATACTAAAAAGAAAGGGTATTACCTCATCTGAAAAGGATTAGACCCGTATTTGATAAAGTAATGTTACGGGACATACTCAGAAGTTTATTAACTAAAAGTTCTTTCTTTGAAAGTTCGGTAACAAATATTACCCTAGAGTTGCAATGAAGTTTCTTGCATCTTAATTAGGACAATTGGATTATTTACGGGTATGAGTGCAAGTTTAATAAACTGAGTTGAATTGCTTCTAAACTGCTTCTTACAGACAGAAGGAGAGCCTGTTGTGACAGCTCATAGAGGGTTAGAGGTCAGGTACAAAGAAGTAGTGACTGCCCTATGAATTTAAAAATTCTATGAAGCATTAAATTATGCTGAATGCAGTAGAAAGAGTTCAGAATGAGAAAATATCTAAATAGAGGTCATAGTTCATAAAGAGGAATAGTGAATCGAGAACCCACTTTTAAAAATGGTGAGGATTTCTGGCAAAAATGCCAAGGTGAATTTATTACATAGTTCCGCTAAGAGATTGGGACAAGGAAAATTAAGAACTTCTTGACATTTATAATTAATGTTGGAGATTCAAGAAAACCGCAAAACCAATCATATGAGTGTGGCAATAATGGGCATGCATGCCTGAGCATGCAGAGTTTTATTGGAATTTGTTATCAATATGAAAATGATATAACTTATGCTATGGATACCGAGCATCAAGGGTAAGCTGGGAGAGTATTCTTATTGTTTGTGAGTTTTAAATGGGTTGCCTAAGAGGAAATGTTAGGCTTGATACTTAATCTGGAGGCTAAGTTTAAGATTTATTTAATTTAATATTAAACCTATATTGATTATACTCTACATAATGGCTCTTACTAGATTGAGGAAGCTAAACAACTAGTTGCAAGAGTCATTAGATGAAGGTTTTATACGATTTGGTATATCACTTGAGGAAGCTTCAGTGATGTTAGTTAAAGAAGCAGTAATGTTCCTCTAAGGTTAAATTACGATTATATTATTACCAATAAAGGAAGATTTGATAGTAGCACTAGTATTAGTGCAGTATGAATCTAGTAAGGATTCTACCTTATTCAATAATACGTCCCATAATAGGTTGGGATGTGTAGTGATGTAATAAGGCTAAAACAGTAATTGATGTATTTAGCCAAAAGTCACTCTTTGCCTTATAAACATTAAATGCTTAATTATCTTTGGAGGAAAATAGTGTATCGATTACACAACCTCAACTTGAGTCTACTATGAAAAATCAGATCAAAGATCTATAGATAAAAGATAAGATATGCTTGGAAAGAATTCAGTAAGGTAAAAAGAAAAAAAATTAAAGATTTTGAGGTTAAGTCTAAAGGATGTTCATGCTATCAATGAGTAATTTATATTCCCGAGGATGATGAAAAGAGAACTAAGAGGTGATTGAATCTGATTTGATTTAGTTCAGGATGTAGAGAATCAAGTAAGAATGGTTCGAAGCAATTTGGAGTTTTTTTAAATGGTGGATATTATCTGCTAATCTTGAAAGAAAAGATATTTATATGAAGTTAAGGATAAAGTATTCCTTAAAAGTTTCACCTTGGAAGAAGGTGTTATGGTTTGGATCAAAAAGGGAAGCTAAGTTCGAGATTCTTTGGGTCATATAAGATTATGAAAAGGGTTGGTCTGGTGGATTATTAGTTAGTCTTATCTCCGGAAATGGGCAATATTCATAATGTATTCCATGTATTGATGCTCAAGAAGTATCGATAAGATCCTTTACGTATCATTACCCCGAAAGGAATAGAGATTCGACCGAATTTGATTTATGATAAAGAATCGGTAAAGATTTTGGCACATGGAGTCAAAGGATTAAGAAATAAAATGATCTCGCTTGTGGAAGTTCTTTGGTGAAATGATGAAGTCGAAAAAATGACTTGGGAAAGAGAAAAAGATATTAAAGTAGTTTCCTAACTCTTTTGAATCAGGTACATAGTAAAAATTTGAGGACGAATTTTCTTAAGGGGGAGAATTGTAATATCCCAATTTTTTGGTTAGTGACCAAAATGAAAATTTTGAAAGTTTAGGGGCTAAAGTGTAAACTTTGGAAAGGTTTAAGGACCAAAGTGTGCTTTTCAAAAGTTACGTATTTTGACCCGTAAATGAATAATTTACCCCCAAGAATGAAGTTTTCGTGTTACCCGATTTTTTTGTACAGAGTTTGTATTATTGGCTATAAAGTGATAAAGTTCGGAAGAATATTCGGATAATTGGATCGAATCGAATATCCAGGATATTTTAAAGGATGATAAGCCATGGCTGATTATGTCATTTTACATGTCAAAATTATTTTCTTTGTGTTGGAAGAATATGAAACCTTGGATTTAAGTTGATTTTCAATGCTAAATATGAGTCGTTGGATAAAAAATGGCAAGATCATAATTTTAGAAAATCATAAGGGCAAAGTTGGTAAACTACTAACTCGAGATTTAAATTTAGGTCATTGGATGAAGGATAATTATATGAGGAATATTATGGAAATATAGAATTTTCGGAATAGATCTGATAGATATGTAAAGGTAAATTCGTAGTATAAGTATTTTGTGAATATTGAGAAATCAGATTGAATTGAAATTTCAGAGGGTGTTCCATAATCCATGGAAAATCATAAAATGATATTTATGGAATGGTGGCCGGTTGAGGAGGAACTAATTTAGTTAGATTTTAAGGGAATGGCGATTTTGAAACAAACTAGTAAATAAAGATTAGCTGGAGGGCAAATTGGTCATTTGGCATGGATGGCAATTTTGAAATATTTGAAGTTACAAGGGCTATTTTTGGAATAATAAATTTGAATTTTAAATCTTGGCCCTTCATTGATGATAAAATCAAGCTCAACCGTTAGATAAATGGCACTTTGGTAATTTTCGTATTTGAATGAATTTAAAATTCATTTATAAAATACAAATGGCATAATTGGAGGGATTGAAAATTAAAAGGCCAAAAAGATGAAGATTTCTTCATCTTCCATTTTCGAAAATTATGGGGAAAATGGGAGAAAATTTCCAAGCTCAATTCAAGCCCCGAAACTCGATTTTCAGGTAATCTTTCGAACTGCAAAGTTGTTCTACTATTCAAGCTCTATCTTTTGATGTATTTAATTCATGAAATACATGCTTGATTTATGAGATTTTTCATGAGAAGGAAATTAGGGTTTATGAACAAGATTGGGGCTTTTGAGGTTTTATGATTCCATGGTTGAATTTAAGTTGGAATCAAGCTTATATGATGTTAAAATCATGTTTTTGAGTTAGGATTTAAATCCTACATATTTTCGTTTCTATTCAGAAGATTAGGGTTTATGGATTTAAGTCTAACTTAGGGTTTGTGATGTTGGATTAATGATCTAGTAAGCTTGATTCGTTGTTTGGAAGCAAAACCCTAAGCTAAATATATAGGGACCAATTCGACAAGCTTCAAAGTTAAGGAACCAAATCTGAATTTTATGAATTTGGAATGTACTTATGTAATTAATGATGTTGGAGATGTGAAATTGATGTTAGAATGCTAAAACGATGTTGAATAGAATTAGTGACCATTTTGACAGTTTGTCAAAATCAAGTGACCAAATAGGAAATGAATTCCAGGATGGGGATTAATCTGATTTTTAGTTAAAATAATAGAATTAAGGTAGTAGTATTGATTTGAGTACTAAATTGCAAATTTAAGAAGTTTGAATCCTTACCTTTTCATTTTATTGACTATTTTGGGAAAATTTGGGACTAATTTGATGAGTAGAAAAGTAAGGAGAAGTTAGTAGAAATTAGAAGTTAATTATGGAAAGCTATGAAGAAGATTGAATTTTGGCAGTGACTTCGAAATTTCATCATAAATTCTACAAAAATGTTTAAATGATGAATTTTATATCGTTGTAAAGATGTGTTTGTCTAGTTTCATTTCCATTAATCGGAAATTGATTTCGATTTTCGAGTTAAAAGATATGAATTTTTAATCGAATGAAGGTCAAAAAATTTATGGAGCAGATTCTGTAAGGACAGTACTGTAACGGGAGTTTGAAAAATTCTCATAATTTTTGTAGATTTTATTAATTTATGTGGATTATACCGTTAGAACCGTTATCGAATCTAGTTTTTCCAGTATAAAGGAAATTAAGATCCGGTATGTATTCTGCCCCCGGTATAAGCAAATCTTTGAAGGTAGCACAAGCTATCAGAAAATGTAATTTGAAACATTTTGTATTTAAATGTGAGTTAGCAAGCCCAGAATAATTATTGGAAGTTCAAATTGGTCACTAGGAACCATAATGAGTTTTTGAATAATACAAGGAAGAAACGAAAAATATTTGGAAATTTTATATTTAAATAATTATATTAGACATCATGTTTAAGGTATTGTTAGATTTGAATCTAACAAATATTTTTATCTTATTCATGTGATTAATGAAGTCAAGGTCGAATCAAAGAAGGTTCGAGGTTCTATAAAGGAAAGGATCAAGTAGAATTTATTGATTCATGATAATAAATGGCCCAGGTGAGTGCAATGCATACATAACATGATACATGGATGTTTTATACATCATTGGTAAGACTTGCGATAAGTCTACCTGGTTTATATATTGGCATGATATTTCTGTTATTGATCATAGGATTGACATATTTTAAATTTGTCAAAGATTGAATATAAATGCATGGATCACTAGTTATATATGATGTTATTATATGAATGTTATTTTGGGCATGAACTGCCAATGTTAAATTATATTGATATACGTTGCCATGGATGGAATAAATACGGAAATTATGCCCAAATAAGTCAATGAGGGACAAGGTATAGTTGGCATGCCATAGAGTCTAGCAGCTCGCTGCATATTCGGGAAACTGGGATAGCACTATAGTGTACATAAAGGACACTTAGTGCATGGTAAGAACGGCCTTATAAACATGCAAAAAATCGGGAGGTTAGCATAGCCTTATAAATGTGTAGAAATTGGGAGCACTTCGGTGCATATTTGACTCGCGTACCCACGGTCCTTAAGGTTTAGTTAGGCTATAAATAAACGGATATTAAATACTAAACAAGTTAGTGTATATTCGGGTATCCGGTTTATCTGAACACTCGGGGAAAATGGCAAGAATATCGGTAAGAAATTTATGTTCAGTTTATATTATGTTGATACATGATTAGTATGATGGTATACTTATCTAGTGATCATGATGCATTTATGCATATACGGCATATTATGATAACCAGACAAGTATGAAAATCTTATGACATTGGCATATAGTAAATAATTAGTAATGCAATGTGAAAGTTGATGCATTGACATATATCATGTTATATATATGTAGCTATGAAGTTGAATAAAGTTTAAATTATTGTTATCAATTTTCTTTATTGCCTCACTAAGTTCGTACTTAGCGTGTGTTTGATTGTACACAAGTAGGTAAATCAAGATGAGAGTAAGAAAAGCATTGCATCAATGTTGGAAAGCCCAACAGGCAATCACAGTAATGACATCCTAATTAAGGTTTGATTATTATAGTTGCATGTATACTTGCTAAACCTATTTGAGTGTGATTGACCTTTAAATTTCGTTAAGGTTTCAAGATAATTGGCTTTTTTGGAAAGATTCAAGGTTAAGAATAACCTTAAGTGATGAGTTGCATGCTAAGATAATTGATTTATGATTGGAACTCGAACAAATAATTTAAGTTAATTTTAAATAAAGTTAACCGTGATTGGGCTAGAGAAATTTTAGGATGGGTGACTGTTGAGAAGTTTTCTGAAAATTTTTAATTTTAAATTACTGTGATTGACTATTGAGAAGTTAATTTTAAATAATTTAAGTCGTAATATTTCTGACTTGTACCCGGTGTACGGATACAGGAAAGGGGTGTTACATTTATTGGTATCAGAGCTACAGGTTTAGCCGGTTCTATGGTAAAGGTCAAAAGTGTATACATGCCACTAGGATGTTAGAATTACTGATGATTTCACTTGTTGGAATGGATGAAATTGCTCACTATGATAATAATGTTAAATTCCAATGTGTGAGGGTAAAATAATCATGTCAGGTGTTTAGGCAAGTGAATCAATAAGAGATTCACAAGCATGATAAGGTTAATGATAATATTCTACCCTCAGCTTAGCATGGTGTAGAGGCACCAGGTAACATGATGTGTATGTTCTTGATTAAGATTTTTCTTCCAGACATTAGATTTAATCATGAATCACCCTGCTTATGCATTGGTTGCAAAAGAATTGAAAGTTCTGGCACACTAGATTTTCAGAAAGATATTAATGGAGATCCTATGATTGTTAATCTATGGTTTAATGATATAAAAGTTATGTTGAAGGAACTCTGTATTGATGATCTGAGGATACTAAAAGGAAAGGGTATTATCTCATCTGAAAAGGATTAGACCCGTATCTGATAAAGTATTGTTACGGGACATACTCAGAAGTTTATTAACTAAAAGTTCTTTCTTTGAAAGTTCCGTAACAAATATTAACCTAGAGATGCAATGAAGTTTCTCACATCTTAATTAGGAAATTCGATTATTTACGGGTATGAGTGCAAGTTTAATAAACTGAGTTGAATTGCTTCTAAACTGCTTCTTACAGACAGAATGAGAGCTTGTTATGACAACTCATAGAGGGTCAGAGGTCAGGTACAAAGAAGTAGTGACTGCCCTATGAATTTAAAAATTCTATGAAGCATTAAATTATGCTAAATGTAGTATAAAGAGTTCAGAATGAGAAAATATCTAAATAGAGGTCATAGTTCATAAAGAGGAATAGGAATCGAGAACCTACTTTTAAAAAGTGGTGAGGATTTCTGGCAAAAATTCCAAGGTGAATTTATTACATAGTTCCGCTAAGAGATTGGGACAAGGAAAATTAAGAACTCCTTGACATTTATAATTAATGTTGGAGATTCAAGAAAACTGTAAAACCAATCATATGAGCGTGGCTATAATGGGCATGCATTCATGAGCATGCAGAGTTTTTTTGGAATTTGTACACAAGTTCGTACTTAGCGTGTGTTTGATTGTACACAAGTAGGTAAATCAATATGAAAGGAAGAAAATCATTGCATCAATGTTGGAAAGCCCAACAGCAATCACAAGAAATGACATCCTAATTAAGGTTTGATTATTATAGTTGCATGTATACTTGCTAAACCTATTTGAGTGTGATTCACCTTTAAATTTCGTTATGGTTTCAAGATAATTGGCTTTTTTGAAAGATTCAAGGTTAAGAATAACCTTAAGTGATGAGTTGCATGCTAAGATAATTGATTTATGATTGGAACTCGAACAAATAATTTAAGTTAATTTTAAATAAAGTTAACCGTGATTGGGCTAGAGAAATTTTAGGATGGGTGACTATTGAGAAGTTTTTTGAAAAATTTTAAATTACCCTGATTTTTGGATTAAAAATAATTTAAGTCGTAATATTTCTCGACTTGTACCCGGTGTACGGATACAGGAAAGGTGTGTTACATTTATTGGTATCAGAGCTACAGGTTTAGCCGGGGGTATGGTAAAGGTTAAAAGTGTATACATGCCACTAGGATGTTAGAATTACTGATGATTTCACTTGTTGGAATGGATGCAATTGCTCACTATGATAATAATGTTAAATTCCAATGTGTGAGGGTAAAATAATCATGTCAGGTGTTTAGGCAAGTGAATCAATAAGAGATTCACAAGCATGATAAGGTTAATGATAATATTCTACCCTCAGCTTAGCATGGTGTAGAGGCACCAGGTAACATGATGTGTATGTTCTTGATTAAGATTTTTCTTCCAGACATTAGATTTAATCATGAATCACCCTGCTTATGCATTGGTTGCAAAAGAATTGAAAGTTCTGGCACACTAGATTTTCAGAAAGATATTAATGGAGATCCTATGATTGTTAATCTATGGTTTAATGATATAAAAGTTATGTTGAAGGAACTCTGTATTGATGATCTGAGGATACTAAAAGGAAAGGGTATTATCTCATCTGAAAAAGATTAGACCCGTATCTGATAAAGTATTGTTACGGGACATACTCAGAAGTTTATTAACTAAAAGTTCTTTCTTTGAAAGTTCCGTAACAAATATTAACCTAGAGATGCAATGAAGTTTCTCACATCTTAATTAGGAAATTCGATTATTTACGGGTATGAGTGCAAGTTTAATAAACTGAGTTGAATTTCTTCTAAACTGCTTCTTACAGACAGAATGAGAGCTTGTTATGACAACTCATAGAGGGTTAGAGGTCAGGTACAAAGAAGTAGTGACTGCCCTATGAATTTAAAAATTTTATGAAGCATTAAATTATGCTAAATGTAGTATAAAGAGTTCAAAATGAGAAAATATCTAAATATAGGTCATAGTTCATAAAGAGGAATAGGAATCGAGAACCTACTTTTAAAAAGTGGTGAGGATTTCTGGCAAAAATTCCAAGGTGAATTTATTACATAGTTCCGCTAAGAGATTGGGACAAGGAAAATTAAGAACTCCTTGACATTTATAATTAATGTTGGAGATTCAAGAAAACTGTAAAACCAATCATATGAGCGTGGCTATAATGGGCATGCATTCATGAGCATGCAGAGTTTTTTTGGAATTTGTACACAAGTTCGTACTTAGCGTGTGTTTGATTGTACACAAGTAGGTAAATCAATATGAAAGGAAGAAAATCATTGCATCAATGTTGGAAAGCCCAACAGGCAATCACAGTAATGACATCCTAATTAAGGTTTGATTATTATAGTGGCATGTATACTTGCTAAACCTATTTGAGTGTGATTCACCTTTAAATTTCGTTATGGTTTCAAGATAATTGGCGTTTTTGGAAAGCTTCAAGGTTAAGAATAACCTTAAGTAATGAGTTGCATGCTAAGGTAATTGATTTATGATTGGAACTCGAACAAATAATTTAAGTTAATTTTAAAGAAAGTTAAGCGTGATTGGGCTAGAGAAATTTTAGGATGGGTGACTATTGAGAAGTTTTTTGAAAATTTTAAATTACCCTGATTTTTGGATTAAAGAAGTCGTAATATCTCTGACTCGTACCCGGTGTACGGATACAGGAAAGGTGTGTTACATTTATTGGTATCAGAGCTACAGGTTTAGCCGGTTCTGGGGTTAAACGAAGTATGGTAAAGGTTAAAAGTGTATACATGCCACTAGGATGTTAGAATTACTGATGATTTCACTTGTTGGAATGGATGCAATTGCTCACTATGATAACAATGTTAAATTCCAATGTGTGAGGGTAAAAGAATCATGTCAGGTGTTTAGGCAAGTGAATCAATAAGAGATTCACAAGCATGATAAGGTTAATGATAATATTCTACCCTCAGCTTAGCATGGTGTAGAGGCACCAGGGTAACATGATGTGTATGTTCTAGATTAAGATTTTTCTTCCAGACATTAGATTTGATCATGAATCAGCCTGCTTATGCATTGGTTGCAAAAGAATTGAGAGTTCTGGTACACTAGATTTTCATAAATATATTAATGGAGATCCTATGATTGTTAATCTATGGTTTAATGATATAAAAGTTATGTTGAAGGAACTCTGTATTGATGATCTGAGGATACTAAAAGGAAAGGGTATTATCTTATCTGAAAAAAATTAGACCCGTATTTGATAAAGTATTGTTACGGGACATACTTAGAAGTTTATTAACTAAAAGTTCTTTCTTTGAAAGTTCCGTAACAAATATTACCCCATAGATGCAATGAAGTTTCTTGCATCTTAATTAGGACAATTGGATTATTTACAGGTATGAGTGCAAGTTTAATAAACTGAGTTGAATTTCTTCTAAACTGCTTCTTACAGACAGAAGGAGAGCCTGTTATGACAGCTCATAGAGGGTTAGAGGTCAGGTACAAAGAAGTAGTGACTGCCCTATGAATTTAAAAATTTTATGAAGCATTAAATTATGTTGAATGCAGTAGAAAGAGTTCAAAATGAGAAAATATCTAAATATAGGCCATAGTTCATAAAGAGGAATATTGAATCGAGAACCCACTTTTAAAAAGTGGTGAGGACTTCTGGCAAAAATGCCAAGGTGAATTTATTACATAGTTCCGATAAGAGATTGGGACAAGGAAAATTAAGAACCCCTTGACATTTATAATTAATGTTGGAGATTTAAGAAAACTGCAAAACCAATCATATGAGTGTGGCAATAATGGGCATGCATGCATGAGCATGCAGAGTTTTATTGGAATTTGTACACAAGTTCGTACTTAGCGGTGTTTGATTGTACACAAGTAGGTAAATCAAGATGAGAGGAAGAAAATCATTGCATCATTGTTGGAAAGCCCAACAGGCAATCACAGTAATGACATCCTAATTAAGGTTTGATTATTATAGTGACATGTATACTTGCTAAACCTATTTGAGTGTGATTGACCTTTAAATTTCGTTATGGTTTCAAGATAATTGGCATTTTTGGAAAGATTCAAGGTTAAAAATAACCTTAAGTGATGTGTTGCATGCTAAGATAATTGATTTATGATTGGAACTCGAACAAATAATTTAAGTCAATTTTAAATAAAGTTAAGCGTGCTTGGGCTAGAGAAATTTTAGGATGGGTGACCATTGAGAAGTTTTCTAAAAATTTTAAATTACCCTGATTTTTGGATTAAAGAAATCGTAATATTTCAAACTCGTACCCGTCGTACAGATACTGGAAAAGGGTGTTACAACGATCGTCTCAATAATGGTTAGACTTTCAATTGAGTGTGGCTCTGATACCAATTGTTGGGATGATCAATCAATGGATTTGGCCAAGAGGGGGTGAATTGGCAATTTAAAAATTGGTGGGCTAAATAAAAAATATAGAAATTGAGACACAAAGATTTATAGTGGTTGAAGCTTCTAAACAAGCTCTACATCCACTACCTTAGCACCACACTAAGGATTTTCAACAATTCACTATGAATTCTTCCTTTTGAGGGCAAATGGTTAACCTTACAAATTTCCCTTAAGATTTTCTTCCCAAAATCTTAAGGACACTCACAAAAAAAATTACAAGTAGAAAACTTGAAAATCCTTAGAAGGACAAATGTTTGCACAATTCAAAGATCGCTCACAAACCCAAAACTTGAATAAAAAATGATTACAAGAATGAACACTCAAGTGAGTTACAAAGATTTGACTCTAAAGACTCAAAACTTGTTGGATATTTGCTT
Organism: Hibiscus mutabilis; assembly: GCA_019671005.1. Lineage (NCBI taxonomy): Eukaryota > Viridiplantae > Streptophyta > Magnoliopsida > Malvales > Malvaceae > Hibiscus > Hibiscus mutabilis. The sequence goes on along the minus strand of CM033726.1, from coordinate 42,378,034 downwards.
GATTGCTTAAGACTTGATCATTCATTTTTGTTATAGCTTTGGAGACTTGTTTATCTATCCATTCATTGATTTCCATCCATTTGGATAGCCGAGATCATCAATGGAGCTGTAGGACTTCATTTTTCCCGCAATAAATGCAGTCTGCCAATAGTGGGTATCGTTACGTGGGGTGCCATATCGGTACCTACCAAAAGAAGAAATAACCATTGTGCAAAGGGGTATCGATACGAGGGATGGCGTATCGGTACGAGTAGTCAATTTTACAAAGACGTATTGGTACGGTCCGTACCCTATCGGTATTGGTCTCACTCACTGGAATCATAATAGCTTGTGTAGCAAAACACGTATCGATACGCCTATAAGGGTATCGGTATGCTATAATCGATTTTCAAAGATATGGTTCCAATAAACTGACAAGGCAATGGACAAATATTAAATGCAAAAGATTTGGAAAATCTAAACACCCCGTATCGGTACGTATGAAGCCGTACCAATACTTATATAGTCATTATTTCCTAGGATGAATGGCATATTGAAATGGATACAAGCGTATCAAAATAGCGTACTGATACGTCTTTACGCGTATCGGTACTCGATAGCCATCAAGTAAAAAATCATATTCCAGTGTCAGAACACCATATTGATATGGCCTAAGGGGTATCAATACGCTAGTCAGTTTTTGCTATTTAGAGTACGAAAACACTTAGAAAATATTTGGGGTTTTAGGATTTGACTTAGAAATTATTTTATGTTTGAAATCATGTCAGTTTGTGTTATTTTTTTGGTAATTAAAAATTTATCTTATTTTGCAAATTGGTCCTTGAAAATACTTGTTATATCAAAATCAAATATTAGTTTTACTTTTTACTTTTTCCTCTAAGAGTCGTACTAATGCAAGCTCTTCCTCGAGGAAAAGTTTGAGACACTTATGTTCCCCGATCGAAATTAAGATATTGATGATGATGATGATGGTTTGGAAATGGGTTTGGAATGATGGAATGATTGAAAAAGGAAGTGGTTTATGGACTTGGTAATGGAAGATAGGCTTCGAATCGCTTTAGGGGACTAAGAGTGAACGCCACACTAAGGATAGTGATAAGTATGAAAGAAAGGGGTTGATGCCACAAGATATTCTTGATAAGTCACTTGGATTTCAATTAAGAACAAAGGGAGAGAACACTCTTAAATTCAACTAAAATCAAAGTTGTGTTTACAAAAAGGAAATAAACCTCTATTTATAAGCTAAGCAAGGTATATGAATGTTCACAATAGATTAAATGTATCAGGATAGATGAAAGTGTAACACCCTTAATGTATACTCGTAGACCGAATATACACTAAAGATGTTACAAAATTATTAAGAAAACTTGACTTGAATTTATTTTATAACTTGTAGTTTAACCTTTTCCGGTTTTGAATTTAAATCTACATCAGTATATAGCAGCTAGTTTCGACCCTAAATTATTTTATAAAATATATAAAAATGTTTTTGAAATAAAAATATTATTTAGGGTGAAAACTAGGTACCCTACCTAGACCCTTTCTTGATTTTAAAATTATTACGCGATTAGGGTAAACAATATTTAATCATGTCATAAATCATAATTATTTGTAGTAAACCATATTCTATGTCTATTCATTCGTGATGATACGTAAACACATTATAAACTTAAGTTTACAAAACAACTATACTTTAAACTTCATACATATGAATACATGTCCACTAGACATCAAACTTATAACATAAAATGTACATACTATGAACTACTATTGTAACTTGATTTAACAAAATACTGCTCCTTCTCGCTACTTTACTTAGGAAAACCTACGTGTGAAATAAACACACGCTAAGTACGAACTTAGTGAGGCATAACTTTATTTAACAAACATAAAGTAAGGTAATACTTATCATATGATATCATATCAAGTTCTCTACCTAAGATAGGATAGTACTATCAAGGTATTTCATAGTCACTAGATTTTCATGTACATGTCATACGTTCCTAACTTACTCATGGTTCCAATACTCTATCATCATAAAATAAGTTATACACATGATATGTTTCGTATACGTAACATAATTCATATACATGGTATAATTCACATAAGCACATACATGACATGATTCATATACATAACATGATTCATTTGTTAAATGGTTCGTATACGTAATATGATTTATATTCATGGCATGTTCAATTCATATAACATGATTCTTATATGTGGCATGTTTCATTTGCATGATATGATTCTCATACATAACATGATTCATATACGTGATATCATTCGTATACATGACATGATTGAACTACATAGCATATTTCATATACGTGACATGATTCATTTATCATTTCCCAAAGTACACTACATGAGACCGAGGTACGTGAGTCATCTTGATATGACACCGTAGTGTCTAACGTAAACATGAAGATGAGTACGTACTCGGGGACGCTCGTTGCTCCCCATAAACATGAAGTAGCTCGACAGTACACTCGGGCACAGTGGGCGAGGATCCCCTAGGGTGCACGTGACATAATCATTTTGTCACAATATCTTTTTGATAACATGAACATGAGGGTGCAACTGCTAAGGACTCTATGGCATGCCAACTATACCATGGACTCTCATACATAATACTTGGGAATTTCTTTTTAGCAATCCATCATCATGATCAATCATATAAATAATCATTCATATCACATGATTTATCATAAATATGTAGATTCATGGCAACATGGATTAACATACATACATATCATGCATTACTATTTATAGCTAAGGTTGACCATTCGCTAGTCTTCTTTTTTATAAATTAAACATGTAAATGCACTCACCTATTTTAGTGCAGTACAGCCTCACTAAGCCTTACTCACGATTCTTATCCTTCTTTTTGTCACTTGGGTCTCCTTCATTTTCTGTTGAAACTGTATAAAACCAATCGACATATACATCACCATTCTTGTGTTCGATTTAAAACTAATACTGCTAATTTAATTTTTGAACATGACTATTCGAATATAATTTTTTTTGAATATTTTCCTCAATACTTTACAAAATGCCGAATTAGTCCCTAGGTCTTTAGTGACAAATTTGGACATTAAACAATTGTTCAAACCCATTTCTGAACAATTTTCATAATTAATTATTTATTTTGGACTATTTCCTTTAGTCCTTCAACTTTATAAAAGTGACATTTTAGTCACTATATTGATTTTGTACATTAAATTAATGTACAATTAAACATTTCACTTAATTCTAACATCCTTGTACATTTTCCTTTAACTTCCAAACTTTATTCAATTTAGTCCCTTATCAAACTTTCTTTTCAAATTTGGTCCCTTATGTTTCCTCTCTTAACATTTCAATCCTTCAACTTTCATAACATGCTTAAATCTTCAATTCTATCACTTTTCCATAAATTCAAGACCAATCCTTAACTTTTACTAAATTGTCAAATTGGTCCTTAAATTTCCAAAAAAATCATTTTGGTCCCTAATCATCAATTCAAGCTATTTACACCATAATTCAATGATTTCCATGCTAAAATAAAATTCACAATAATTTTCCCTAAATTTTCCAAAATTTTGAAATAGCCCCTAATTTACAACTTGGGGAAATTATTCAACATATCATCAAAATAGGTCTCCTAACATCATAATTCAATCAATTCCATCCTTAATTTAACTTCCTAACCAAAACCCCTAAATATTAGGGTTAGGGTTTATAAACTCTAACATGGAATTTATCCAAATTCAACCTTAATTCCATGTTTGAATCATCAAATTAACTAACTACAAATCTAATTCCATCATCAACTTCAATTTCCACAATCAATCTTCATCCAAACATAACTCATACTTGACTTTTATAATGCAAAAATACTATCAATTTGAAGAGAATCAAGTGTAGAACAATTTACCTAAATAAACTTTGCTTGAAGCTAGTCTTGAATTCTTCAGAATTGGCTTGAAAGTTGAAAAAAATCTTTCTCCTTCTTGTTGCTGAGTTTCGAATAGCCCTTGGTGAAGATGAGATGATTTTTTCTCATCTTTTACCTATTTAATCCAAGTGTCTAATTAAATGAATTTAAAATTCATTTAATTAGTGTAATTACCATTTTGCCCTTTTATTATAATGGCCATGATTCAATCTCATAAAAATCAATGTCTAAGATTTAATCCATGTGTAAATCTTCTTCCAAAATTGCCCTTGAAGTTTCAAAATATTTCAAAAATGCCATCCATGGCAAATGTCCAATTTGCCCACTACTAGACTTTATTTACAACAAGACTTGAAAATTGCCATTCCATCACAATCTAACTAAATCTAGTTAGAGTCCAACCAAAATTAATAAAATATTCATAAATAATATTTTATGAATTTTCCATAATTTCTTGGAACTGTCTTTAAAATTTCAGTTCGATCCGATATACTGATAATTATCGGGAAATTTTATCCAATACATTTCCTCTAAGAAATCTTATCTCCACATTCCATTTTGAATATTATTGACTTAAAATGAATCCTTTTATCAGTCAAAATATTGAATATGAAACCTTCCCATTAGGTCACGCATCCTTATATGGCTCTGATTTGAGCACGCTTAACAAATTTCATTCGATCCAAAAATTCTATTAATATAAGCCTCGTACGAAAAATCTGAGTAACACGGAAATGCCACTCTTGGGGTGAACTATTCATTAACGGGGTTAACTTACACAACTTTTAAAAATTACACTTTGGTCCCTTAACTTTTCAAAAAGTTTACACTTTAACCCATAAACTTTCAAAAATTACAATTTGGTCACTAGTCCAAAAATTGGGATATTACAGAAAGTATGAAGAAAGCTTCTTGAATCTTCTTGGTTGATTCTTTTTTCGTGCATTCATGAATCAGATAGATGAATGAATGGCTTTTGGTGTTTCAATTGTTGGTTCATGTTGTCCATGCATTCATGGGAAAAAGGTTAATGCATGTTCTAGAATGCTTCATGGTTCTAATGCTTCCCCTTGTCTCTTTGTCGTCCATGCACTTGATCAAAAGGCTAGAGAAATTCCAAGCTTCCAACACATTCCTTCTTGTCATCCATTCTTGTACCTTAGCACCAAAAATAAACATGTGTCAAAAGAAATGATAATTTAAAATGTGCAAATGAAGTTTCTAACTAATTTAACTAGTTAAAGAAATAAAATATGAGTGAACTCTAATTAAAGATGTAGGAATAAAAATGAAGATTCAAACTAAGTTAACTAAATGTCCATTGTTTAATTAAATGTGTCACATTAAACAAATTGCATGGATTACATGGCACAATTCCAATGTCCCAAGCTTAGTTCATTTAATCCTATGAGAGCTTCATTGAATTGCTTGGCACTTGCTCAAGTGACCAGACCTCGTGGAAGCTCGATTGGATTGTCTTTGGGTGGATCCGTGCTCGCAACATCCCTTTCTTCTTAAAAGTAATTTGTCCCCAAATCGTCACCTACATCATAAGGAGACAAATCAGATATGTTAAAGCTTGCATTAATGTTATACTCACTTGGAAGGTCCAACTTGTATGCATTGTCATTAATCATTTCAAGAACTTGAAAAAATGCCATCTCCTAGGGGCAATAACTTTGATCTTTGTTGAACGGGGAATTGTTCCTTACACATGTGTATCCAAATCCAATCTTTGGGCTCAAAAATAACTTGCTTGCCTCCATTGTTAACCTTTTTGACATATTGTTATGTCCTCCTTTCAATGTTTTCCTTTAATTGTCGATTTAGGTTCTTCACAAATTCGGCCTTGTTCTTGCCATCTACATGCATAAACTGGTCAGACGATAAAGGAATTAAATCAAGTGGAGTTAAAGGGTTAAAATCGTAGACAAATTCAAACGGTGAGTGCTTAGTGGCTAAATGCAACGATCAGTTGCATGCAAATTCAACATACGACAAGCATTCTTCCTATATTTTCAAGTTCTTCTAAATGATGACTCTTAACAAGGTTGATAGGACTCGATTAATCACTTTAGTTTGGCTATCCTTTTGCGGGTGGCATGTTGTAGAGAACAACATGTTAGGCTCAAAACGATCAACCGAATATGCCAAGAGGTGGGTGAATTGGCTCTTGAATGATTGTGGATGAAAAGCTAAGAAATAAAAAATTGACACAATGATTAAATCCAAATACATTTTTCTTTAAATTGGTATATCAAAATCAATATCTCAACTTAACAATTTGGTGCCAAGCTTGTTCAAAAAAGTCCTCCAAAAATGACTAAGGAACTTGGGCCAAAAGAAATGCTCACGAAGCGTGTCCAAAGTCTTGGTCATGCCAAAGTGACCCATAAGTCCTCCACCATGTGTTTCCTTCACTAGAACATTTCGAATAGATCTTTGAGTAATGCACAATTTGTCTTCTCAAAAGACGTATACGCCTTGCTTGTAAAACCTATCAAAAACTCCTTTTGCACAAGCCTTGTAATATTCACCAAAATCAATATCATTGTCATAGATTTGATTGATATAAGCAAAAATAAGTAATTTAGAATCCAAGATATTAAAGAGTGCATACCTCCTTGACAAAGCGTCATCAACAACTTTTTTCTTACCTTTCTTGTACTTGATCACGTACGAAAATATTTCAAGGAACTCCACCCATTTAGCATACCTCTTGTTCTGTAACGACCAAAATTTTAGAATTCGAGGGTCATGTTTAACCGAGGCATAGGCCTCGTATTTGGGCCATGTTATTTGGGCTTATAAGAGCCTTTTGGGCTAGCCTTGTGTGTTGGGCTTGTGGTTGGGTTTGAATGTAATACCCTTAACGTATACTCGTAAGCCGAATATACATTAAAGATGTTACGGAGTCACTGAAAGAAATCTTGACTTGGATTTTTTTTTTATTTTTTTATCAAACTTTATCTTGTAGTTTAACCCTTTTCTCGGTTTTGAATTAAAACTATGTCAGTCTATTGAGGCTAGTTTTGACCCTGAATTGGTTTATAAAATTCATAATTGAGTTATTGAAATAAAAATATAATTCAGGGTGAAAACTATGTACACTTCCTAGACCCTTTCTTAATTTTAAAATTTCTACGCAATCAGGGTTAAACAACACTTAACTACGTCAAAATTCATAGTTATTAATAGCAAACCATTTCTCTAAGTCCATAATTCCAATGACAATGTATAAATACGTTATAAACTTTGACTTACAAAACAGTTTACTCACTTAAAATATTACATGCCCGTTAGTCTATCAAATTTCGTAAAGATGTACGTATTGTACTTACAGATAGTAACTTGATCTTCCCAATTAATAGCTCCTCCTTGCTAGTCTATTTCGGAAAACCTACGTGTGGAATAACACACGCTAAGTACGAACTTAGTGAGGCAATAATCTTATTTATCAAAACATAAAATAAAGCAATACATGTTATACATTAACCTAGCATAGTTTCTGTCTAAGGTAAAATTATACTATTAAGATTCCCTAACCAGTAAATATTTATGTGCTTGTCATATTCTTCTACATTAGACATGTTTCATATACTCTATCATCAACAAATAAATCATATAAATGGCATAATTCATATACATAGCATATTTCATATACATGACATGATTCACACACATGGCATGATTCACATACGTGGCATAATTCATTTACATGACATGATTCATATACATGACATAATACGTACACATGGTATGATTCATATGCATGGCATAATTCATATACGTAACATAATTTGTATGCATGGCATGATTCATATGCATAGCATATTCATATATATTTGAAATACTTCGTGTAATAACCCAATATTTGGTTAGTGACTAAATTGCAAAGAATTAAAAGTTTGTGGTTTTAGTTCAGTGACTAAAACATAAACTTTTAAAGTTTGGTGGCTAAAGTGAAAAGTTGGGAAAAGTTCAAGGACCAACATGGTAATTTTCCCAATAATTATTTTTATGGAAAAATGAATAGTTTATCCAGGTATAAGAATTTTGGTGGGAATCGAATTTTTGGTACGGGATTTGGGTAAAAGCTATAAAAGGGATAAGTTTCGGTAATTATTTCGAATGATTATTTGGATTCAGAAAATTATGAAAATTTTATGGAGTTTAGGAATATGTGATTTTGGATTGGGAAGTGATAATAAGATTGATGGAAAATTGTATTAGGTGATTTTCGGATAATTGGATCGAACAAAAGTTGTAAAATGAAATTTTATGATTTTTTAATGATGGTCGGTTAGAAAGGAACTAAATTAGTTCCAAAGTAATGGAATGTCATCTTGGAAGAGGATTAGTAAATATGAATATAGTTGGAGGATAAACTAGTAAAATGGAAAAAATGAATTTAAAATTCATTTTTATGAAACAAGTGGCACAATTAGATTATAATAAAGGATATGTGGATTAATAATAAAGGAAGAAAATTGGACAATATTTTCATCTCCTTCTTGTTCTTGCCGTGAGTTTGGAGTCTAGAGATAACAAGCAAGTTCGAGTTTGGAACAAGTCAAGGGATAAAGAGAAAGTTTCAAGAGTAAATCAAGCTTAGTGAGGTTTTTATTTTTGGACTGCTATAAAATAATCAGGTGAGTGCATTTATGTTTTCGTATAAAATGTGATATTTTCACAGGCATAAAGTAAAGGTTCGGTACATGATAGGGTATGAACTACCTTATTTTGTTTTGTTTATGATAATTTTATTATCGTATAATGATTATATGTTAGAGAATGATTTATGGTATAATGGAGTACGAATTGCTTCATTATTTTGATTTATTGATGATAAATTATTTTCATCTATGAATGATATAATGCAAAGGTTAATGATTTATTGCCCAAGATTTCCATTGAGAGTTAAAGTATAATTGGCATGCCATAGAGTATTGCAACGGCGCCAGACACTTTATGTGTCTCATGTTTATTAGACACTTTGTGTGTCTCATGTTTCTAGGCACTTTGTATGTCTCATGTTTCTAGGCACTCTGTGTGTCTCATGTTTCCCGACCTTTTTGGTCTATGGTTATCACGACTCGCATACTTAATTTCTCCCGCATGTATGTCTTGGGCTATTGACAAGGATTTCTATATAGTCATGTTAAATGTTAATTATTTTGATAAAGAAATTTGAATTTGAAAGAGTTTTGCATAATAGTGCTATATGTATATCGTTATATACTTATTTTTATTTATCATTTAGATGATTATATATTTTTCAATGCCTCACTAAGTTTTTACTTAGTGTGTGTTTTGCTTGTGCACACATAGGTGGATCATTCGGTTCGTAAGCAGGAACATTTTGGACCTCACCTCACGAACGAGGAAGCAATACAGGTTATCATAGTAATTCCTTGACATCCTATACAATGTATTATAGTAGTGGCATGTATAATATTTGAGTATGAATATGTTGTGTAAAAGAGATTTTAAATTACTCTTTATATTTTTGTTTATAGTTAAAATAGTTTAATATTAGTAACATGAGGTTTGGAATGATCTATAGATAGTAAATGGACCTATAATGAAATTTTGGTGAATCTGTCTAGAAATTTTGTTTTCAACAGTGAATTTGAAAAATTGCTATAAATTCCATAGGTTGAATTAGAAGATAAATTTTATATGTATGAACTAAAAATTGAGTCTCGTTTCTTTTAAAACAAGCGGTGACTGATTTCGAGTTCTGTGTGAAAAGTTATGAATTTTTATTCGATGAAAGGTTAGAAAACAGGGCAGCAGATTTTGTCTAAACAGTGCACTGTGACGGGACTTTGAGGTTTTCCTTGAATTTTTGTATATTGAATTTAGTTTAATAATTTATATGGTTTGAAAGCTTCATGCATCTAGTTTATTTAAAAATTTACGAAATGAATTTTTGAAGTCTATAGAATTTTATAAAAAAAATTGTTTAGAGACAGTGCAAGCTGTCAGTATTATTGAAATAGTGAAATAAATGATTTAAACTTGTCTTGTGACATCATTGACTCGTGTTTCGTAACAAATAAGGGAAGAGGGAGTTACATTTATTGGTATCAAAGCTATAGGTTTAGCCGATTCTGGAGCTAAACTGAGTTTGTTATGAGTATATAATTGTGTACATGCCACTAGGATGTCATAAATTACTAATGATGACATTTGTATATTTGATGCTCCTACTTACTAATGTTAAATGTTATGGGTAGTACAGATGTCTCAGGGTGAAGGTTCACGTCAAGCGACCCATATAGAGGGTCAAAATGTTACTGATATTGGTGAAGGAGCTAGTTATGCTCAACCTCCAATACAATCTGCAGATAATGTATCGGTTCAGCCTAGAGCACCGGTACAGGATCAAGGAAATTTCGTACAGGCTTTACAGATGATAATAAATCGTCCTCCTTGAGTTTCTATTGCTAAAGAGCTAAAGGAGCTGCAGCACCAGATTTTGCCGATGGAGATCCTATCGCTGCAGATCATTGGCTCAATGATTTAAAGATTATGCTGGAAGGATTACATTGTGATGATCAAAGAAAGCTGGAAGGAGCTGTGTCCTTATTGAAAGGACAAGCTCGTATATGGTGGACCAATGTCACTGTAACACCTCGACCCGGTTCGACAGGAAACCGGTTCGGGAGCGTTACCACGAAACGATACAAGCAAGAACGAGCAAGGAAAGGCTAACTCATCCCTATTAGATGAGTTCCTTAACTAACAAGCAACCAAGGAATCATGTCTTATTACGCAAGCAATCATCTTTGCATGCTTTATAGGTTACCAAAATTTTCACTTTACATTAGCATTATTCCAAACCTAAACAAACAAGCATGCTTCATTTCATTTCTTTGCTTTTTATCTTGATACATGTGACATTTCATACTTAACTTGTTAAACATGATTATTGGAACGTACCTTGATTCCAAGCAAGCCAAATGCCATGCCTTACCTTTTGGCATTTACCAATCAACTTATAACAATACATATACATGTTATGCTTATGCAGGAGACTATGTCATCTTACAAGATATTCGAATGGCACAAGGCTAGGTAATCACTTTGAACATTCATTACAAACATAACAATATGCACAACATCATTCTTTCAATTCATAGAACTTAAGTTCATTACTTCATTTACATTATCAACCAGAGTCATACAATGGAAGGCCATTCAAGATATATATATATATATATATATACATATATACAAGATCAAGTACTCAAAATGCATACACAAGACATTCTATACACTACGTGCCACCAAATAGGGGAGTACAAAACAAGTATGTATCATACTTTAGCAAAATCTTGTGTCTTGCTTCAAGCTCAAGAATGCAGGCTTCAGGATCAAGCAACGATCGAATCCTCTAACATGTGGTTGGGAAGGATGAAAACGAGAGTGATAAGTACAAGAATGTACTTAGTGAGGTAGTAACTAGTTCAAACCTATTTGTTTTATCAAGTTAGATGTTAATTAATCAAGAATAATCCAATTAAGGATTGCAAGGCAATTCGAATAGCACAAGATGCAAGAGACATTGAATCACAATTCATGCTTTATCCATTTCAAGAAATCTGAAAATTCATGGTCACATATCAAGTAGTTCAAGATTCAAGTAGTTCACGTCAAGTAATTTGAGTAATCAAGGATTCATGTCAAGATTTAAGTACTTCATGTCAAGCAATTCGAATAATCAAGGATTCATGTCATGATTCAAGTAGTTCATCTCAAGCAAATCTAATAATCAAGGAATTCATGTCAAGATTCAAGTAGTTCGTGTCAAGTAATTTATATATTCAAGGTGGTATTAGCTCATTTAATATCTTTAACACAATCCTTGGTTCTTAGTTTGATTAGGTAATCAAGTCTCCAACCAACTTTCGCCACAAGATGTACCGTAGTACTGGTCAACCCTCCTACTGTCGCCAAAGACCACACAAACGTACCCTCCGTCTGTCGCCAATTAGGGGCCTTAGCCCTGGACCGTAGTCCAGCCTTACACAATGAGCTCTAGACTCTAAGGCATGTCATTCTACCTATTCAACTAGCAATCAAGGTTGTTTGATTACACTTTATTCATTCAAGGATTTCAAGATTATACAATTCAAGATCATGTAGTCAAGAATCATTTCAAACAAGTATAGCAATATTATGCTTTAGCCCTTAGGCCAATTGAGCCTTAGCTCTTTAATTTCATTTCGCATTTCATGTGTTTCATGCTCAAAGCAATTCATTCATGTTCATGGCAGTACATTTCATGTTTCAAGCAATGCATTTCATGTTCAAGACAATACACTCAAGTAGTATTCAATAAATCATACCCAAGGCATAAAAAATCAAGCAATTCTAATTGTACAACAAGTATAGAATATAGACAAGTTCATATTTTAACTTATTTCATACTTCCCTTATAAATTATATTCAAGTTAATTTAGGTTCATTATCATGGCATATTCAAGCAAGAGAGTAATCATGCATATTTGGTTAGGACCTAAGTCCTAACCCTACTTGTAAACTACACTCACAATACTCCAAGCTTAGCTAGTCTTGGATCCAAATCTCCTTGTGTTTGCCACTAGCTTGGCAACTCCTATATTCTTCCACAAGTTTTACTCCTTGCTCTATCAATTCATACAACTAAATCAAGGTCAAGACAAGTACATTCACTTATTCAAAACAAGACAACAATGCACATAATTCATTCATTTCAAACATCAAGGCTGCTGCCTGGCAGCTTGTGCACTACTTACTAAAATATGCATAACTTTCATTCCGTACGCCGGAATTTCAATTGGTTTACACCGTTGGAAAGATAAATTAATTTTACTTCTAACCAGAGGAGCCTTGCATTTTAATTATTTATCAATTAATACAGTTTTTTACTCAAAGATAGGGTAATTACAGCACTGGACAGCTTGCACTGTCCTTAGTGTTTCATTTCTACAATACATTATACAAATCCAAATTCAATTCCGTTTTTTCCTAATGAATTTAGACATATTAAGTCACTATCCATTAAATTTTCAGCCTTAGATTCCATTTGTAAAATATTTAGTGATTTTTCAAATTTGCTGCCCAGAACAGACCATTCTGGGCAGATTACACTAGTTGGTGTTTCTAGCTTCATATTCATTCAAGCCATGATTCTAACATTATAATTCAACTTATATACATATTCTTACATGTCTAGGTCAGTCCAATTCACCTAGCAACATGATCAAAACAGGGCATTATGTACAACCAAGCAAGTTTACACATTTCCACTAGCAAAACAGTTTCATTCATTGTTACATTGAAATCATACTAATTCAATACCTAAATTTCTAGTAATCCTAGCAATTTCCAGCATGAACATTCAAGTTTCCAGCAACATACACATCTTAAATTACTCTTTTATTCTCACATGAACTTAGCAATTAACATGTACATTATTCGAAACAACCAAGAAAATTTCCAGCAATTTAACACAATCTATCAATTGTTTATATACTCTATAAATGCTTCAAAGAAAGACATGATCATAGAACATTTCTTGCATCAATTAAAAAAATTCAATCTTAACATAAGATCAATCTAATACATGGCTAAACAAATTTAATACCTTGCTTCTAAAACAAGCACAAGAGTGACCTAGTCGATCGAAGTCTTAAGCTCCTAAGAATGGTGTAAAGTTCTCCCTTTTCTCTCTAAGGTTCGGTTATGAGAGGAAGAAGGAAGGAAGAAGATGATGTTCAATTGTGTTTCTCTTTCTTTCATCTACAATGGCCGGCCATAACACTCCCCCTTGCCACATGTGATTTTACCTTGTCACTTGTGTTCCACTATTACATAGTGGTCTAATTACACATGCAAGTTTGTGGTTTCTCTCTTATTTCAATTTGGTCCTTTTAGTTTCGCACTCAATGTTTCTTTCTTTTCACATTGGTCTAGTTTGGCTTTACAATTTGGTTAGCCTACTCTTCCAACTTTCGTTTCGGGTCCCTTATTCCTTCAATTAACTTTCACTTCTTTCAATTCGATTAACACATAATTTTAATTAATTAATGATTTAGATAGTGGTAACCTTCCTAGGCCCAGTTTAGGGTGTTACAATTCTCCCCCGTTAAAATAAATTCGCCCTCGAATTTACCTAAATTGAATAGGTGAGGATACTGCTTCTTCATGATTCCTTCAGATTCCCAAGTTGCCTCTTCTATCTTGTGATTTCTCCGCAAGACTTTGACAAGAGGAACGGTTTTGTTCCTGAGCTTTCTAACTTCACGATCAAGAATTTGAACTAGTTCTTCTTCGTACGACAAGTCAGGATTCAACTCTACTTCTTCAGGCTCAAGGATATGGGATGGGTCAGATCGATATCTTCGGAGCATGGAAACATGGAAATCATTATGGATCTTATCAAATTCACTGGGGAGAGCTAATCGATAGGCCACTGGCCCTATCATTTCAATGATTTCAAATGGACCAATGAATCGGGGACTAAGTTTCCCTTTTCTTCCAAACCGAAAGACTTTCTTCCAAGGGGACACTTTCAGGAAGACCTTGTCTCCAATATTATACTGGATGTCTCTCCTTTTCAAGTCTGCATAGGCTTTCTATCTATCAAAAGCTTGCTTCAATCAATCATGTATGATCTTCACTTGTTCTTCGGTTTCTCTAAGAAATTGAGGTCCCAATACTTTGTTTTCTCCCAGTTCAGACCAGCACAAGGGAGTTCTACATTTCCTTCCGTATAGAGCTTCGGAGGGAGCCATCCGGATAAATGTTTGGTAGCTATTGTCGTAAGCAAACTCTACTACGGGTAGAAATTTCTCCCAGTTCTTTCCGAAGTTTATAACACAAGCACGTAGCATGTATTCAAGTACTTGGATGATTGTTTCAGATTGTCCATCTTATTGAGGATGAAAGGCTATGCTCAAATGCACTTTGGTTCCAAAAACTTTTTGCAAAGAATTCCAGAATCGAGAAGCAAATCTAGGGTCTCTATAAGAGATTATAGCTGTGGATACACCATGAAATCGAATCACTTCACGAATGTATAGCTCGGCTAAGGTTTCCAAGCTCATGTTCATTCGAACAGGGGTGAAATGAGTAGACTTTGTGAATCTATCAGCAATCACCCACACATCACCATTCTTTCTTAGAATGGAAGGAAGACCAGTAGTAAAGTCCATTGTAATCCGATCTCATTTCCACTAAGGGAATTCAATTGGCTGGAGCAGTCCAGTGGGGACTTGATGCTCGGCTTTAACCCTCTGACAAGTTAAACACTTTGAAACAAAGTCTGTGATAACCGATTTCATGCCTGGCCACCAGTATAGTGGCTTTAGGTCCTTGTACATCTTAACTGATCCAGGGTGAATCGAGGAAGAGCTTTGGTAAGCTTCTTGTAACATCTCGTGTCTTAGTTCTTCGTTGTTAGGAACACATACTCCATCCTTGAAATAGAGGAGTCCATTCGACTTGAGGGAAAAGTCAGAATTAGACTCAGAGTCTAGCTTAGACATGATCTTCTGAAGATCTGGATCAATTTGTTGGAGTTCTTTGATTCTCGAGATTAGACTAGATTGAACTTGAAGTTCATACAATAATTTACACCCTTTGGATAAACGAAAATGAGAATTCATAGCCAAGGAAGCTATAAACGAATGGAGAAGATCATTAAGGAAGATTTTTGAATAGTTACTTGTAAGTCAAGAAAAGTCTAATTCAATTGGTTACTTGCAAGTCAAGAAAGATCTAATTCGAATGAATTTTTCTAGGATTTAGATTTAAGGGTTTACCCGAGTATGGTCTGCGACTAAGGGCATCAGCAACCACGTTTACTTTCCCCGGATGGTAGTCCATAACTAAATCATAGTCTTTAAGTAACTCTAGCCATCTCTTTTGCCTCAAATTCAAGTCCTTCTGAGTTAGGAGATACTTGAAACTCTTGTGGTCTGTGAACAAGTTGCATTTCTCCCCGTACAAGTAATGTCTCCAAACTTTGAGTGCAAACACGATAGCTGCCAATTCTAGATAGTGAGTAGGATAGTTTGACTCGTGTGGTTTTAGTTGCCTTGAAGCGTAAGCTACCAATTTTCCATCTTGCATTAGGACACATCCTAGTCCTAAATGAGATGCATCACTATAAACAGTGTACTCCTTGCCTGATACTGGTTGGATGAGAACCGGAGCATGAGTCAGGGCTTTTTTAAGTTGATCGAAACTTTGTTGTTGGTTCTCCGACCAAACAAAGGGTGTATCTTTGTGAGTTAACTTAGTCAAACTTGCAGCAATGGACGAGAATCCCTTGACAAAACGTCGATAATATCTGGCTAATCTAAGAAAGCTTCTAACCTCACCAACATTCCTCGGAGGTCTCTAATCTAGGATGGATTGAATTTTCCTTGGATCTAGTTTAATCCCTTCTGCCAAGATGACATGGCCAAGGAACGACACTTTCGATAGCCAAAATTTGCATTTAGAGAACTTTGCAAACAATTGACGTTCTCGGAGGGTTTGCAACGCGATTCGAAGGTGTTTAGAATGTTCTTCCTTATTCTGAGAATACACTAGAATGTCATCAATGAAGACGACTACGAACTTGTCAAAATAGGGCTTGAATACATGGTTCATGAGATCCATGAATGCAACCGGAGCATTTATTAATCCGAATGTCATTACAAGGAATTCAAAATGGCCATATTGAGTACGAAAGGCTATCTTGGGTACATCTTCTTCTTTTACCCTCATTTGGTTGTATCCCGATCATAGATCGATCTTTGAGAATAGTGCAACATCTTTGAGTTGATCGAAAGGATCTTCAATCCTTGGGAGAGGATATCGATTCTTGATAGTAAGCTTGTTCAATTGTCTGTAGTCAATACAGAGTCTCATAGTCTCGTATTTCTTATTCACGAACAAGACTGGAGCACCCCAGGAGACGAGCTAGGCCTAATGAAACCCTTGTCTTGTAGCTCTTGGAGTTGCTTCTTGAGTTCTTTCAACTCAACAGGTGCCATTTGATAAGGTGTGATGGACACCAGAGTTGTTCTAGGTTGGACATCGATCCCGAACTCTACTTCTCTGGTTGGAGGGAGGCCAGGGAGTTCCTCGGGAAAAACATCAAGATATTCAGATACGATAGGCACACTAGGTAAGCCGAATTCAAGTTCATCTTGTAGGACCATATTAGCAAAGATTGAGGTTGGTTTCTTGTCAATTAGAAGGATTGATTCCTTTCCTAAACCCCAAAGGTAAAGTCTCCTATTTAGGCAATCTACACAAGCTTCATGCTTGCTTAACCAATCTAGTCCCAGTACTAAATAGAATTCACAAGTTGGTAGTACATATAGATTAACAAGAAATGTTACATTTCGAATGAATAAGGGACAGTTTATACAAATAAGGCTTATGTTTGTAATTCCCCCTATTGGGTTCGAAACTACAAGGCTTTCTTTTACAATTTCAGGCTTTAAGTTCAATTTTTCAATCAAGGTTGAGCATACAAAAGAATGAGTGGATCACGTGTCTATTAAAGCATAAATAGGACTCGAGTTTAATTCAACGGTACCTGCTATAACATCGGGTGATTCTTCATCTTCTTTTCCCAGAACTTGATAGATTCAAGTAGGAGCTCGAGATTCTTGATGAGTAGGGGCACTCGAATTTTGTCCCTTGCCTTTCCCATGATTTCCAGACTAAGCTTGTCTGGGACCCTTGTCTCGATTGGAAGAAGTTGAGCTAGCATTTGTAGAAGTTCGATTCGAAACCTTGTTAGAATTCTGAGGACAATCCCTAATATAGTGATCGAAGGCTCCACATAAGTAACTCAAATTCTGTTGAGTTCTACACTGACCCGTGTGGTGTTTTGGGCAGAACTTGCAAGTAGGATACTGAACAGCTTTACCGAAATTTCCCGTACTATCAACAGAGATAATCGGGGCTGCAGGCTTGGTTACCAGTTGGGGTCTCGGTATGAAGTTACTTTTCTGAGCAGGAGTGTAATTCAAAGAGTGGCCTTAGAATTTTTGGACTTATTTGACTGCCAGTGAGGCTTGTCATCATTTCTAGATTGCTTGTCTTTCCAGGAGTTTCCATTTTTTCATTTCTCAGAGGCCTTCATCTTCGCCTCGGTTGTAATGGCCCAGTTCACCAGATTTTTGAAGTCAGTGATATCCAGGGCAGTGAATAATGGACTTAATTCATCATTCAATCCATCAATAAACATCCTACACTTCTCACCATCAGTCTTGATGTATTCCGACCCGTATTTGCAATACTTGCAGAAGTCACTCATGTACTGTTCGATAGGTCAGCCACCTTGCTTGAGGTACAAGAAACGCTTCCGACGTTCGGCCAGGTATTGTTCACTAATGTATTTCTTCTTAAACTCCTCGAGGAAGAACTTCCAAGTTACAGCTTCAGTAGGAGCAATCAGGATAGTGGTTTCCCACCAGCTCAGAGCTTCGTCTACCAACAGGGCTATGGCACATTCGAGTTTGTGTTCATTAGAACAGGCAAGTTGTTTGGTCAGGATTCGAGTAGTGATCTCCAACTAGTACTCAACTACTTCATGATTGGCTTCATCAGTACCAGAAAAGGTATAAGCCCGATGTCGAGCTAGCTTTTCAATTGGGGCTCTAGTTGGAGTGGGAACAGAAGGAGGAATAGGATAGTCTCGTTTCAAGGAAGTTTCAAGATTATCGAACATCCCCTTCATGCTCAGGAGATATTCCTGCTGCACGGAATTTATAGCAGGAGCTTCCTGTTGAGCAGCAGCTTGGGCTTGGGTCTGAGCTTGTTCTTGTGGAGGATTCTACTCCATCCTCACATTGTCTCCTTCATTCGAGGAGCTTACGTGACTTTTATCATCCCGGGCGAGCTGTGTTTCAGACATTCTACATTCAAGTAGAACAATTAGGAATTCAGTTAGTTAAGAAAAGACACAAGCTATATAATACAGGTCTTCTAGGTGGCACAAGTATCCTATATGATGCAAGAGAGCCCGATTTAGTCCTAGAACCGACTAAAAAGCTTTGATTATCAAAAAATTGTCACACCCCTACCCGGTTTGGCAGGAAACTAGTTCGGGAGTGTTACCAAGAAACAATACAAGCAAGAACGAGCATGGAAAGGCTAACATATCCCTATTAGATGAGTTACTTAACTAACAAGCAACCAAGGAATCATGTCTTATTACGCAAGCAATCATCTTTACATGCTTTATAGGTTACCAAAATTTTCACTTTACATTAGCATTATTCAAAACCTAAACAAACGAGCATGCTTCATTTCATTTGTTTTCTTTTTATCTTGATACATGTGACATTTCATACTTAACTTGTTAAACATGATTAATGGAACGTACCATGATTCCAAGCAAGCCAAATGCCATGCCTTACCTTTTGGCATTTACTAATCAACTTATAACAATACATATACATGTTATGCTTATACAATAGACTATGTCATCTTACAAGATATTAGAATGGCACAAGGCTAGGTGATCACTTTGAACATTCATTATAAACATAACAATATGCGCATCATCATTCTTTCAATTCATAGAACTTAAGTTCATTACTTCATTTACATTATCAACCAGAGTCACAGCATGGAAAGCCATTCAAGATATATATATATATACAAGATCAAGTACTCAAAATGCATGTACAAGACATTCTATACACTATGTGCCACCAACTAGGGGAGTACAAAACAAGTATGTATCATACTTTAGCAAAATATCGTGTCTTGCTTCAAGCTCAAGAATGCAGGCTTTAGGATCAAGCAACGATCGAATCCTCTAATCTGTGATTGGGAAGGATGCAAACGAGAGTGATAAGTACAATAATGTACTTAGTGAGGTAGTAACTAGTTCCAACCCATTTGTTTTATCAAGTTAGGTGTTAATTAAACAATAATGATCCAATTAAGGATTGCAAGGCAATTCAAATAGCACAAGATGCAAGAGACATTGAATCACAATTCATACTTTATCCATTTCAATAAATCTGAAAATTCATGGTCACATATCAAGTAGTTCAAGATTCAAATAGTTCATGTCAAGTAATTTGAGTAATCAAGGATTCATGTCAAGATTTAAGTACTTCATGTCAAGCAATTCGAATAATCAAGGATTCATGTCATGATTCAAGTAGTTCATGTCATGCAATTTGAATAATCAAGGAATTCATGTCAAGATTCAAGTAGTTCGTGTCAAGTAATTTATATATTCAAGGTGATATTAGCTCATTTAATATCTTTAACACAATCATTGGTTCTTAGTTTGATTAGGTAATCAAGTCCCCAACCAACTGTCTCCACAAGATGTACCGTAGTACCGGTCAACCCTCCTACTATCGCCAAAGACCATACAAACGTATCCTCCGTCTGTCGCCAATTAGGGGCCTTAGCCCTGGAGCGTAGTCCACCCTTACACAATGAGCTCTAGACTCTAAGGCATGCCCTTCTACCTATTCAACTAGCAACCAAGGTTGTTTGATTACACTTTATTCATTCAAGGATTTCAAGATTATAAAATTCAAGATCATGTAGTCAAGAATCATTTCAAGAAAGTATAGCAATATTATGCTTTAGCCCTTGGGCCAATTGAGCCTAAGCTCTTTAATTTCATTTCGCATTTCATGTGTTTCATGCTCAAAGCAATTCATTCATGTCCATGGCAGTACATTTCATGTTTCAAGCAATGCATTTCATGTTCAAGACAATACACTCAAGTAGTATTCAATAAATCATACCCAAGGCATAAAGAATCAAGCAATTCTAATTGTACAACAAGTCAAGAATATAGACAAGTTCATATTTTATCTTATTTCATACTTCCCTTATAAATTATATTCAAGTTAATTTAGGTTCATTATCATGGCATATTCAAGCAAGAGAGTAATCATGCATATTTGGTTAGGACCTAAGTCCTAACCCTACTTGTAAACTACACTCACAATACTCCAAGCTTAGCTAGTCTTGGATCCAAATCCCCTTGTGTTTGCCACTAGCTTGGCCACTCCTATCTTCTTCCACAAGTTTTACTCCTTGCTCTATCAGTTCATACAAGTAAATCAAGGTCAAGACAAGTACATTCAATTATTCAAAACATGACAACAATACACATAATTCATTCATTTCAAACATCAAGGCTGCTGCCTGGCAGCTTGTGCACTACATACTAAAATATTCATAACTTTCATTCCGTACGTCAGAATTTCAATTTGTTTACACCGTTGGAAAGCTAACTTAATTTTCCTTCAAACATATACGCCTTTCATTTTAATTATTTATCAATTAATACAGTTTTTTATTCAAAGACAGAGTAATTACAACACTGGACAGCTTGCACTGTCCTTAGTGTTTCATTTCTACAATCCATTCTACAAATCCAAATTCAATTCCGTTTTTTCCTAATGAATTTAGACATATTAAGGCACTATCCATTAAATGTTCAGCCTTAAATTCCATTTGTACAATGTTTAGTGATTTTTCAAAGTTGATGCCCAGAACAGAGCATTCTGGGCAGATTACACTAGTTGGTGTTTCTAGCTTCATATTCATTCAAGCCATGATTCTAACATTATAATTCAACTTATATACATATTCTTACATGTCTAGGTAAGTCCAATTCACCTAGAAACATGATCAAAACAGGGCATTATGTACAACCACGCAAGTTTACACATGTCCACTAGCAAAACAGTTCCATCCATTGTTACATTGAAATCATACTAATTCAATACCTAAATTTCCAGTAATCCTAGCAATTTCCAGCATGAACATTCAAGTTTCCAGCAACATACACATCTTAAATTACTCTTTTATTCTCACATGAACATAGCAATTGACATGTACATTATTCGAAACAACCAAGAAAATTTCCAGCAATTTAACACAATCTATCAATTGTTTATATACTCTATAAATGCTTAAAAGAAAGACATGATCATAGAACATTTCTTGCATCAATTAAACAAATTCAATCTTAACATAAGATCAATCTAATACATGGCTAAACAAATTTAATACCTTTCTTCTAAAACAAGCACAAGAGTGACCTATTCGAACGAAGTCTTAAGCTCCTAAGAATGGTGTAAAGTTCTCCCTTTTCTCTCTAAGGTTTGGTTATGAGAGGAAGAAGGAAGGAAGAAGATGATGTTCAATTGTGTTTCTCTTTCTTTCATCTACAATGGCCGGCCATAACACTCCCCCTTGCCACATGTGATTTTACCTTGTCACTTGTGTTCCACTATTACATAGTGGTCTAATTACACATGCAAGTTTGTGGTTTCTCTCTTATTTCAATTTGGTCCTTTTAGTTTCGCACTCAATCTTTCTCTCTTTTCACCTTGGTCCTTTTAGTTTGGCTTTACAATTTGGTTAGCCTACTCTTCCAACTTTCGTTTTGGGTCCCTTATTCCTTCAATTAACTTTCACTTCTTTCAATTCGATTAACACATAATTTTAATTAATCAATGATTTAGATAGTGGTAACCTTCCTAGGCCGGTTTAGGGTGTTACAGTCACTACTTGTCCATGATAAGAGATTACGTGAAACTTTTTCCTCAGAGAGTTCCGCAACAAGTATATTGGTGACATGTTTATTCGGGAAATGAGAAATGAATTCTTGAATCTCAAGCAAGGCGACCGGACGGTATATGAATATGAATGTGAATTTAATAAATTGAGCCGATTCGCCTCAGAATTGATCCCTGCTGTGAAAGATCGTACCATTAACTTCATTGAAGGACTGGATACTGATTATGAGAAGATATTGATTGCTACGAATATTTCTGAATTTCAAGAAGCAGTCAATAGAGCTAAGGGGATGGAAAAGGTTCAAATAGAAAAGATGGCGAATCAGACTATTCAGTCACAGAAAAGGAATTATGGAGAATTTTTTCGCTCCTTATCTTCTGTTGCGCGTAATAAGTGCTACGCAATTGTGCAAGTATACACGTCGCAAGTTATAGTATAAAAGATATCGTCTCCACAGGGATTGGTGCCACTTCAAGAATCTAGTCTCTTGCACTGTAAAAAGTAAAAACACAAGTAAAGGATTATCGAAGTTTAACTAATTACTAATCTAGAAAGCAATAAAACAAAATAAAAGATGAATTCAATTGAGAGAGATAGGCTAGGTTATCGTGAGTTGAGGTGTGATAGCCGATTGGATTGTCTTGGTAAAAGAGTGCATGGGCAACTCGGTTGCCGTGGCGACTTACTGTGGGTTTGCCTTGGCAACTAATTGATGGTTGCTTGGGCGACTAGTTGGGCAACTACTTGGGCGTGGGCAGCAACTTCAAGGTTCGGCGGAGCGTTCTTCAATGGTTTCTTCTTATCCCTAAGTCGAAACTCTAGCTACTTGTGCATGCCTTGATAATACATCCTGCGTGAATCAAGGGTGAACAACAACCAATCTTGCGCTCCTCTTAGCCGTTGAAATCCTTAACTTA
Source organism: Hibiscus mutabilis (assembly GCA_019671005.1). Taxonomy (NCBI): domain Eukaryota; kingdom Viridiplantae; phylum Streptophyta; class Magnoliopsida; order Malvales; family Malvaceae; genus Hibiscus; species Hibiscus mutabilis. Next base: position 42,354,610 of record CM033726.1, on the reverse strand, counting down.
TTCCTAAGCGGGATTAATCTTCACCATCATTGGATTGCATAAAGATCATATTCATTCGTTTCTTGAATCTAACTCTCCCGATATTAGATAAATGGATGAAATCACGAGATCCTCTCCCAATTCACTCATAAAGCAATAATAGGAACCAAGAATGAATAAACCTTGAAATAGAAAAGTGCAAACTCTTATTACCTAAACAAAAACCAATAGTTTCTCACAACCACAAAACACAATAACCATAGCCAAGTAAATTTAGTTCATGGCTAGGTTCCAAAGAAACACAAGATAATTAATCCCTAGCATGAACCCAATCGAACAAAGATGAAGGAAGAGGCTTGTCGAAATCCTCCTTGCCCTTGATGCTTGTCGAAAATTCTCTCCTCTTGCCCTACTTGGACTTGCCGAAATTTCCCTCTTGCTCTCTCTATTCATCTTGTCGAAATCTCCTTGGTATTTATAGGGCTAGGCCAAAGTCCTTCTTTGAGGAGGAGTTTGAGTTGGAATTAAATTATCTTTAAAGAATATAATTCTTTATTATAATTTTATTCCTATTAGAACTTCTCCTATCCTCTTGGAATTTAATTCTTCTTTAATCTCTGCATGGCAATCAAATTCCTTTGGGCTTGGGCCTTGCTCCATGTCATCTTGGGCTTGTAAAGTCATGAATTTCGACATCCATATTGCTTTTGGTCTTTGTCGACAAATGCCATGGCAACTAGCTCGACGTCTCCTTCATGCACTGCCCTAGCAACTAGCTCGCATTGCTTTGGCAAGTGATCCTGCACATACACACACAAAAAAACACCAAAGCAGCATCTATTTCACAAAAATCACCAAGTTATGTAATCAAGTTCAACGTTTGAAGGAAACATGGATTAATGCATGAATGACTAACTATGCAACGTGCGGAGTTGTGTGCAAGTTGATTTTTCGGATTCTATGCAAACAATAGGTTTTCAAATTACTTCAGTGGGTTCTTTTTAACATGTTTTAACTAGAGCCAATTTCGGGCACCTCTAGTGTTTTATTTTTAGTTTTCTTAAGTTAATTTAATCGACTAGAGCCGGTTTCGGGCACCTCTAGTTAACCGAAAAATTTTAACGCCTCCTAGAGCCAGTTTCGGGCACCTCTAGTGATCAATTTTTAGCACATGCTAGAGCCAATTTCGGGCACCTCTAGCATTCATCCAATTTTTATTCTAATCCCCCAATTAGTTAATTATCAACCTAAGTTTACTAGAACTCCTTAAATCAATCAAACCACAACAGTGTTTCATCAAATTTAGCATCATAGTAAAATTCTAAGTTTTTCATGGTTATCCTAGAATAAAAATTCTATCAATTAAGTGCATTGGTAAAGTCATCATTGAATATTCATCAAATCTAAGCAATTCTTGTTCCAATTAAAGGCATGGCAAGCAATTTATGTATCCTAAATGTAATGCTTAAGATTAATGTAACTAAACATGGTAATTACTAATAACAATCCCCCCCAAACTCGAGTGAGGCATTGTCCTCAATGCATGCATAAAAATAACGAAAAATAAAAATAAAATGCATACGAGGACTTACTTGAGAGTTCGTCATCGTAGATGATTAGTTTCCTTCTAGTTGGCGTCTTGATTTTCTTGCTTGAATGCAATGGTTGTTTTCTTGTTGCCGGGATGTCTTCAGCTTTGGTTGCCGTGGCATCTTCAGGGTTGGTTGCCGTGGCATCAGCTTGTGCATGCATGAAGTAAGTTGTCGCGGCATCTTCTTCATTGGTTGCCGGGCAATGATCTTGCAGTAAATTTCCTTAGCATAGTAGTTGTGAGTCTTGTTGTGAAAAAGAAAATAAAGAAAACCTGAAAACTAAAGATAATGAAGAAAAAATAAAATATCTCCTAAAATTAAAAATAAAAATAAAAAGAAAAAGAAAAAGGAAATACTGAGAGGAGAGCATGCTCATGCATCTCCTAAGTTGACCACTTCCTTGTTACGTTCCACATGGGCACCATTGTAGTGCTTCAATCTTTGTCCATTAACTTTGAATTCATGGTTGTCAAAGATGGACTTGATTATCACAGCACCATGGGAGAATGGTTTGACGACTTCAAATGGTCCCGACCATCTTGATTTCAGCTTTCCCGGGAAAAGTTTTAGCCGAGAATTGAATAGGAGAACTAGTTGCCCTGGCGTGAATTGCCGTGGCAATAGTTTCTTGTCATGCCATCGCTTTGTTTTCTCCTTGTATATTCGTGCATTGTTATAGGCGAGTGCACGAAATTCTTCTATCTCATTGAGATCCATCAAGCGCTTTTGTCCGCACTTTCCCAATCCATATTCACGGTCTTGATTGCCCAAAGACGCCTTGTGCTCGATTTCCACCGGTAGATGACATGTTTTACCATAGACAAGCCGGAAGGGGACATACCTAATGGTGTTTTGAATGCAGTGCGATATGCCCAAAGTCGTCATCTAGTCTTAATGACCAATCCTTCCTTGAGGGATTTACAACTTTCTCGAGTATTCCCTTCAACTCCCGGTTGGAAATTTCGCTTGCCCGTTGGTTTGTGGGTGATATGCCGTGGCGATCTTGTGTGATATGCGAGCGTTGCAACATCTTGGCAATTAGTCTGTTGTCAAAATGCTTGCCCCGTCGCTGATAATTGCTCTCGGCATCCCAAACCGTGTAAATATGTTTTTCTCGCAGAATCGTTGCGGTCTTGGAATCGTCGTTGGGAACTGCAGCTGCCTCTACCCATTTAGACACATAGTCGACGGCGAGTAAGATGTAGAGGTTGCCGAATGAAGATGGGAAAGGTCCCATAAAATCGATCCCCATACATCGAACAGTTCCACCTCGATGATGTTCGAGTGGCATCTCATGTCGCCTAGAGATATTGCCCGCCTCTTCGCAACGATCACATTGCTTGTAAAAGTCTTGGGCATCTTTGTACAATGTTGGCCAATACAACCCGGATTGCAAGACTTTGGCATGTACGAGTTCCTCCAAAATGTCCTCCATAGGGTGAAGAATGGCATTGTCGGAGTACATTCTGTTGCTCTTCTTCGAGGACACATCGGGCGTATAACCCGATCTGCACATTGTTTAAACAAAAGAGGCTCGTCCCAAAAGTAATGCTTAGCATTATGGCGGAACCGCTTCTTCCCTTGGTGAGTAATGCCATACGGAAAAATACCACAAACAAGGAAGTTAACTAAATCTGCGTACCAAGGTATTGCCGGGCATGTCTTTGTCGTAGTGTCTGCTCCCAAAATTGCTGAGGCGTGCTTGTCAAAGTCTCGCTGCGGCGTCAAGAGTTGCCGAGGCGTGTGCTTCCATGGTTTCCGAGGCGTCATGGGCTGCCGAGGCGTCAAGGGTTTCCGAGGCGATTAGAATTTGTTCATCCGGGAATGCATCACATATCTCTAGATCCGCGTCCTCCTCCCTATTGCGTTCCAAACGTGATAAGTGATCGGCCACTTGATTTTCTGTTCCTTTCTGTCCCTTAATTTCAATATCAAATTCTTGTAAAAGTAATATCCAACGAATCAAACGAGGTTTAGCATCCTTTTTAGCAAATAAGTATTTGATTGCCGAATGGTCCGTATGAACAATTACCTTTGTACCAATTAAATAGGATCGGAACTTGTCAAATGCGAAAACTACAGCTAGTAACTCTTTCTCCGTTGTTGTGTAATTCACTTGAGCATCGTTAAGAGTTTTACTAGCGTAGTATATCACATGGAATGTCTTACCTGTGCGTTGGCCTAGGACTGCTCCTACCGCAAATCACTTGCATCACACATGAGCTCAAAAGGTAGCGTCCAATCTGTGGAACAACAATGGGTGCCGAGGCAAGCTTTTTCTTTAGGGTTTCAAATGCTTGAGTGCAAGAATCATCAAAATCGAAGACTTTATCCTGTTCAAGCAGATTACACAAAGGTTTAGTGATTTTAGAAAAGTTATGAATGAACCTCCCGTGAAAAACCTGCATGTCCGAGAAAAACTTCAATTCTTTTAACCGAATTTGGTGGGGTAATCTCTCGATCACGTCCACCTTGGCTTTGTCTACTTCAATTCCCTTGGATGAAATCTTATGGCCGAGCACTATTCCTTCATCTACCATAAAGTGGCATTTCTCCCAATTGAGGACTAAATCCGTTTCTTCGCATCTTGCCAACACCCTCTCTAAATTGCCGAGACAGCCGTCGGGTCATTACAAAAAACCGAAAAATCATCCATGAAGATCTCAAGGAAGTCTTCGACCATGTCTGAAAAGAGCGCCATCATGCATCTTTGGAAGGTTGCCGGGCGTTACACAATCCGAACGGCATCCTTCGGAAGGCATAAGTACCGTAGGGGCATGTGAAGGTTGTCTTTTCTTGATCTTCTCGTGCTATGGCAATCTGATTGTAACCTGAATAACCATCAAGAAAACAAGAAAAGGGTTTACCCGCAAGACGGTCAAGCATTTGATCAATAAAGGGTAATGGGAAGTGATCTTTCCTAGTGGCTTTGTTTAGCTTTCGATAGTCCATACAAACCCTCCAACCGGTCACAGTCCTGGTTGGGATAAGTTCATTATTTTCATTACTCACCACTGTTATACCTCCCTTTTTCGCACACATTGTACCGGACTTACCCACGTACTTCTCGGAGATAGGGTATATAATGCCGGCGTCAAGCCACTTGATGATTTCTTTCATTACAACCCCTTTCATGGCATGATTCAGTCTCCTCTGGGCCTCAATTGAAGGTTTGTGATCATCTTCCAACAAGATCTTGTGCATGCACACCGCCGGCTAATTCCCTTCAAGTCGGCAATTGTCCACCCTATTGCCTTTTTATGTAGCTTCAACATGTTGATTAGCTTCTTTTCCTGCTCAGGCTGTAACTTAGAGGAAATAATTACAGGTAATGTATTATTGATCCCTAAGTATACATATTTTAGTTGATCCGCAATTGTTTCAACTCAAGAATTGGTGGATTTTCGATAGAGGGTTTTTCGATCTTACCTTCCTTACCCGAGTAGTCCAAAGGTTCAAAGTATGTACCTGGTCGATTTACTAGCCAATTTACCTCTTCTCGGTTGTTCCTCATCGACCGCTCTTCATTCTCCTCAGGTTCCTCTTGATCAGCAATGTAGTTGCCGAGGCAACTAAATTCCTCATCGGTTAAACTCTGCCGTGGCATGAAGTAGTTGGCATTCTTCCGGATCATCGGCATGCCTTAGTGTTTGGAACACATTTAGTTTTACCTGCTGGTCATTCACCCTCATTGTGAGTTCTCCCTTTTCAACGCCGATCAAGGTTCTCCCCCGCCGCTAGGAATGGTCTCCCGAGAATGATAGGTGCATGCTCATCCGCTTCACAATCCAAAACAATAAAGTCAGCGGAAAAATGAATTTATCAACTTTTACCAAGATGTCCTCGATTTTTCCCTCTGGATGCACATAGGATCTGTCTTTCCTAGCTGCAGCATAATCATTGTAGGTCTTGCCTTCCCGATTCCTAGTTTCGAAAACCGATTTAGGCATCAAGTTTATGCTAGCCCCTAGGTCGCATAGTGCTTTCCCGACATAGTGATTTCCAATAGAACAGGTATTGTGAAACTTCCGGATCCTTCAACTTGGGCGGCATGCGATTGTGCAACATTGCCATGCATCCTCTCTCGTCGCGCAAATCTGTTTCAAACTCTCCTAGCCTTGTTCTCTTGGACACAATGTCTTTAAGAAACTTGGCATAGTTTGGCATTTGTTCAATTGCTTCCACCAATGGCAAGTTGATGTGGACTTGCTTTAAGATATCAAGAAACTTCTTGAATTGGTATTCTTGCTTTTGTCGCTTCAATCTTTGTGGGAATGGTGGTGGAAGTCGGATATCTTCTATCCTTTCATTGGTTTGAAACCTGATTGACGGCATTACAGGGACATCCGGAGTTGCCGATCGTTACCAACCCCAGGGTTGCCGAGGCGTGCTTATCGCAAGTTGCCGAGGCGTCACCGGTTGCCGCAGCAATTCCTGTTCAGCATCCGAGACTTTGCCGCTAGGTTCGTCTTGATCTTTTTGTGGAGTTTTGTTTGACGAGCGGGTTTGAACCTCTCTAAGTTGTTGGCCACTTCTGGTGGTGATTGCCTTACATTGCTCATGGCCGTTCCTCTTGCGACTTCAAGATCGCTAGGTAAACCTCCTTGTGGTCTCGTGTTCAGATTTTGAGCAAACCTGTCCGACTTGATTTTCCAATGATTTGATTGCCGCCTCTTGGTTTTGCAATCTCATCTCGGTCCTGTTAATAAAAGCATCAGTTCTTTTTATGAAATTACTATTCTCACCATATAAGATTCAGTTTTCATCATAAAAGCATTTAGAGAATTTTCCAAAGAACTAGATGTTGTCGGTTGTTGCTTTGCGGCATCATTGTCGTGGCATATTCTCACTGAATCCCGATGCTTGTGCATTCCGATTGTTCTTCGTTTAGAGCATTGTTGGGATTACTCCATGAAAAATTCGGTGCTTCTTCCAAGCTGGATTGTATGTATTTGACATCATGTTGTTGCCCCGATTGTAATTCCCACACATAAGCTAGATTCCGATTCTCGCATACATTCGGAAGAATTATGGTTATCACCACATAACTCACAAAAAGAATCCATTACCTTGACTTCATGTGTGTTGTTTGGTTTTTGCATGTTCTGGACCATCTTGGTTAAAGCGGCCAATTGTGCCGAAATTGAATCGATGATCCTAGTTCATGTATTGTGGCTTGGCGCCTAACTCCTCCTCTTCTAGTAGATGGGAATTGATAGTCATTCTTGGCCAGCCTGTTTAAAATTTGCATTGCTTCCTCCGCGACTTATCTAAGAGTATGCCGTTTGCCGAGGCATCTAGCATCATCCTTGTTGGTGTATTCACGGCGTTGTAAAAACATTGTCACTTGAGTCCACACCGAATCCGTGTAGAGGACATTTGTGTAGAAGTTCTCTATATCGCTCCCAAGCCTCGTACATGGATTCATCATCCACTGCCGAAAAGAAGTAATGTCGTTCTGGCTTATCGCTTAAATTTGTAGGATTAAATCTAGCAAGGAAATCACGACAAAGATCAGTCCAAGATGCTATGGATCCGGCAGAATGCTATTTAGCCATGCTTTCGCCCTATCCCTCGGTGAATAGGGAATAATCTTAATCGTAAGACATCGTGGGTGACTCGTGTATCTTGAACGAGTTGCAAATCTCGAGGAAAGATTTCAGATGTTGTCGTGCATCTTCGATTCTTTGAGCCGCCAAATTGACCTATTGTGTTGATCATATTAAACATTACCGGTTTCAACTCAAAGTGGTCGGCTTCAATTTCGGGTGCGACAACTCCCGGGTTGAGTCCATCAAGATCTTCTTCAAGATAGTCTCGAATTGTTCTGTTTAGGTGCAAGAATCACTCCTCCCCCTTCGAACATCTTGATTAATATTGCCGTCTTGATTTGCCATTGCTTCTCTTATCCTTCGCCTAAGTCTTTGTAAGGTTCGTTCGATTTACGGATCAAAGGGATATTCTGGTGAAGTCGGTCTCGCCCTGGTCATATACCAATGCAAAACCAAAGTTTGTTAGCCCTTTGAATTTTAAACAAGAAAAATAAAAGAATGTGCAAGAAAATAAAAACAAAGTCGCTATTGCCAATCCCGCAACGGCGCCAAAACTTGTTGCGCGTAATAAGTGCTACGCAATTGTGCAAGTATACACGCCGCAAGTTATAGTATAAAAGATATCGTCTCCACAGGATTGGTGCCACTTCAAGAATCTAGTCTCTTGCACTTTGTAAAAAGTAAAAACACAAGTAAAGGATTATCAAGTTTAACTAATTACTAATCTAGAAAGCAATAAAACAAAATAAAAGATGAATTCAATTGAGAGAGATAGGCTAGGGTTATCGTGAGTTGAGGTGTGATAGCCGATTGGATTGTCTTGGTAAAAGAGTGCATGGGCAACTCAGTTGCCGTGGCGACTTGCACAACGGGGGGTTGCCTTGGCAACTAATTGATGGTTGCTTGGGCGACTAGTTGGGCAACTACTTGGGCGATCGGGCAGCAACTTCAAGGTTCGGCGGAGCGTTCTTCAATGGTTTCTTCTTATCCCTAAGTCGAAACTCTAGCTACTTGTGCATGCCTTGATAATACATCCTCTGCGTGAATCAAGGGTGAACAACAACCAATCTTGCGCTCCTCTTAGCCGTTGAAATCCTTAACTTATTCCTAAGCCGGATTAATCTTCACCATCATTGGATTGCATAAAGATCATATTCATTCGTTTCTTGAATCTAACTCTCCGATATTAGATAAATGGATGAAATCACGAGATCCTCTCCCAATTCACTTTCAAGCAATAATAGGAACCAAGAATGAATAAACCTTGAAATAGAAAAGTGCAAACTCTTATTACCTAAACAAAAACCAATAGTTTCTCACAACCACAAAACACAATAACCATAGCCAAGTAAATTTAGTTCATGGCTAGGTTCCAAAGAAACACAAGATAATTAATCCCTAGCATGAACCCAATCGAACAAAGATGAAGGAAGAGGCTTGTCGAAATCCTCCTTGCCCTTGATGCTTGTCGAAAATTCTCTCCTCTTGCCCTACTTGGACTTGCCGAAATTTCCCTCTTGCTCTCTCTATTCATCTTGTCGAAATCTCCTTGGTATTTATAGGGCTAGGCCAAAGTCCTTCTTTGAGGAGGAGTTTGAGTTGGAATTAAATTATCTTTAAAGAATATAATTCTTTATTATAATTTTATTCCTATTAGAACTTCTCCTATCCTCTTGGAATTTAATTCTTCTTTAATCTCTGCATGGCAATCAAATTCCTTTGGGCTTGGGCCTTGCTCCATGTCATCTTGGGCTTGTAAAGTCATGAATTTCGACATCCATATTGCTTTTGGTCTTTGTCGACAAATGCCATGGCAACTAGCTCGACGTCTCCTTCATGCACTGCCCTGGCAACTAGCTCGGCATTGCTTTGGCAAGTGATCCTGCACATACACACACAAAAACACACCAAAGCAGCATCTATTTCCACAAAAATCACCAAGTTATGTAATCAAGTTCAACGTTTGAAGGAAACATGGATTAATGCATGAATGACTAACTATGCAACTAATATGAGCCTAAGTCTAACAGTAATATGAGTAAAAAGGGTAAGAAAAATAGTACTTTTGAACACTTATCATCTTCCAAAAGAAATAAGAGCGTATATCAGGATAATTGTGCGGGAGCTAATACATCCGGACAAATAATTGAGTTCAAGGAGTCTAGAGGTTCAAGGAAATTTCAAAATCAAGCTACTTGTGAGCAGTGTGGAAATTATCATTCTGGAAAATGTCGAGCTCTCACTGGAGCTTGTTATGGATGCGGTGCCACTGATCATTTTGTGCGAGATTGCCCAAAGAATGATGGTAGATTACAAAAGTCGAAGAAATTTGTTGCTCAGAATAAAAAGGGGCGATATCAGGGTAATTCAGGATCTGTTAAGATCAATCAACCGAGAATATCTGAAATTGCTTCTAATAAGGAATATAGGACTCCGGCGAGGGTTTATCATATTCATGCTGAGGAAGATAAGGATATGCATGATATTATTACATGTATGTATTGAAAATTCCAGGATGAATTTTCTTAAGGGGGAGAATTGTAATACCCCAATATTTGGTTAGTGACTAAATTGCAAAGAATAAAAAGTTTGTGGCTTTAGTTTAGTGACTAAAACGTAAACTTTTAAAGTTTGGTGGCTAAAGTGAAAAGTTGGGAAAAGTTCAAGGACCAACATGGTAATTTTCCAAATAATTATTTTTATGACAAAAATGAATAGTTTATCCCGGTATAAGAGTTTTGGTGGGAATCGGATTTTTGGTATGGGATTTGGGTAAAAAGCTATAAAAGGGCTAAGTTTCAGTAATTATTTCGAATGATTATTTGGATTCAGAAAATTATGAAGATTTTATGGAGTTTAGAAATATGTGATTTTGGATTGGGAAGTGATAATCGAATGATGGAAAAATCGTATTAGGTGATTTTCGGATAATTGGATCGAACAAAAGTCGCAAAATGAAATTTTATGATTTTTTAATGATGGCCAATTAGCAAGGAACTAAATTAGTTCCAAAGTAATGGAATGGCATGTTGGAAGAGGATTAGTAAATATGAATATAGTTGGAGGATAAAGTAGTAAAATGGATAAAAATGAATTTAAAATTCATTTTTATGAAACAAGTGGCATAATTAGATTATAATAAAGGACATGTGGATTAATAATAAAGGAAGAAAATTGGACAATATTTTCATCTCCTTCTTGTTCTTGCCATGAGGTTTGGAGTCTAGAGATAACAAGAAAGTTCGAGTTTGGAACAAGTCAAGGGATAAAGAGAAAGTTTCAGAGTAAATCAAGCTTAGTGACGTTTTTGTTTTTGGACTACTATAAAATAATCAGGTGAGTGCATTTATGTTTTCGTATAAAATGTGATATTTTCACAGGCATAAAGTAAAGGTTCGGCACATGATAGGGTATGAACTAGCTTATTATGTTTTGTTTATGATAATTTTATTATCGTATAATGAAGTATTTTCATCTATGAATGGAGTACGAACTGCTTCATTATTTTGATTTATTGATGATGAATTATTTTCATCTATGAATGATATAATGCAACGGTTAATGATTTATTGCCCAAGATTTCCATTGAGAGTTGAAGTATAATTGGCATGCCATAGAGTATTGCAAAGGCGCCTGACACTTTATGTGTCTCATGTTTATTAGACACTTTGTGTCTCATGTTTATTAGACACTTTGTGTCTCATGTTTATAGGCACTTTTTGTGTCTCATGTTTCTAGGCACTTTGCGTGTCTCATGTTTCTCGACCTTTGTGGTCTATGGTTATCACGACCCGCATACTTAGTTTCTCTCGCATGTATGTCTTAGGCTATTGACAAGGATTTCTATATAGTCATGTTAAATGTTAATCATTTTGATAAAGAAATTTGAATTTGAAAGAGTTTTGCATAATAGTTGTATATATATATATATATCGTTATATACTTATTTTTATTTATCATTTAGATGATTATATATATTTCAATGCCTCACTAAGTTTGTATTTAGTGTGTGTTTTGCTTGAGCACAAGTAGGTGGATCATTCGGTTCGTAAGCAGGAACATTTTGGGCATCACCTCACGAACGAGGAAGCAATACAGATTATCATAGTAATTCCTTGACATCCTATACAATGTATTATAGTAGTGGCATGTATAATATTTGAGTATGAATATGTTGTGCAAAAGAGATTTTAAATTACTCTTTAGTTTTTATGTTTATAGTTAAAATAGTTTAATATTAGTAACATGAGGTTTGGAATGATCTATAGATAGTAAATCAACCTATAATGAAATTTTGGTGAATCTGTCCAGAAATTTTGTTTTCAACAGTGAATTTGAAAAAATGCAATAAATTCCGTAGGTTGAATTAGAAGATGAATTTTATATGTATGAACTAAAAATTGTGTCTAGTTTCTTTTAAAATAAACGGTGGATGATTTTGAGTTCTGTGTGAAAAGTTATGAATTTTTATTTGATGAAAGGTCAGAAAACAGGGCAGCAGATTTTGTCTAAACAGTGCACTGTGACGGGACTTTGAGATTTTCCTTGAATTTTTGTATATTGAATTTAGTTTAATAATTTATATGGTTTGAAAGCTTGATGAATCTAGTTTATTTAAAAATTTATGAAATGAATTTTTGAAGTCTATAGAATTTTATAAAAAAAATTGTTTAGAGACAGTGCAAGCTGTCAGTATTATTGAAATAGTGAAATAAATGTTTTAAACTTGTCTTGTGACATCCTCGACTCGTGTTTTGTAACAAATACGGGAAGATGGTGTTACACTTCGTATACATGGCATAATTCATGTACTTAGCGTGATTCATATACTTGACATCATTCATATACATGACTTAATTTATATACATAACATGATTCACATTCATGACATGGTTCTTATACGTAACATGATTCATATTCATGGCATAATTCATTTATAACATGATTCTCATATGTGGCATATTTCATTTGCATGACATGATTTTCATACGTGGCATGATCCATATACATAACTTGATTCATTTACATGACATAATTCTTTTACCTGACATGATTCATATACGTGATTTAATTCATATACATGGCATGTTCTGTATTCATGGCATGGTTCATATACATGACATATTTCATATACATGGCATAGTTCATATTCATGACATGATTCATATACGTAACATGATTCGTTTACATGACATGATTCATTTACGTGACATGATTCTTTTATCATTGCCCAAAGTACGCTATATGAGACTGAGGTACGCAAGTCATCTTGAAATGACACAATACTTAAGGGTGCATGTGACACAATCATTTTGTCACAATATCTTTTTAGAACATAAACTTAAGGGTGCAGCTGCTAAAGACTCTATGGCATGCCAACTATACGATGGACTCTCATACACAATACTTGGGCATTTCTTTTATCATCATTCAATCATCATAATCATTCATATAAATAAACATTTCATGTTTCATGCTTCATCATAAATAGTCATGGCAAACATAGATCATTATAATCTCTCAGAATAATAATAATTCATATTTCATAGTCCATTTAATCTACCTTTATTGCAACATGCAGTAGCTCAACATATATATGTATAAGGCAATACTATTTTTAAATTAAGGTCGACTATTCTCTAGTCTTCCTAATTGCAATTTAAAACATATAAATGCACTCACCTGGGCCATGAATAGTATGCCTCACTAAGCTTACTAGAGGTTCTTATCTTTCTTTTTATCATTTGGTTTTCCTTCAATCTCTTTTGGAACTGTATAAAACCAATCGAGCATATTCAACATTTCTCTTGCGATAAACTTAAATCTAACATTGCTAGCTTGATTCTTAAACATAACTATTCGAATATAAATTTTTTTTTGAAAATTTCCCTAATATTCTTCAAAGTTGCCGAATTGGTCCCTAGGTCCTTAGTGACCATTTTGAACATTAAACAAATGTTCAAGCCTAATTTGAACAATTTACATAATTAATTACTCATTTTGGACTATTATCTTTTTAGTCCTCAAACTTTATAAAAGTGACATTTTAGTCACTACTTCACTTTTGTACATAAATTCATGTACAATTAACCATTTATTTATTTCTAACATCCTTAGAAATTTTCCTTCAACTTTCAACTTTATTCAACTTGGTCCTTCACTAAATTCTTTATTTTCAAAAAGGTCCTTAAATTTTCCTTTCTTGTTATTTCAATCCCTTAACTTTCATACCATGCTTGAATCTTCAGTTCTATCAATTCTTCATAAATTCAGGACCAATCCCTAATTTTTCCTAAATTACCGAATTGGTCTTTCAACTTCCAAAATTTTTCATTTGGTCCCTATCATAAATTCAAGCTAATTTCATTATAAATCAATAATTCCAATACTAAAATAAAATTTACAATAATTTCAACTAACTTTCCATTATTTCGGATTAGTCCCTAAAATTACAACTTAGGGAAATTATTCAACGTGTAATCAAAATAGGACCCATAACTTCATAATTCATTCAATTCCATCTTAATTTAGCTTCCTCACCAAAACCCCCAAATTTTAGGGTTAGGGTTTATAATCTCAAACATAGAATTTATCCAAATTCAAGCTTGGTTCTATGTTTATAACATTAATTCTACACAATACAACTTCAATTCCATCATATACTATCAAAATCATAACCATCCTCATCCATGAACATAACTCATACTTGACTTTATCATGCAAAAATACTATCAAAGTGAAGAGAATCATGTGTAGAACAATTTACCTAAATTAATTTTGCTTTGAAATTGAAAAAATTTCCTTTCTTTCTTGCTTTCGAAATGCATGAATAATAGATGATAAATTTTTTTCTCATCTTTTAATTGTTTTAATCCATGTGTAAAGTTAAATGAATTTTAAATTCATTTAACTAGTGAATTTACTAATTTGCCCTTTTAATCAAATGGCTAAGATTCAATCTCATCAAAAATCAATGGCTATGATTAAATCCATGTGTATTTGACCTTTCAAATTTTTCCTTTATATTTCAAAATATTTCCATCCATGGAAAATGACCAATTTGCCTTCCAACTAAACTTTATTTACTCATATGTCTAAAATAATGTCATCCCATAAAAATTGAACCAAATTGGTTCCATTCTAACCAGCCTCATTCCTAAAATATCATAAATTTTAATTTATGAAATTTTTCGATCTAAATATTCGAATTTCATTCAATACGATTTCCAAATTTTCTTTCTTTGAGCTTTATAACCACTTCATCATATTCTAACTAAATCTAGTTAGAATCCCACCAACATTAATAAAATATTCATAAAAAATATTTTATGAATTTTCCATAATTCTTGGAACTTTCTTTAAGATTTCAATTCGATCTGATATACCGATAATTACTGGGAATTTTATCGGATACATTTCCTCTTAGAAATCTTATCTCAACAATCCATTACGAATATTACTGACTTAAACTGAATCCTTTTTATCAGTCAAAATATTGATATGGGACCTTCCAAATAGGTCACCCATCATTGTGCTACTCTGGTCTAAGCACGCTTAAATATTTTTTATTCGATCCAAATTCGAATAATATAAGCCTCGTATGAAAACTCTGGGTAACATGAAAATACCACTCTTGGGGGTGAACTATCCATTTACGAGGTTAAATTACATAACTTTTTAAAATTACACTTGTTTCCCTAAACTTTTCCAAAGTTTGCACTTTAACCCTTAAACTTTTTAAATATTACATTTCGGTCACTAATAAAAAATTGGGATATTACATTGAATGGTTGGGGGTTCAAGAGATATGAGTGTAAATTCTCTCTTGGCATGAAAAAAAGGAGGGAAGAGAATTAATTTATGCTTATTTGGATGAGTTGATCTCATTCTTGTCCCAACCCCTTCCCTCATCTTTTTCATTTCTCCTTCATCCACAACCAAGAGAAAGGTCTCATCTTTCACCCTTTTCTTTTGAAATCTTGTTTGGGAGTAGAAGGGAAGATTGTTTAGCCTCTTAAGATCTACATTTCAAGGTAAGAATGGTTAGTTTTGGTGAAGAAGGGTGTTTTAGTCGGGGTTGTGGAGGAAGAACGAGAATGGATTTTTAGGAGCTCCATTCTCTTTTAGATGTGTGTTTTTTGACTCCCTTAATCCCGGCGATGAGGTTAGTACACTACTAACTCCTATAGTTTCTTGGAAATCATAAAAATAGGCTTTCATGCATGATTTGGGTGTTTATGGCTTGATATACCTTGTTTGATATTTAATGGTAAAAATGTGGAATTGATGTTGTTAGGGATTAAAATTGGTAGTAACTCGCCTAATAACTTCACCATAACTTGTAGGAACGCTTTGGGGCTTAACCATATAGGTTAAGTGGGATTTCTGGTGAAATCTAAACCCAAACTTTGAAATTCTAGGCTCGTGTACCGATATTGGGTGTCTAGTATCGGTACAAATCTGTAATAAAATGGGGCAGTTTATGAGGGGCGTACTGGTACTGCTGGGTGTGTATCGGTACCCCTTGCTTATTGGGAATTCAAGTAGCATTTTCGCGTACTGGTACACTATGGGGCGTATCAGTACTATTGTTCTCTTGCATAAGGAAGGCGTTCGCATACCGGTATGCATAGGTGGGAGTACCAGTATGAGTGGGGATCGGTACAAGGTGGATTACGTACCGATATTGAGTAATGATACCGAGGTGACCAAATCAGTATGGCTTGAGGCACCAATTCTTTCAAACCTAATTTGAGTATCGGTACTCGAGGAAGAGTATCGATACCTAGAGGGCGTACCGATACCCATATAGGAGTACTAGTACTCGCTGGGCAATCTGCCCAAGGAAATTGAGTTTGCGTTTGAGGGTTCTATAATTTATGAAAAGGGGCCAAGAGGTCTCTTAAGGTATAAAATAAATGTTAAAACTGAGAGACGGAGATTTAACCCCGTATGTGAAATAAAAGACTAATGATTTGGTAAATATAGAGCGAATTGAGTAAAATAGTAACCCATAGGGATCCTAGGTGGATCGGTTGATACTGTGTACTGACTAGGGCCATTGTTGTATGTTGATGGGTTGCCTAGATAGTTGAGTCATCCCTCGTTAATGGGATTTGGATACCCATAGAAGTGTGTTGCAACACCTTGAAGACTCCCAAATGTATGATCCCAATTCTTTGTGGACGCGGGCCTCATTTGAAGATGCTTGATGAGAGATTCTGAGCATAGATGTAGGATCCCGATGCTTTGTAGACACAGTCCTCATCCCCACGAGTATAGGATCCCGATACGTTATGGACGTGAGCCTTACTCGTAATGTAGGATCCCGATGTTGTGTAGACGAGGGCCTTACTCGTATTGTAGGATCCCGATGATGTGTGGACGTGGACCTCACTTAATATTATTGGCATTATCTATGTGATGCTATGTGAAATTGTGAGGTATATGTATATGCTATGTACGTGATCATATATTCATGATGCTATGTGTTTAGGCGATTATGGTAGTGCCATCGTTATCTTGCCATGATGTCATTCATGTTGCATTGCTTTATTTATGATTTACATGAAGCATGGTTGAGTGGTGATGTATCCACTAAGCATTTTTAGCTTGGCATTTAGAATCGTTGTTTTCGTTCGTATGTAAGTAGGTTGTTGTGTGGCTATGAGGAGCACCATCAAGGCTTGGATTTTATCATCGACTTTGGTTGTTGAGTACAATTGTTGGATGTATTGGGCTATATATTTTCTAGGACATATATGTAATTTGTAACTCTTATTTTTTATTAAGTGGTCAAGTTGAATGTTTTTAGTATTTGTAATTGGAGCTCCATTGATACAATTTTAAATTACTTGGATTTTAACTATGCTTTAAATGTATGAACTTACGTTTTATTGGAGTTAAAATGTTTTTAGGCTTGAAAAAGAAAAATTTTATTTGTAAAGGTTTTGGACTTAAGGCCCAAATGTGTCATCCGGGTCAAGGGTGTTACATGTTCAACTTGTTTTATCCTTTGGGATGCTTTAAGGCTTCATGGTCAGTATGAATTACGAATTCCTTGGTCCAAAGGTAGTGCTGCCAGGTTTCCAATGCTCGAATCAAAGAGTATGTCTCATTGTCTTATGTCAGATAATTGAGGGTTGCAACATTCAATTTCTCGCTAAAGTATGTGATGGGACGTCCATCTTGAGTAAGAACGGCTCCAATTCCTATCCCTAATGTATCACACTCAATCGTAAAGTTTTGTAAAAATTTAGGAGTGATAACAAAAGAGCATTCGTCAAATAATCTTTAATTGATACAAAGGATTTTTCTTGTTCCTCACCCCACCGAAAGTTGGCACTTTTCATTATGATTTCCGTCAGAAGGGTGGCTATAGTACTAAAGTTAGGAACAAACCTTCAATAGATGCTAGCAAAACCATGAAAACTTCTTACTTTACTTATGCTCGTAGGTCACGGTCACTCTTGAATTGCCTTTACCTTTCTTGATCCACTTCAAGTCCTTCTAAGTTGACCACAAATCCTAAAAATATAAGTTTGTTAGCACAAAGGTAACATTTCTTGAGGTTTGTGAACAAGGTCTCCTTACTTAGTACTTTTAACACCAATTTCAGGTGGTGAACGTGTTCTTCCAATGACTTATTCTAAATCAAAATGCCATCAAAATAAAGCACACAAAATTTACCGATGAAAGTATGAATGATATGATTCATTAATTGCATGAAAGTACTTGGAGCATTAGTTAGGACAAAAGGCATAACCAACCACTCGCACAAACCGTGCTTGGTTTTGAATATGGTCTTCCACTCGTCTCCTTCTTGCATTTGTATTTGATGGTAGCCACTTTTCATGTCGATCTTGGAGAAAATGCAAGCTTCGTTGAGTTTATCCAACATATCATCTAAGCGTAGGATTGGATGTTGATATTTGATAACAATTTTATTAATTGCTCGACAATCGACGGATATTCTCCATGAACCATCAATCTTTGGTACTAACAAGACTAGAATGGCACAAGAGCTTAGAATTTCACGTACATACCTCTTTTCCATCAACTCTTTGACTTGCCTTTGTATCTCTTTAGTTTCTTTAGGGTTGCTTCTGTAGGCTAGTTGGTTTGGAATGGTTATACTAGAATAAAGCCAATTTAATTCTCGAAGCCTCGTATGGGTGGTAATCCACTTGGAATGACTTTTAGAAATATTTCTTCAAATTTCTAAATCATAGAAATAGTAAAAGAAGCAAAGAATTGTTAAGGTCGTTAGTGGTAAGCAAACTTTCCTTGTATATAAGCACATGTAAAGCATGCTTCAAAAGAGAAGACTTCCTCACATCGCTTTCTTTTACAAAAACACTCAATTGCTCCAACTCATTTTCTTCATCTTTCTCTCGTTTCAATTTCTCAATTTTTTTATTCAGATTCTTTTTGCACTCTTTTTTTTCATTCTAATCTTTTGTCTTTTTTATTTTTACAAAGCTTTCCTTCAAACGAACTTTGTCTTCTTGAATATGTTTTCACTTGAGAGGTGCCAAAATAACATTTCTTCCATCATGTTTGAAAGTATATCAATTGGTATAGCCATCGTGCATCACCCAAAATCAAATTGCCAAGGCCTTCCTAACAATAGATTGTCGGCTTGCATGGGAACCATCATCACAAATTACCTTGTCACAATACTTGCCGACTTAGAAGGCTATAAAGGCTTGCTTGGTGACTTTGACATCGTCTCATTCATTAAGCCACTGAAGTTTGTATGGTTGTGGATGTTTGGTGGTTGCAAGGACAAGCTTTTCTATCAACAAGCTACTAGCAACATTAGTACAACTACATCATTTATAATAATACTACATACCTTGCCTAGGATGTGGCAACGAATATGGAAAATCTTCATTGTCGATGTGTACTTCAGATTCAACTTCATCCTCTTGTTCGAACTCAATTTCTCCACCATCTTCTAAGAATACGACTCTATTGTTTGGATATTGACCAGCAATATGTCTCCTCTCGAGACACTTGAAGCACTTAATGTCATGAGTTCGGTTGAGTGTGGCCTCGACTTTTCCTTTATTCGGCTCTCCATCTAGCTTATTGGGTTTTAACGTCCCAACATCGAATTTAGTTAGGAAAGTGTTGTCCCTTTTGTAGGCACCTTTCCCTCACTTTGTCATTGAAATAAAAGTACTAGAGGGTCGAGTAGTACCTTTTCTCTTTAGTTATTTTTCCACTTTAATAGCAATATGATCGTTGTCCTCAATATCGACATAGTGTTGGAGTTCCACCATGTTGGAAATATCACGATCAAGATCGGCTAAGAACCTTGCCATGGTAGCCTCACGATCTTCCTCCATATTGGTACAAATAATGGCAATTTCCATCTTTTTATAGTAATCATTCACGCTCCGATTGCCTTGAGTGAGACTTTGAGTTTTTGCAACAATTTCTAATGGTAGTGAGCTATAACAAATCTCCTCCTCAAGATGACTTTCATTTTATCACATGTTGACATGAGTCGCTCACCATTTCGTCTCCTACTTAAAGTTAATTGATGCCACTAAATGATAGTATAATCAGAAAATTTGATGGAGGCAAGTTTTACCTTTTTATCTCAGAGTAGTTGTGACATTCGAAGACAAGTTCAACTTTTTTTCCCACTCCAAATAGGCTTTTGGGTCGGTCTTCCCTTAGGAAGAATGGTCATTCGGATGCTTCTAAGATTGTTACCCACTCAATTTTAGTTCATCAGACCTTGATTCACTGGTGCTTGGTGCCTAACATTGAAGTTAGAACCCGGGGCATGGAAGGGTGTAAATTTGGTTTCATCGTCTAAACCCTCATTATCTAAGCATGGGTGATTTACAATGATTTGGGCATCTAGAAGAAATTTCTTGGCCATGACATAGGGCTCAAGAGAAATGGTTTCATTTTGAGCCTCGTCTAGGAATCACCTAGCATTAAAGTAAAAGATGCAGACAAAGATTTTATAAAAAAAGCCTAGAATTTGAAGAAAATATAAAAATTTCTTTTGCCTAAGCAAATCAAGGTAGAGAAAACCAAAGACATCGGAACACATATACTCATAATCTAGAACTCACTCAGGATTGATTTTAAGATTTTGAAACATTTGAAAATTGGTGAGTTGGTTTTGACGCCCTGTCTCATTAAAACTTCGGCTACAAATAGCCAAAAAATTAGGGTGAGGATTGGTGCTTGAGGAGCTAGACGCAACAGATCTAGGGCGTTTATGGGGAGGCATGGTAAAAATAAGGTTAGGGATTAAAAATACTTAAGATTGGCTCTAGACACAACTAAGGATTGCCTCCTACAAAATAGAACAATTACCATGTATGCAATTCATCAATAATTCAATCCAATATAATCAACCAATGTTCAAGGTAAAAAATGTATAACAAAAAAATTGTTACAAAATTTTATAGGTATAAGTAAAAATAATTATAGACACGTGTATAAAAATATATTCGTATATAAAAAATATTTGATTTTTGAAAGATTTTGACAAAAGAACATACTATACAAATATATATAACCAAATAAACTAGATTAAATCTTAATAAACTATACAAAATCAAAAAATTTGAAACAAAACAAAGAAAAATAGGGTTTTACCTTGAATAATGGATGAATGGAATGATGATGTTACACTATATTGATGATTAGAAGGATGGGTTTGTGGTTTTATTGAAGGTTCCCAAAGAAATTTGATAAAAAACGGTGAAAAGTTGGTAAAATTTAAAGGAAAACTAAAAGGAAAAATGGATTGGCTGTATCGATCCTTGAAGAACGCGTACTGATACTAGCTTTCCAGTATTAATTCCCATGATGAATCTCATATCTATACGGGGTGACCGGTATTGGTCCCTCTGCGCCAAATGGTTAAAGGCAGAAAAGGACCCCAAAACACATTTAATATGCCCCTATATGCATGAATATGATGTATGAGCATAGAAATTATTGGCAATCAAGTATACATATTCCCTGTAACTAATTCAATGATAGCATCAAGAAATTACATAAAGCATGGATTTCAAGATTTAAAAGCATAAAAGTCTTTAAGGTTCAAGGAAGGTTTGTAAGACCTAGCTCTCTCCTAAGAGTCCAAAAGTGTTACTTATCTAAAGGCTTTGTAAAGATATATTCTACTTGATACAAGGTATCTACAAATTCTAGAACTACATCTTTTTTTAAGACATGATCTCTAATAAAATGATGTCTATTTCTATATGTTTGGTTCTAGAATGTTGGATGACATTCTTATTGAGACAAATGACACTAGAGTTCTCACACTTAATTAGAATGGTACCTACATCAATTCCATAATCCAAAAGTTGTTTCATCCATAAAACTTGAGCACAACAACTATAGGCTGAAATATATTCATCCTCGGTGGTTGACTATGCTACACTATTTTGTTTCTTAGAAAACCATGAGATAAGAATATTTCCTAGGAAATGACAAGTACCGAATGTACTTTTTTATCCATCTTAGGACCTCCATAACCCGCATCTGAATAAGCATGCAAACTAAAGGATGAGTCTCTATGATACCAAAGCCTAAACTAAGAGTGTCTCTAAGGTATCTAAGATTCTCTTAATGGCATGTAAATGTGATTCCTTATGACATGCTTGAAATCTAGCACACAAGCAAACACTAAACATGATATTCGGTCTACTTGCGGTAAGATAAATCAATGAATCTATCATAGATCTATAAAGTTTAAGATCGACACATTTACCTATTTCATCTTTGTCAAGCTTTGTGGAAGTGCTCATTGGAGTGGCTTGAGGTTTCACATTCTCTAGGTCAAACTTCTTGAGCATATCCCTTATGCAATTTTCTTGATTGATGAAGATTTCATCCTTTCTTAGTTTGATTTGGAGCCCCAAAAAGAACGAGAGCTCCCCCATCATGCTCATCTTGAACTCACCTTGCATTAACTTAGTAAATTCTTGATAAAGAGATTTATTAGTAGAACCAAAACAATATCATCAACATACATTTGAACTACTAAGATATCTTGGTCTTTTCTTTTTAATAAAAAGTGTTGTGTAAACCTTCCATTTTTAAAACTTTTTTCAATGAGAAAATTTGATAATCTTTCATACCGAGCTCTAAGAGTTATTTCAAACCATATAAAGCTTTTGAGAGTTTAAAAACATGGTTTGAAAATTTTGGATCTTCAAAACTGAGAGGTTATTCAGCATACACTTCTTCATTTATAAAACAGTTTAGAAAAGCATTTTCACATCCATTTGAAAAGGCTTGAATTCGTGAAAGCATACAAAAGCAAGTAACATCCTAATAGCTTCTATGCTAGCTGCAATTGCATAGGTTTCATCAAAAGCAATTTCGTCTTCTTGAGTGTAACCTTGAGCAACAAGTCTAGCCTTGTTTCTCACGATGTTACCACTCTCATCTAGTTTGTTTCTAAAAACTCATTTAGCACCTGTAGTAGATTTATTATTAGTCATATCAACTAATGTCCAAAATTTACTCATCTCAAATTGATTTAACTCTTCTTGCATAGTCATAATCCAATTATCATCATTTAATGCTTCTTTCATAATCCAATAATCATTATTAGGCTCTATGACCGAGATAAATGCAACATGATTACAAGTATTTCTAAGAGAGGATCTAGTGGTTACCCCTTTAGATGGACCACCCAAAATCTCACCACCTTTGATATAGTTGAACTCTCTTGGGCATGTGATCTCTCTTTCCTCTAGAGATAGGTCCTTTAAATGTTCTTGAGGTGGATCTTGTGGTTCAACCTTTGATGATTGTCCTTTACCATCATTAGCATTTAAAATTCCTACATCATCATCAATAGAATCCTTCTTTGAAACTCTTCAACCACTAAAGTTCTTTTATTAAATACTTGAGTTTAAAGAATATCCTAGAAAAATATCTTATCACTTTTAGCATCAAATTTGCCAAGATTATCTTTTACATTGTTTAAAATATACCACTTGCATCCAAAAGGATGAAAATAGCTAATGTTAGCTTTTATTTTTGAAAAGTTCATAAGGGGTTTTCTTTAAAAGAAGCCTAAGCATTACTCAATTTATAATATAACAAGCGGTATTTGTGTCTTTCGCCCAAAACAAATTGACAAATTGTTTTCACAGAGCATGGTACTAGCCATTTCTTCTAAAGTTTTATTTATCCTCTCAACAACCCCATTTTGTTGAGGGGTGTGAGGTGTCAAAAATTATGGCTAATTCCACTAGAGTTACAAAACTCTTCAAAGCAAAGGTTTTGAAATTCAGTTCCATGGTCACTCCTAACATGTGAAATTGAGTAGCCAACATCATTTTGGTTTGCTTTTGAAAACATGATGAATTTTTCTAAAGCTTCATTTGTAGTACTTGAAAATAGAACTCAAGTAAATCTAGAGTAATCATCAACTAAAACAAATGCATATTATTTTCCACCCAAACTCATAATTCTAATAGGGCCAAAAAGATCTATATGGATCAATTCTAATATCCTACTAGTTGATACATCATTAATGGATTTGAAAGAAATTCTTTTGTGTTTGCCTTTAGCACATGCATCACAAACTTTATCTAGAGAAAAATTTATCTTAGGCAAACCTCTTACTAGATTATTAGAAATTATTTTTTTCCAAAACACTCATGCTATCATGTCCTAGTTTTCTATTCCACGACAAAAAATCATGCTCATCATTAGCAACAAAGCATACATTAGAAACATTAATGTCATCTAAATGAACAATATAAATATTTCATATTCTATGATCTATAAGCATAATAATGATAGATGCAATGACATAATTTTATAACCATTAGAATCAAATATGAAATTAAATCCTTTATCACATAGTTGATCGATGCTTAATAAATTATGCTTTAGACCGTTGACATATAAAAAAATTTCAATGAGAATAGAAGAGTGATTATCAATAGAACCAATTCCTTTAATATGGCCTATGGAGTTTAGCTCTATGAACTGGCTCTTGTCATCGGTCACGTGTCTCGAGCATCCATTATCAAGGTACCACGAGTTTGAACTTGCATTTTGGGCCTTGTAGCAAGGTTCCTCCTACAAACATAAAATCACTTCTTGATTTTTGGTACCCAAATTCTTTTGGGTCCCTAAGTATTAGCTCCCAAAATCTTTGTCCCCTTAGAGATCCATGTAACAATAAGGTCATGAGTTTTAGTAGCTAGGAGTTCCTTGGGAACCCAAACACTCCTAAAAATTCTACCATTAGATGATCTATGGGAGCCTCTATATTTGTTACCATTAAAGTTTCTCTTTACATAGTTGGACTTTGAATTTTCTCCCTTTTCAAAAGGTTTAGCCCCAACTTTGTTCAAAGAAACCTTAAGATCATCAATTTCTTTTTTATGATCATCATGGACTTTTGAAAGTAGTCCATGCAAGTCTTGGTTTTTCTTTTGAAGATCATTTATTTTGACTTCCAAAACCAACTCATCGTAAACCTCTTGCAATTCATCATATGATTCTTGAATTTCATCAACTGTAAAATCAAATGAAGATGAATTAGAGGTTACCTTAGGGTCCCCTCAAGTGCCATAAGACATAGGTTGGCTACCTCTTGCTCTTCCTCATCGGATTAGTCTTCATCACTCAAGTATCCATGTGAGCGTTATGATTCTTCTTCTTCCCAAAGCTCCTCATCTTTAGTTGGGGACTATAAAACCCCCTAACCGGTTTGGAAGAAAATTGGATCGAAAGTGTCATCAGAGAGCAAAATAGTGGAATAGTCATTCGATTCAAAAACAACCAAAATCAAACATACTTAATTTCAAGGCGATCAAATAATTATCAAAGAATATAGGTACCTTTATTCTGATATTTAATCTTTAGGGACCACTATACAAAACTTCCAAAGTTCATAGTCTAAAGTGCAAACTTTGGACAATTCAAGAAATCTATCTGGAACCATTTTTTTATCTTTCCCTTTTTATTCAAACTTATCAGCAAGCATTCCTTAACTTTCACTCTTATAGGATTTAGTCTTAACAAAAGAAAATTCGAGTGGGTTAAGAACTTAATAATCTTAATTTAAACTTAGGGATCAAATCATAATTTATAAAAATTTAAGGTCCTTTTTAGCAATTAAGGGCTTACGTGTGAAATTCATGTCAAAACATACTTACTTGTCATTTTTTTGTTCATTTAGGTATTTTTAACGTATTCAATTGATACATATATCATTAGGGACTGAATTGCAAAGATTCAATAGTTCAATTGTTTATAACTATCTCCATTACCTTCTGTACCGGTGCTCGAAGGTTCATACTGGTACTGACCAACCATATCGGTACTTAAAAACACCGTATCAAAATCCCATGATCAAATAAATTTCAGAAACCAATTTTCTTATCGACATTAGAACTTGTACTAGTATTTAGAAAGAACTGTACCGGTACACTAATCACAAAATGGTTATCTTAAACTTAACCGTACCGGTATTTTCTCACACTATACCGGTACGCCCTACACCAATGTTAAATCCCTAAAAGTACTAATTTTTATGCTATTTCACAATGCTTTTGTTTGCCTTTAAGTAGATATGTTTGCATTTAGTTGTTAAATTCATGCATTTGCATAAGGAGTTGGGAGCTATTCTGTTGCCAATGTGAAGGGTTATTTTATTGGTTTCGATGCAGGTCATAAGCAGATACGCATGCCAGAGAGGCGCTGGTAAAGAACACAGGAAAAGAATCAAGAGAATTGCCGAGTAGTAGTTGGCATAGATGGAACAAACAATGCCAAGCTCGGCTGGCAAAGGATTGACGTCCGATGATCGGTCAAGGTAGCCGTTGGACCTTGTACAAGTCAGCCCTAGGATTCAAATCAGGATAAGAGGATAACACGTCTTATCCCTTTGCACATTCAGAATTCAAACTCAAAAGATTATCCTAGGGTTTCTACGCAAGCCTATTTAAAGGAGCTCAAGCCACCACTTGAGAAAGAGGGGATTGAAGAGAGGCTGTACCGTGGTGAGCCAAAAGGCGAAGTGATTCGACCAGCTAAGATCGAGAGCTCTGGAGCATTCGAAGGGCTACATCGACAGATCTCCTTCTTACCAATTCTCTTAGTCTTATTTATTTTAATTTTGAAATAATGATGAGAAACGATGATGTTTTGTGGATGGACCCCCAACGATGAACTAAGCTTTTACAGTTGGATGGGGGATGTTTGCGATTAACACTGGTTCTATGTTTGGTTTTTAATTATCTAAATGCCTTGGCATTATTTTCTATCTGCTAATACTTAATTTTCTCAAATCCTTTGCCATACGACAGTTGACATAGGTGGTTATTGCACCTTAATATTTTAACAGACTTAAGGGGCAATGATCAGTTGCTAGATACTAAGGCCAGAAGCTTCGATAGAAGATGTTCAAGTAGATGAACTTACTTTGGAAGTGAGTCTACCCCTTAGGAGTAAAGGTTGACACTTAATTGAGTTAATTAATGATAAGCTTCACTATAGACATATAAGGGGTTTTATCATGGTTAACTTAGGGTATTGCCATCGACATAGGCAATACTACCTTTAATATGCTCGGTAATAAAACCAAGGCAGGATATGATTAAAGGCTGGCATAAGCAGTGTGAAATCCATGCATCCCTTGCCGACGCCCATCATTCATTCGAATACACTTTCGTTGCCAAACTGCTTCCATTTTCACTACTTTGTTTTCGCTATCTTTTCAATCAAAAATCCAAATCATTTCAAACACTTTTATTTTCTTATAAACAAGTAAACATTAAGCAGATAAGCTATTGGTCAATCCCTGTAGAATCAATACTCAGCTTACTGCTATATTACTTGCTGACCGTGTATACTTGCATGCATAAAACTCACATTGGCATTGTTTTCTTGCACTTTTACACTAAATACTCAATCGTTTTCCAAGCATTAGCAATATTCGACAAGTTTTTGGCGTCATTGCCGGGGATTGTGACAAAATTTATTGTTTTGATCTTTACTTGTTTTGTTTTTTATTATTATTTCATTTTATTTATTTGCGTTAACTCGTATATGACCATGAATCGCCCTTTGTTGGAAGATTGGTCGTACAACCCAAAAATTGAAAGAACCCTATGGAGGTTAAAAAGAAAAGCTCAAGATATGACACATCAAGGCAATAGAGGAGCCGATGGTAGCCCAAACAATAAGGGAAATCCACCAATCCACAATGGGATACCGGCCGCGCCTGCTACCCCAGCCGTTAATGTGGAGGAAGTGAGACCTATCTAAGAACACTCGACACAAAACATAGAGAATTTGATGCCAGGATTGATTGGTCCAGAGGTAAATAACTGAATTTTGAACTTAAATTGGTGATGATACAAATGCTTTTGAATCTAGGACAATTTCATAGAGCACCTAGTAGAGACTTGAGGGTCAACACTTGAAGCAATTCATGGAAGTTTGCAAGCTATTTCAGTAGCCTAAAGTATCAGAAGATATAGTGAAGCTAAAATTGTTTACATTTTCCCTGAGCGATAGAGCAAAAATATGGCTTAGTTCTTTGCCACCTAGTTCTATCACCTTATTGGGAGATCTATGCCAAAAAAAAATTTGTTGCGATTCCAGCCACCTAAACTAATTGTCAAGTTGAGGAGTGAGATCATTACGTTTAGCCAGGTTGATGATGAGACCCTATATGATGCCTAGGAGAGATTCAATGACCTTTTCAGGAGGTGTCCTATGCATGGTTTCCTAAATTGGACCCAGATGAAGAGCTTCTATAATGGACTCAATGTTCATGCCAGGACTGTTGTTGCTTCAGCAAATGGTTCGTTGCTTGAAAAGAATTATACAGAGGCAGTTGGCATTCTTGAGAGGATCTCAACTAATGATTTCGAGTATCTTACTACCAGACTAGGGACTGAAACAAAAATTGATGGGAATTAGCTCTATATGAACTAACATCCATCCACGCTGAGATTTCCAATCTTACTAGCGTAAAGGAATAAATAATCCCAAGAGGTCAAGGCATTATACCTATTCTGCACAATAAGTGGGAGGACCATTACATGGAAGATTGCTCTGCTAACCTTGAGTCAGTAAATTTTGCTGGCAATTTTAATCGTAATTATAATGCAAATTCCAATACTTACAATAGAGGATGGAGGCAACACCTAAATTTAGCTTGGAGAAATCAATTAGGTAATCAATATAGTGCCCAATAGCAAAACAACAATGCACAACGTCATAATAATGCCCAGTGTCAGAATAACAATGCTCAGCAAGGTTTCAACCAGAATGCCATGCCATAGAGGGTACAAAGCAATTTTTATGCAGGACAAAGGAACAACCAGGGGATTTTGACAGAATATATGGAGAGGAATGATACAATTGTCGAAAGTTTGGTAGCATCTATACAGAACTTGGAGATTTAGATTGGACAAATTGCCAAAGCACTCAGCAATCGATACATCAAATCGAATTGGAATTTTAAAAAAAGTTCCAAAAGTTATGGAAAATTCATAAAATACTATTTTATGAGTACTTTATTGTAGTTGGTTGGATTCCAACTAGACTTAGTTGAATTTTTACAAGAATGGCAAACTAGTAAATAAAGAATAGTTGGAAGGCAAATTAGTCATTTGGTAGGGTGGCAATTTTGAAATATTTGAAGTTACAATGTCCATTTTTGGAAGAAGAAAATTGAAGATTTAAATCTTGTCCCTTGATTGATGATAAAATCCATTTCAACCTTTGGATAAAAGGGCAATTTTGTAATATCCCTATTTGAATGAATTTAAAATTTATTTACATAATACAAGTGGCATAATTGGAGCAATTTAAAAATTAAAAGGCCAAAAGATGGAGCCTTCTTCATCTTTCAAAATTTTGAAAATTTGAGGGAAAAAGGGAGAAAATTTTCCAAACTCAATTTTCAGGTAATCTTTCGAACTACAAAGTTGTTCTACTCTTCAAGCTCTATCTTTTGATGTAATTAATTCATGGAATACATGCTTGATAGATGAAAATTTTACATGAGAAGGAAATTGGGGTTTATGAACAAAATTGGGGCTTTTGAAATTTTATGATTCCATGGTTGAAGTTAAGTTAGAATCAAGCTTATATGATGTTAAAATCATGTTATTGAGTTAGGATTTAAACCCTACATATTTTGGTTTGTATGGAGAAGATTAGGGTTTATGGATTTAAATCTAACTTAGGGTTTGTTATGTTGGATTAATGATCTAGTAAGCTTGATTTATTGTTTGGAAGCAAAACCCTAAGTTAAATATATAGGGACCAATTCGGCAAGCTTCAAAGTTAAGGGACCGAATCTGATTATTATGAAATTGGAGTGTATTTATATAATTAATGGTGTTGGCAAAGAAAGAAAATTAGAGGGAATTATTTTGAATAATTATTTGATGAAGAAGATGATGAATCGGTGGTTTTAAGCAAGTGATGGGACTAAATTGACAAGTAGAAAAATAAGAAGTTAGTATAAATTAGAAGTTAATTATGGAAAGCTATGTAGAAGATTGAATTTTGGCAGTTACTTCGAAAATTCACCATAAATTCTACAAAAATATTTAGATGATGAATTTTATATCGGTGTAAAGATTTGTTCGTCTAGTTAATTTCCAACAAACGGAAACTGATTTCGAGTTCCGAGTTAAAAGATATGAATTTTTAATCGAATAAAGGTCAGAAAATTTACAGAGCAGTTTTTTGTCAGGACAGCTTTGTGACTGGAGTTTGATGAATTTTCATAATTTTTGTAGATTTTATTAATTTATGTGGCTTATACCGTTAGAATCGTTATCGAATCTAGTTCTTACAGTATGAAGGCTATTAAGATCCAATAGGTATTCTGATCTTTAGAAGTAAAACTCTGAGGGTAGGACAAGTTGCCAGAAAATAGAATTTGATACATTTTGTATCTAAATGTTTGATAACAAGCTCGGAAGAATTATTGGAAGTTCAAAGTGGTCATTAAGGACCACAATGAATTTTTGGACAGTATAAGGAAGGAAGGAAAATTATGGAAAAATTTTATGTTAAATGATTAGATAGCTTGATTGAAATATTGTTAGAAGTGAATCTAACAAATGTTTGTTTATATTCATGTGATTAATGAAGTCAAATCCGAATCAAAAGCAGATTTGAGGTACTGTGAAGGAAAGGATCGAGTAGAATTTAGTGAGGCATGCTAATAAATGGCCCAGGTGACTGCATTTCTATATGTGTATTATATTAAAAGGGGAAATCTTGTGAAAAGTCAACCCAAATTTAGAAATAACATTGCATTACTTTTTAAAATAAATGATCTGATGCATGACTCGATATAGCAAGCTTGGCGGAATACAAGGTACGAACTATTGTTTGCATAAATGATGATGAATTATGTTTATTGATGAAATATGATAACAAGTTGCATGCTTACATGAATAATGATAATTGATTGACAACAAGATGAAATGCCCAAGTATTTATGTATGAGAGTTCAGTGTATAATTGGATATCCATAGAGTCTTAGCAGGTCCATTCCAGCACTACGGTGCGTTCAGACACTTCGGTGTTAACATCATATGCTACGGTGTTGCAGCCACTTCGGTGATGTTTAGACACTTTGGTGTCGACTAGCACATAAGGTACGATAATGAGGAGCAAAGGTTGTCCTCGAGTACATACTCACCATCATATGCTACGGCGTTGCAAACACTAAGGTGTCGTTATAATGACTTGTATACCATAGGATTCACATGAAATTGTACTTTAGGCTATAATTCATAAAATGTTTTGAACATGAAATGTTGATTATAATGTTGATTTTGCCCAAGTACTATTGTGAAGTCTTTGATATAGTTGGATATCTATAGAGTCCTAGAAGCTACGTCCTAGCACTACAATGTGTTTCTGTCACTACAGTGATGTTTAGACACTTTGGTGTCGGCATAGACGCTACGGCGTTGTTCAGAAACTTCGGTGCTGTTAGCACAAAATGTGCGATTATAAGGAGCAAAGAGCGTCCTTGATTATATGAGGAGCAAAGAGCGTCCTCGAGTACGTACTCATCTCAGTCGCTTCGACAATGCAGACGTTATGGTGTCTTATCAAAATGACTCGCGTACCTTGGTTTCATATAATATACTTTGGGCTATGTTAAATGATATGATATGCAAATAATTACATGATGAAAGTATGACTATGTTAAAGGATATGATATGCAAAAAATTGCATGATGAAAGTATGACTATGTTATAGAATATGATATGCAAATAATTGCATAATGAAAGTATGACCATGTTTTAGAATATGATATGCAAATGATCACGTGATAAAAGCATGACTACTTGATGATCATGAACCATTGATATCATGATTCTATGACAGAATTGATAAATGACATGATTCTTTGGATAGTCTTGATACATGATACTATTATGTTGTGAAATGCTTGACATCTTACAAAAATTGTAATGCACTTTTATATAACACATTGTAATGCATCTCTTCATGTTATGATATATGTGTTAAATGCCTCACTAAGTTCGTACTTAGCGTGTGTTTTATTTCACATGTAGGTTATCTGAAGTATATTAACAAGGAGGAGTTGTTCTCTTGGAAGGTCAAGTTACTACAATAAGATACAGTAAGTACATCTTTATCGTAATTTGATATCTAGCGGGCATGTAAATATTTTTTAAGTTGAGCCGTTTAAAGTATAAGTTTACAACTTAAATATATGCTTTATATGGTGAATAAGTTTAGAAGTATAGTTTTCTAATAGTAGCATTGAACATTGGTACAATTAAATATAGTTTAACCCTAGTCGTGTATAAATTTTGCAATTAAGAAAAGGTCTAGGCAGCACACATATTTTTTACCTTGAGTTACGTTTTTATTTTAATAACTCAATTATAAGTTTTGTAAACCAATTCAGGGTCAAAACTAGCTGCATCTAGACGACATAGTTTTTAATTTAAAACCGAGAAAAGGTTAAACTACAAGCTAAATTCTGATATAAAAAAATTACAAGTTAAGATTTCTTCCAAAGATTTCGTAACATCTTTAATGTATATTCGGCCTACGAGTATACGTTAAGGGTGTTACAAACACTGCTACTCTAGGATAATTTGTGATAGATTATTTGTCCGATGAATAAATTACAATTTAGAACTTTTATGCCAGCAGGTTAGCATTGCCAAGTAGCTTGGCAATTGAACTCTAGTTTAGAGAACTTTAGTTTCACTCTACACGAGGTATGCATTTAGTTTGCGAAACAAACTTAGATTCGCTTAAAACTGAACTAAAAAAAACAATACCAAGATAGAAAGAAAGAATAAGGCAACAATGTTTTTCCAAAAGCTAAAAAAAGCTTGAGAACACCCATCTGCCTTAGGGGAAATAATTAACTTGGGTCTTCGTGGTTTGCTCCCTCTTAGTTCTCAAGCCAACATAACTTTAGGGTATGAGTGCAATGGGTTGGCTTAGTGATGTAATCTGAAATAACGTGGGTATTTGTGGTTTACTCCCTCTTATGTCTCACGCCAAACAGTACATGACGCGACCCTAATCAAATTCCAGCATAAAAACACCCTTGGCAAATAAAAAAAGAAAAAAATATTTATATAAAAATAAAAATTTTGAGTTTGGGTAGTAAAGTTGACTAAGGGAGTTGAGTAAGTTTGATGCATATTGCTCGCACTTCATGAACACTTGATGACCTTAGACTAGAACTATATTGTTGTACTTGAATTTGCTTATTTTCTTGGCATTGATACACTGAATATCCGTGGATAGACCTAGGATAATATTTTGCTAGCTGGTAGGTGATAGGAACCATGACAATTTTTGCCGAGGTACTTTTCTTGTTGTTATATTTTTATAGATTTTTAGTTGCATTACTTGAGGACAAGCAATGAGCTAGGTTTGGAGGTGTGTTAACTCCCCATGTAATACCCCAAAATTTCCTTAGTGACTAAAATGAAAAGAATTAAAGTTTGGTGGTTTTAGTTCAGTGACTAAAATGTAAAATTTCAAAGTTTGGTGGCTACAGTGAAAAGTTGGGAAAAGTTTAGGGACTAACACGGTAATTTTCCCAATAATTATTTTTGTGGAAAAAATGAATAGTTTATCCCGATATAAGAATTTTGGTGCGAATCGGATTTTTGGTACGGGATTTGTGTGAAAAGCTATAAAAAAGATAAGCTTCAGAAAGTAATTCCAATGATTATTCGAACTCTGAAAATTAGGAAAATTTTATGGAAGTCTTAGAAAGACTTGACGAATATGATAGTATGGTTTTTGAATCGTTTTTATTTGATTTAAATTTGATTCTATGCAATATTTGGTAAAATAGGTGAAAATTGTATTTTTTAAGATAAGTTGGTTCATTAAGGGCAAAACAGTCATTTCACCCTTACTTTATGAATATTATTGCTTATTTTGGATAAGAATAAACAATTTTGAGATATTATTGGTTATAATTCAAGGGTATAATGGTCTTTTGACTATTAAAGGATTATTATTATTTAATTTGGTATATATTATGCATTTTGGCATAATAAAAAAACAAAAAAAAAACTTGGAAAAATACTTCTCTTCTTCTCCAAGGGCTGTCGAAATCATCTAGCTACGTAAGAAAGAATTTCTAATTCAATTTTTAAGCTTTTATAGTTGGATTTAGGCTTGAGACATGAAACAAGAAATTAATCTCCATTGAATTCACTATCTTTTGGTATAAGTTTTGTGTAAAGTTCATGTCTCTAAGTTGAGTTTGATGATTTGGGTGGATCAAGGACATGATGGAAACTTGTGTTTTTATGGTTGTTCATGTTGAAATATGCTTGTGATGTTGTTTCCATGGTTCAAATGATGAAAAATTCTTGGAAATATTCAAAGTGATCATTCGGCTACCTTGTCAAGTATAGGGGAAAATCTTGCAAAATTTATTTTGATGAAGGAAATGATGAATATGATGTTATACAAGCTTGATTAAATTGTTTTGATGAAAAAATTCCTATGCTCTTGAAAGATTGAAAATTAGGGTTTATGACAAGTTAGGAATTTTAGAGTGTGATTGAAGGAAGAATGATTTATTACGATGATATAAGTTGTTTGGAATGAAAATTCCTAATTATTTTGCATTAGGGACCAAATTGAAACTCTTGGAAAGTTTAGGGACTTGGTTATTGAGCTTGTTTTTGAAGTATTTTGAGTTGGAAATTTAAGTTAAGTGATTTGAATGTTGATTTTGAAGTTTATGGTGACTTTGGGACCATTTTAGAATTTTCAAAAATTTCAAGGACTTAAATGTAAATTTTTAAAGTTTGGGTCCTTAAGTGTAAATGATGAGAAATGTAAGGATTTGGCTTGAAAATTGTGATTGGAAGCCTAAAAGAGTCTTTGGGGGAATAAAATATGAATTTTGGGAAAAGTTGGAAGTTTAAAGAAAATTATGAAAAATACTGGTTATGGGAAGTTTTATAGGATCAATTTTTATAAATAATGGATAGTTATTATAATTACTTTCCATTATTATTTATGAAATAAGCATGTTCTAACATATGCTTTGAAATGGTATATGTTATTTTATTTTAGATTCTGGTATAAATCAAGATCGCTTTAATAGAAAAGGAAAGGATAAAGCTAGAGATTGAAATCGAATAGTGAAGGCATCTATATTACAAGGCTAAGGTGAGTGCATACATGTTTTTGCATGATATATTATTTTACTGATTTTTTTAGATTATGGTATAATTTTATGTTTACAAATGGTTTATACCATGAAAAGTTGATGAACATATTGGAGTATGAACTACTCCACTATGAAGATATTTTACATGATGTAAAATGTATATGTGGTATTTGTAACTTGTCATATTGCAAGAATTGTTTTAGTGTTTCCTTGGAAGTATAATATTGAGAAAGACAGTTACGATGCTTTATAGTGTCGAAATACATCCTTTGAGTTGGCAATTATGACGATAACTTATGGTGTCAAAATCCAACCTATGAGTTGGCAGTAACGATGCTTTATAGTGTCGAAATCCATCCTTTGAGTTGGCAGTTATGACGATACCTTATGGTGTCGAAATCCAACCTATGAGTTGGCAGTTACGATGTTCATAATGAAGAATAGTACTTTTATAGACATATATGACTTTTCAAGATGAATATATGCTTTTAAAGTATAAAGTTTACAGTATGCTTTTATGCATAGACATTCCTGCATAACAGATTATATGTTTAAAAGGATATCATGCTTTTAATAGTGTTATGCACTGTAAAGTATTTTATATGCTATTCACCTTATGCCTCACTAAGTTATACTTAGCGTGTATATTGTTATGCGCATAGGTAATTGGAGGTAGTAGCAGAGCTTTTGCATCAGAATCTCTTTTGGAGGAGATAGTGTATAGACAGGTTATTTCGGTATCTACGACTTCCTTATTTTGTGTAAATAGTGGCATGTACTAAAATAATTTGTCTATTTTGTTAAACGTTTAAACTGGTCTGCCTTGTAATGGTTTTGTTGTGTATCTTTATGATATGTTATAAGTAAAAAAAAAATTACGTATTATGATAGATTTTTTTTGATATGATGATATTATTAATTATATGTTAATTAAAAATTTTAATTAGTCCTGATTTTTAATGTAATATGAATTTTGAATTATCGTGACACTTTCGACTCGTGTTCGGAGTACAAATACGGGAAGGGTGCTACATTTAATGGTATCAGAGCTACAGGTTTAGCCGGTTCTGGAGTAATTTGAACTCAAATAAAGTGTTTAAAAGAGTACATGACACTAGGATATCGTATTTACTCAAAAACAATACTTGTTTGATTGATGCAATTGCTTATTAGTTAAACAAATATTATGAGTACAGATGTCGGAGGGAGTAGGATCCCGACATGCTACTCAGCAGATGGGGCCTGAGAACGCTCCAAAAGTTGGTGAAGAAGTACAATAGCATGTACGACAGGGAACGGGTGCACCTGCACAAGAAATGCCGGAGCAAGATCGGGGCACATTTTTACAAACTTTAGATGCAATAATAAACAGACCTCCTTGGATTTCTATACCTAAAGAATTAAATAAGTTACAAGCTTCCAATTTTCGAGATGATGGTGACGGAGATCCAATGTCAGCAGATTTATGGCTGAATGATATACAGACTATGTTGACTCGGATTGACTGTGATGACCGAGGAAAGTTGGAAGGTGTAGTTTCCTTATTGAGGGAACAAGCCTTAGTACGGTGGAATAATGTTATCACCCGTGTACGAGAAGAAGTAAACTGGAAGTTTTTCCTCCGCGAGTTTGGGAGGAAATACATTGGAGATGTTTTTGTTCGAGAAATGAGACAGCAGTTTATAGATCTGAGACAGGGAGATCATTTGGTATATGAATATGAGTGTGAATTTAACAGATTGTGCAGATTTGCTTCTGAGTTTCTACCGAACGAAAAAGCCATTACTGAAAGCTTTATAAATGGATTGAACGCTCGATATCAGGAGGTGGTAGTAGCAATTACTCATCAAGATTTCCAGGATGCAGTCAATCGAGTAAAGGCAATGGAAAATGTTAAAGAAAAAGCTGAGAAAGAATCTCAGGTTAAGAAAAGGAGTATTGAGATATCTTTTACTTCGCAATCATTAAAGCGAGGTAAAGGATATTCACAACAGAAAAGATCTGAATTTTCAGCACCCCAGGGACAAGCAAGACAAGTTGAAAGGTTTAATAATACTTCGACATCAGTAAAGAATTTTGGAAATAAACAAGAACTTCCTCGATGTAAGCATTGTAATCGAATTCATCGAGGAGAATGTTGGATGCTCACAGGAGCTTGTTATCATTGTGGTGACATTGGACATTATATACAGGACTGTCCAATTCAAAAAGATAGATCAGTTTAGACAAAAAGATCTATTGGACTACAAAGAGGCAGAAGCCGAGGATCTGCAGAATCTTTCAGAAGGGGTTCTCAAAAGAAAACCGAAGCTGCTGCAGGTCGAGATAATCGAGCTTCAGCCATATTTTATCATATTCGGACATATGATGATAGAGAAGATAGAGAAGAACCTAATATTATATAGGTATGTTTTGAAAATTCGAGGAGGAATTTTTTTAGGGGGGAGAATTATAATACTTCAAAATTTACTTAGTGACTAAAATGAAAAGAATTAAAGTTTAGTGGTTTTAGTTTAGTGACTAAAACGTAAAATTTCAAAGTTTGGTGGCTAAAGTGAAAAGTTAGGAAACATTTAGGGACCAACATGGTAATTTTACCAATAATTATTTTTATGGAAAAAATTAATAGTTTATCCCGGTATAAGAATTTTGGTGGGATTCAGATTTTTGGTACGGGATTTGTGTGAAAAGCTATAAAAAGGATAAGCTTCGAAAAGTAATTCGAATGATTATTCGAACTCCAAAAATTAGGAAAATTTTATGGAAGTATTAGAAAGACTTGAAGAATAGATAGTATAGTTTTTGAATCGTTTTTATTGGATTTAAATTCAATTCTATGCAGTATTTGGTAAAAAAGGTGAAAATGGCATTTTTGAAGATAAGTTGGTTCATTAAGGGCAAAAAGGTCATTTCACCCTTACTTTATGAATATTATTGATTATTCTGGATAAGAATAAACAATTCTTGAGATATGATTGGTTGTAATTCAAGGGTATAATGATCTTTTGACTATTAAAGGATTATTATTATTTAATTTGGTATATATTATGCCATTTGGCATAATAAAAGAACAAAAAAAAATTTGGAAAAATACTTCTCTTCTTCTCCAAGGGCTGTCAAATTCATCTGGCTAGGTAAGAAAGAATTTTTAATTCAATTTTTAAGCTTTTATGGTTGGATTTAGGCTTGAGACATCAAACAAGAAATTAATCTCCATTGAATTCTCTATCTTTTGGTATAAGTTTTGTGTAAAGTTCATGTCTCTAAGTTGAGTTTGATGATTTGGGTGGATGAAGGACATGATGGAAACTTGTGTTTTTATGGTTGTTCATGTTGAAATATGCTTGTGATGTTATTTCCATGGTTCAAATGATGAACTTTTCATGGAAATATTCAAAGTGATCATTCGGCAACCTTGTCAAGTATAGGGGGAAATCTTGCAACATTTATTTTGATGAAGGAAATGATGAAAATGATGTTATACAAGCTTGATTAAGTTGTTTGGATGAAGAAATTCATATGTTCTTGAAGGATGGAAAATTAGGGTTTAT
This sequence comes from Hibiscus mutabilis, assembly GCA_019671005.1. Classification (NCBI taxonomy): domain Eukaryota; kingdom Viridiplantae; phylum Streptophyta; class Magnoliopsida; order Malvales; family Malvaceae; genus Hibiscus; species Hibiscus mutabilis. The sequence continues at coordinate 42,316,236 of CM033726.1, read as the reverse complement.
GACAAGTTAGGAATTTTAGAGTGTGATTGAAGGAAGAATGATTTATTATGATGATATAAGTTGTTTGGAATGAAAATCCCTAATTATTTTGCATTAGGGACCAAATTGTAAATTTTGGAAAGTTTAGGGACTTGGTTGTTGAGCTTGTTTTTGAAGTATTTTGGGCTGAAAAATTAAGTTAAGTGATTTGAGTGTTGATTTTGAAGCTTATGGTGACTTTGGCATCATTTTAGAATTTTTTGAAATTTCAAAGACTTAAATGTAAATTTTTAAAGTTTGGGTCCTTAAGTGTAAATGATGAGAAATGTAAGGATTTGGCTTGAAAATGGTGATTGGAAGCCTAAAAGAGTCTTTAGGGGAATAAAATATGAATTTTGGGAAAAGTTGGAAGTTTAAAGAAAATTATGAAAAATATTTGTTCGATTATGGGAAGTTTTATTGGATCAATTTTTATAAATAATGGATAGTTATTATAATTACTTTCCATTATTATTTATGAAATGAGCATGTTCCAACATATACTTTGAAATGGTATATGTTATTTTATTTTAGATTCTGATATAAATCAAGATCGTTTCAATAGAAAAGGAAAGGATAAAGCTCGAGATTGAAATCGAATAGTGAAGGCATTTATATTACAAGGCTAAGGAGAGTGCATACATGTTTTTGCATGATATATTATTTTACTGATTTTTTTTAGATTATGGTATAATTTTATGTTTACAAATGGTTTATACCATGAAAAGTTGATGAACATATTGGAGTATGAACTACTCCACTATGAAGATATTTTACATGATGTGAAATGTACATGTGGTATTTGTTACTTGTCATGTTGCAAGAATTGTTTTAGAGTTGCCTTGGAAGTATAATATTGAGAATGACAGTTATGATGCTTTATAGTGTCGAAATCCATCCTTTGAATTGGCAATTATGGCGATACCTTTTGGTGTCGAAATCTAACCTATCAGTTGGCAGTAACGATGCTTTATAGTGTCGAAATCCATCCTTTGAGTTGGCAGTTATGACGATACCTTATGGTATCGAAATCCAACCTATGAGTTGGCAGCTACGATGCTTTAAAGTGTCGAAATCCAACCTTTCAAGTTGGTAGTTACAATGTTCATAATGAAGAATAGTACTTTTATAGTACAGATATGACTTTTCAAGATGAATATATGATTTAAAGTATAAAGTTTACAGTATGCTTTTATGCATAGGCATTCCTGCATAACAGATTATATGTTTAAAAGGATAGCATGCTTTTAATAGTATTATGCACTGTAAAGTATTTTATATGTTATTCACCTTATGCCTCACTAAGTTATACTTAGCGTGTATATTGTTATGCGTATAGGTAATTGGAGGTAGTAGCGAAGCTTTTGTATCAGCATCTATTTTGGAGGAGATAGTATATCGACAGGTTATTTCGGTATCTACGACTTCCTTATTTTGTGTGAATAATGGCATGTACTAAAATAATCTGTCTATTTTGTTAAACGTTTAAATCGGCCTACCTTGTAATGGTTTTGTTGTGTATATTAAATGATATGTTATAAGTAAATTTTTTTACGTATTATGATAGATTTTTTTATATAATGATATTGTTACTTATAAGTTAACTAAAAGTTTTAATTAGTCCAAATTTTTAATGTAAGTTGAATTTTGAATTATCGTGACACTTTCGACTCGTGTTCGGAGTACGAATATGGGAAGAGGGTGTTACACCCTAAAAGTACTATTTTTATGCTATTTGACAATGCTTTTGCTTGCCTTTAAGTAGATATGTTTGCATTTAGTTGTTAAATTCATAGATTTGCATATGGAGTTAGGAGCTATTCCGTTGCGAGTGTGGGGGTTATTTTGTTGGTTTTGATACAGGACACATGCAAGCAGGTATGGCAGAGAGGCCTTGGTAGAGAACGCAGGATAAGAAGCAAGAGAATTGCCGAGTAGCAGTTGGCGTTGATGGACCAAACAATGCCAAGCTTGGCTGGCAAAAGATTTACATCCATTGATCGGTCAAGATAGTCGTTGGAACTTGTACACATCAACCCTAGGATTCAAATTGGTATAAGAGGATAATGCGTCTTATCCCTTTACTCATTCAAAATTCAAGCTCAAAAGCTTATCCTAGGGTTTCCACGCAAGCCTATTTAAAGTAGTTCAAGCCACCATTTGAAGAATAGTGGATTGAAGAGAGGCTGCACCGTGGTGAACCAAGAGGCGACGTGGTTCGACCAGCTAAGATCGAGAGCTCTGGATCATTCGAAGGGTTGCATTTGATTGGGGATGTTTGCGATTAACGTTGATTTTATGTTTGGTTTTTAATAATATAAATGTCTTGGCATTATTTTCTATCTACTATTACTTAATTTTTTTAAATCCTTTGCCATACAACAGTTGGCATAGTGTGCTTATTGCACCTTAATATCTTAACAAACTTAAAGGGCAACGATCAGTTGCTAAATACTAAAGCAAGACGCTTCGACGGAAGATGTTCAAGTAGATGAACTTACTTTGGAAGTGAGTCTACCCCTTAGGAGTAAAGGTTGACACTTAATCAAGTTAATTAATAAAAAGCTTCACTACAAACATATAGGGGTTTTATCATGGTTAACTTAGGATATTGCCATCGATAGAGGCAATACTACCTTCAATATGCTCGGCAATAAACCAAGGCAGGATATTTTTAAAGGCTGACATAAGTAGCGTGAAATCTAGGCATCTCTTGCCAACGCTCATCATTCATTCGAATACATTTTCATTGCCAGACTGCTTCCTGTTTTACTACTTTATTTTCGCTATCTTTTCAATCAAAAATCCAAATCATTTCAAACACTTTTATTTTCTTACAAACAAGTAAACATTAAACAAATAAATTATTGGTTAATCTATATGGATTCGATACTCAACTTATTGTTGTATTACTTGCTAACCGTGTATACTTGCTCGCATAAGACTCACATTGGCATTATTTTCTTGCACTTTTACACTAAATATCCAATCGTTTGCCAAGCGTTAGCAATAGATAACCAAATTACAACTTTAAGATCAAATATAAGATTTAATCCATTTTAAATGGGTTAAAACCTCCCTAAACATATCACTGAATTTTATGCTTGACAAGGCTACTTAAACATGTATTATTACTCTTTCAATTTTCAATGTTATTAACTCAATGATTCAAGATACATAATTGAAAACCTATTATACATACTTCATACTAAGCTTTCATATATTTACCATTTCTCCATGACTCTCAATTTGAGCTCACGTGCTAGACCATTTCTCCATGACTCTCAATTTGAACTCTTTAGCAAGACATGGTCTAACATTCATTATATGAATTCATGGACTCATTTAAGCATAATATATCTTCACATCATGATATGACCAAAATCAATCCTTTATTAGTTAACTCCTTTAGGGTTCGTATTCATTTAATAGTGTTATTTACTTTCCTAGATTGACATAGAGCTATAACAGCGTCCATAATCATAGCGCAAATATTCATTTGTGAAATATACACATTTCACTTAATGAAAGCATATCATCGATCTAAAATCACATTCATCAAGATGAAAAGCTTATATGCTTAGTTGATATGCCATCAACTAAGAGTTTTCAAACGTGAACTTATTCAATGGTCAAGATTAATTTGCAACCACTAAATACGATCTCAAACACTTACGGAGATTTAATACATGAACTGTAGGCAGAGAACCAAAATAAGCTTACATAGCTTAGTGAGGTAGCATAAACTTAATGAAGGGGAATGCCTTGAATTAATGCATGAAAAAGAATTTCAAACATAAGGTGGCAACATTGCCAACTAAACATAATCATCATATCTTTCATATAACATTTTCATACTTTTATACATAGTCATGTCCATAATCATATACATACTAGTTTCCATAATATTAGTCATAAGTTTCCATTATTTTTCTTTATTCAGGTTCATTTATATAAATTTATAGCCATCATTGTAAATATATAATTTCTTTAATTTGCCCTTGATCACTATTGCACATAGAGGTACACGAATTCCCAACCCAATCAATTGTCACCAAAAATATGAGAAACTAAGAATAGGATCGTAATTCTTTAACAGAGAATGGTCAACCCTCCAATTATCGTCAATGACTAAAACACAAAATTTCTCCTACTGTCACCAATAAGGATCGTAATTCATTGGGTCGTAACCCACCCTACACATGAGCTCAATTAATTCTATAGCATGCTAATTGTACCCATAGTCAACTTGAGTCCAAGGTTGTCCTTTAATTCATATTTTGATTTATATATGAGCTTAAAACTCCAAGTACCATATCATAGTTTCATAATGAGCTTAAAGCTCCAAAGTATTATCATAACTTTTCATTTCATTACATAATTCAATTCATAGTCCGTAATCATAATTAATGGTTTAATTCATAATATGGTTCATAACTGATATATATGCCGATTATCTCATATCATAATATATCATATTTATACAAAGTGCTTGAAAAACAACTTCAAAGTAACTGAGCTTACCATACATTATGTTGCCACCAAAGAATGCTCTACATGAGCTTGCAACCAAGTCACATAGCGTGTAATATATATAATCAAATAAGTCAAAATAAGTCAAATGCAATCGGGATGGTACCATTCTCGAATTCGTCAATTTTCCATTATGTCTTTGCCTTTCAAGAAAAAGATCCCGAGATAGGTCTTGTACTCCCATCCATCATTTCATCTAGAAAAATTAACAATCATGTACGCAACCTATCATTTTCTATGATTCAAGTACCTCAATCTAGAATGTGTGGAATGTTCGATTGCTTACCTAGTAAGTTGATCGGAAACTTAAAAGAACCCACATACCATTCGCACACTTGATCCATGGACTCTTAAATTCATGTTTCGAAGAATGTAACAGCCCTTTCTCTCACAAACCCACTGTCATTGCTCAGTTGAAAAACTGAAACAATAATTTAACCGCTAGCTATTAACCTCTCTAAGAATAAGCTTGGCACACTCCTCTTTTCTCCACTCCATTAGCTCATCAAAGTAGCTTAATTTATCACCTATTCCTTGTGATTATCCGCTCTTTTTTTTCCTTTTCTATGCAAATGTTGTTGTCTTTTAATTTATTTATTTGAACCTTATTTTGACAGTTGGCCATGATTAAGAAATAGAAGGGTGAGCTGCCACCAAGATTATAAGCCAACCAAGCCTCATGGCAGCCCTCACATAACAAGCAAGCACCCATTCAATTAGTCACAATTTCACTTCATCTTTTATTATCAACTTTTAAAAGAAAACCCTTGTCAAAGGGTTTCTTATATATTATAAATTTATTATTTATTTCCTTTCTCACCGAATAGAATGACTATCTTTAGCCAATCTCCTTAATTTAAGATAAATGGTGTCAAATAAGATTGACACATGTATAGTGACTAGGTAATTTGGGTTAATCACGAGCTTAGCCATTGATCTTTCCACTTCTTGTACTAAGTCCATCGAATTTTATTTTCTCTCAATTTAATCACTAAATAGCCTTTAACTGAATTACACACTTAATCACTCTACTTTTCAATTACTTGTATTGATGACATAATACTTTTTTTTCCTTACAGATTGGTCCTTAGTGCCTTAAATCTTCAAAATTAAAATAATTTAGTTTAAATTAATCGGATCAAATAATTCAGGGTGCTAGATTTGTTTATTAGAAAATAAATTTCGATCATCAAAAAACGAAAATCTGCTAAGCCAGTTTTGGGTGTTATAGAGACAATTGAATTTGATGTGCTCCGGCATCTTGCACTCATAGTAAATGATTTGGTCCTTGCCCTTCTCTTTAGGTTCATTCTTGAAGCCTTCCTTTCTTTGAAACCTTCTTTCTCTATTGGACTTCATGAACCTTGTGAATCTCTTGGCAAACATGGTCATTTCTTCATCTTCCTCATCGCTAGAATCACTCTCATCATTTGTAGCTTTGAGTGCAGCTCCAAATTTCTTCTTCTCCACTTCTTTTTTTTCTTCCTTCTTCTTCTCCTCATTTTTTATTCCTTGTCTCATCAACTCATGAGTTAGCAAATACCTGATGAGCTCATCAAGCTTTAATGTCTTGATGTTCTTTACTTCTATGATGGCGGTCTTCTATGAATCTCATGAGTCGAGAAGAGAATAAATAAGCTTTCTCACAAGCTTATTCTCCGAAATAACCTCTCCATATCCCTTGAGCCTGTTCATTCAGATGGAGAATCAATTAGAAATCGTCTTCATATCTTCATTAGGATCTATATTAAAGTTCTTGTAACTAAGATTTAGAAGACAAATCTTAGTATATTGCACCTCGTTTCTACCTTCATGTATAACTTTAAGTTTGTCTCATATCTCATTGGCATTGGAACAAGAAGTCATCTTGGCATATTCATCTAGGCCAAGAGTGATAGGTGTCGAATCTGTTGAAAATAAAATACATGCTTGTCATATGGATTTTTGTAGTAGCGGGAAGCAGGGTCGAATCCATGGAGAGCGGTAAGAATATTAAGTCTAGGGTTAAATGCAAATAAAAGTAAATGGGGGTTTTGTGATTTGAGAGAAAGATTTAAAATGAAAGCAATATAAAAATAAAGTTGTTTGATGATGAGATGAGCTCTAGCCAAGGTAGTTCTCATAATTTAATCTAAGTAATTAGATCATCGATCTTCAAAAGATAACATGCATAGATCTCAAGAAGCTTCATTTTAAGTTAGATGATAATCCACAAATAACTTAAATCTCTTCTTTGATAGAAAGTAATTTAATAGTTCATAAATTACTAACTCTTATTATCAAGGTTAAAATTCCTTACATAGTCCACTAAGAATTAAAACGTATCAAATAGCATTAAGAACTATAGAGACCTAAAGCACATAAACTAGAAAAGTGATAGTCCACACTAATCAAGAATATAAAATCATACTTTCATAAACCATAATCCAGGTTTGCTTACCACTTGCGTCAATAATCCATGACTTCATTGATTTGCATACATATAATCCAACATACTCAAATACAATAAGCTTGGAAGATATAAAAATACTTGAAGAAATATGAGAAGATGAAGAACAAGAAATCTCACTAAATACTTGTATAAAAAACTTTGAAACTACACTTGACTAGAAAAGAGGTTTAGCAACTCATGGAGAGGGGAAATCGACAAAAAAATAGAAGGATGAGAATTAAGAGATTAATTATTTCTCTTCTCCTCATGACCATATTTATAATAGAGGTCATTTACATCAACTAGGAGAAGGAATTATAATAAGAATTCATTCAAAACTCTATCCTACTCTAAATATAATATAAAAGTGAAAGTTCAACTTGAAGTAGAATTCCTCTTCTTGTGTTAAGTGCTCCTTAGAATCCAAATCCAACTAAAACTTCTCTTTTAAGAATGTGTTATCCTTTAGCTGTCAAAATCCCTACAAAAATCAAATACTTGTTAAAACATGGATTTATAGTTGGATTAGAACAATAAAATATAGGTATATATATATGTGAAAAATATGCAAATGTTAGACTTATCATATACCCCCACACTTAGATTATGCTTGTCCTCAAGCATATTGAAATTCAAAATTCAAGGTCCTTTTGGTAAATAGAAATAATAAGAGAAGTAATAAGTCCATGATTGCAATTTAGCACAAGCAAATAATCACCAAATTAATTATCATGAAGTCAAAGATGGAATAAAATTAAACACACTCACAAAGGATTCACTCAATTTCGCTCAAGCTGTTTAAGGGACAAGAACACTCAAGTCAAAGCATGTAAAATAATCTTACCATAGGCTTGCAAATATATCACATCTCCACCAATGAGTTGACTCGAATTTCAAGGTCAAAAGGTATTTGAATTTGGTTGTAACGGGGCTTAGGGACAAGGTATGATGAGAAAGACTTTTGGGCTTTTTGAATTGAAGAAGTCACACTTTTTATTTTGTTCAAGCTTTATGATATTTTGAGAGAACGAAGATTCAATATTTTCACACTTTTTGTCTTTTATTTTTATTTATCTCTTTGAACAAACAAGACATTTTTCTTTTTTTTCTTTTTCCTCGTTTTTTTTCAAGATTTTCTCTCTTTTTTTTCTTTGCTTGAATTTTTTTATGTAAGGAACGTGTATAGTTCTCCAAATTTGGGTGCAAAATGGGGAAATCGACAAAAAGAATATAGCTTATAATATGGTTAATTTTCAAACAATAGGTTTAGGCTCAAAAGTGGTTCTCTAATGGTCATATTTACCAAGGTAGGCTTTTTGGCTCAAGGTTCATACATAAGTGCCCTAATCATCTCAAGTAATTCGATCCTATGTGATCTCAACGTGTATAACATTGCAAGTTCTAGAAGAAACTAATCATGCTTGACATGCACTCAATGAAAGAAAAAATATGAAGCATAAAAGATGTATGCTTATTATGCTCAAATCTCACAAAAGTGCCTTATGTTGTGTCCAATTTTATCCATCAAACTATCGAATCAATTAATCAAGCAATGATTTGCAAGGCTAAAAAGTTCTTATCAATCTTAATTTTCTCCCCATATCAGTCTCATTTTTACTTTGGGATCTCAAATCTCTAAAATTTCAACATGTTGATTCTAAGAAAAAATTTCAATGTGAAAGAAATTTTTCTAATTCATCAATAAGCATGAAATTCACATATTTTCTTCCTATTAACTTCAGCAACTAAGCAAGATTCCAACAAAAAATTCCAACCAAAAGCTTCCACCCCCACACTTAAATTGAACATTGTCCCTGATGTTCTAAAATCATCAGGCATAAAATAAAACAATAGAAGTTTTCAGGGAAAAGAATGCTCCCTTATTCGGCATGTGATGGTTCATGGTATAGATGGGAAAGGAAGTGTGGGCACGTCTAAATCATGGATTGCTTTTGTTTTGCATGAAGAGAATGAGGTGTTGCTGCATCTTTTTCCATGAATGTTACTCCTTGTACCTAAAAAGAAAAGAAAAAACTATAAAAATTCATAAAAAATAATGGAAAAAATAAAATCATGGGTTGCATGCCATGAAACGCTTTTGTTTAACTTTTTGGCTAGACGTGACCCCCTCGTTATTGGCATACGAGAAGATGTTTGTCTGGAGGTTTGTTTGATTTGAACACATTTTCTTTGTACGGTTGTTTCCATTGAGGTTTTTTGGGATGAATGGCGATTATAAGCTTGTCAGGAGGTTTAACCTCAGTTATATTAATTCCCGGATCAAGATCGAATTTTTGAGTAGATGGAAGAGAATTTTCCTGGATCAAGTATTAGTAATATCCAATGAAAATAAAGAACATGCATCATTAGGATATTTCATGGCATCATAGGTATTAAACTTTATGAGTTCTCCATCGAACTCCATGGTAACTGTACCATCATGCACATTGATTATTGTCTTGGATTTTTTCATGAACGGCCTCCCTAACAAGATCAAATTAGGGTTATGTTGCGCGTAATAAGTGCTACGCAAATGTGCAAGTATACACGTCGCAAGTTATAGTATACACGTCGCAAGTTATAGTATAAAAGATATCGTCTCCACAGGGATTGGTGCTACTTCAAGAATCTATTCTCTTGCACTGTAAAAATAAAAACACAAATAAAAGATTATAGAAGTTTAACTAATCTAGAAAGCAAATAAGTAAAAGAAAAGATGAATTCAATTGAGAGAGATAGGCCAGGTTATCGTGAGTTGAGGTGTGATAGCCGATTGGATCGTTTTGGTAAAAGAGTGCACGGGCAACTCAGTTGCCGTGGCAACTTGCACAACGGGGTTGCCTTGGCAACTAATTGATGGTTGCCTGGGTGACTAGTTGGGCAACTACTTGGGCGTCTGGGCAGCAACTTCAAGGTTCGGCAGAGCGTTCTTCAATGGTTTCTTCTTATCCCTAAGTCGAAACTCTAGCTACTTGTGCATGCCTTGATAATACATCCCTGCGTGAATCAAGGGTGAATAACAACCAATCTTGCGCTCCTCTTAGCCGTTGAAATCCTTAACTTATTCCTAAGCCGGATTAATCTTCACCATCATTGGATTGAATAAAGATCATATTCATTCATTTCTTGAATCTAACTCTCCCGATATTAGATAAATGGATGAAATCACGAGATCCTCTCCCAATTCACTCGCAAATAATAATAAGAACCAAGAATGAATAAACCTTGAAATAGAAAAGTGCAAACTCTTATTACCTAAACAAAAACCAATAGTTTCTCACAACCACAAAACACAATAACCATAGCCAAGTAGATTTAGTTCATGGCTAGGTTCCAAAGAAACACAAGATAATTAATCCCTAGAATGGACCCAATCGAACAAGGAAGAAAAGATGAAGCTTGTCGAAAATCCCTTGCCCTAGAAGCTTGCCGAAAATTCCCCTTGCTTCCTCTCTTGGACTTGTCGAATTTTCCCCTCTTGCTCTCTTGTCGAAAATTCCCTCCTCTTGCTCTATGGAGTTGTCGAAATTTTCCCTCTCTTCCTCTCTATGGAATTGTCGAAATCTCCTTCTTATTTATAGGGCTAGGCCAAATTCCTTCTTTGAGGAGGAGTTTAAGTTGGAATTAAATTATCTTTAAAGAATATAATTCTTTATTATAATTGTATTCCTACTAGAACTTCTCCTATCTTCTTGGAATTTAATTCTTCTTTAATCTCTGCATGGAAATCAAATTCCTTTGGGTTTGGGCTTTGCTCCACGTCATCTTGGGCTTGTCTAGTCATCAATTTCGACATCCCTATTGCATTTTCTCTTTGTTGACAATTGCCAAGGCAACTGGCTCGGCGTCTCCTTCATGCATTGCCCTGGCAACTAGCTTGGCATTGCTTTGGCAAGTGATCCTGCACATACACACACAAAAACACACCAAAGCAGCATCTTTTTCCACAAAAATCACCAAGTTATGTAATCAAGCTCAACAGTGGATAGAAACATGAATTAATGCATGAATAACTAATTATGCAACTAATATGAACTTAAGTCTAACAATAATATGAGTAAAAAGGGCAATAAAAATAGTACTTTTGAACACTTATCACGCCCCCAAACTCGAACTATTGCTTGTCCTCAAGCAATGCAAACTAACAATTACCTGCCAAGACTTTAATCATCAAAGACATGCTTCAAACTTGAATTCAAACCTCGGAACCGTGGCACAAAGTATGATCACCTTTTAGTTTTTCAGATAACACAAAAATTACTCGGAACCAAACTATAGTGCTCGTGACAATGTGTGTGCGTAGTTGTGAACAAGTTGATTTTCAAGATTCTATGCGAACTACAGGCTTTTATTAATTTAATTATTGGGGTATTTATTTTTATTTTCACTAGAGCCAATTTCGGGCACCTCTAGCAAAGTAAGCAATTCCTCATTTTATTTTAGTCGACTAGAGCCAATTTCGGGCACCTCTAGCGATTCTTTAATGTGCATTAACTACTAGAGCCAGTTTCGGGCACCTCTAGCAAGAAAGTGTATTTACTACTAGAGCCAGTTTTGGGCACCTCTAGCAAGAAATTAACTTTTAATTTTCAATTTTAAATTTACCCAAATTTTAAGCAACCTAAGTTCACTAAGTTTCTTTGAATCAACAACCCACAACCGTGTAAAAAAATTCAGCATCATAGTAAAATTCTAAGTTCTTTTCATGCAATCCTAAAATTAAAGGTTATTTCAATTAAGTGCAGTGGCAAAAATTCATCATTGGATATTCAACAAGTCTTAAGCAATTAAATCCAATTAAAGGCATGGCAAGTAACATATGCAACCTATATGTGATTGCTAAAGATGAATGCAACTAAACATGAAACTAACTAGAAACCAACACCCCCCAAACTCGAGAGAAGCATTGTCCTCAATGCATGTAAGAGTGAAACAAAATTTAAAAGTAACTAAATGAAATGAGTTAGTCGAAGTGGTCGTCACCTCGAGTGATAAGTTTCCTTCGTGCCGTTTGCTTGATTCATTTTTTAGTCGGTGGTTGAATGTTGGTGCCGTGTGAATATCATTGCTTTGATTTGATCCATGTTTGCCGATGCAGGTTCACTTGCATGGGCATCAGTAGTTCCCGAAGCCATAGTTGTTGCCTGGGCATCGCCAGTTTTTGTTGTGGTTGCTGTGGCAAGTAGTCGGTAGTGGATTTCCTTAGCATGGTGGTTGTGAGTCTTGTTGTGGAAAAGAAAACCTGGAAACTAAAGATAATGAAGAAAAATAAAATATATCCTAAAAAATAAAGAGAAAAAAATAACCAAAAATAATAGAACAAAATAGTTCAAAAAATAAAAATAAAAATAAATGTATCAGTAGTTGCCGTGGCGTCGAGGGTTGCCGAGGCATGCACATCCATGGTTGCCGAGGCGTCAGGGGTTGCCGAGGCGTGCGCGTCCATGGTTGCCGAGGCGTGCGTATCAGGAGTTGCTGCGGTGTTGAAGGTTTCCGTTTTCGATACTTCTTATAGTCCATCCGCACCCTCCATCGGGTGATAATATTGCCCAAAAAGAGTTTGGCCAATGTGCTTGCCACTACTCCCTTTTGCGTTACCATGGTGGAGGTGTCTTTCTTCTTTGTTCGCTTGTAGTCCATGTATACTCTCCACCTTGTTACTATTCCTGAAGGCACAAATATATTAATAGGAAAAATTATATCCATTCTCAACCATTCACTTACCTCATTCTTGTCGACTTTTATCGTGGTTGGATGTAGCCTTTGTTGTCGTGGCAATTGCTGCTCAAGCCAATTGCTGTGGCAATCAGTTGTCAAATTTTGCTTTAAGTCAAGGGAAGAATCAATTTTCTGAAGATCTTTATGAATCCAAACACCTTTTTCTTTTGGCCTCTCAAACATCTCCATCAGTAGAGATTTCGATGGCTTCAAATCTACCAACCTCGGTTCCTCAAGACATACCTGCAATGGACGAGGTGAGTTTTTAAAGAATTCAAAAGGTTCAACTATTACCTACTCATATTCCATTGGCAAAGTATTATCATCTCGTTGATCTTGCATGTGGTCGTGTAATTGCCGTGGCAATTGTAGATGAGAGCAATATACAGATTCCTGCTTCAACATCAACGTTGTAACTTTCTGGGCATCAGGTTCCTCAGAATTTGCTGTAGTATTGTTGTTCTCAGCTTCACCGAGTTTGGTCGCGGCATTGCTCTGTTCAGGCTCCTCAATCATTGCCGAGGCAATTTGTTGTTCAAGCTCATCATGTGTTGGGCAGTCTTTTTCATTGGCATCCTCTTGACTTTGAGCTTCTAGTTGTTCCTCACACATTGGAGAGATTTCTTTGTATTGCTCCTTATCCTCTTGCCTTGGGACGTCAGTATCCCTAGGAATGAATTGTTGGTGCATGTTATCCATGACATATGTGGATCTCCCCAATTGATCTTCTGAATCCCCTAAGGTTGCATCCCACTGAGCTATCCTCGTATCCATAGATTTTGATAGTTCTCGAATCTCTTCAATTGATCCGTCAAGTCTAGCCAAGGAAGCTAGTAACGTTTCCTCCAAGGAATTGGAATGCTCTTGAAAAGGACTACATTGCCATGGCATATCTGTTGTCGCGGCAAAATTGTTATGGTAAAAAAAAATTTGAGCTTTTTGACCATACCATGAAGAATTTTGCTGCTGGTTCCCTCTATGGTCCTCCATGTAGTTATATGCACCGAAAATGTGAGGGCAATTTTCAAACACATGATGTTCTCCACACATAGCACAAGATTTTTCCATGGTATAAGTAATTTGGGCTTTTCTCGGTTGGTATAGGTAATCATCAAAGGGTGCAAGGAACTCTTGATTGGATTGATTCATATCTTCCAACATCATCTCTCGAATAGATTGGCTTTTATTTCCCGACATGTTGATGTTCCTTAACTTGTAGCGCACCTAAATTTTTTTTTTGATAAAACAAACAAAAAGAAAAGTTAGTAAAACTAAGAGAGAGAAAAATGCAATAACAAAAACAACTAACACCAATTGCCAATCCCCGGCAACGGCGCCAAAAACTTGTTGCGCGTAATAAGTGCTAGGCAAATGTGCAAGTATACACGTCGCAAGTTATAGTATAAAAGATATCGTCTCCACAAGGATTGGTGCTACTTCAAGAATCTATTCTCTTGCACTGTAAAAATAAAAACACAAATAAAAGATTATAGAAGTTTAACTAATCTAGAAAGCAAATAAGTAAAAGAAAAGATGAATTCAATTGAGAGAGATAGGCCAGGTTATCGTGAGTTGAGGTGTGATAGCCGATTGGATCGTTTTGGTAAAAGAGTGCACGGGCAACTCAGTTGCCGTGGCAACTTGCACAACGGGGTTGCCTGGGCGACTAGTTGCCCAACTACTTGGGCGTCTTGGCAGCAACTTCAAGGTTCGGCGGAGCGTTCTTCAATGGTTTCCTCTTATCCCTAAGTCGAAACTCTAGCTACTTTGCATGCGTTGATAATACATCCCTGCGTGAATCAAGGGTGAACAACAACCAATCTTGCGCTCCTCTAAGCCGTCGAAATCCTTAACTTATTCCTAAGCCGGATTAATCTTCACCATCATTGGATTGAATAAAGATCATATTCATTCGTTTCTTGAATCTAACTCTCCCGATATTAGATAAATGGATGAAATCACGAGATCCTCTCCCAATTCACTCGCAAACAATAATAAGAACCAAGAATGAATAAACCTTGAAATAGAAAAGTGCAAACTCTTATTACCTAAACAAAAACCAATAGTTTCTCACAACCACAAAACACAATAACCATAGCCAAGTAGATTTAGTTCATGGCTAGGTTCCAAAGAAACACAAGATAATTAATCCCTAGCATGGACCCAATCGAACAAGGAAGAAAAGATGAAGCTTGTCAAAAATCCCTTGCCCTAGAAGCTTGCCGAAAATTCCCCTTGCTTCCTCTCTTGGACTTGTCGAATTTTGCCATCTTGCTCTCTTGTCGAAAATTCCCTCCTCTTGCTCTATGGAGTTGTCGAAATTTTCCCTCTCTTCCTCTCTACGGAATTGTCGAAATCTCCTTCTTATATATAGGGCTAGGCCAAAGTCCTTCTTTGAGGAGGAGTTTAAGTTGGAATTAAATTATCTTTAAAGAATATAATTCTTTATTATAATTGTATTCCTACTAGAACTTCTCCTATCTTCTTGGAATTTAATTCTTCTTTAATCTCTGCATGGAAATCAAATTCCTTTGGGTTTGAGCTTTGCTCCACGTCATCTTGGGCTTGTCTAGTCATCAATTTCGACATCCCTATTGCATTTTCTCTTTGTCGACAATTGCCAAGGCAACTGGCTCGGCGTCTCCTTCATGCATTGCCCTGGAAACTAGCTCGGCATTGCTTTGGCAAGTGATCCTGCACATACACACACAAAAACACACCAAAGCAGCATCTTTTTCCACAAAAATCACCAAGTTATGTAATCAAGCTCAACAGTGGAAAGAAACATGAATTAATGCATGAATAACTAATTATGCAACTAATATGAACTTAAGTCTAACAATAATATGAGTAAAAAGGGTAATAAAAATAGTACTTTTGAACACTTATCAGGTTAGCAGGATCATTTTCTTCCATGTCCAGGACATAGAAATTAGCAGGAAACACAAGTCCTTTGACTTGTACTAAAACCTCCTTTAAAACTCCCATGAGGTAGATAGTGGATCGATCGGCAAGCTATATAGTGACACACGTTTGCTTAAGAGGATCATTTTTTTTAGTTGAATAAATAGAATAAGGCATAACATTAATGGATGATCCCAAATCTAACATGGCCTTTTTTTATTTTTACTTTGCCTATTTGACATGGGATAGTGAACATACTTGGATCTTCGTATTTTTCGGGTAATTTCTTTTAAAGCACAGTGGATACATTCTCACCCATTCTTACCTTTTCATTGTCGTTCAACTTCCTTTTGTTCGCGCATAATTCTTTGAAAAATTTTGCATAGCGAGGGATTTGCTTGATTGCATCGACTAAAGGAATATTAACCTCGACTTTGCAAAACATCTCAAGAATCTCCTTATCTTGCTTTTCCTTCTTGGTTTGTGCGAACCATTGAGGGAAAGAAGGTTAAATCACAATGGGGCGGATGTCTTTTTGTTTGCTGGTTTTGCCCTTTATAGGTTTAGGATTGTACTTTGTTTCGTTCTTTTCTAGAAAAGGGGTTCGCCAGAATTTGGATGGTGTGCTCGCACTCCTTTCATTTTTAGTTGCATCCACAAGAGGTTTGGGAGATGGTGCATTCGCATTCTTCTCTTTTTTTTGTTGCGTTCGCAAGAGGTGTAGTGGATTCCTGCAAGTTCTTGCCACTCCACAAAGTTATAGCATTCACATTTTGGATTGGATTAACAATAGTTTGAGAAAGCAACATACCTCGACACTCGATTTAACTAATAGATGTACCGATTTGACTTACTTAAGTCTCAAGGTTTTTGATACTTCCCTTGTTTCTTGTTTGAATTGTTCTAGGTTATGGGCAAGCTTGTACACCGCATCTTCTAATAGAGGCTTCGCTGCTGCAGATAGTTGGTCTTTGCAAAAAGCATATCGTTAAAGTTTTTATCCATAACTCAAATTTGGATATTTTTCCAATTTGGTTTGTACGTATTTGAGTATGGATTATATTGCCCTTGGCCGTACGGTCCTCCAATAGCATTTGCGATTCTGTTTTCATCTTGGAGTGAAAGGCAAGAATCAGCCGAATGTTCGCTACTTGTGTAAACTTTACGAGTTTTCCTTTGTAGTGTATTTCCTAATGCCAATCTTTGAACAAGAAAGGTTAGATTTGAAATCTTATCTTCGAGAGAAGAAATATTTACCTTATTCACACATCGAGGGGCGTTGTCACGTGATGGACCAAATTATTGAGAGTTCGCGGCCATCATATTGATCAATTCCTTGGCTTAGGTAAAGTCATGTTCACGATTGCTCCTTCGCTCACAGCATCCATCATCTTTCTTTCCATAGGTAATAAACCTTCATAGAAATATTGGATGACTAGTTGATCACAAATTCCATGTTGTGGGAAGCTTGCACAAAGCTGCATGAAATGTTCCCAATATGTATGAAGTGTTTCCGAATCTCTTTGTCGAGCTTCACAAAACTTCTTTCTAGTGTTGGCGGCTCTTGAGGCTAGAAAGTATCTTTCAAAGAAAAGTGTCTCCGTGTTCATCCATGTTTCAACTAATCCAGATGGTATGTAATACAACCAATCTTTACCATGATCGGCTAGGGAGAATGGGAGAGCTCACAACTTGATTTGATCCACGGTGACGATGTGGGGTTTCATGCTCGAACACTCCACATGAAATTCTTTCAAGTGTTTGTATGGATTTTCATTCTCAAGTCCTCTGAAAGTAGGAAGAAGATGTATGAGACTGGATTTTAAATCCAAATGGTGCCTTGGGGTCTTGATAATTGATGCACAGCGGTTGCGTAGTGATCTTTGGGTTGTTAACTGGCATATGGTCTGTTCGGCCATCTCGTCCGCACGTTAGTGAACGTTCGCTTGGGGGTTCGTAGGGAGTATTCGCGGGGTTTACTTTTGTATTTGCATATTCCTGGGTGGATTATTGTGCTCCCTCTCTTGCTTTTTTCATCAATATCCTTACGGTTCTTTCGAAAAAAAATTATTATCTGCACTTAGAGGAACGAAGCATAAAAGTAGAAAATGAAAAAAAAAATAAGAAACTAAAAATGAACTAAAGAAAAACAAAATAAACCAAACTTAACCTTCTCGACACCACTCTCTGGCAACGGCGCCAATTTTTGACAGGTGTCGAATCCGTCAAAAATAAAATACATGCTTGTTATGTGGATTTTTGTAGTTGCGGCAAGCAGGGTCGAATCCACGAAGAGTGGTAAGAATATTAAGTCTAGGGTTAAATGCAAATAAAAGTAAAGGGGGTTTTGTGATTTAAGAGAATGATTTAAAAAGGAAGCAATACAAAAATAAAGGCGTTTGATGATGGGATGAGCTCTAGCCAAGGTAGTTATCAGAATTTAATCCAAGTAATTAGATCATCGATCTTCAAAAGATAACATGCATAGATCTCAAGTAGCTTGGTTTTAAGTTAGATGATGATCCATAAATAACTTAAATCTCTTCTTTGATAGAAAGTAATTTAATAGTCCATAAATTATTAACTATTATTATCAAGGTTAAAATTCCTTATATAGTCCACTAAGAATTAAAATGTATCAAATTGCATTAAGAACTATAGATACCCAAAGCACATAAACTAGAAAAGCATTGGTCAACACTAATCAAGAATATGAAATCATACCTTCATAAACCATAATCCAAGTTTACTTACCACTTGCGTCAATAATCCATGACTTGGTTGATTTGCATACGTATAATCCAACATACACAAATAGAATAAGCTTGGAAGATATCAAAATACTTAAAGAAATATGAGAAGATGAAGAACAAGAAACCTCACTAAATACTTACATAAAAAAAACTTTGAAACTACACTTGACTAGAAAAGAGGTTTAGCAACTCATGGAGAGGGGAAATCAACAAAGAATAAAAGGATGAGAATTATGGGATAAATTATTTCTCTTCTGTACATGACCCTATTTATAATAGAGGTCATTGACATCAACTAGGAGAAGGAATTACAATAAGATTTAATTTAAAACTCTATCCTTCTTGTAATCACTCATTTTTATATGGTCTGTAAATACATATTAGTATAATTATTAGTATATTAGCATTGCATGTATACATGTATTATATTATTATACTATATGTTTATTATGTGCATGACTGTTATTAATATACGTAAAGTGTGTGTGATATGTGCATGTATATTATAAACTATGTATGTATACATATTAATAAGTAATATGGTGTATGTGTGTCACGCATGTATTTACATTTCTTACGAGTGCATTGTTTGTACGTATAATGTGTGTGGCTATTCATGATGTGTGTGATTATATATGCATGTATATAGTATATTATGTTAATCAATATTTGCATGTGGGTTCGTATGTTGCATGTATGTGTGCGCATGTGTATGTATATACATATTATTATTATTATTATTACTATTACTGTTATTATTATTATTATATATATATAAATAGATAAGGTATTAAAGAAAAAGAAAACAAACAAAAAATATTATTTATAGTCCAAGTCCAAATTACATAGCCCAAAATTAAGTTTACATGGCCCAACCGGCCAGACCCAAATCCTATATCTAAAATGTCTAACCCTAGTGTTTCCCTTTTGCGCAGCCAACCAGGAGCCGTTGGATCAAATTTTGCTCCAACGGCCACGGTCAAAGGGGGAGGTTATCCAGTTGGCCGCGTGTGTTACACGCCCAGACCGTTCGGCTACCACGCGCGCGTTTGATCCACGCGCGGACTCTTTGATCTCCCATGCGCGTGCATCCCACGCGCCAGAACTCCTCGGCTGCTGAGCTCCACGTGTCACGATCTGGCGCCGTTCCACCCGTTCGAGATTTCATCTGAACCGTTTACTCTTCAAGTTATCTCAACCGTTGGATCGAATCTGATCCAACGGTCGAGAACGCCTCTGGACGAAGACATCTCCCCCACACTGCCACCATACCTCCACCATGCCGGCCTCCAACCACCGCGCTCAGGGTTGCCAGATGCATCAAAAAATCACCAAAAAGAGGCTATGTCAGTATCATTTCAGATCTAAAAATATGTATTTTTATAGTACTTTCTACCAAACGATCAGAGTAGGATATATGTATGAAAAAGTTGTAAGAAGACTCATTTACCAAGTTATCAAAAAAAATACAAGTTTCCATTGGTAATCTCCTCTCTTTTTTGAATCTCATACATTTATGAAAAAAACAACAAAAAAATAAAAATAGAGTTTACCTAAGGAAAAATCTCTCCTTGCCGGCGATAAACTCTGAGGAGTGAGCCACCAAAGGGGATTTTTCTTTGTTTCTTTGTTTCGAAATACCATAGATCTAGGGTTTTGGTGGTCTCAAAATAAGAGGGTGATAGTTTCGGTAAAGGTTTTGGGGTTCGGTCTTTTCAAAAGTAGAGTTTTTTTGTTTTTGAGAGGTGTCTAGGTTAGGTTTTGGAACGTTTTGAGTGTTGAGGGCAGTGGCCGAAGTAGCCGGACCATTGCTGGCCTCTAGAACTACGGCAGTTGAAGGGTTTGGGGTTTGTGTTTTCTGGGAAAACAGAGAGAATATGAGAGCTTTATCTCTTAGGGGCTAAAAGAAAACTGAGAAAAGAAGGAAAGAGGGGCCGGTTGTGATGTCTTATAGACACAGTTTTTTAAAAAAATGGTGTAATTACCTCATAAGGATTCCCGCATTTTTGGAATTCACGTTTTGAGCTTGCCGCATGGGCCAATTACAATTTCAATCCTTTTTCTTTTCTGTTTTATTGCAATTTGATCACTAAATTAACCCAAATCAAGTTTATAATGGTGAAATCACATGCTGAGCCATCCCGCGTTTTCAAAGTTTCCATTTCGAGCTTTCCCCTTGGTCATATCACATAATAGGTCCTTCAGAGTTTACTTCTTTTAATTAGGCCCCTAATTAAGTCTTTTGTTTATATAATTTTTGTTTTAGATTTTGTTTCCATTTCGGTTTGGCCCCTGATATTTTGAGCATTCGTGCCTTCTTTTATTTGTTTTTAGCATTTTATGTTACATATAATATTTATATGTGTTTTATTTACACCATGTTAACTTATGCTTGTAGGTACCATTATCTTTTATGTCTTAATTTATTTTGTTCATATTATAGGTCCTTTCTTGTGTATTTTAATTTGTATGATCATATCCATGTGTTTGTTTTCTTTTTTCTTTCTTTTTTGTTTGCTTGCCTTGCACATTGTTATATATTAACTTATAGCATGTCTTGTTTTTTTTAATGTCTATTTCTTTCTTCAGGCTTTATATGCATTTTTAGTCATGTTTACTTATATATTTTTTTCCATTGTATGTGTCATTATATGTTTAACTCTGCTTGGTTGTAATGAAGTAAGTGTTAGTTTTTGTTGCTTTATTTTTGGTTATAAGTTAGGGAAATTTTGTTAATCTTGCCATGACATTTTTACTTTATGTATGCATATTTTGTGTTACATATTAAGTTCTAATTTTTATGTTTGCATGTTATTTTGTTAATTTAGTATTGCTATATGTCATGTGTATATGTCATGCATATTTTGCATTGGTGTTTTCTTTATGTGTAAGTATGTTAGATTTAATTAATTTAGTTTTGGGAAGCATGTCTCTTTTTGCATGTTTATATTTGTATTTGTTGTTTTATTTTCAGGACATGTTACATTGTTTTTGTTCATGCATTTTGCATTTTAATATTATTATATTTATGTCTTTTATGTTTTTTTAGCTCCATGTCTTTGTAAATATTTGTTTATAATGTTTTTGTTAGGTTTGCATAACGGAATATTAATTGTCAATGCGGCGTCCTTTTATCCGAGCACAAACGGGGCCAGTATCAGGCATAGTGATAGTGGTTGGGCGTTTGCTCTCGGATAACGGGGCCTTTAAAATTTACTCGCACTTGTAACCAAATTTTAATTTAATCATCACTTTAATCCGGAAAGTTTAATATTAATAAAGCGGTAATTATTAAAGTACCAATTTTGGGCGGTGAGGGGGTGCTAATCCTTCCCCATCCATAACCGACTCCTGAACCCAATAGTTTTCAAATCTCTGGTTTTATGGTGTCCGGTCTACCTAAGTGGTCGGTGGCGACTCTAATTTCTAAATAAAACGCGTTTTCCAAAACCCCCACGGAATAAATATTCTAATACCCGAAAAACTCCAAACACTTTGAAAATACTTTTTTTAGCGTGAGGGACATCGCTACAGATGGCGACTCCGCTGGGGACCATTTTTTGTTTTTAAAAAAAACAAAAAGAGAGTCGAGCTTTTTAAAAATAATTACCGCTTTATTAATATTATAAATTCCGGGTTAAAGTGACTATTAAATTAACATTCGGTTATAATTGCGCGTTTATTTTAACGCATTTAAAATATGGCATATAAACTCGTTTTTTAAGTGGGGGGAAAACGCTAATGCTTTCGTGGAGATATCGTTCTCCCGTATGGGCCTAGCAAGTACCTTCGGGGCTCGAGTACCTTATGCTTTCATAAGGATATCGTTCCTTCGTACGGGCATAAACGAATGGGTCCCCCTGAATTGAACCCGGTTGAAAGGAGCCTATAATAAGTGATGATCGGGGGCCTTGCTACTCTTAGTAGGGGACAGCAAGGACAATTCAGGTACCTCCTAGAACCAAGACTGCATGTAGAGAATACATAGAAACCCACCCCTTTAGAGCCATGCGAATAACCTTAGGTTTTAGATGGGATAAATAGAGTTGTTTTGTGTGATTATTCTATTTAATTTGTCCTTTTATTTATATATTTATTAATTTTATCTGGTACTGACTTGTTTTCTTTTTCGCTTTTGTTTTTTTACATACATTATTGCATTTGCATTACATAAAGGTACTGGATCAAGTGGTTTACCTGATCAGAAAGTCTTTCACCATGGAAAAAAGGTATCTTAGGAAAGAAGAGCTTAACTTGTCAGTCAGGCATTGGTCAGAGGTCAATCAGAAGGCCCAAGGGCACAGTTCGCCGAGCGAGTGCGTAGTAGCAGGGTACACCTATGTGAGTCTCCAACAGAACAACCTATGGGATCTTCAAAGCATTTGGGAAGGATGGGACCGAAGACTACAGGTCGTGTTCTGCGATAGTTATGGCGACATTGCACAACTGTTATATGTTCGGGTTAACCAGCCCCTGCTCCGAGCTATTTTTCAGTTCTGGAATCCTGCCTTTTGTTGCTTCACCTTCAATGGGCAGGACATGATGCCTACAGTAGAAGAATGCACTGCCTTACTTAATCAGAAGAACATTCAGGAAGATTGGATCTACGCGAAGCCTCCAAGGAATCAGAATTACACTTCGAAGCTCAAAACCTTTGCCGGAATGAGTGACGATTGGGTTAATGGCCCGATTCAACTCTAAGGAAAGAGTACAGTTTTTGCATGGGAGAGTATTTGAGACATCATACCTGCACATCCAGACGAGGGGAAGAAGATAGACCTATTTGCCCTGGGAATATATGGTTTTGTGATCTTTCCGAGAGCTCTTGGGAACATTGATGTAGCCATTCTGGACCTGTTCGAGCGTATGTAACGGAGAGCAAACCCAGTACCAGCGATCTTGGCCGAGACCTTTATTTCTTTAAATGCCAGTCGGAAGTATGAGGAAGGACGTTTTCGAGGATGTGCTCAGCTGTTACAGGTATAGATTCAGAGCCACATGTGGAAGACACCGACGAGGGTCCTACCGGGGATATCCTTCCAAGGCTTTTCGCCATTACGGGAGTACTTAGCAAAAGAGTGGCGAGAAAACTTGAAGATGAAGAAATGGTCCAATTTCTTCAGGAATATTCAAGATTAAGACAAAGTCTGGAGAGTTCCGTGGCTCGGTAGAGTTAATTTTTCTTGTACAGTTGCGGTGATTACAACTGGTTGGTGATGTTGGGGCTGCATGGCGGGATTGCTTGTGCTCTGCTTCTGGTGTCTCGACAGTTTGGATCACGACAGTTTGTTCCCAATACCGCCGGATTGAGCCAAAGCGAATTTCTTTTCAAAAGGGAGTTCAAAGAAAAAGTTCAGACTATCATGAGGGCTTGGGACCATTGTTACCGGATCAGGGTGGAAGGAGACACCGAGCACATGACCACCCCAGACTACGATCTTTAGAGAGGTTTGAGGGTTAATGATGTGATTCCTGAATCCGATCAAGGACCAGTTGTGTCGCTTGAGGAGCTTACAAGGGTGGTACCGTCTGAAACAGATATCTTACGGAATGAACTCGAAGAAATTAAAGGAAAATGGACACCCAACAGACTCAACATGCGAGTGAGCTCTATAAAGCAAGCTTAGAGGTCGAAGAATAGGATGGGGTCATTAGACAGTTGAAGAAATCAAATGCGGATTTGAGCGATAAGAATGCTCTTTACCAAAAGGATACCCTCCTACTCCAAGCAAAAATACAGAAGGTCGGCCGAAGTTAGTTCATAGCCGTGGAAAAGGAAAGAATGAATGGTATTCGTTTGGTGGAATAAGAACGAGAAATCAGCAAGAGAGCAATCGAGAAGGAGATAGAAAGCTACCGATTGGCTATTGAGGAAGAAAAACAGTCTTTCAAGAAGGCCATTGACCAAGAAAGGGAAAGAACTAGGCAAGAAATTAGCAAAGGAAAACAAGCAGTCAACCACGAGAGAGAAAATGTCGCCGCATGGAAAAGAAGGTCCATGAGTAGTCGGAATAGACTGTTAGAGATGCAAAGGTTGTACGACGACACTGTCCAAAGTCTGGATCAGAGCCGAAGTTAGAATGTCGAGTTGGGAGAAAAGGTGGCAGAAGTAGAACACTCATTTCGAACCTATTGTCAGAGGAATGGCTTCACTAAGCTACAAGAAAGAGAGTGCGAAGTAGGCACGTTACGAACCCGAATTAAGTCCTTTGAAGCAACTGTTGAGGATTATAAGGAAAGAATCAGTGTATTCGAAGAGGCTACAGCCGGAGGGGACATTTATTGGCAAAGGAGACTGCGTGACGCTGCCCGGATGGTGCAGGATAGGGACCAATATTACGCAAACCTGATGGTGGACATACAGCGAGTCTCCAGGCATGTGAATGATTTGGCTATCGAGGCTAAAACACTCCGACCTTTCGTAGTCCCAGAAATGGAAGAAGCTCCCAGGTTCATCAAGTTGCTCAGGGCTATTGAAAATTAGGAGATAGAGCTAGGGCTTATCTGTAGGGCTCTGTATTGTAATTAGTACTCTTTTGTATTAGGGACCTTCATTTTGTAATATGAACTCTGTTGTAATTTAGACCCTTTAATTCCCGTGGAAGTAGTTCAAAAGGGTGATTACCAGCGGAATTAATACCTTTATCTGCATAAATTCTTGTTATACACGCATTTATTTTCCTTGCAACCATATTAATGTTATAAATATTGTGGCAGTGTGAAACTAGAAGTTAAGCCGCAATCATTCATCATCCATATCTTACCCGATTACGAAGTAAGCTCATAGAAGACAGGATAATCAGTCTAGAAAAGGGACAAAGAGAGCTCGAGGCAAGATTTGACGAGGCTCAAAGAAGCCTCAGTGACCAGATTGCTTAGTCACAAGCATTGATAGTATCCGACATAACCGCATTGTTGGCTAAGAGTCTCGGAAAAAGAGTTGAAGGAGAAACTGCTCAAGAGCCGAAAGGTACCCCAGTTCACAATAAGGTTCAACTGGCTGTGCCGAATCTGACTAGAAGGGTATATATCGACCTTGAGGGGATGTCAGCTAATCTTCAGTTAGGGGCATCTGAGACTCAACCCCTTGACACTGAAGCACTCTATGAATAGGAGGTGCCAGACCTGAATTTGGTCGAAAGGATCAGGACAGGGGTAGAAAAAATGGGAGGAAAGGTTTCGCCTCATGGAGGAAAGATTTAAAACTTTGCAAGCTATGGAAGAATCAGGAAATGATGCCAGTGACTTGAGTCTTGTATCCGACCTTGTCCTACCACCAAAATTTAAAACACCAGAGTTCGACAAATACGATGGAACCACGTGTCCTTCTGCGTACATAACGATGTACTACCGGAAGATGGCGACCTACCTTAAGGATGAGAAGCTACTAATTCATTGTTTCCAAGACAGCCTAACTGGGGCAGCGTTACGGTGGTACACCCAATAGAGCAGGGTAAATGTTAAAACATGGAAAGATCTTTCAAAAGCATTCATCGAGCAATATAAGCACGTAACAGATATGACCCCCAGTAGAATTATGTTGGAAAATATGGGGCAGAAGTCCAACGAAAGTCTACGAAAATATGCTCAAAGGTGGGGGGAAGTGGCCGCCCAAATTCAGCCACCCCTCCTGAAACATGAAATTACGCCATTATTCGTTAATACTTTGAAGGGGCACTGTTCGATCGCCTCATTAATAATACAACTCAGAGTTTTGCTGATTTGATTAGGACTATGGAGTCCCTTGAATTGGCAATTAAGAGTTGTAGAATTGATAGCGGGGAAGGATCTCGAAAGTACAGCAAGAAGAATGAAATAAACGCCGCCAGTACTTACACTGCCCCAAAAAATTTTACAGTCTCACAGCCACAAACACATGTGGGAAAAGCACAAAACTCGAATCAAAGAGAGGAGAAAACCTCGAGAAAAGAGAAAGAGAGGCAAACTTTTACTCCACTACTCGTTCCGTACTCGGAGCTTTACTCTCAGTTGTATGAAGCAGACCTGGTCCGTCCATATTACGTTACTCCTTTCAAGCCACCATTCCCGTCCTGGTATAACCCGAACGCGCATTGCGACTATCACGGTAGTGCCCCTGGTCATCCCACCGAGAACTGCCTCTCTTTCAAAAAACTTGTGCAGAACTTAATTGATTCTGGGATACTAAAGTTTGTAGAACCAAGTGTAGCTACTAACCCGTTGCCTAATCATGGGAACAGAGGAGTAAATGTTATTGAGGAATGCTTTACCAGGAAGATTAAGGATGATGTGTCAGAAATCAAATCTCCTTTGTGGTGGGTATTTCAACAATTGTGCATGGCCCATGTGATCGAGAAAGGCATGGTAATAAGGCAGAAGGGATGTGAAGTGTATTGCGAATTCCATCAGGACGAAGGGCACGACATCCAAAAGTGCGACGAGTTTAAGAGATTGGTACAACAATTGATGAATGAAAAGCAAATAGAATTCTTCGAAGAGCCCATAGGAAAGAAGGGGTCAGACGTACATATGACGGATAGCCCTAATGCTAAATACGGGAGAGATAGACCTCTTATCATCTCCTCCAGGCCGGGGAGTGCAGGTGCCTCCCAAGGAGAAACCACTAAGATAAATCCCAAGATCATCATCTCAGCACCATCCCCGTTCCCATTCAAGGATATGCGGCAAACTCCCTGGAACTATGCTGTAAATATGACCACGCCAGGAAAGCCAGAATCTGGTGAGGTAAAAGGGCTTCCAATGAAAGACGAGCAAGGCAAGAATGATGTGGATGTCGGTGAGGTGGGCCATTTCACAAGGTGAGCACGGCAAGGCTGCTGAAGCGTCCAAAGATAAAGGAAAGGATACATCGGTTACCCCCGCGCAGATATTCAGTGAAGAACTTCTTCCAAAGATAAATGAGCCGGTAACTGTGGCTCAGGCCAAAGAATTTATAAAGTTCCTGAGACATAGCGAGTACAGCGTAATGGAACAACTACAAAAGCAACCGGCTAGGATCACGGTGCTAGAGTTGCTCTTGAGTTCAGAAAGACACCGTGAGGCACTATTAAAAGTACTAAATCAGACTTTTGTGCCCTAGGACATTTCTGTGGCAAAACTGGACAGGATAGTAGGGCATATCACTGCATATAACCATATAACATTTAGTGATGACGAGATCCCCGAGGGAGGAATGGGGTCCACCAAAGCTCTTAACATCACAACCCACTGCAAAGGGTATGTGGTACCGGGGGTACTGATTGACAACGGGTCAGCACTGAACGTGCTACCTATGGTGACCTTGCAGAAGCTACCAATGATGGTTCTCACCTAAACCCCTGCCACAACTCCGTGAGAGCCTTTGACGGCACACAAAGAGGAACAATGGGAAAAATTGAGGTGCCTCTATTGATCGGGCTGACTGAGTACGTGATTGATTTTGTGGTAATGGACATAAAACCATCTTACAGCTGCTTATTGGGAAGGCCATGGATCCACTCCATAGGAGTTGTCCCCTCATCATTACATCAGAAATTAAAATTCATAATCGAAGGCAAATTGGTCATAGTGGAGGCCGAGCAGGAAATTATTGCTTCAGTGACATCAGATGCCCCTACATTCAAAATGACGAGGATGCTGCATAATGCTCTTTTCGAGCATTAGAGCTAGTGAATGCCACATTCGTCGCGGAAGGAACTCGGATCCCCTATCCCAGGTTATCTAATTGTACCAAGATGACCGTTGTTGAAACTTTGGGCCGAGGAGCCAAAGCAGGAAGAGGGCTAGGGAAAAGATTCCAAGGGAGCCTGCGAGCCAAAAGTACAATAACCAAGAAGGACCATTTTGGGTTGGGTTACAAACCAAGTGCCCAACAAAGAAAAGAAGAATACAAGAGAAAAGAAGAGCAAAGAAAGGCCAGATTTAAGGGAGAAGACATTCCATGGAGACCAATGTCCTTCCCTCGTTTGAAAACCACTTTGGTCTCTGGAGGATTTTGCCAGCCAGGATAAGAGGTTGAAGAGGCAATTAAGAAAAATGGCGTACTCAACAAGGAGGAAATATTTAATGAATCACTTGAGGGGATGTCCATCAACATGATAGCTGGAAAGGGCCAAGACAGCAAAATGTTGACCAACATCAGCCCCTGTCATCCCGGGGAAACTCTTGATAACTGGAGCCACATTGATCTACCTGTGGTTTTTAGGACTAGATCAGAGTAATGCTCCGAATCAACATTTTGTTTTTGCCCATAAACAATGGGGATCTCTAGTATAGGGCACCTATGTTAACTTTTTGTTGAAATGAAAATATCTTCCACGTTTTCTTAAATGGCAAACGTTTCATTTATTTCATTCATTCATTCTTCATGTTCATTCACTTCATATAAAGCCATTCTCTTCCCAATACATTCATTCTCCTTTAATGCAGGTCTCTCATGAGTGACTGTATGAATGATACCGGACCCAATCCTGGAGTGAATTTTGAATGCCCCGAGATCTCAGAGGGAATTGGGGAATAAGATGATGAGATAGAATGTGAGGTCCCTATAGAGTTGAGGAAAATGGTGGCCAGCGAAGAAAGGCAAATCATGCCCCACCAAGAAGAAACAAAAGCTGTAAACTTGGGGACTGTAGAAGAAAGAAAAGAAGTAAAAATAGGGACGATGTTGTCCTCAAAAACTAGGCACGAACTGATAACCCTACTTCATAAATTCAAGGATGTTTTCACCTGGACTTATCAAGATATGCCAGGCTTGAATACTGACATAGTGGTGCACAAACTACCAACGAAATCGGAATGCAAACCAATATAGCAAAAACTCCGAAGAATGAGACCAGACATGTTGTTAAAGATCAGAGAAGAGGTAAAAAATAGTTTGATGATGGTTTCTTGGAGGTAGCCAAATACCCCGAATGGGTTGCAAACATCGTACCAGTACCGAAGAAGGATGGGAAAGTCCGTATATGTGTAGATTATAGGGATCTCAACCGAGCCAGCCCTAAAGACAACTTCCCTCTGCCACATATTGACACGTTGGTTGACAACACCGCGGGACACTCATGGTTTTCATTCATGGACGGCTTTTCCGGGTGCAACCAGATAAAGATGGACTCGAACGACATGGAGAAAACTACATTCATAACCATGTGGGGAACTTTTTGTTACCGGGTGATGCCTTTCAGGCTCAAGAATGCAGGGGCAACTTACCAAAGAGCAATGGTGACTCTTTTCCATGACATGATGCACAAAGAAATAGAAGTATACATGGATGACATGATCGCCAAGTCTCGAACAGAAGAAGAGCGCCTACAGAATTTAAGAAAACTATTCCAAAGACTACGAAAATACCAGCTGAGGCTTAACCCTGTCAAATGCACCTTCGCTGTTACTTCTGGAAAACTCTTAGGGTTCGTGGTGAGTAGAAGAGGGATTGAGATCAATCCATATAAAGTGAAAGCCATCCAGGATCTCTCACCATCCTACACTCAGAAGGAAGTTCGTGGTTTCCTGGGGAGGTTGAATTATATATCTCGTTTCATTTCCCAATTAACTGATCGGTGTGAACCTGTCTTCAGACTTCTTAGAAAGAATAATCCCAGTGTGTGGGATGAGGAATGTCAAGGAGCCCTAGAAAAGATCAAAAGGTACCTGACAAATGCTCCGATTTTAGTCGCGCCAGTACCAGATATGCCTTTAATCCTCTACCTGACAGTCTTTGAGAATTCAATAGGGTGTGTATTGGGGCAACACGATGAGTCAGGGGAAAGGGAGCAAGCCATCTATTACCTAAGCAGAAAGTTCAATGATTGCGAAACGCGGTACCCACCAGTTTAGAAGCTATGTTGTGTTTTAGTTTGGGCTACCAAGAGGCTTAGGCAATATATGATGTACCATACTACTTGGTTAATATCCAAGCTAGACCGCTTGAAGTTCCTAATGGAAGCACCAGCACTGACGGGAAGGATGGCCCACTGGCAGATGCTCCTATCCGAATTCGACATTGTATACGTAAGCCAGAAAGTTGTAAAGGGAAGCGCCGTAGCAGATTTCCTAGCTAGTCGTGCTTCGGACGATTATGAGGCGTTGAACTTTAATTTCCCGGATGAAGACTTGATGTGAATTACAACCAAGGAAGAGGTTTCAGATGATAACTCATGGAAGCTTTACTTTGATGGGGCCTCTAACGCCCTCGGACACGGGATAGGGGCCGTGCTAATTTCCCCTGAGAATGTCTATTATCCCTTCACCAGCAGACTAGAATTCTTCTACACCAACAATATAGCTGAATACGGAGCCTGCGTTATGGGACTAAACTCAGCTATTGAAAGAAAGATTAAGGAACTTCGAGTATTCGGAGATTCATCCTTAGTGATTTACCAGTTGCGTGGGGAATGGGAAACCAAGGACCCGAAGTTGGTCAAATATTATGAATTAATTCAAGAGCTCGCCAAGGAGTTCGAAAAGGTCAGCTTCAATTACCTTCCCAGAGAAGAAAATCAGATGGCAGACGCCTTGGCAACCTTGGCTTCCATGTTCAAAACGAACATAGGGGCAGAAATGAAGCCCATTAAGATGCAGACTTTTGAAAGGCCTACTCATTATTGTAATGTGTAGGAAGAGATTGATGGCAACCCATGGTACTATGACATCTTGCAATATGTCAAGCTTCAAAAGTATCCCGAAGGGGAAAATGATAATGACAGAAAAACACTCAGAAAAATGGCAACAGGATATATCCTAGATGGGGAGATCCTATATAAAAGAGGCCATGATCAGACATTGTTGAGATGTGTGGATGCTTGGGAGGCGAAGGAGATTTTAGCCGAGGTACACGACGGTCTATGTGGGACGCACGCCAACGGGCTGTCTATAGCTCGGAAAATTATGAGATATGGCTATTTCTGGTCGACCATGGAGGGAGATTGTATCAATTATGCCAGGAAATGCCACAAATGCCAAATTTATGCTGACAAGATTCACGCTCCCCCATCACCTTTACACACCATGAATTCTCTGTGGCCTTTTGCAGCGTGGGGCATGGACGTCATCGGGCAGATTCACCCGAAGCCTTCCAACGGACACCGTTTTATTTTGGTCGCTATAGACTATTTCACTAAATGGGTAGAGGCAGCAGCGTCTTACGCCAACATCACAAGGACTACAGTATGTAAATTCCTAAAGAAGGAGATTATTTGTCGATATGGTTTGCCAGAAAGGGTCATCACCGACAACGCTTCCAATCTGAATAACAAAATAATGACGAACGTGTGCAACCAATTCAAGATAACACACCATAATTCCACAGTCTATCGTCCTAAAATGAATGGGGCGGTGCAAGCAGCAAACAAGAACATAAAGAAGATCATAGCGGAGACGACGGATACCTACAGGGATTAGCATGAAAAGCTGCCATTTGCCCTTTTCGCCTATAGGACGTCCATTCGTACATCGACAGGGGCAACACCCTACTCCTTGGTGTATGGTACCAAAGCAGTACTCCCCATTGAGGTGGAGATTTCGTCGCTCCGGGTCTTAAATGAAGTAAAATTAGAAGAATCCGAATGGGTGCAAGCCAGACTCGACCAGCTAAATCTCATTGAAGAAAAGAGACTAAAGGACATTTGCCATGGTCAAATGTACCAAAAACGAATGATGCGGGCATACAACAAAAAGGTGCGCCTAAGAGAATTCAGAGATGGGGATCTGGTGCTCAAGAAAATCCTCCCGATTCAGAAAGATTCTCGAGGAAAGTGGATGCCCAACTGGGAAGGGCCATACGTGGTAAAAAGGCCTTCTCAGGAGGAGCCTTAATCTTAACAGAAATAGATGGAGACGAGCTAAAAAGCCTTGTAAATTCTGATGCTGTTAAGAAATACTACGTTTGAAAGAGGAAAAAAAACAAACAAAAAAAGAACAAAAAATGGAGAGCTCAGGGCGAAAACCCAAAACAGGGCGTCTTGAAGAAAAGGAAGGACCCGAGTCGAAAACCCGTAAGAGGCGGCTCGGATAAATTGAGTGGTTGGATATCCAGAGAGAAGGTTCATCCCCATGAACCCTGTGGAGAGGGAGCTTCAGGCAAAGATTCTACGCTGGTTGACGGGATCATGACTCTCTCAAAGTTGTGTGTCATGACTCTCTCAAAGTTGTCCAAACCCTTAATCGTAATAAAATCATATTTTTGAGCATTCATTCCTTTCCTTCTTGTTAATATCATGCAAATAAGCTAACGTAGGCTTATGATAAACAAGAGATTTTAGAGCATTACTGTGATCTAATTTAAAGATGCAGGTGATTAGAAAACGATGTTAACCTTGCCCTCTAGCTGCCTACATAACGTCTGTTGAAAGGGCGGGCAGAAGGCTTCAAGCACCAGGGTAGGATAACCAATGGCGCACGCCCTGCTTGTTTAAGAGAAAGCATGCGAGACAACAAGAGAGATCTCCCAGGTGAAAACCCGGAAGGGTACCTCAAAAAAAAGAGAAAAAGAAAGAAAAACGAGAAACCTCTAAAGCGAAAACCTAAAAGGGCACTTTAGAACCCCGAATCAAAAATCAGAAAAAAAGAAAGGTTAGAATGGTTGAACTTGATAGTGAAATGAGGTATCGCCGCTAGAAGAAAAATGAGAAAGCAAGCAACGTAAGGTCGAGATTGACTGAAGACTAAAGCAGGCCCACCAAGATATTGACACTCATGCATCATGAATAGTTAGACATCCCTAGGATTAGGAGCATGTTAATTCATTTGTCATAGCATTTTGTCTTATTCTAGACAGGTATCTACAGATTCAAAGAAACATCGATAGCCATCCTGGTGTGAATCCCAAATGTGAAGATGAAGGTTCTATATAGGAAAGGCCTATATTTCCAAGCGCCTGCAGCGAGAGGTTCTATATAGGAAGAATACGCCGCTCCGGGGATCCAGGATCTAAAAGTTTTGTACAGGAAGGGCTCGCAGCTCCAGGGTGAAGACTAGCAGTTCTATATAGGAAGAACTCTCAGCCGAAGGAATTCACCCATGATACACAAGGTTTTATACAGGGAAAACCTGTTGTGTTGAAAGAGAAGAGTCCTATATAGGAAGGGCTCCGAGCTTTACTGTCTTAGAGTGAGAGATTTTATATAGGAAGAACTCATAGCTCCGAGATTTCAGAAGCTAAAAGTTCTATATAGGAAGGACTGGCGGCTCTCGGGTTTGAAGACTATCAGTTCTATACAGGAGGAAATCCTAGTCGGAAGAACCTATCTGTGGCGCATAAGGTTTTATGTAGGAAAAACCAGCCGTATTGAAGGCAAAGAGTTCTATATAGGAAGGACTCCAAGCCTTACCGTCTCAAAGTGAAAAGTTCTATATAGGAGGGATTCATTACTTGAGGCTTCAGAGCGAAGGGTTCTATTAGAAAGGGCTTATAGCTCCAAGATCGAAAGGTGAAGAAGCTCTATATAGGAAGAACTTACGAGCCCAAAGATTCAGCCGAGGAAAAACGGAGAGTTCCAGAAGAACACATGTTTCCAAAGCTACAAACATGGAAGTTGGATAAAAATGAGTGCTTATAAATCTTTGCTTTGTTCCCATTCCACGAGAATAAGCAAAGAGGGGCAACTGTAATCACTCACTTTTATCTTGTCTGTAAATACATATTAGTATAATTATTAGTATATTAGCATTGCATGTATACATGTATTATATTATTATATTATATGTTTATTATGCGCATGAGTGTTATTAATATACGTAAAGTGTGTGTGATGTGTGCATGTATATTATAAACTATGTATGTATACGTATTAATAAGTAATATGGTGTATGTGTGTCACGCATGTATTTACATTTCTTACGAGTGCATTGTTTGTATGTATAATGTGTGTGGATATTCATGATGTGTGTGATTATATATGCATGTATATAGTATATTATGTTAATCAATATTTGCATGTGGGTTCGTATGTTGCATGTATGTGTGCGCATGTGTATGTATATACGTATTATTATTATTAGTATTATTATTATTATTATTATATAAACAGATAAGGTATTAAAGAAAAAACAAACAAACAAAAAAATATTATTTATAGTCCAAGTCCAAATTACATAGCCCAAAATTAAGTTTACATGGCCCAACCAACCAGACCCAAATCCTATATCTGAAAGCCCTAAAATGTCTAACCCTAGTGTTTCCCTTTTGCGCAGCCAACCAGGAGCCGTTGGATTAAATTTTGCTCCAACGGCCACGATCAAAGGGGGAGGTTATCCAGCTGGCAGCGTGTGTTACACGCCTAGACCGTTCGGCTGCCATGCGTGCGTTTGATCCATGCGCGGACTCTTCGATCTCCCACGCGCGCGTGTATCCCAGGCGCTAGAACTCCTCGACTGCTGAGCTCTACGTGTCACGATCTGGCGCCGTTCCACCCGTTCAAGATTTCATCTGAACCGTTTATTCTTCAAGTTATCTCAACCGTTGGATCGAATATGATCCAATGGTCGAGAACGCCTCTGGACGAAGACATCTCCCCCACACTGCCACCATACCTCCACCATGTCGGCCTCCAACCACCGTGCTCAGGGTTGCCAGATGCATCAAAAAATCACCAAAAAAAGGCTATGTCAGTATCATTTCAGATCTAAAAATATGTTTTTTATAGTACTTTCTACCAAACGATCAGAGTAGGATATATGTATGAAAAAGTTGTAAGAAGGCTCAGTTACCAAGTTATCAAAAAAATACAAGTTTCCATTGGTAATCTCCTCTCTTTTTTGAATCTCATACATGTATGAAAAAAACAACAAAAAAATAAAAATAGAGTTTACCTAAGGAAAAATCTCTCCTTGCCGGCGATAAACTCTGAGGTGCGAGCCACCAAAGGGGATTTTTCTTTGTTTCTTTGTTTCGAAATACCATTGATCTAGGGTTTTGGTGGTCTCAAAATAAGAGGGTGATATTTTGGTAAAGGTTTTGGGGTTCGGTCTTTTCAAAAGTAGAGTTTTTTTTGTTTTTGAGAGGTGTCTAGGTTAGGTTTTGGAACGTTTTGAGTGTTGAGGGTGGTGGCCGGAGTAGCCGAACCATTGCTGGCCTCTAGAACTACGGCAGCTGAAGGGTTTGGGGTTTGTGTTTTCTGGGAAAACAGAGAGAATATGAGAGCTTTATCTCTTAGGGGCTAAAAAAACTGAGAAAAGAAGGAAAGAGGGGTCGGTTGTGATGTCTTATAGACACAGTTTTTTAAAAAAATGGTGTAATTACCTCATAAGGATTCCCGCATTTCTGGAATTCACGTTTTAAGCTTGCCGCATGGGCCAATTACAATTTCAATCCTTTTTCTTTTCTGTTTTATTGCAATTTGATCACTAAATTCACACAATGTGTAAATAATGAGTTGCATGTTCTTATCTTTATCATCTCATTCTCTTTAGCTCTTGAGAACGTAGATGTCGCCTTTTTTCTTTTGAGGTAGAGACGGACCTTCAATCACTACATTCCATGGAGAGTAGTTATTGGCTTGAAGAAACAACATCATCCTATTCTTCCAATAGGCATAGTTGGCTCTATTGAAATATGGAGGCTTGGAGATGGATTGAGACTCCTCCATGAAGTAGTTTTTAGAAGTTGAGGTCATGGATGACTTGTTGATTGATTGAACACTCCTTGGATCTTCTCAATAGTATGTAAAGCTTTCAAATGATTATAGCTCTGGTACCAAGTGTTGAGTGGATCAATCTATCGATGTTGGCCAAGAGGGGTAAATTGGCGATTTAAAAATGGTGGAAGCAAAATGCAAAGGATAGAAAATATGCAAAGAGATTTATTGTGTTTCAACTCCCTCAATGGAGTCTACATCCACTACCTTAGCTACCACACTAAGAATTTCACAAATTCACTAAGGCTTTGTTTTTTGTTTTATTTGGAGGGCTAAGCTAGCTTTCCTCCTAAGAAATTCCAAAAGCAATCAAAAACACTCAAAAGTTTGGTCTCCAAACCTTGGTTTGCCCACCATTTAATCCCTGAAATCTTGGTTTGCCAAAAGCTGGATTTTCCAGCTTTTGCAAACCCTTGGTTTGCCCACAGCAACAAAAAAGGGCCTAATTTGTCTTTCCTTTTACGTGAAGGAGAAAACCTTACACTTGTCACCTAGACTTATACCCCTTAAGTCTAGTGAACCCTTTCCTAATGATGAATACAAATAAGCAAACTATGAAAATTCTCAAAAGGAATTTATTTGCACAAATTAAGCTTACTAAAACCCCAATACACTTGACAAATGAAAATACAAAAAAAAATAAAAAACTCTCTAGTGTATAGAAGAAAATATGGAAATGAAGCTCTTGTAAGTTTGGATATTGCTTGAATGCTTTAGAATTATTGTTTTTTAGAAGCTTTGGAGACTTGTTTTTATATTCTTCATTGATTTCTAATCGTTTGGGTAGTTGGAGAATTGAATATAACCGTTGAGGAGCGTTTTCCCTCAATAAATGTTGTCTGGAAATTTGGGTATCGGTACGCGAAGGCCCGTATTGGTATCTGCCTAAAGAATAAATATCATTAGTATCACAGGGTGTATCGGTACGTTCGACCGCTTATTGGTATAGAGTAAGGGGTACTGGTACTCGAAAGGCCATATTGGTACTAAAATTGCTCACTGGAATTTTTCTGGAGCTTTGCATATCAGTACACGAGGGCTTACCGGTACGCACTATAAAAAAATTATGCAATTATTAACATACCGTAACGATACATGGTTCATCGTACCGGTACTCATTATGTTAACAATTTTCAAAGGCTTCAGGCCGTATCGATATGGGGTTCACTTACCGGTACTAACAAAGCATTCGTAAGGGAAAATTTAAGTATTTGTATCGGTAAGCAAAGGGTCATACTGGTACTCGTTTACCATTTTGGAAAATAGATTCAAAAATCCATATCAATACGTACAAGGTCATAACGGTGCTCACTGACCAAAATGGTCTCTTTGAGTACCAAAACACTTAGAGAAAACTTGAAACTTAAAATACATTGACTTATAAATAGTTTTTATCTTTAAAGTAAGTCAGTTTTGTTTAAATGTTTGTCACTTGTAAGTAATTTTAATTTCCTTAAAATTTTATTTATTATCTAAAAATATTTTTATATCAAAATCAAAAATATAGGTTTAACATACCAATCCTCCACGTGAAAGGGATTGATCCCTTCACCAAAAGATTGATCCTTCAAGGGAAAATATCAATTTTTTTCTTCGTTCAATTAGGGATGGCAAAAAAACCAAAATTCGGCGGGTTCTGACCCGATCTGGTAGGTTTGGATTTTATTTTTGAATTTTTAGTTTTTAGGTCGGGTCGGGTTCAGGTTTAGGGTGGAAATTCCCTCACCCGCCCCGACTCAGTTTATTTATAAATATATATTTATATTTATTATATATTATATTTAATACTTTTATTAATTTTCTTCGGAGTGGACAGGTTTAATCGAATTTTTTATTAAATTTTGGGGTCCAATCAGAGTCAGATTATACTTTTATTATATCGAGTAAGGTCGAGAATAAAAATATATTAAACTCGAGTCGAGATGAGACGGGTTGAGACCTTAAATTTTCGGATAGGGTTCAGAGCGGCCGAAAACTCATCCCGCCATGTTACCATCCCTACGTCCAACTATCATATTTATAGAAAAGGGTTTATCCCTTGCTTCAAATGATCGATTCATCCTATCATAAATACTTTGTTTTTGTAGGTAACAGTCATTGATCATCCCAACGGCTCCTAGCATCTAGAACTGATAGAGAATATAAAAACAAATTCAAAGCATCTAAAAAAATAAACATATTATAAAGCTTATACTAACATCAAAGAGTCTTTGTGAGTTTGATTATCTTATTTATAATTGTAAAAACACTTTTGAGCTATGCTTGTCAAATTTGCTCAAGTTTTTTTTGGTGTGAGCTTAATTTGTGCAAACACATTTTTCTTGTGAGGTTTTGCTTTGTTTGCTTATTTGTAATTCTATTTGAGATATATTCAAGGTTTTGGGATATAAATTTTGAAAATAAAATTGTAAGGTTACGCATTGTCCTTGAGGTTTACAAATCCGGTGGATTTGATAAAATTTTTAGTGTGAATAACTAAGGTAGTTGAGTAAACTTGGTTTAAAAATAAAACCACTATAAATCGTTGTGGAAGATTATTCTTATTTTTCAATTTCTCCCGCAAACTTTTAAAGAAACAATTTACCGCCTTTTAGCATATTTCACTTGATTATCGAGATACCAAAATTAATAAAGCATTTTTAATGGTATTCTTTCCGAGGAGGTGTAAATCATTCAGCCTTTTGGCTATGAACAAGGTAGTGATAGTCCATCTTTGGTGTGCAAACAAAATAAAACCATTTATGGAATGAAACAAACGTTTCAGACATCGTTTGAGAAACACAAAAATATTTGTTATTTTGACAAAGTCGGATACCTCGTTGTTTGTCAAAAAGTACCTCTGCTGCTATTATTTATTTGTTGGTATACATTGATGGCATTATTATTACAAGGGACAATATCTGCGTCATCTAGGAGGTCATAAGTACGTTTAATGTGGCATTTTCTCTCAAAGATCCAGGAGTTTTGAATTATATTATGGGAATTCAGGTATGTCGTGATTCTAATGGTATTTTATGTTTTTGTCAACTACAATATATGCTTGATTTGCTAAAGAAATTTGGTTTTGGAGAAACTTCAAGTCTACCTACTCCTTGTTTCCTTTGCTTACAATTTCAGGATATTCTCAATATTATCATTGACCGAGTCGGTATGTTTAGTGAGGATGTAGAACTTGTAGCGACTAATTTTTTTTGGGCGCCGCTACGAGAATAATTAAATTATATTAAAGGAGAATTCCGCTTTTATTTAAAAAAAATTATTTAAAAGAGAAATTTGGGAAAACTCGTATTTTTTGAAAAATTTGGAGTCGTCACCGGTCACTTGGATAAGGTAGACCAGACACCGAAAATAAAAACTAGATATTTTTTTTTCAAAAAATTGGGTTTGGGGGTTGATTACGGATGGGGAAGGATTAGCACCCTCACACCGCTCAAAAATTAGTACTAAATTATTACCGCTTTATTAATATCAAATTTTACGGGTTAAAGTAACGATTAAATTAAAATTTAGTTATAAGTATGAGTAAATTTTAAGAGCTCTGGTGTTCGAGAGATAAACGAAAACTACCATCTACGTTTTAGACTGGTAGCCAAGTTTACCGTCGAAAAAGGGAGCGCCGCATTAGCAATTAAATATGTCGAATATGCAATTTAATTGAATAAGATAAAAATAAATACATGGAATTAAATATATTATTATGAACAAATAATAACAAAATAAAAAGAGAATACAACAAACTAAAATATTACATATGGTATAACATAATTAATAGGTAACATAGAATAAAAAAATACACTATATACATATATGTACAAAAAAAAATCGACATAAAAACACTAATATATATGATATATGCATTAGGTGTATAAAACTAATATATACATATTAAGTATAAAAAAACTAACATACATTATAATATAAAATACATATATAAAATGTAAATTACATAAAAAGACATTACTAAAAATTACAATATATGTGATAAAATATAAGTATAATAAAAAAATATACCAAGACACTAAATATATATTCTTTTATAAAAATGTACATATAATATAATATAATATAATATAATATAATATAATATAATATAATATAATATAATATAATATAATATAATATATACATAAACACATGGCAACAAATTAAAAAAAACAAGAAATACATATATCAAATAAGCTAGTATCTACAAACACGAATATCATATCAAATATAAAACATTTAAACAAAATGTACAAACATAAAGAGCTGGAATTAAACAGAAGCAAAAGGGAGGGGACCAGTAATGTAATTTCACCATACAAAAAGAGTTAAAATTAAAAGAAGATGGGTCTATATGAAAAATAGTAAAAGAAAGGGGGACCGAACATGTAATTTACCCTTTTAAAATAAGGAAACGGGCATTTAAAGATGAAATTGTAAACCTGTGAAAACTTTAAAGGACTGATCTTGTGATTAAACCATGCGGCAAGCGAGAATTGAAAAAGAAAGAAGGGCGGAGGGTCTTGAGGAGTATTTTAACCATTTAAAACCTGATTTTGTTAGATGAAAGGATGAGATTGAAAATTTTTGAAAACCCAGGAGGACTGAATATGTAATATTACCATGTGGAAATCCTTAATGTGCAATTAAACCGGGGCAGAAGGATTAAACGGTGATTAAACCATTTTTTAAATTAAAACTCTATAAAAGGACCCTATCAGATCCGATTTTGAACTTTTGCCATTTTAAATTTTCTTACCCCAAAAAAACCCTACCTTGATAAATCCCTTTGAACCCACCTGGGTTTTCCAGAACGCAGCCGCCCGCCGCCGCCGCAGTCGTTGTCGGTCGCGGCTAGTTGGCACCAGCGACTTTAAAAAACCCCAAAACACCCTTTTTTAGAAAAGCCAAACCAAAATCTCTTGCTTTCTTAAAAATCAAAACCCCCTTTCTTACAAAAAAGAACAGAACTAAAACCCTTTTTTTCATTACACGTTAGTTTCCAACACCGATTCACCCATGCAATGAGCTTGTCACCAGTGAAAGAGAGATTCCGAACGGCCAAGGGTAAACCCTCTCACTCTTATTTATTTTTATTATTATGCCTTTATTTCGAATGTGTGCAAGATAAGAAAAAACAGATACCTTCAAATCTTTTTTTTCTTTTTCTATTGAACCTGGAATCTATCCCCTCTTTACATTAATGGCTGGTTACATATATATTGATCTTTTTCTGATTTGATTTGGTTTTAGTTTACAAGCAACATTAAATGGAATTGATGTTGATGATGATTTATATGACTTTTCCTTCATTTTTTTAATGTTTCTTGCGCGTCCGGTGGTTGAGAGGCCGGTGAGTGAGACGTACGGCGGCCTCGGGTAGAGCAACCACGTGGATGGGTGGTTGGAGATGAAAAGGCTTCAATCGGCCGGATTTATTCCTGCCGTTGGATCAGATCTGATCCAACGGCTAGGATTGCTTGAAGATCGAATAGCCCAAATATGACCAGGTGGGTGACGCGGCAGCTCTGGATCATGACACGTGGAGTGGTAATCTGAAAGCCTTGTGCGTGCGTGTCACGCGCGCGTGGGAGTCCAACAGCCCCGAGCGTGTATCTCACGCGGCAGTCAAAGGTTTTCCTCCATTTAATCTGGACCGTTGGATCGAATCTGATCCAACAGCTCAGATAGGGTTACGCAAAAGAAAAGAGGTGTATTAGATTAGGGTTTTTTTAGGATTAAATGGGTTTGGCCGGGTGGGTCTGATGTAATTATTTTTTGTTTGGGTTTTGTATAAATGGACTAGACTTTGTAAATTAGTTTGGGTTTTGTAATATCTGATCTGTTTTAATTCCAACCCAACAATATTTATAATAATAACACATATAATATTAATATACGCATGCACCTACTAATACATGTACACGTACATTTAAGCAATACATATACATACACATGCAAAATGCGTATATATACAATACCATCAATAATACTAATACATACAATATATCGTAACATGTGCTTGTACATGCACATACATAAACACATGTGTACATATGCAATGTACATGCACACACCATATATTAATACCAGTGTATAAAAAGGCGTACTTGAGGCGCGCCTAGGCGCTAAAGCGTTGGGCGCCGGGTCCTGAACGCCCATTTGAGTTTAGGTGAGTCGATTGTGATGAAGCGCACAAAAGGCGATAGAGGCCGATGAGGCGCTAGAAGCGCTGAGGCGTTGCTTTTCCACGCTTAAACTAAACTTGGGTAAAACTGAAAATAACTTTGGGAAATTGAAAAAGAAAATAAAAAAGAACCCAAAAGGATATGTTGAAGAAGAAAAAAAGGTGGTGGAGAAAGAAACCAGCGAACTCAAAAAGAGCAGAATGAGTTGTGTGGTCTGTTGAAGAAAATAGTAGAAGAGGAAGAAGAGAGAGAAACCGATGGGTAAATGGAAAGGGAGGTGTGGGTCCCACTGCTTGGTTTTTTTGACAAGGTTATCCCACGTGCTCTCTTCCACCAACCCATTCAGATTGAATAAGAAAAAAATCACTTCAAATAAATAGATCTTTATTATTTGTACAATTTAATAATTATTTTATAATTTTTATAAATTCAGTTTCAAAATATTCTTATTAAATAATAAATAACAATCTAATATAATTAGATATTTATCAATCTAAAATTATATACTTACACAATCATAATCAACATAAAAAAGAATGGAAGAAACAATGATTGATACTTAAAATCTTTAATTTTTTAAAAGTGCGCCTCACTTCGATGAGGCACGCGCCTTACGCCTCGGCTATAGGACCCCTATAGCCTTAGTGCGTCTTGCGCCAATTTTTACACTGATTAATACTCATATATATAACACACATACACAAACATTTATACACACCTATATATGCACATATATTCAACTATTAATAATACATGCATACATATACCACACATACACCTATATATAAAAAAACGCATATCCATATCACATGCATATACATTCATACTAACACATAATTAACCATAATTAACTAGTACTACTATAATATTTACAACCCAGACAAAAATGAGTGATTACAGAACTTTACTCATTTTTTAATGCCATGTGCTACTTATATCTCTTTCCTAATCTTACAAATAATATTACTTCAACCAGAGTCATCGAGGGAAAGAATCCACCTTATACCACTCCTTAAATTCACTTGATGGAACTAATTAACTCTCAATATTTAATAAAATCTATCAATTTGGTCATAATTATAATGGAATGTGCTACTTATATCTCTTTCCTAATCTTATAGACAATATTACTTGAACCAGGGTCATCAAAGGAAATAATTCACCTTATACCACTCCTTGAATTCAGTTGATGGAAGTAATTTAACCCTAATATTCAAAAAAAAAATCTATCAATTTAGTCATAATTATAATGAATCTATGTACATTTAAGTTCTTTTTATATTTAACCATTACCTACTAAATTTTCTTTGTAGAGACACCAACAAATTTACTTGATGAAATGAAATTTATCATGCTTGATAATCTTTCAAAATTATCATTTAATTTAAAGTTTTTTTTCTTCTGAAGTTCGTCATTAAATAATTTTTTAATCTTGTACTCTGTTTTGAAGTAACTAAAATTGACAAAGACGTTGACTCAATTGGTGAGTTTGTTTGCATTGACATTAGTCTCGGGTAAGAATCCTACATTGCCCCTTGTTAAGGGTATTCTAGAATGCATAATCTTTCTGGGGTAAGCTACATCTCGGGCTTACCTATTTACCACCAGAATTTATGGGCCAGATAAATAAATTTTCTTTGGTTGCAGCAAAACTTGGTAGAAATGAACGATACACAGTTAATTTTACACGTGCTGTTGAAGATTCTTTTTTTTTTGTATAATCTTTTTTTAATTACAAGATTTTCTTGTGAAAATTCTCATGAAACAGGATTTACTTGGTGAGCTTTATAAAGAATTTTTTCCTGAGATTACGAAACGAATTGTATTTTCACCTCAATCTTTTGTTAGATTGCAATAATTAAATGTCTACGACATCCAATTATTTTTCTTTTTATGAGAGCGGTTACTTAGCCCCCCAATTTGTTCATAATCACATAATACTTATCAAGGTTTGTTGTTTGTTATTTATTTTTGGGGTGGGGGGAGAGGAAGGCGATAAAAATGTTTTGTTTACTTCGTAATACAACTTTTAGAGGTTTGAATTGTTAAGTGGATTAAAACCTTGATTCTAATTTGCAGAGGTAGCTTGGTCCTAATTTGCGTAATCCCGGTGTGAGAAAAATGTTTTGTTTACTTATTACTGCTAATTTGCGGTAATGTTTAAACATAAAAGTGTAGTTAGTTCTATTAAAATTATGATCAAATTGATAGGT
This sequence comes from Hibiscus mutabilis, assembly GCA_019671005.1. NCBI lineage: Eukaryota > Viridiplantae > Streptophyta > Magnoliopsida > Malvales > Malvaceae > Hibiscus > Hibiscus mutabilis. The sequence continues at coordinate 42,271,887 of CM033726.1, read as the reverse complement.
TTTTTAAATATTGAAGATTAAATTAATTGAATTATTTTAAATTAAGACCGAAATGATTAAATATGTAAATAATGAGAAGTAAATTAATACAATGTGTAAATAATGAGAACTAAATTAATAGAATGTATAAATAATGAAGACTAAATATATAATATAAAAAAACAAGCGTGTATAACAATGTGTAACGTTAATAATGTTTAGCAATATGCCTCAGCTGTTCTAAAATTTTTCTATACGTTATAGGTCCATTTGATATATAATTTATTAACCGACCATTGCATTTAATAATATAACCATTTTAATCGTGCACATAAAATTTTAAATCAAGAATGGTATGCTTGTGTCAAATAAATAGATTTTTTTAACAAAAGAAAAAGCTTAACTACAAAATAAGTACTTAAACTATATCTTTTTTTGCAATAAGTGTATAAAATATTTTTTGACTAAAATACGTGCCTAAAATTTTATTTTTTTGTTGAAATAAGTGCCTAAAGTATTTTTTTGTTGAAATAGGTACCTAAAGTTTCATTTTTTGCTTGTTTTAAAGTCAACTGAGGCACTACTTTGGCTAGAAAAATAAATTTAATGTACTTATTTCAGTCAAAAATAAAATTTTAAGCACCTATTTCTGCAAAAAAAATAAAACTTTATCAGCAAAAAAAACTTTAAAAACATTGCAAAAAAGACCTAATTTGAAAACTTATTTTATAGTTAAAGCCCAAAAAAATGACCGAAAGCACTATATAAATTCAACATAAAAAAACGACGGTCCTTTTAACTAGATAAAAATCATAAAGTGAGATTGGAATACTGATTAAATCATTTTGCACAAAAGTCAGAATTGGTAATCCAGCAGATGGAAGAGATGAATGAGAAATCAATAGAACTTGTAAGAAAAAACAGAGTTCGGAAGGAAAAGTAGAATGAAATCCTAATCCCTGATTCTTCTTTTCCTGGAGGTTACAAGAAACTAATAATAATAAGGAAAAAACTTTGATACACAGGACTTGTGCCTTTTAGTTTTAGGGGTTAGGGTTTTAGTTTAGAGTTTAGGGGTTTAGGTTGTAAGGTTTAGAATTTAAGGTTAGTGTTTATAATTTAGTGTATAAGGTTTAAGGTTTAGTTTTTTAAAGTTAGGGTTAAGAATTTAGGATTTGGGTTTCTATAGAGTAAATACACAGACCTATGTAAAATTAATTTTACACAGCATGTGTATCAAAATTTTACCTAATAATAAAAAGCAACAAACATAGATATTAGCATTTTTTTGGTTTAACAACTTGTATCCAACCCATTGGCTGACTAATTCAGATCATGTACTGCAGAGACTCGTTTTGGGGCAACCCTCCCAACAAGATATGCTCCATTCACAATGTCGATATTCAAGCCCTTGATCTTGCTTAAGAGATCTAGTGCATCAATCCTACTAGACCAATCGGTTGATTAACATAGATATTAACTTAAATTCTAATGGGTAACACTTAGTTTAGATTTAGATTTGATTCCATTAGTTGAAAATTATTAGACAATTAAGTTTATTAACAATATAGATATTTTAATAGGTAGGAAGAATTTTTTATTAATCAAGTACTAGCTCTTATAAATAAAAAAGTAGAGTTTAACGTTTAAAATTAAGTAGAAAAGATTTTTTTCTTATCAGACGGAAAAGAAATAATTTTTACACTATTTTATCCTTACAAAACTTATAAATTAATCAAAATATTTATAAAGAGGGTTTATAAATTTCATAATTGTGTTATTCAATTTAATTTATAATTAAACCATTAGAACAAATAATTAACAATAATTCATAGTATTACCTTTTTGACATTTGCTTTCCTAGCTCTTAAACTTCAATCTTATTTATTCTTCAATAACCATTGATCCATTGTTATTTAATTATCAACCTGTATGGCATGTAAGTATATTATATTGAATATTTGAGTTCTTTTCTTCTAAATATACATGAAAAAAAGAAAGAAAGAAAGAAGTTCCCAATCCTTCAAGTTTCAAGTTAGGACAAGGGATCTAGGAATTCAATAAACTGAACTTATCCACAGCAAATAACCAAACAGAAAATACAGCTAGTGTTGTTTCAATGTCAAACCAGAATGGGTTACATAGACCTTAACAACAAACAAGCTAGCCTTGTTTCAGGTATCAAGCAAACAATTACAAAAAGAACATAGAATAGACCTTAAACAACAACAAAAACTAAGCAAGCATTAGGAATCGAATTATGCAGGAGATTTACCGTGGCACCCGCTATCCTCTTTTATCATAATCCTAGTACGGCCACAGATCCACACCCCCGGGTTTTTTCACGAGCAGCTGGTTGTATTCAGGCCGTGACGTCTGCAAAATACCACACACCCGATTGGCTCCACAATAATTCAACCCTTTTTTGATCAAGTATCGAATCGATTTATTTGAATTTTAACTTAAATGAAGAAAGGATTGGGATTGATTTTGTCATCCTATCGATTTTGCAAGAGAAAATTAGTCATTCAAAGACAATCGATTCAATTTTTCTATACATCGGAATCGAAAATTGATTGGGAGCCCTAAATGAGGGGAAAATAAAATAGAAACTTACGAGATCTTTGAATATGAGAAAAGCGATGATGAGGAAGAGAAAAAAGAGGATCTCGAACTCTGCCAATCGGAAAAACTCGAAGATGTTATCGACGGCAGCGGTCAGCGACCACCCTTTCCTGCTACTGCCGCTATCCCGACTCATACCCACACGTTTCGCCATCTCTTGTCGCTATCCTCCAATCTCTTATGCAGTACCATTGACAAGAAATGTTGCCAAGGAAAATAATATATACAGATTTGGCGATTGGATCGAGTCGTATATGCAACATTTGATTAGAAATTTCAGGTCGCGTCCCTTTCCCCCCTCTTTTTTGACTTGGGCCTGGTCCAATTTTTATATTTGAATTAATTGGTATTCAAATAATTGGAATAAATTATTTTAAATTTAAAGTTATTTTTAAAGAAATAATAATAAAGATTAAATTTTCATTTCATTAATTTAAGGGAAAACTACACAGTTGGTCACCAAACTATCACTCTTTTCTTGTTTTGGTCACCAAACTATCACTCTTTTCTTGTTTTGGTCACTCAGCTGATTTTTTTGTCAAAATCGTCCTTCTCGTTAAATGTCTTTCTTGTTTTAGTCCCTTCCATTAAAAAAACTAACGAAATCGCCGACATGACATTTTTTATATTTTTATTTTTCACATTAGCATTCTCTTTCCTCGTCAGCATATTATACATTATTTTTTTTATTATTTGTCTTTGTAAGCATATGACGAGTTTAATTAATTTATTTTTTAATATCCGATTTAAACCTTAATCACGGGATTAACCTAATTCTAAACCGAACTCGCCGTAGGGGCACTACGAGTTTCCCTCCGCATTAACGGCCGTAACGCTTTTTACAGAAAAATTACAGGTTCTTTTAGGGCTTTTGCAAATTAGGGTTTTTTAGTTTCTTATAAATGATAGTTCGTTTAGGGTTAGAAGACACAAAAAAATTTTCAACCTCTTTTGTTCGAGCAAAGCAAAAAAGTTTGTCAAGTAGTGAGATTTTCTTAGAAGACACCGAAAGAAGCAAGCTCACACATAATTCGGAAGGTTAAAGGTAACGTTTGTTAACTTTTTCAAATTACGATCAATTTTTTGAATATGATATATTTTTATTTTATTTTTTATCTATGCATACTTTTTTAATCCGAATAATAAATTGTGTTGTAAATATTTTAATCGGAAATATTTTAAAATTTGATTAATTTGTGATGTTTTAGGCATTTAATTGCGTATAACTATTGGGAGAAAATGGCGTTGTTAAGACTTCAAAATTCTCACATCACAAATAACATTGAATTATTGGTAAGAATTTATGATTTTCTTGAAACTTTTAATTTATTGTTCGTAAATGATAAAGTACTACTTTAATTTAAATTTTGTGTTTACAGAAGGATGATGCAAAATTTCGGCCTCCCTTGATATGGAGCAATCCGCCAAGCCAATATATAAGGGGATTTCTGAAGAATGCCAGTTTTAGGTATGTGTCAAAGATTCGTGACATTGAAATCGTGCCAGAGTTGATTAATGGGTTGGTGGAGCATTGGAGACCGAGACACATACCTTCTACATGCCATGCGGGGAGTGCACAATCACCCTCGAAGATGTTGCTATGCATCTCGGTGTCCCAATTTCGGGCAGTCCAATTATTGCTCAGAACATGTATTTTGTTACTAATTACTACTTTCAGTATTTGAGGAAGACACCACCGGCGCATGTTGTTGATGGTAAACGTGTGAAGCTAACATGGATGAAAAGTGATTTTCAAGTGGATGAAAATTCCACATCAGCATAAATTGATTGCGCTACTCGAGCCTATATAATGCTCTTTCTCGGTGGTATGCTAAGGCCAAACAAATCGAGTTCTCATGTGCATACGCAATACCTTTTGTTCTTGAAGAAGTCGTGGAGAGCAAGAGAATTCAGTTAGGGATCTGCAATAATAGCTTTCCTCTACCCGAGTTGTGCAAGGCAGCAACTCAAGCAGTCGTCAACGATAGATTTGTGCACGCCGATATTGGTGGGTGAGCGATGCTGCTACAATCATGGGTCTGGTACAGGCTTCCATTCATTACACCTATTTGCGATTGTCCATCTAAATTCTCGCTCCCTTCATGGTAATAATGTTCAATCACATAATAATTTTAGATGTCATTAAGAGGAAGCATGATGTTCGTATTTGTATTGTGCAGATAGAGCCAAACATTCAAAAAAAGAAGTCGTTAGAGATAAAAATAATTGTCAAAGTTAGAGTGAAGATTGGCATGTATTACAAAGAGTAGGTAATGTAAATTTGCTTTTGATTGAATTTTGAAAGTTTGAATTTATTTTGATCCAATTTTTTGGTTATGTACGTATTATTACAGTTCTGATGGATGCCATATGATGAGGATGGTGTTATTCACCAGGTGATTTCGAACGATGCCTACGAAGATGCCGAAAATTGGTGTTTGGTAATGCCGTTGTTAAATTTTATGATTGTTGAGTTGTTTTACAAAAATATGGTTCTTAGGCAGTTCGGATACCACCAGTCCATGTTAGAGGACCCGGCCAATATGGATGACTTGGAACAGGGTGACTTACGGGGTAAGAGCAAAGAGAATTGGCCAAAGAAATATTCGTCATACATAGAATAGGGGCATGATAGGTCAAGCATGTTGTCAGCTCGTGATCCCATTCGATTGAATGATTTTGATTTCTCGAATTCTGAGTACCATCAGTGGTTTGTGGGCAAACAGCAAACCAAAGTTGATGACCAAAGCCCAACGAGAAGCTTATCTTCTTTTGTTTCAAACTCGATAAGTTTAGGCCAAGAAAGCATTGAGTGAGTCGTCATCGGGTGTTGGGTCGTGTGGAGGCAGATCCTGGAGGAAGAGATGTAGGGGTAGATCTGCAAGTAGAGGTAGACGCTTAAGAAGAGAACCTGAACCAAAACCAGTATGGAAACCTGATCTAGAAATCGAACCCGACTTGGGACCAAGCTCTGCAGAGTACAAAGAGGTTTACTTATTGATTTAAGTTGAGTTGACAAAAATTGTTATGGTTCATACGCAATAGTTCTATTTCTTAATTTTAGATATTTGTCTTTTAATAAATTTCAGACCCGATGAATGAATTCAAGATTTAATAATGATTTGAGTTTAGTTGATAAAAATTGTTATGTTTGTTTATCTTTTTCACGTAACGAACTACGTAGAGTGTTACAATCGATCTGATATAATGAAGTGCTATATTTAGAACACTAAGATATATTTAGAACACAAAAAATTGACAACTTATTATACATTACTCCCCAAACTTGAATACATATGCTTGAGTACATGTAAATAATTTGTTATAGCATACAACAAATTAACTCAGTACTGCATTTTGTGATATGACTGCCCAATTGTTTGATATGTACATGGATGTTCATGCAAAAAACGGGGTCAGTCAACATGGAATATGACATGCAGTACTCGTATATGTTATTATAGACGCATAGAGGTACTGCATGGAATAAAAATGAGTGCAACATTCTGCACTGATGGCCCAAAAGTAGCATTTGGGTTGCATCCCAAATAATGTAAGACCAAGTGATTTTATAGAAAACTAATGTTGTAAGCAGAATTTTGTAACATGAGACAATACGATAGCAATTGGAGTTTCCAAGCTTCTGTTATGATTTCTGGTACCCTCATTCCAAACAATGTACAACATAATTAATATAGTGCGTGAACTTTGACAATTTGGTACGTATAAAAAATATGAAAGAGATTTATTGTATAGAAGAGAATGTGTTGTTTCAGTGCTATTAGTACTAAAAAATTCGGCTATGTCTCTGGGAAAGTGGAAATGGTGGGGAAACTCGCCTTGTCGGCTTAGTGAGTTACCCTAACTCGATGTGCCAGCTCGGCGAGTTACCCTAACTCGTCTTGCATACTCAACGAGTTCCTCCTATCATTTCCACTTTTCTTATCTTCTAGAAGTATTTTTCAGATGTTTCATGTAGAGTTTTTAATATAGGTTTCGGAGCGTTTTTTGAATGTTGGACTGAACGGTGGACACTTAGTCGTATATATAAACACTTGTACTTCATGTTAACATAAAAAATTTGGTCCAAAAGACATCCAGAGACAGTGTAAAACTAGCCTAAAAACCCCTATAGGAATTCTCTTGGTAGGGCTTTCAACGCATGTTTTGGAGCAGTTTTTGAATGTTGGACCAAACAACGAACACTTAGTCGTATATATAAACACTTGTACTTGATGTTAACGTGAAAAATTTGGCCTTAAAAATATTTAGAGATAGCGTAAAACGTGCCTAAACACCCATATAGGAATTCTCTTGGTAGGGTTTTCAATGCATGTTAAGGATTACGTTAAGGAAATTCGCCGTATATACATGGCGAGTTCAAAAACCCATTAAGTTCCATAAAAAAGCTAATCTATTTTTCATTTTCCACAACACTCAAACAAACCCACTAATCTCTCTTTCAATTCTATTTTTTCCCAAACTCATACAAACGTCATTTTACAATGGCACCAATCTCAACAATCGTATACTACGATGGAAACTATATGGGAGATAATAGATGGAAAAACTGAGTCCGAAAACTTTTTTCCTATCAAATTCATTCGCACAGTTCCTACTGAGGAGCTACAAAAGAAGATTAAACGGCTAGTACATGTTGGGCGTAACAGACCACTACAAGCTCTCTATTACAGGTTCCAAACATCATTCCTTCTAGTGACATACGTTACGATAAAAAATTGAAAATCAATTTGATGTTGAAGCAATGGTTGACTCGTATATTGCGTACGGATCGAAAATTTGCCATTTGTATGCAAATTTTAGTGGAGAAGTAGTAGTTGACAATGAAAATCGAATCGCAACTCAGGCTAAATATATGATTTCAGCTCTTTAATGGGGATTATAATCTTGGAATTGCTGCTTATACCCCTTCCTTTCATGATAAACTTGCATGTTCAATAGCACGAAACTCATCTGCCAACTTCTTCGACCTAAACGTTGAACAACCATCAACTCAACATTCCACCTTTAACTCATACGTTGATGGGTATCAATCAAGAATTAGTGGATCAAGTTTTTTAGGGGCCGACACTCTTGTGCAACATCCTTCGATCTAAGTGAGCTAACCTATGCTACACTTAATTTTTCCTCGGGTTTACAACTATAACTTTTGCACCTGCCCATGCATTCACGGATATTGATAAAGGTTACTCATCCCTAGAAGAAATGATTCAAGAGCACAGTCTGATGGTACTAAGGTTAAGTTATTCGTGGAGCATGAGGATGTTGATACCGATTTTGCCTCTAAAATTGAAAGTGGCACTGATGACGATGATGACGCACTAGAAACTTCAATGAAAATCAATTGGGACATGTTGCAAGCAGTAGTGTCTTCACACTATACGAGCCTCTATTACACATGCACGATATCAACATATCGGCAATGGATGTGCCAGAGTTCCCTGAAGTACTTGATATGGGTTTCGACGGTTCTTACTTTTCCATAAAAAAGATAACTTGTATCGCGGGTTGCAGTTTAAAACAAGCGACAAGCGAAAGTTACTATTAAACACTACAACATACATAATAGTGTGCATTCTAAGGTGATGTACTCGACGTTACAAAAATACATATGTGAATTTAAATAGAATGCGGTATAAGGATGAAACTAGAAGGTTTGGGTCTAAAAGATGAAAAGAAAAGACAACGTCTGAAAGATCACATTCTATAATGGCCCCCATACTTGTTGTGTCGTGTGTTACAGACATGATCATCTAAACTTCAATTCAAAACTCATCACCGAGGGCATCCAAACAATTGCCCAAGTAAACTTTAAAGTCACTATTTCTGCATTGAGGGTGCATGTTACGTCAATATACGAATACACTCCGTCATACAAAAAGACTTGGAGCGGAAGAAACAAGGCAATCATGAATTTGCATGGGGAATGGGATGCTTCTTACAACAAGCTCCCAGCTTGGATACATATCATGAAGAAATACAACTATGAAACGATTGCAGATCTGGATACCGAACCATACTACCAGGACGATCGCGTGGCTGCTAATGTTTGCCAATTCCAACGACTTTTTTGGATATTTCCCAGTGTATTAATACGTACAAGAACTACAAGCCGGTCGTGCAGATCGATGACATATTCTTGTATGGAAGATACAGACAAGTTTTGTTGTTAGATGTTGTTCAAGATGGCAATCACAAAACAATACTCATTGCATTCGCACTTATGCCCAGAGAATATACTAAATCATGCAAGTTTTTCCTCAAGAAGATACGCCATTACATTATACAAAATGATTGAGTTTACTTGATCTTAGATCGAGAAGGTACGATAAAATAAACTTGAACAGTCTATTTGGAAAATAGGATATGTAGGAGTAAATCTGATTTTTTTGTTAAAATGATGGAATTAATGAGTAATGTTGATTTGAGGACTAATTTGCAAAGTTAAGAAGCTTGAATCCTTATATTGAAAATTTGATGACCATTTTGACAAATCAAAAGAAATTAGAGGAGTAAAGATTTAAGCTTATTTTAATGAAGGATGTAAAGAGAATATATGAATACAAGCTTTGTTCTAGCAATTTGAAGTAAAGTGATGGGACTAAATTGACAAGTAGAGAAATAAGGAGAAGTTGGTGTAAATTAGAAGTTATTCATGGAAAGGTAGTGCAAGCTGTCAAAAATGGAATTTGAAACATTTTGTATTTAAATGTTAGTTAGCAAGCTCGAAAGAGTTAATGGAAGTTCAAATTGGTCACTAAAGACCATAATGAGTTTTTAAACAATACAAGGAAGAAAAGAAAATATTTAGAAATTTTATATTCGAATGAATATATTAGAAAGCATGTTTAAGGCATTGTTAGATTTGAATCTAAAAATATTTTATTTTATTCATGTGATTAATAAAGTCAAGTCCGAATCAAAGAAGGTTCGAGGTACTATAAAAGAAATGATCGAAATAGGACTTAGTAAAGCATTGTGTTAAGTGGACAAGGTGAGTGCCTTAATTATTACTTAATTATGCATGGGATAAAGGAAGGCTTGCGATAAGCCAACCTTATTTATGAATGCATGATATGATATATGTTGAAGTTATGTTCTACTGTTTAAATGTGGTAAGTAATTAGGCGAGCAATGTGGGGACAATGTTCCTAACATATGACTAAAGAATTATTTATGATATGTTATGTTCATAAAAAATTAAGAATAAGTGATGTGTTTGATACATGATCACTGACTGGAAAATTTTTCTTAATAAATAAGCTAATATGGCTTGAATAACATGCTATTTTAAGTATGAGAACTTATCTATGAAATGTTATGATAGTCACTATAACCGATATGTTATTTGACTTTGGTAAAAACAAGTAATATGTATAATACATTGTCAATGCTCTAATAGATATCTTTGTTATAGTATACCTGATATTATCTGGATTATGAATTGTCATTATGATTTATTGATGACATCTGATATGATAACTTCTGATCATGATATACATATATCTGTATGCCCAAGTATTACAAAGTGGGAGTCTTTGGTATAGTTGGCATGCCATAGAGTCTTAGCAGCTGCATCATTCTGTTATGATATTTGTTTGCTTTGTGACTACTACGGTGTCACATCCATATTGGGGAACTAAGCCCATAGTGCTAAGTGCACTAAAGAGGTGCTTATATGAGAAGCAAAGAGCGTCCTTGATTATATGAGGAGCAAAGAGCGTTCTCGAGTACGTACCCATCTGTCTATTTTGTTTGGCACTACGGTGTCATATTTTAGATGACTCGCGTACCTCAGGTCTCATAAAGTATACTTTGGGCAAAATTTAAAAGATTAATAAAAGTGCAGGTAATCGAGCTAGTGAGCTTGGCAAATTTCGTTATGTGTTATGTTTTCTGCAAAGTTTTTGTACTAAGTACGAGAAATAACAGGTTCTCCGTACTCTCTGTATATCTCTGTATTTTTCATAAGATTAGTATTTTCTCGATTATGTTAAGCTCAGTAATATATGTATTTCTTTGTTTGATATGTTAGGCAAAAAATTAGAATTATGATAAAGTTTGCCATGAAATGTCATAGAAACTTGTTATACTATGCTATGAGAAGTATGTTGAAGTATGTCAATTAAACATGATGAACTTAATACAAGTAATTTATCAATTATACTTAGATAAGCTAGATATAAAAATAAGCCTTGAATTATGTTCATGTCAGCTATTTGATAAGCTTATATGCTTTGCCTCACTAAGTGAATACTTAGCGTGTGTTGTTTCACACGTAGGTTATTGGAAACTTACTGGAAGAGGAGTCAAACATGTTAATCAATCTGACAAACATCAGTAAAACATTCTAATTTGTGATATTCTCTAGGGCGCATGTATCAATTTATTCGTTAGTTGTTTTAAAGGTATAAGTTTGATTAATAGTCAAATAAATATGAATTATTCGTACAGTTAAAGAATTACCACTGATGATATTTAATCGGGTAACATTTTCTTTATTATTTATAGCGTAAAGATTTTAAATTCAAGAAAAGGCCTAGGCAGTGTACCTAGTTTTCACCTTAGTTACATACTTATTTTAATAGCTGACTAACATGTTTTATAAACCAATTCAGGGTCAAAACTAGCAAACTGCAAATAGGCTAGGAATACCTCAAAAGTCGAGAAAGAGTTATTTTATAAATTAGTTTTATGTCAGATGTTTAAAAAAATTACAAATCTAGAACTCTGTTAAATAATATTGTGACATCCTCAATGTGTATTCATACTACGAGTATACGTTAAGGGTGTTACATTTAGTGGTATTAGAGCTACAGGTTTAGCCGGTTCTTGATGCTAAACTAAGTTTGTTATAAGTTGTCAGTAAATACATGCCCCTAGAATGTCATATTACCGGTGTGTTGATTGTATGACTTGAAGTTGCTCCTCATTAGTATAGGTAGAATAAGATTATAGTAAAGAAAGTAAGACACTGCCGAATTTCGTCAATTGACGAATCTCAGAGGTCAATAAAGGACCCATAGCGAGTACAATGAAGTGAAATAAGTATTGTAATCAACTTTCTGCATTGTAAGAAGCTGATGCAGTAATTATAAGATGTTAGTCCTTAACATCTATATATGCACTTATGTTTATAACAGCATAAGTTACAAAGAAATTTAGATAGTAAAGGCTCACATTTCAAGGTAAAAGACAATCGTAAGACTATAAGTTTATGATTAAATAATGTTAAGAATATCTTTGATAAATTAAGATATTCGGATATGAAGAAGTAAGAAGAAGAATAAGTATCTTTACTTGAGAAATATAAATTCTTGGGGGTCAAAAAGAGACCCGTAGTAGTATAAATGAAGTAAAGTATGTACTGTTCTCGACTTTTGACTTGGCTGAGTTACTTGTGCAGTAGGGAGCTCAAGCACAAGTGCAGGGAATACTATTTTAGATATTAGAAGAAATACATTAGAGGTTTTAACCTCCAGTATCTATATCTGTTAGGGCATTGATTGTTAAAAGTTTAAGTTTCTGAGTGCCCTAAATTTTAAAGTAAATATGAATTGATGACTACTTATCTGAAGTTAAAGGATGATAAAATTCATATTGGAAGGTCTGAAAGAAATGAAATTGAAAAATCAGAAGAAGTAATAATATTACTAAGGGAACATGTTTGTATTTTGGTTTACTAATGCCACAAAGTAGTACTTACAATAGAAGCTACCTGGAAAATTTCCTAGAAGGAATTAAAAGAGCTAAAAGCTCAGCTGTAAGAATTGTTAGACTGGAATTATAATCAATCTAGTGTGCTATTGCGAGAAGCTCTAAAATTATTCGTAAAGAATGAATATAGTTTTTTACGACCATGTAGTGATTATTTATAAAAAGAAATAAGAAAAAGGAAATGATATATTTTTTATCAGGATTATCAATTAACCTGAACCAAAAAGACTTGATGTGAGTCTTGGTTATTAAAAGTGGCTTTCTTAGGTCATATTACTTCAGCTGTAGGGATCCAAGTCAATCCTAAAAATATACAGTCTATTGTGGAGTGGGAAAATTCCCAAAAATATTATAGAGGTTCGTAGTTTCTTAAGACTTATTGGTTATGATCGAAGGTCTGTGAAAGATTTCTTGAGGATATGTTATGAGTTTGTATAATTGAGTTTGAGATCATGGAAAAGATATATGCCATTAGTAGAAATTGCTTATAATAATAGTTGTCAAGAAAGTATATAGATGGCACCCTACGAAGCTCTCTATGGTCGAAAGTGTAAATCACTATTAAATTGGTATGAGTTGAAGATCATAAATTAATTAAGTCAGATCTATTACAAGAAATGGAAGAAAAAATAAAGATTATACAAGATAATCTTAAAAAGACTAATGACCGCAGAAGTCTTATGCAGACTTGAAAGGAAAAGATATTCAATTCGAAGACAAAGAAAGAACATGATGCCTATCTTCACATTGTTCTTCAGACTCTTCAAGAAAAGAAGTTAAATGCTAAGCTTTCAAAATGTAAATCTTAGTTGCCGGAAGTTGTTTTTCTTGGTCATGTGGTTATTGGCAGAAGAGATAAAAGTAAATCCCAAGAAAGTACCAACTATAGTTGAATGGAAACCCCTGAAGAATGTTTTCGAGGTTCGAAGTTTCTTGGGACTTGTTGGTTATTATCGAAAGTTTGTAAAGAATTTCTCAATGATTGCCTCCCCACTGACCAACCTATTGAGGAAAGATATGTCATTTTGTTGGATAGATAAGTGCCAATAAAACTTTGAGATATTAAAAAAGATATTAATCGAAGCCCCAGTATTAGTACAACCAGAATCGGGCAAAGATTATGTGGTTTACAACGATGCTTCTCATAAAGGTTTGAGAAGTGTACTTAAGTAAGAAAGAAAAATAGTGGCCTATGCTTCGAGACAACTTAAGATGCATGAGAGGAATTATTCTACTCATGATTTGGAGCTGGCAATGGTTGTATTTGCTTTAAAGATATAGCGTCATTATTTATATGGTAAATAATGCTATATCTACACTTATTATAGAAGTTTAAAGTATCTGTTAACTAAAAAGGAGTTGAACCTGAGGCAAAAAAAGGTGGATCGAGCTTCTTAAGGATGATGATGTGATCATTGACTATCATTCAGAAAAAGCTAGTGTGGTAGCTAACGCCTTCAGTCGAAAGACATTTGTTGCCTTAAGAGCTATGAATGCGAGACTAGCAATAAAAGAAGATGGCGCTTTGATTTCCGAGTTAAGAATAAAGTCTACTTTATTAGATTGAACAAAAAAAATTAGAGAAAAGATGAGAAGTGTTTGTTAAGGTTCAAATAAGTGGAAGAATGTGAAGCCGAAGACTTTAAAGTTAATCTGATAGATGCTTGTATTATCGAGGAAAAAAATCTATTTTTTCAAGCGATGAAGAATTGAAGAAACAACTTATCTTTGAGGTACGTTATAGTCCTTTGATTGTACATCCAGGTGGAAACTAGATGTATCAAGATTTAAAGAGTCGATATTGGTGGCCAGGCATGAAAAGAGTTATAACTGAGTTTGTAACCCCCTTGACCTGGCCTAGACGCCCAACCGAACCAAGAAGGCTACATTAGGTTTGCCGTAGCAAACCAAAGAGATACAACCCAACCCGGTCCATTTTTTTCTTTTTATCTTATCTAGTTTCCAATTATTAACCCTACATGTTCATGCAGACATTAGGTGCAATCCCCAACTCAAATCGGGCATCCATTTGACATCCAATTGATCACACTTGCAAATTAGGGACCCAATTGCAAAAATAGAGAATTTCAGGATTAAAACTCATTTTTAAGTTAGCAATATTTAATTAGTCAGTTTCCAAACTTTCATCTCAAATTTCAGCTCAAACCGATCATTCTACCATGTATAATTGCATCGACAAGAATTAGGGACTAAAATGCAAAAAAAGCAAAACTGCCCAAAAGTGACATTCAAAGGAAAAACGGTCATCCATATCGAAACGGGTAAGCCCGTACCGATACGGTTTGAAACACACCGTTTTGATACACCACCAAGCCGTATCGATACGCCTAATTGAAATATCAAACTTTTGAAATATTTTAAACCGTGCCGATCCGATCTCTCAGGTGTTTCGATACACGGGTTCAAGTTACAAAAGTAAATTCTAGAGGCTAAAACTCGTATCGAAACGCCCATCCCCGTACTGGTATGCCAGGCCAAATTTGCCTAGGTGTATCAAAACGCACAAGACCCGTACCAATCCCACATGCCTGAAATTGCCTAGCCGTACCGATACGATCCCCCGTGTATCAGTACGCCTGGGCCTGTAATGTCACATTTGGCTGATTTTTCATCCCAATAGCATACTCAAACCACTCCAACATGTTTTAACCACAATACTAACATGTTAAACATATCTCATGCTGACTAGCATCACAATTCTAACAACACAACAAGGATTCTTGCATCAAAGAGGAAATCTATAGGCATGCTTCCTAATATACATCCAGCCAACATATCAAAAGGTAAACCAGCACCAAAAATAATCCTTAAATGCCATTTAAAACCCAATAGCTACTAAAGGAACATGCTCAAATAGGGAGTTTCACAAAACATCTCCCAAAACACAACAAGTATCCCATTGCCATTATACATATAGTCTAAACCAAAACATACTTTGGAAACAAGTCTTGCCAAGATCCCCTTGCTTCTTGCTGCCTTCCAAGACCTCAATTATCTGCATTGATGGACAACGAGAGCGTAAGCACACAAGGCTTAGTGAGGAGTGCTAAAAAACAAACACCATCAATGCATTTAAAATCATTTACTTAACATCATCCTTTAAAACATTATCATGCCCCTTTTAAAACATGCACTTTATATCATTTAAACCAGCATATTAAACCATATGCTACATGTATCATTATTCAACATCAAGTCACATTGCTAACCCTCTTCTCATGCATTACTACCAAATGTAAAGCTTAAGGAGAAACATGTATAAACCACATTATAAACATAAACATTTCAATGATACGTTAACAATTATATTGGCTTTCAAGTGATCATTAACAAGTTGGATAACAAAAGAGTTCATCGAATACACGGATTCAACAAGTGTTAACCCAACACTTCAAGCCATCTCAACTGGAATAGCGATACAATCACAATCGCGGAACATTAACAACCGAGTACAATAACAACCGGGTACCATAACAACCCACGGGGACATCCACCCTAATCATCGGTTAGACGCTTAATCCACTAACATGAGTATTCGGTACTGTTTAACCCCTTCTACCGTTAGGGTACTTGGATGCAGTATTTGGTACGCCGTATAAACCCCTCAACATCCACATTGACTTATTTATAGTGCACTCAATCCTATGGCCAGCCAACTATATCCGATAACAATTTTGAAACCACATCACTTGCCAATATAATTAACCATTTCAACATTTACCTCATTGTTTTTAACAAGCATTAAACCATGTCATATTTCCAAGCAACAACCATGCTTTAAAACACAAGTATAAACCATACTTACAAGGATCACTTACCATGTACATCCTTCAGCATTACATGCTTAAAAACAATATATCCAATACTTTAAAACATGCTTAAATAGTAGTACCATGTAAATTAAAACAATTGCATAAAACCATTTAAAACTAGCACGACCTAGAGAGAAAACCACTTTATACTTACATCTGATTCTAGGTAAGCGTTTCAAGCTCTACCTTAACTCCCAAAACTCTGTTCCCAAAACATCAAAATGCTTTAAACCATGTTTTCATCACCGATATGCGAAACCTCAATTCGCCGACGTGAAATCAAGAATTCGAAGCCTCCAACGCTTCTCCAATCACTTTCGGATCAACCTCTCCTTTTTTACCACAAAACAATAGACGATTAATGCATCATAATGCATTCCAAACACATCAACTACAATCCTTCGCGGATTTCCACAACACCTTCACAATTAACCCTCCACAACGACCGAAAACATAACAAAAACACTTTGATACACAACCCAGCCAACATCTATCAAACTAACATCACTTTTAACACCAAACAAATCTAAAAATAGATTCAAAACAACCTACCAACTCCAACAACCTTACATCCATAAAAACACCACAAAACCTCAAAACTAACAACCTAAACAAATAAAGATTCTTAAGTTTTGGGATTCCATTGATAAAAATCACTTATCAACATTATTAAACATCCAAAAATATGATTCAAAGCAACCTTACTTACTGGAAATCAGATCCAATTCATAAATCAACTCATTTTCCCCAAATAACTCAATTAAACTTTGGAAAATCATGAAAAATTAGATTAGAAACACAAAAACAAGGATCAAATGCTTGGGAATTTCAATAAAGAACCATACAATAGAGGAGATCTCAGACCTTACCCCTATTGTGAAGTTTCTCCCTCAATTGATTTGTGAAAAGCTAAGAAACACAAGATTTTGATGCGATTTTGCATAAACAATCTTTATAAAACAATTTGAAACAATAAAATCAATTTAGAAATCACCTCACCTCTGGAAATTTGATGAAAAACTGAGTGTTTGGCTGAAGAGAGAATGGAGAGAAAAGCTTAGAGAAAATGACGTGATTTTTGTTTTAGAAAAGATAACTAACTTTTTAACAAAATCCTCTTTAATTACTAATTAAACCACATGTTAAAATAAGTCAAATCAAGGGAGAAATCATCAGAAACCAATAGGTAAAATAGGTTCTTAAAGATTCTAAGTATTTGCCTCTTTTCATTTTAGTCACTACGAAGTCATAGTTTTCAAAACTTTCATTTTGGTCACTAACCAAAATGCCCATCTTCCAAAGCCCATTTTTCAAAATTGATTCCACCATCATTAGATAAATAATTAATAATGATTTTTAAGCATTTTTCCATAATTTTTCCAGCACCAAAAATATACGATCCCAAAACTGACTCTAATCTCTATTGCGGTCCACCGAACCGTCTAGTAAACCCTCTACACCGCTAAGCACTAAAATTGGGTTTGTTACAAATCTCCTCCACTTACGAAATTACGTCCCCGAAATTTACCTGGAGGAAACAGGTGCATAAACTGTTTCACCATATCCGACTTGCGTTCCCACGTGGCCTCCTCAACACCACGGTGCATCCACAACACCTTAACCATCTCGACTATTTTGCTACGTAGCACCTTACTGCGGGATCAAGAATCTCTACTGGTTCTTCATTGTAAGATAGGTCTGGTCTCAACTCGATCTCTTCCACCGGCATAACATGCGATGGATCCGACCTATACCTCCGCAACACCGAAACATGGAACACATCATGAATCTTCCCCAACTCCGAAGGTAACCTTAAACGGTACGCAACAGGACCCATACGCTCGACTACCAAATGCAAAGCTTAAGGAGAAACATGTATAAACCACATTATACAACATAAACATTTCAATGATACATTAACAATGATATTGGCTTTCAAATGATCATTAACAAGTTTGATAACAAAAGAGTTCATCGGATACACAGATTCAACAAGTGTTAACCCAACACTTCAAGCCATCTCAACTGGAATAGCGATATAATCACAATCGCGGTACAACAACCAGGTATAATAACAACCAGGTACCATAACAACCCACGGGGACATCCACCCCAATCATCGGTTAGACGCTTAATCCACTAACATGAGTATTTGGTACTGTTTAACCCATCTACCGTTAGGGTACTTGGATGGAGTATTCGGTATGCCATATAAACCCCTCAACATCCAAGGCGACTTATTTACAGTGCACTCAATCCTATGGTCGGCCAACTATATCCGATAACAATTTAAAACCACATCACTTGCAAATATAATTAACCATTTCAACATTTACCTCACTGTTTTTAACAAGCATTAAACCATACCATTTTCCCAAGCAACAACCATGCTTTAAAACACAAGTATAAACCATAATTACAAGGATCACTTACCATGTGCATCCTTCAGCATTACATGCTTAAAAACAATATATCCAATACTTTAAAACATGCTTAAACAATAGGTAACATGTAAATTAAAACAAGTGCATAAAACCATTTCAAACTAGCACTACCGAGAGAGAAAACCACTTTATACTTACTTCCGAGTCTAGGTAAGCATTTCAAGCTCTACCTTAACTCCCAAAACTCTGTTACCAGAACATCAAAACGCTTTAAACCACGTTTTCACTCACCAATAAGCGAAACCTCGATTCGCCGACGCGAAATCAAGAATTCGAAGCCTCCAACGCTTCTCCAATCACTTCCGAATCAACCTCCCCTATTTTTACCACAAAACAACAAATGATTAATGCACCATAATGCATTCCAAACACAACAACTACAATCTTTCACGGATTTCCACAACACCTTCACAATTAACCCTGTACAACAACCGAAAACATAACCAAAACACTTCGATACACAACCCAGACAACATCTATCAAACTAACATCACTTTTAACACTAAAATACATCTAAAAACATATTCAAAACAACCTACCACCTCCAGCAACCTTACATCCGTAAAAACACCACAAAACCTCAAAACTAACAACCTAAACAAATAGAGATTCTTAAGTTCCGGGATTCCATTGATAAAAATCAATTATCAACATTATTAAACATCCAAAATATGAATCAAAGCAACCTTGTTTACTGGAAATCAGATCCAATTCGCAAATCAACTCATTTTCCCCAAATAACTCAATTAAACATTAGAAAATCATCAAAATCATATTAGAAACACAAAAACAAGGATCAAATGCTTGGGAATTTCAATATGGAACCATACAATAGAGGAGATCTCGGACCTTACCCCTATTGTGAAGTTTCTCCCTCAATTGATTTGTGAAAAGCTAAGAAAACACAAGATTTCAATGAGATTTTGCATAAACAATCTTTATAAAACAATTTGAAACAATAAAATCAAGTTAGAAATCACCTCACCTCTAGAAATTTGATGAAAAACTGAGTGTTTGGCTGAGGAGAGAATGGAGAGAAAAAGTTGAAAGAAAATGACATGATTTTTGTTTTAGAAAAGATAACTAACTTTTTAACAAAATCCTATTTAATTACTAATTAAACCACATGTTAAAATAAGTCAAATCAAGGGAGAAATCATCAGAAACCAATTGGTAAAATAGATCCGTAAAGATTCTAAGTATTTGACCCTTTTCATTTTAGTCACTAGGAAATCACAATTTTCAAAACTTTCATTTTGGTCACTAACCAAAATGTCCATCTTCCAAAACCTATTTTTCAAAATTGATTCCACCGTTATTAAATACATAATTAATAATGAGTTTTAAGCATTTTTCCATAATTTTTCCAGCACCAAAAATATATGATCTCGAAACCGACTCGAATCGCTACTCCGATCCACCGAACTGTCTAACAAACCCTCTAAACCGCAAAGCCCTAAAACTGGTGCATTACAGAGTTTGTTTCTAAATATCTGACATGTCAACAAGTAAAAGCAGAACTTTAGGTACCTTCTGAATTATCGTAACTGATTTACATTTCTCAGTGGAAATGGGAACGAGTGAAGATGGATTTTGTATTAGGACTATCTTTGACATCGAATAAGAAGGATTCAATCTGGGTGATTGTTAATAGATTGACTAAGTTAGTACACTTTATCCATGTTCAAACAGATTACTCTAGGGATAAGTATGTTGAGTTGTATATTAAGAAAATAGTTCAACTACACGGAGTACCAACCTCGATAGTATCTAGTAGATATCTGAGGTTTACTTTAAAATTTTGGAAGTGTTTACATAGAGCCTTGGATATTTAACTCAATGTTAGCACAACTTTTCATCCTCAAACAGATGGGCAATCAGAGCGAACTATTTAGATTTTGGAGGATATGCTAAAGGCATGGTGATTGAATTCAAAGGATCGTGATGTAGTCGGCCCTGAGCAAATTAAAGAAGTTAAAGATAAGGTAAAGATGATAAAACATGGATTCAAAGAACTAAGGAAATAATTCAATTTCACTTGTTGAAGTTCTTTGACGAAATCGTAAAGTTGAGGAAACGACTTGGGAAAGAAAATAAGATATGAGAAAGCAGCTTCTTCACCTTTTTGAACCAGGTACGTGTTGAAAATTCAAGGATGAATTTTCTTAAAGGGGGATAATTGTAATATCCCAATTTTTTTCTAGTGACCAAAATGTAAATTTTGAAAGTTTTGTGGCTAAAGTATAAACTTTGGAAAAGTTCAGGGATCAAAGTGCAATTTTCAATAGTTATGTATTTCAATAGTTATGTATTTTGTGGCTAAATTATAAACTTTGGACATTTCCGTGTTACCCAAATTTTTCGTACGGAGTTTGTATTAATGGATATAAAGCGATAAAGTTCAAAAAAATATTCTGATAATCGGATCGAGCTAAAATTTTAGAGATAGTTCCATGGACTTCAGAAGAGTCATAAAATATCATTTTATGAATATTTGGATGTTAAAAAGATCGGGAAAAATTTAAATCGATTGAAATGACATGGACTGGCACTTTTGTGAATAAGTTGATCGGTAAATGGCCTTTTGGTCATTTTGCCCAAAAGGGACATGGAAGGAATTTTGAGATTTCTTTTATTTATCAATAGTGGCTGATTATAATCCAACTAAGCCTAGTTGGAATGTTACAAAATGGAAAATTAGAAATATAGATCTAGTTGGAGGGTATTATTGGAAAGTGGAATTTATTGAATTAAAAATTCATTTTTTTTTCATAATACATGTGTCGTAAATACATGAGATATGAAGGAATTATCAGCCAAATATCCTCCAAAACCGTGGTGAAGAGAAAAGATTTTACAAGCTCGATTTAAGCCCCGAATCTCAGTTTTCAAGTAATCTTTCGAACTACAAAGTTGTTCTACTCTTCGAGCTCTATCTTTTGATGTAAATAATTCATAGAATACTTGCTTGTTTGGTGAGATTTTATATGATGAATAAATTAAGGTTTATAAACAAATTGAGGCTTTTATGATTTTATGAATCC
Organism: Hibiscus mutabilis; assembly: GCA_019671005.1. Taxonomy (NCBI): domain Eukaryota; kingdom Viridiplantae; phylum Streptophyta; class Magnoliopsida; order Malvales; family Malvaceae; genus Hibiscus; species Hibiscus mutabilis. The sequence continues at coordinate 42,250,224 of CM033726.1, read as the reverse complement.
AAGGTTGATTTTAAGTTAGAATCATGCTTGTATGATGTTAGAATCATGTTATTGAGTTGGGATTTAATCCCCACATATTTTGGTTTGTATAGAGAAGATTAGGGTTTATGGATTCAAGTCTAACTTAGGGTTTGTGATGTTGAATTAATGATCTAATAAGCTTGATTTGTTGTTTGGAAGCAAAACCCTAAGTTAAATACATAGGGACCATTTTGGCAAGCTTTAAACTTAAGGGGCCAAATCTGATTTTTATGAATTTTATGTGTATCTATATTATTAATGATGTTAGAGACATGAAAATGAAGTTAGAATGCTAAACCGATGATTAATCGCATTAGTGACCATTTTGACAATTTGTCAAACTTGAATGGTCTATTCGACAAAGAGGATATGTAGAAGGAGTAAATCTGATTTTTTTGTTAAAATGGTGGAATTAATGTAGTAATGCTGATTTGAGGACTAATTTGCAAAGTTAAGAAGCTTGAATCCTTATATTAGAAATTTGATTACCATTTTGACAAATCAAGAGAAATTAGATGAGCAAAGGTTTAAGCTTATTTTAATGAAGGATATAAAGAGAATATATGAATACAAGCTTTATTCTAGCCATTTGAAGTAAAGTGATGGGACTAAATTGACAAGTAGAGAAATAAGGAGAAGTTGGTGTAAATTAGAAGTTATTCATGGAAAGTTATGTTGGAATTTGAATTATGGCAATACGTTTTAAAATTCGCCATAAATTTTACAAAAAATGGTTAGATGATGAATTTTATACCGTTTTAAAGATTTGTTAGTCTAGTTTCGTTTCCAACGAACGAAAACTGATTTCGAGTTCCGAGTTAAAATATATGAATTTTTAATCGAATGAATGTTAGAAAAATTACAGGGCAGTTTCTGCTTGGACAGCTCTGTAACGTGAATGTAAGAAATTTTCATATTTTTTGTAGATTTTATTAATTTATACGGCTTATACCTTTAGAACCATTATCGAATCTAGTTTCTGGGGTAGAAAGGAAATTGAGATCCAGTATGTATTTTGCCTTGTACAAGTAAATCTTTGAAGGTAGCGCAAGCTGTCAAAAAATGAATTTTGAAACATTTTGTATTTAAATGTTAGTGGAAGTTCAAATTGGTCACTAAAGACCATAATGAGTTTTTGAACAGTACAAGGAAGAAAGAAAAATATTTAGAAATTTTATATTCGAATGATTATATTAGACAGCAAGTTTAAGGTATTGTTAGATTTAAATCTAACAAATATTTTATTTTATTCATGTGATTAATGAAGTCAAGTCTGAATCAAAGAAGGTTCGAGGTAATATGAAAGAAAGGATCGAACTAGGGCTTAGTGAGGCATTGTGTTAAGTGGCCAAAGTGAGTGCCTTAATTATTACTTAATTATGCATGGGATAAAGAGAGGCTTGCGATAAGCCAACCTTATGTATGAGTTCATGATATGATATATGTTGAAGTTATGTTCTACTATTTAAATGTGGTAAGTAAAATGTTGAGCAATGTGGGGAAAATGTTCCTAACATATGACTAAAGAATTATTTATGATATGTTAAGTTCATAAAAATTAAGAATAAGTGATGTGTTTGATACATGATCACTGACTGTAAATTTTTTCTTAATAAATAAGCTAATATGGCTTGAATAACATATTGTTTTAAGTATGAGAAATTATTTGTGAAATGTTATGATAATCACTATAACTGATATGTTATTTGAATATGGTAAGAACAAGTAATATGTATAATACATTGTCAATGCTCTGATAGCTATCTTTGTTATAGTATATCTGATATTATCTGGGTTATGAACTGCCATTATGATTTATTGATGACATCTGATATGATAACTTCTGATCATGATATACATATATCTGTATGCCCAAGTATTACAAAGTAGGAGTCCTTGGTATAGTTGGCATGGCATAAAGTCTTAGCATCTGCATCATTCTATTATGATATTTGTCTGTTTTGTGACTACTACAGTGTCACAACCACCTTGGGGATCTAAGCCCATGGTGTTAAGTGCACTAAAGAGGTGCTTATATGAGGAGCAAAGAGTGTTCTTGATTATATGAGGAGCAAAGAGCGTCATCGAGTACGTACTCGTCAGTCTGTTCCGTTTGGCACTATTGTGTCATATTTCAGATGACTCGCGTACCTAATGTCTCATAAAGTATACTTTGGGCAAATTTAAAATATTAATAAAAGTACAGGTAATCGAGCTAGTGAGCTTGGCAAATTCTATTATGTGCTAAGTTTTCTGCAAAGTTTTGGTACTAAGTACGAGAAATAACAGGTTCTCTGTACTTTCTGTATTTCTATGTATTTTTCGTGAGATCAGTATTTTCTCGGTTATGTTAAGCTCGGTAATATCTGTATTTATTTGTTTGATATGTTAGGCAAAGAATTAGAATTATGATAAAGTTTGCCATGCAATGCCATAGAAACTGGTTATACTATGCTATGAGAAGCATGTTGAAGTATGTCAAGTAAACATGATGAACTTAATACAAGTAATTTATCAGTTACACTTAGATAAGCTAGATATAAAAATAAGCCTTGAATTATGTTCATGTCAGTTATTTGATAAGCTTATATGCTTTGTCTCACTAAGTGAATACTTAGCGTGTATTGTTTCACAATTAGGTTATTGAAAACTTACCGGAAGAGGAGTCAAGCATGTTGATCAATCCGCCAAACATCACTAAGGCATTCTAATTTATGATATTCTCTAGTGGGGATGTATCAATTTATTCGTTGGTTGTTTTAAAGGTATAAGTTTGATTAATAGTCAAATAAATATGAATTATTTGTATGGTTAAAAAATTACCGGTGATGATATTTAATAGGGTAACATTTTATTTATCGTTTATAGCGTAACGATTCTAAATTTATGAAAGGGCCTAGGCAGTGTACCTAGTTTTCACCCTGAGTTACATACTTATTTTAATAGCTGACTAACATGTTTTATAAACCAATTCAGAGTCAAAACTACCAATCTGCAAATAGGCTATGAATACCTCGAAAGTCGAGAAAGGGTTATTTATAAATTAGTTTTATGTCAGATGTTTAAAAAATTTACAAGTCTAGAACTCTGTTAAATAATTTTGTGACATCCTCAATGTGTATTCGTACTACGAGTATACGTTAAGGGTGTTACATAGTCACACTTGTATAGTTCATCTAATATTTCTTGATATCTTGAGTAGACTATTATAAACGAATAACTATGATATCTCATATCAATTTATTCGAGCATGACCATGCATTTTCTAGTCTCACTCAATCAAGTGGCCTATGATATTACTCCTATTATGTAGGAGGGACAAATCCTATCTTGATAAACCATATTTCGCTACATAGATTGATCATATCCAATATTAGCCTTTATAATGTGGTCAGTTACGACACACGTTTGACTGCATCAAAATATGTTGTGACTGTCACATAATAATCCAATAAACATGCTCATAGCGGGTTAGTACAGTATGTCATTCTCTAACACATACTTATGTATTGATTTTGACATCTTCATGTCAATGACAACACTTTGTAATCAATCAACTATATATTAGTCTTAATATATTATTGTTGTCCATGCCCACAATAATACTCGACTAAGGAAATTAAAGAATAACTATATTATTCTAAGGACTTTATTATAATTAAGTTTATTTATAAATGCACAAAATAAGACTGAAAATAATAATGGATTTATATTAATAAATATGATAAAATAAGTATGTCTTTTACAACCATCTCATGATTGGTCTTTGGGCATACTCCAACAGTTTTAACATAAATCTTAATATGAAACTTCACTTCACTTCACTTCGATCTAACTTTTCACCACTGCATAATTTACGTAAAGGGTTATAATATTAAAATTAAATAATTAAATTAAACTTCTACATTTTGTTTAAAATATTATACAACTTAATACTTAAAATATTTGTGCAGTAAAATACAATTACAAAATTTTAGATACTTTACAAATTTCACAAATTTAATTTTTAATAAAACAATTTTTCAAAACTTTATTATTTAAAAAATAAATATCATCGACATAATTTATAACCCAAACTTTACAACACTTTTGGTTTAAATCTTAATACCTAATCCTAAACCAAACTCGTCGTGCACACACGGCGAGTTTAATTTGTTTAAAATGTCGTTATGCATAGCCCTAAGATGTCGTTAATGCAGAGCCAAACTCATCGTGCCCCTATGACAAGTTTAGTTTAAAATTAGGTTAATCCCGTGATTAAGGTTTAAACCATATTTTAAAAAAATATAAAAAATAATTAAAACTTGTTGTGCGTATACGGTGAGTTTAAATAAAAAAATAATATATTTTTAAAATTTATCGGCGAGTTCACTATAATAATACTAGTCTAGAAAAATATAGAATTCAGGGGCCCTACTTTGATCAAAATAGGACCTAAGGGTCCTACAAATATCTTTTAGCCTAATAATTTTTTCAAAAAGGTGTCATTATGACTTGATTTGATGGGATAATTCAAGGAATAGTTTTTTCAACTGATTTGATGGAATTATCGTTTTAGGAATTTGATTTGATTTTGAGGTTTGAATTGTTTTTTCGAACATTATGCCTGGGTAAATTGTTAGGAAAAGCGGTTGATTTTGCATGGTTTAAATGAAATTTAAGTGTCGGTGATGGGGAATGGACTTAATTATTAGACTATAGTGATTTCGTTACTTAAGACTCATAAAATAATTCGTAAGAAATGCAAATTTTTTCTAGTCTATGTTCTTGATACCCAGAAGTCTAATATGAAGATTGAACCTATCTTGATGGTTATAGAGTTCCCAAATGTTTTCCTTAAAGAATTATCGGGCTTATCTCTTGATAGAGATTTAGAGTTTGGGATTGAAGTACAACACATGACTATATCAGTTTTAATTATTTCTTATCGAATGACTCATATGGATTTTGCTGGAGTTGAAAGCTCGGTTATAAGGATTGTTAGACTGAGGTTTTATACGACCTAGTATATTATCTTGGAGCGCTCCGATGTTATTTTTTAGAAAGAAAAATAGCTTGATGCGACTCTACATTGATTACAACATCTTTGGATTATACTTCAACCACTGAGAAAAAAATATTTTTGTTAAAACTAGTAAATGCGAGTTCCAGTTATCATAAGTTGTATTCTCAAGCCATGTCGTGTGTTTGAAAGCTATCCAAGTTGATCCTAAAAAAATTTAAGTAATTCTTGATTAGAAGCCACCTAAAAAAGTAAATGAGGTTTGGACTGGTATTATAGAAGATTTGTTAAAGTATTTTCAACTATCATTGCTGCTTTAACTCAATTACTCCATAAAGACATACAATTTTATTTGGTGAACAAGAATAGCAAAGTTTTGATTAGTTAAAGTTTGTTTTGATGAACGTTCCAACTCTAACTCAACTTCAATCAGACAAGGATTATACGGTGTTTACTGACGAGTCACATAACGACATAGGTTGTGTATTTATGCAAGAAAATAAATGTGTATCATATACTTCCCGACAGCTTAAGCCACACTAAATGAAGAAAGTTGTTTTCAAGTTTTTTCCAAATGTCTAATTTTTAACTGTTTGAGACTTGGGTTCGAGTTTTGGATAATTGAGTGTAGATTAATAGACTTGTTGGGCAGTGACGGATCTAGACTTCCCGTTAAGTGGGTTCAAGAGAGTCAAAGTTTAACAAACTAAGTAGGGTTAAGTGGGTTCAAATATATTTAATTCCCCCTCTACACTCAAACTTTCCTATTTTTACAAGAATTCTCTAGAACCAAGTAGGGTTAATACGCCCCTGTTGTTGGGTCATGAAGGTTTTGGGCTCATTTGTGGATGGAGTATATTTTTGGAAACCTTGCAACTTGGGGACCCATGGTTAATTAGACCATTTTACCCACCCAAAGTTGATCTCTTTCCCTCATTCCATGGGATTTGGGGAGATTTGAGCTGAAAATATTAAATGGTCAACTGCCTCCATCCCCTTGTCCCTATTTTTTCTTTGGTTTTTGTCATTCATCTTTTATCTCTTTCATTCCTTCATTTTTTTCAACCTTGAGTTTCATCCAAAATGTCTCTCTAGCTAAACCCGTTAATCCATCACCATATTTTTTCCATGTTCATCTCCATGATTAAATTGTTATCAAGTTGAGCTCAAAAGATTTTAGGAGGGAGTGTTGTGAACAATTGGGTTTTAGGAAGGTTTAAGAGTAAATGTTTGAAGCTCTTAAGTTCCTATTATTTATTTGATATGTTGTGTTTAATTAATTTTTAATTTGTTATAGCATTGTTTTTATTCATTTTTTTCTCTTGATTCAAGCTTTGAAGGAAGTTGGAGATTCTTTTAAAGGGAAAGGCAAAGGGAAAGCTTAGTGTTGCCTCATTCAACATTTTGAGCTAAGGTAATACGTTACTTACTTTATAGATATTTTGTAAATCATGTGGATTGCTTGGTTAAAGGATAAATAAATGTATGAAATATGAGAATTCAACGGGTCCCAATTAAATTGTGGATGATGTTTATGCCAGGAGACTTAAGTTTGAGCAATTTTGTCTGCAATGTGTGTGCCTTATTAAAGGGTTAAAAAAATTGAACAAATATTACTTTGTAATAATTTTAAGACTAGTAAAAAAATTGTATGATAGTGTGTGCTATTTGATTCAGTTCTCAAATGGTGATATTGGTTTTGGTGTAGTAATTGGCTGCCTTATGTCCATATTAGTCCACTTTGGTGTTTGTGTAATGTTTGAGACCACAAGAGTCATTTTTGTTGCTTAGGATGTCATTTTTGACCTGTATTTTTTAAGTTGCTTGGGATGGTCTCGATCCTCTAAGTTATGATTTCGATATCTTTAGCTTGATAGTGAAAATCTGAAATTCCAGTAGTGAGTAGTCATTTGAGTTTTGATACCTTAGCTTGAGTATTGAAACCTGGCATTAGGTTTCGATACCTAGGCTATTGCTTGATAAGGTCGAATTGCTTTTGGTTTTGGTTTTCGGACTTATCAGACCTTTAAACCAACCCATTGACTCCATAAACTATTAGAAAGACCCGATGAATCATTCTCAACCTTTAAAGTCAGTGACTTTTCTAATTACCCTTATAAAATCAAATTTACCTTAGAAGAATCAAATAACCGAAATGTATTTACTTGTAAATTGACCAAAATATCCTTAGTGTGTCAACTTATCAAAATAACCTCTTAAAGTCTAATTAACCAGTTGAACCTTAAAGAATTACACTTATGGCTACATTTGTTCCTCAGTAACCCTTATGGATGAGTGAGATTTAAATCTTAGTTAACTGTTGTTTAGAGGATCTTTGGACCTTGTAAGGTTCAGTGGCCATGAATTATAAAAGAAACATGAGAAAATGTTTAAGCAAAAGAGAAAAGAATGTTGATACGAAGTAATTTATGTGGCATATTTAAGGTAAAAAGAAACACAAATTCTTCTACTTATACATGTACTATGATGTTTAAGTTGTGAATTTAGTCAATGTACTTATATTTCGGTTATTTGTTTTTTCTGCACTTTTCCAAGTGTGAAACTTCAGTCCAAATTCAAACAATAGTAATGAAATTTGTTCAGCCAAAATTTGCTATTAGTCCATGTATTATGCGTAAATTGTAGATTTAGTTCTCATTCTCTAATTTGATCATTTCAAGTTTTGTAATTTAATTGTTTTGTCCCTACATTGATTGAGTCAAGATTAAAATTTTAAAATTCAAAAAGTATAATAATTAAAAATGACCAAATTAAAGTACATGAACAAAATCTACAACTTAGACATCATTCAAGTCTTGTCATTTAATCGGTCTTTATATTGTTCGAGTCAAGCCTTTTTAATAAAATACTAATAAACTAAATTAGGTACAACGCAAGATTTTTGAACAAGGAAAACAATAAAACAAATATATAAACTTACTTAAAGAATCAAAATTTTGAATTTAGTTGAATATGAGGGTAGTCCTTGACACGTGTAGTCTTTTAAGTTTTAAGGAATAATCTAGGAAGTACTCTTTTAAGGAATAATATTCGTGTTAAATGAGCCCAATAATTGAATTAGAGAAAAATGTACAGACAAATTGAAAAAAGCACGATAAGAGCAATATTCATAGACGAGAGAATCAAATAACTAGAGACATACAAGTGGTTGCAAGAAAGCAACCAATACATGAAAGTTTACAATTCAAAACTGCAACTTGAATGTGTAAAATGCAATCGTGGATGTTTTGAAGTTGCAATTGAGTTAAGATCCGATCCAGCACCTATTTTCTTATGTCATCGCATGCCTTTGGAGTCCCAGGGGAGTGCTGTAATCCTCTTGCCTGCCTTTCGTCCTTGAAGTCCATCGATCGGTCGAATCTGCCGAATTTGGTTCCCATGATGAGGACCCCGACAATCCCCAATTCGGCTGCCCACTGGCCACAATGCTGTTGCTGCCTGATGATTCTTGTTCCTCCGTATCTGCACCACCACCTCTCCTAACTGTCACATACTTGTGAAAACTTGGCTCCGTCAAATGATCACTGCCAATCACCTCTGATTCGACAAAAGGGTCTCCGGCTTCCCTCATTTTCCGCCCGATGGCACTATTGTTGTAGCCATTCTTGTTTGAATTATCTGTTGGGAGGCCTTTTCTATCAGAAAGGTTGGAGCTTGTAGTTGAGTTGAGGTCAGCAACTGCTTCAACGATGGAACAAGCCTTGCTAACGCACGGTGGGAGTGAGAACTGAGGAGGATTGTTGTTGTTTTGGTGAAAATTTTGGATGTCTTCAAGCAATAGTGATGTATATGATAATGGAATGGGATTCAACAAAGTTTCTGGATTCAAGTCCAGCTCCCTCGATCGCCTAGAGGATCTGCTTCTCGTCAGCGATTGAGGTTTCAGATTATCAGCTCCGGCCTTGGGCGGTGCCTGCCTCTCGGTATCTTCAACCTTTGCCGTGCCATTCGCATTTGTAGCAGCAATGCTGCCTCCTTTAACAGTCGGTTTCTGCAAATACAAGTCTCTAGATGTGAGTAATTTAACACCGAGTCTATGGATATGGAGTATATGTAAATTGACAAGGTGGATACCTTGATTCCTTCTTGTTGTCCCTTGTTGGCAGCCGACTGTGGGCATGCAAGTGAGTTGGGATCGATCTCACTCAACGGGTTTCGTCTATAAGGCGAATGCTCTGCTTTCCTCGACGAACTTCGACTCAGTGCCGGCTGTTGCCGATTCTCGTTGAATCCTTTGCCATTATTAGTCTTTGCAGGGGACTGAGAGCGAGGAGAAGCAGCGGTTCTTGCAGGGGACTCTCCCACATTCCTCTTCACAGATATCCTTTTCACACAATTTGCAGTAGTCGTGGCAGCTTCTACACCGTTGATGCTCTTATCCATTGCCAATGAAGAAACAGTCGGCGGAACCGAGACCATCTTCCCGGGTCTGTTAGTGCCATTGGCAGCATTGGTGCCATGAGTTCCTTCAGTGTTCTCCGATCTTCTTCCAGGGGATCGGCTCACTCGCCTTCCGCTACCGCTTCCGCTTCCGCTGCTACTTCTTTCTCTGCTGCCGGAGCGTTGTTGCTGCTGCTGCTCTCTTTCTCTGCTCGGAGTCCTCCTCCTTCCTTGAGAAGACGACCTGCTCGTTGGCCTGCGTCGTGGGCGGTCATCAGTGGGGGTAGCAGCACCGATGTCATTGTCGTTTTCACAATCGAAATCGTAGCTTCGCTTGGATCCTGAGTATTTCCTGGAAGAAGGCGTTTTACCCGAGGAGTTGCTTCTGCTAAGTTTCCCGCACTGTATCAAAATGGCGTCGACTTCCTCTTTAGTGCAGCTGGACGTCCTCACGGCAGCAGTATTGATATTGCAGACGCCTCCTTCGGTGGAGGCGGACGAAGCAGGCTCGTTTTCTTTTGACTGCGATGGATTTTGCGGCGGCGGAGGGGAGCGTTTGTCTTTGTCATGGCTCTTTCTGTGTTTTATGATGAATACCTCCTTCTTGACCAAGCTCTCCTCTTGGCTTGCTTTCACAACCTGTTCTTCTTCAGTTACCTTGTGAATCATGGGCTCAGCTTCGACTTTCAGGGTGGTCGCTGCCGCTACCGGTGTTACTGCAGAAGAAAGAGTTACCGAATTCGGCAGAGGTTGCGGCGAAAGCGGTGGCTGAGGGTTGAGATGGGAGGAGGAGGCTTTCTTTTTGCTGAAACAGACACCCATTTGGGATTTGTCAGTCGAAGGAATTGAACAGTGATACGAAATGGTTTAGGAGAGGGAAGGTAGGAACGGCAATGAATAAGTTTAATGGATGGTGGGGTACCTTTGTGTTTAAAACGCACAGCTTTTCTTGAAATTCAAATTTGAATCCAGGATCTAACCGTTAAATCGACAGAATCAAAGAGACGTTAGGATGCCCGACTGACATACTCCAACTCATGTTATGGACTGTTTTTCTTTTGATCAGTGTTATTTAATAGTATTATTTGGTAAACAAATATAGTGTTTATTTTGGAAAATGTAAACTGACTTTTCATTTTATAAAAAGCTACTTTTATCAACGGATAATCTAATATTTATTGCTTATATTTTGTAGTTTTTTATTTTATTTTGGTTTAAACTAAAACATCCCTTAAATTATGTTTTTTTCTACTTTTAGCCCTTAAATTATGATTTGGACAAAATAAACCATTAAACTATTATTTTTAGTCACTTTAAGTCCCTAAACTATTTCTAGGAATATTAAAATTTTATTTTTTAAAAGAATATATAAAATCAGAAAATTCTAAAAAGTTAAAAATCTGGAAAATTCTAAAAATTATTTTTTAAAAAAAAATTTAATTTCAAAATGTATTAAAAATAATAAATAATTATTTTTCAAATGATTAAAATAGTTTTAAAAAATAAAATATTAAATATTATTATAAAATTAAATTGAAAAAATATAAAACAATAAAAGTTATTTTGATTTTTCAAATATAAAACAATAAATTTATTTTAAAAATACAAAAAATAACAGTTATTTTAAAACCCAAAATAAATTTTATTGTTTTAGATTTTTTTCAATTTATTTTTTATAATTGTATAATAATATTTAATACTTTTAATTTTTAAAATATTTTAATCTTTTGAAAAAAATATTTATTATTTTTAAAAAATTAAAAATATATATTTTTTTAAATGATTTTTAGAATTTTTTAGATTTTTTTAAAATTTTTAATTTTTTCTAATTTTTATATATGTTTTAAAAATTAAATTTTAAAATTTTGTAAAATGACAAGTTACATTACCCTGTTGCAACTCATGTCAATTTTTTTTTAAAAAAATACCGTTAAAGTCAACGATCGACGTTGGTGAAACGGCCAAATTGATTTTTTTTCTTGAGTTTAAGGGCTTAATTTAGTGCAAAAAAAGTTTATGGGCTTAATTGATTTTTTACAAAAGTTTAGGGGATTATTAAACCCTTAAGCCAATATTTATATATGTTAGAAAAGTCTATAAAATGATATTTTTGTAACCATGGACTTAAAGTGACCAAAAATGATAGTTAAGGGCTTATTTTGCCCAAATCATAGTTTAGGGACTTAAAGTGACTAAAAATGATTGTTTAAAGGCCTATTTTGCTCAAATCATAGTTTAAAGGCCAAAAGCAAAAAGAGACATAATTTGAGGGTTGTTTTTTGGTTTAAGCCTTTTATTTTTTAATCTAGATTTTTAATTCTTTTAATGATGTGATTTTTTATATAACAATTGATATTCAATTAATTAATTTAAACTTAATTTTTATCGTTTGTAATGTCTAAATTTGAACATTTAACTTTGTTTAAAGAACTTGATGTCTCATCTGCAAGATCAACTAATAGTTGACAATGATGCGCCACTTTAAGATTATGATATGTTTTACTTGAAAATTTTAACCAAATAATCTCAAAATGACATATCATTGTAAGGACTAAACAAAAAAAATCACGAATCAATATAAAAAATGGTCAAATTCTAAGACTAAGCAAAAATTCATAAAGCAATTTATGCAAGTTATTTAATTCAAGGATTAAATTTAAATTGTTGTTTTATTTTTTATTTAACATTTTATATTTCCTAAAAAATAATGTATAAATTATTTTATAATTTATTATATTAAAAGATAATATTATATTTATATGTTTAAAGAGTTGAAAAACCTTAAAAAGTAATTGTCTTTAATAAACTTTTACCCCCAATTGAGTCATTGTTTTAATCTTTGTTAGTAGTTTTCTACATTGACCAATTTTGATCATTAAATCAGTAATATATTAATAGGATAGTGATACATGACATGTAACGACCTAGATTTTTGGATCCAAGAGTCGGTTAACCCGAGGCGTAGGTCTCGCCTTTGGGTCGAATGTTGGGCTTTCCGGAGCCTTTTGTGCTTGCCATGGTTGTTGGGCTTGCTTAGTTAGAATTGGGCTTGGTTTATGATGATAATTGTGAGGGCTAAGATGGTAATTTCATAAATAGGTGACAAAGAGGCTGGGTGTTTAATCTTCTCTGCAGAAAAGTGAACCTTATGAGATCATCTTGGTCCTCTTTTCCCCTTCCCCTTCTAGTCTCATTTCCTTACCAAGAACCCAAAGTTCAAGGTTAAATTTTTGAGAATTTGAGTAAGAATCTCATTTGGGGCAAGAAAGGGAGTTTGTTCAGCATCTCAAGATATTTTATCCAAGGTAAGATTCATTTAGAATGCTGGGAGAAGATATTTTGCTGGGTTGAAGAGGAAGAACGGGAATGGGCTCTTGAGAGCTTCTTCATCAGCTTTAATTCGAGGTTAGTACACTACTAACTCCTATAAATTCTTGTAACTCATAAAATTAAGCTTTGAAGCATGATTTGGTGTTTTTGGCCTAAGAGTAGCTTGAGTGGTTGTTAATGGCAAATCATAGAATTGTTGTTATAGTGGCCTAAAATCGGTAGAAATCCACCGAATTTTATCACTCTAACTTGTAGGAATGGTTTAGGGTTTAACCATGGGTTAAACAGGGTTTTTAGGTGAAACCCATACCCAGAGTTCGAAAATCGGGCTCGGGTACCAGTACTGGGCATAACGTATCGGTACGCCTTAGAAAAATAGGGGAAGGGCTGTGATGGGTGTACCGGTACACCTCCCCGTGTATCAGTACCCCTTGCAAGATAAGAATTCCAGTAGCACTTTTGAGTACCGGTACATAAAGGGCATATCGGTACCCACTGTTACATTGCCTAGGTAGGCGTTAGTGTACCGATACGCATATATAGGAGTACCGGTACGGGGTGGATCGGTACCGGGTGATCCTAGTACCTATGATGCGTATCGATACGGGGGTTTAGCGTATCGGTACGGCTTGTTGTACCAGTCCTTTTGAGTCTAGTTTGAGTATCGGTACTCGTGGGGGAGTACCGGTACCTAGAGGTGCGTACCGATATCCATATAAGAGTATCGGTAATAGCTGGGCATTCTTCCCAAGAAAGTTGAGTTTTTGTTCGGGGGTTCTATAATTCGAGGCAAAGGGCCATAGGGGTCAGTTAAGGTGTAAAATGAATATTAAAACTGAGAAATGTAGATTTAAACCTCATGCATGAATGAAATGGCTAATGACTCCTTATATATTGGGTAAGCTATGTGAGGTGGTAACCCATAGGGATCCTAGGTGGATCGATTGATGATGTGTGGTAATTAGGGTCCTTGTTGTGTGCGAAAGAGGCGCCTATAAGTTAAGTCTTATTAAATAATAAGATAAATTAATGAGAACGGCTAATGTGCACCTTCATAACATACAAAATAAACAGATAAGCTCAATAGGGTGGTATAATAATTGATAAAAACCATAGGACGGTGGTAAGGGTGTTAGAGCTGTGTGCGGTAAGACCCTTGTGTCGAGGTTGAGTGTTGTGTGGTGACTAGGGTCCTTGATGTGTGCTGATGTGACGCCTAGATAGTCGAGTCATCCCTTGTTGTTGGGATTTGAATACCCTAAGCGTGTTGCAACACCTTGAAGATTACCGAATGTAGGATCCCGATGCTTTGTGGACGCGAGCCTCATTCGAAGATACTTGATAAGAGATCCCTAGCATGGATGTAGAATCCCGATGCAACGTGGACGCGAGCCTTATCCCCTTGAGTATAGGATCCCGATGCTTTGTGGATGCTAGCCTTACTCGCAGTGTAGGATCTCAATACTTTGTGGAAGCAGGCCTCACTCAAGTGTAGGATTCCGATACTTTGTGGACGCGGACCTCACTTAATGTTGTTGGTGTTATCTATGTGATGCTAGGTAAACGTATGAGGTATATGTATGCGTGGTCATACATTCATAATGCTATATGTTTAGGCGGATATGGTAGCGCCATCGTTATCTTGCCATGATATCATTTATGTTGCATTGCTTTATTTATGATTTGCATGAAGCATGGTTGAGTGGCGGTGTATCCACTGAGCTTTGTTAGCTCAGCGTTCGGAATCGTTGTTTCCGTTCGCAGGTTTGTAGGTTTGCCTCGTTCTTAGAGGAGCACCATCAGGGAAGGATTCCAGCGCCTCGACTCTTCAGAGTACAGTATTTTGGTCCTTGGGCTATGTATTCGTAGGAACCTATTGTATATTGTAAATCGTATTTGGATTTTCAAACGATCGAGTCAAAGGTTTACAATGTAATTTCAAAAGGAGCTCCATTATATATGTTTTTGAATATTTATTATGTTTTATTGGGTTGTAAATAAATGGATTTTCATAATGGATTTGTGGTTTGGGCTAAACTAGGTCAAAATTGTTTGGTTGGGTTTCAGGCGTGAGGCCCAAATGTGACATCTGGGTCGTGGGTGTTACATGACAGATCTCGACGGTGATGTACTATAAATTACTAAACAATTATAAAAAAATTATAGAAATTCAAAAAATTCAAATATATATAATTCATTTAAAAATTACATCGATATTTGATGATATGCTTTTTGATTTAAGTTTCATTTTGTAATACATTTCAAAATTGTTTTGGGTCAAAAGTAATACAGAATAAGTAATTTTTTAAGTCGAAAGTACTTTTCAACTTAGTTTAAAAGGTATTTTCTCAAAGTTGAAATTTAAAGTTTTTAGCTTTCTCAAAAGGATTTTTGGGTAAATTTACTCATTTATTCTCGTTTATATTATAAATGCTTTTATATATTAAAAAATAATGTCTAGAATATGGGTAGGTCGGGGGTGCGGCTACAATGTGACACCAACCAAAATGTTACAAAAACGGAACTTAAAATGTTACCCATCAACCTAAAATGCTACACTTTTTTATAACAAATTAGGTTGGTGGTCTCACGATAAATATCAATACTTACAAACAAGTTTCGATACTTACAAAAACCTAAAATATTATCATAAGTTATAAGTATCAATACTCGGAAATAAGTTTCGATACTTAACCACGAACCTAAAATGATATAAAAAAGCTTAACATTTTCGGTTTTAAATTTTATATTTTGTAACATTTTCGGTTGGTGCCTCACCGTGACCCTGTCTCACTTTAGACTCGCCCCTAAAATATACATTCTATATACTTAAAACACTTTTTTTTACAGTAATGTTAAACACTTTCATTCTAAATAAAATAATTTAAAATTACTTTTTCAAATATTTTTTTTAAAACACTTTTCTACCGTACATTAAAAAACAATGCAAATAGAATCATGATTTTTTTAAAACTCCGTGAATCGAGATACGAAGAAGGCTATTTGATTCCATAGTTGAAGAGGATGAGTCCGAGAACATCATCATTTAGTTGAAACAAAGGATCATCATAAACTTTTTAATAGTATTTTTAAAAACTTCTATAGTTTATTTTATATTTTTGATATTTTTATAACTATTCTAATTCTTTAATTTTTATATTTATATAATTTATATTAAATTTTTATAATGCATATAGTTTTAATAATTTTCATTATTTTAAATGTTTTTATAGTTTTATAATTTTTAATGATTATTGGTAGTTGATGACGTGAGACTTCCAGATTCTGCCATGTGTCGTTATTCAACTTATCAGGTAGTAATTTAACGATTAAAATTGGTTAATGAAGAAAGCTATAAATAGAGTGTTTTTTTTACAACAAGGGCTCAACTAGGTGAAAAAATTTATTAAAAGCTTAATCGATTTTTAAGTAGATAAATTACACTAGTAGTCATTGAACTTTTAGAGCTCTTTCTGTTGGGCTCGAATTCCTTCAACCGAGTTGCTTGCCAAGTGGTAGAGAAGTCGATTTTGGGTTTGAATGGTGGGAAGTAAAAAGCTAGGCAATGGACACAAGGATTTATAGTGGTTCAAGCTTCTAACAAGCTCTACATCCACTGTCTGCTCCCCACTAAGGATTTCCCAAATTCACTAAGAATTTCTTCCTCTTTTAACAAGGCTTAGGAGGCAACCTTTGCAACCTAGACTCAATTACCAAGTCTAGCATCCAAAGCTTACAACCCAAGCTTTGGGAATCCTCTCAAAGAATGAAATAAAGCAAACAAAGAATCCTCTCTACAAGGTATGTGTTTGCACTCTTTAAGGACTCACCCAAATCCTAAAACACTTGAACAAATCTAACAATTAAAGCTCACAAGTGTTGTCTATACAAAGAATGAGAATTAAAAGCCCTAAGACAATTTTGGCATCATAATGTTGTTGACAATAGAAGCATTAGTTGTTGCTGAAGCTTGAAGGGTCCTTTTATAGTCCCAATTGAGTTCCTAGCCGTTGGAGACTGTTAGGATTGAATTTGAGCCGTTGAAGGCTTTATTTTTCGCAATAAATGTAGTTTTGGTGTTGTCCGTATCGGTTCGCGTGTACCCGTATTGATACAGCTACTAGCCGTTACGCTCAGTCTTGCTAACCGTATTGAAACACCTTGGGCCGTATCGGTACACTTATTGATATGCCTTGGTCTGTTTCGGTACGCCCTGCAATTTAAATAGTCGTTGGGAAATAGTCGTTGGGAAATAGCCGTTGAGGAGGTTGAAAGCTAGATCAGTACGCGGGTAGGCGTATGGAAACGATCCACTCTCTGTATCGGTACGCCTAGGGGCATATCGATACGGGTTTTGGTTACTGGAAAAATACTATAGCTGAAACCCTTGGATCGTATCAATACGGGGTATACCGTATCGGTACGCTTGTGTTGAAATCATTAGTTTAACTACTTTAAAGCACTTAAAACATTTCCAAAACCTCTCAAAAACTTCTCAAACTTATTTTCAAGTTGTTTGGACTTAAAACCATTTTTGAAATCTTTTCAATTTAGTCCAAAACTATTTTCAATTATTATATCAAAACACAAATCCTAACAATCTCCCCTTTTTGATATAATAAAACCAACTTGAAAAATTGTTTTTGAGATTCCTCCCTTAGTAAAAATAAAATTTGAATAAGAGATGAATTGTTAAAAATCTTATAAGCTCCCCCTTACTCAAGCATCATTCAAATATTAGTCCAACATATATGATAATTAGTTGAATTAAAATAATTAAATCAAATAAATAAAAAAATCAACTAATTTTTACCACACTTGAATCAAAATAGAGGATGCGAAGCCTTCCTTATTCAAGTGTTCTTCCTTTGTGTGTATAAAGCTCCCCATCAATCTTATCACTTGTTGATCAAAGCTCCATCACACCTACAGAAGACAATCATTTGATTTTTGGTATCCAAATTGCTTTGGATCAATAGGCATTAGTAGCATATAATTTAGTCCCCTTAGGAATCCATTTTTCAATTTCATCATTTTTAGTTGAAGTATTTAGTCCTTTTGGGACCCAAATACTTCTAAAAACTTTTCCATTCAAAAATCTAGGGGCACTAGATTGTCTTTGATAAAAAAATGATTTTCCTAAATTGTTTTTATTTTGAAGTTCATTGGAAATCAAATTTTTTTCTTTCTTAAGATCATCTACTTCCTTTTGATGATCTTTTTCTAAATTTTGAAGCAAATTTTGTAAATTTAAAACTTTAAGTTCAAAATCTTTGATTTTTGCTTCAAGTTCCAATTTTGTTTTCACAAGCAAATGATTTTCATTTTTCAATTTAGAAATTAACTTTTTGTTTTTAGAAAATGAGGCTTTTAATTCAAAAACCAATTTGTAATAAGCATCTTGTAACTCATCGAAAGTATAAGAATTTGAAATAGATGAGTTAGAAGTTACCTCCCCCTCTTGGAGGGCCATCATGCATAGGTGGGCTACTTCATCTTCATCGGTGGAGTCTTCATCATTCCATGTAGCCACATATGTTTTCTTTGATGATGATCCCTTTTTGTTGAAGCGAGGGCAATCGTATTTGGTGTGCCTCGTCTTCTTGCAATTTGAGCACTTGGAGGAATCCACCATCTTTTTCTTCGATTCATGCTTATATTCGTCTTTGTTGCTCTTCATGAATCAGGCCAATTCATTGAAGAGATAGGCTATCTCTTCATCTTCACTTTCCTCCTCACTTGATTCTACTTGTTGTCTTGGGAGGATTGTAGAGCAATGATGTTGACATCGATTCCTTGCTTTTAAATTATCTTCGCCTTCTCCCTCTTCAAGGGTAAAGACATCATCTCATGGGTGAGAAGAGACCCTACGAGCTCTTCAAGCTTGAGCTTCATCAAGTTTTTGACTTTAATAATGGTTGTCTTCTTGCTCTCCCATGATTCGAAAAGTGAATAAATTAACTTCTGAACGAGCTTTTCTTATAGAATATCTTCTCTAAGACTTTTAAGTTGATTGACGATTGTAGAGAACCGGTCGAACATGCTCTTGATGTCTTCATATGGATCCATCTTGAAGTTTTCGTATTTAAGGTTGAGTAGACCAATCCTTGTCTCCTTCACCTTATTTGTCCCTTCATAGATTGCTTCAAGTTTGTCCCATAACTCATTAGCACTCTCACAAGAAAATACTTTGGCATACTCATCCGGGCCTAATGCATAAAGTAAAATATGCAAAGCTTTGTAATTTAGCTCTATCTTCTTGCGATCTTCCGCGTTCCACTCTACCTTGCTCCGATTTGGCACGAATGATCCATCTTCAATTATGTCCCAAAGACGGTAGCCTTTGCTCTTCATGAATAAAGCATTATTCTATGCTTCCATGAAGCATAGTCGTCACCGTTGAAGAAAGACGGTTTGTCGATGGATAACGCCATGGAAGTTGGTTAACTTGTTTGTTGGTCGAGCTTGTCAAATCGCCTCAATAGGTGGTTAAACCTTCTTGATTGAGCCTCACTCTGATACCAATTGTTGGGCTTGAATTCCTTCAACCGAGTTACTTGCCAAGTGGTGGAGAAGTCAATTTTGGGTGTGAATGGTAGGAAGTAAAAAGATAGATAATGAACACAAAGATTTATAGTGGTTCAAGCTTCTAACAAGCTCTACATCCACTACCTTAGCTCCCCATTAAGGATTTTCAAAATTCACTAAGAATTTCTTCCCTTTTTAACAAGGCTTAGGAGGTAACCTTTACAACCTAGACTCATTTACCAAGTCTAGCATCCAAAGCTTACAACCCAAGCTTTGAGAATCCTTTCAAAGAATAAAATAAAGCAAAAAAAGATCCTCTCTACAAGGTATGTGTTTGCACTCTTTAAGCACTCACCCAAATCCTAAAACACTTGAGCAAATCTAACAATTAAAGCTCACAAGTGTTGTATACACAAAGAATGAGAATTAAAAGCCCTAAGATAATTTTGGCATCATAATGTTGTTGACAATAGAAGCATTAGTTGTTGCTAAAGCTTGAAAGGTCCTTTTATAGTCCCAATTGAGTTCCTAGCCGTTGGAGACCGTTGGAATTGAATTGGAGCTGTTGGAGGCTTTATTTCCCGCAATAAATATAGTTATTGTGCTATCCGTATCGGTACGTGTGTACCCGTATCTGTACAACTATTAGCCGTTACGCTCAGTCTTGCTAACCGTATCGAAACACCTTAGGCCGTATCGATATGCTTATTGATATGCCCTTGTCTGTTTGGTAAAGCGTATCGATACGCATTGGTCTGTTTCGGTACGCCCTGCAAATTAAATAGTTGTTGGGGAGGTTGAAAGCTGGATCGATACGCGGGTAGACATATCGAAACAATCCACTCTCTGTATCGGTACGGGTTTTGGTTACTGGAAAAATAATGTAGCTGAAACCCTTAGACCGTATCGATACGGGGTATACCGTATCGGTACGCTTGTGTTGAAATCGTTAGTTTAGCTACTTTAAAGTATTTAAAACATTTCCAAAACCTCTCAAAAACTTATCAAACTTATTTTCAAGTTGTTTGGACTTAAAACCATTTTTGAAATCTTTTCAATATATTCCAAAACTATTTTTCAATTATTATATCAAAACATAAATCCTAACACTTTCACTTTGGTCACAATACTTTTAGAACTTGCATTACAATTGGTGAACTTTTAATACATTTTATTTACGATCATTATTAATGAAAACTTTCATTAAAGCCTTCTTCAGCCAAAAATACTAATTTTAATAATTGACAACCACCATAAAAGATCAATTTTTCGATGAACGGAGCAGTCGTCGATCAATTACAATGGTGAATTATATTGGACCTTGGCATTCTTTCATCGTCATTTCTATCGTTGTCTAGTGATTTCTCTGGTCAAAAATTTCACCAAACATCAATCAAATCTCAATCGAAACTAAAAGCTAAAACTTATCGATCTATCACTTTCAACCACTAGATCAACGTGAAACAAACCATGTTAATCTTCCGGGAAAACAATTTGTTTCTACCATTGGGATTGACCGACAACTTTTTTCATAAAAAATTTGGCCTTTGTGGCAACTATAAATTTGAAAATTAGAGTTTTTTTTTAGTATAAGACTTTAACGTGTCACGTCGCTATTTCTTAGCGACAACTAATGATAGTGACCATAATAAAAGTGAATTAAAAATTCAGTGATCAAAGTGAAAGTTCTCTAAAAGTCCAATAACTATCATCATAGTTAACCCTTTTTAATTCTTATTTGTTATAAGGTGTGTAATTGAATTTAGGGTAAAGTATACCAATGGTCACCGAATTTTTAGGGCGCTTTCATTTTGGTCACCGAACTTTTAAAATTTCATTGGGGTCATCCAACTTTTATTTCGCTTTCATTTTGGTCCATCCCGTTACCTTGAGTTAGAAAATGCTGACATGTTCGTTAGTTTTTCTTTTCCTCAAGGGTAAACATATAAATGGTCATCGAACTTTTAGTGCTTTCATTTTGGTCACCGAACTTTAAATATTTTCATTGGTGTCACGCATTTTCCACTCCCCCTCCTTCTATCATTTTATTGCATCCTTTTGTCCATTCTATTTTCTACTACCTTTATTTAGATGCATTTTTAATGAATTCTTCATGGATCCATTATTAGTGTTGGCTTATAGAGAAAATAGACCAGCATAAATGTTGAAACATGTCAGTCAATGATAATGAAACTTTCAAAAAAAGAGAATGGAAACAAATATAGGCTGCAATGAAAACTAGAGTAAGAAAAGAAAACCAACGACTAAGAACAAGCTACAACCAAACACAAAGGCATCTATCAAAACAACATCGAACATGATGGCAAACAAGGATGAAGGTATGTATAGGTTGCCTCTCCCGATTTTTGGTATAATAGTATTTTAGGTCCTTATTAGTTTAAATACTAATCAAATAAGATTTTTGTCCCTCTCGTTTTTATGTATAAAGGTTTAATAGACTCTTGCCCCTCCTAATATTTGATCACAAATCCGTCTCTAATGGCAAAGTAAATTAATGCTTGAACTTAAACATGGGGTGCATCAATTATGCTTGCATATTCTGAGAAATTTGTGGAACAACTTTTGGATACAACTTTCAGAAGTAAACTAAAATTTTATACTCTTGGTCAATAATTAACCTTAATACTTTTTTCTTCGTGTACTTAATAATCTTGAAGTAGCTCGAAGATGAGGTTGCATACAATGTGATCTGTAAATCAAAATAATGGCTTTACATTACAGACAATATTCAAGAACATGATATATATATAATATTTTATGTTGTTAAACACATCAATTTATACAATGTTTTTTTTATAAAAAAGGTTTGTTCATCGATAATCAAAGGTAAAATCTACTTTTTTTGTTTTTTATACATTGAACGAGTTTTTTTCTTAAACCAATGGGGTTGCTTTAAAGCAAAACAAAAGTTGGGTGACCATAATGAAAGTTTTGAAATTTCGGTAACCAAAATGAAAGCGTCATAAAAGTTCGGTTACCATTTATGTAGTTTACCTTTGAGGAAAAGGAAAACTAATGGCCCACGTCAGCATTTTCTAACGAAAGGTAACAAGAGAGACCAAAATAAAAGTAAAATAAAAGTTGGGTGGCCCCAATGAAAATTTTAAAAGTTCAGTGACCAAAACGAAAGCGCCTTAGGGTGACCATTTGTGTACTTTACCCTTGAATTTAATGTCATTAGTCCTACATCAAATTTATTGATAAATTTATTATTAAAACCTTTATATATATATATATATCCATAAAATGAGTAGTACCATTAAGTCATCCCCTATGACTTATCAAGATAGACAAAAAGCCTCAAAATAGCACCGAGAATTTTAAATTTCTCGGGATAGTATAATTTTTTTTTACTGAACTTGTCATGCATGCACCGTAAGATCTAATTTTTTTTTAAAAAAATTATGTTTGAAAGTTAATAAGATGATTAACTTAGTCCTAATTCGAACTCGCCGTGCATGCACGTCAAGTTTTATGTGGCTAAATTACTAAATTTAGTTAGAAGGATAAATTCTTTACAAATTTAATTAATTTAAAGAGAATTTACCCACATGAAACTCGACGTGCATGCACGATAAATTCAGATTAGGATTAAGTTAATCATCTAATTAATTATTAGACAAATATTTTTTTAAAAAATGAATCTTGTCGTACATGCACTGCGAGATCACTATAAGGTTTTATCTTGGAAAATATAGAATTTTGGGTGCTATTTTGTGAACTTAGGCCTTAAGGGTGCTATTTTAGGGATAAGGCCATGGAGATATACGTAATTCTCTAAGGCACTCGCAATTGAGCAAAAATCTTTTGTCATCTTTTAATGTCTCTATTTATGTTCTAACACTAAAAAATTAAACGCTACACTCTAATCCTAGTTTTTAAATTGTAAATCTTAAAAACTAAACCTTACATCTAAAACACTAAACCTTGAACTTTAAATCATAAACCCTAAATCTTATTTTTTTAGTATTGGGTATAAATAGAGGGGGAAAATAAAAGGATTTATATTCCTCGGAGTTGATGCATGCTGGTTCGTTCCTACTTTGACGGGTTAAACAATCGGGACATTCAGTGTGCTCTAACATTTGAGGTTAGATCACTCCATTTCCAGTCACGAATATTCGATTCTCATTGATCTCAAGCTTGGACATTTCTAAACCTATAAAGCTTCGATCTAAATTATTTTAATCGAAATAATCACAAATTTAAATTATATTGGATTTATATGTTCTCGAATTACAATAATTTGAACCCAATATTTGTTATTAGAAGCTCATTTTTTTTCTAATACTGGTTATTAGGGTTTACTCTTAAAATTTATTTTTTTTCAATACTTATTATTAGGACCATAATTTTTAGGTTAACCCATAAACCATAAAAATCTCATAAATGGATTTGATTATCTCAAGCTTATACCATTCGGATATAAAATGGTTTTAGATTTGATATATTTCAGATATAGATTGGTTAGATGAATTAAAATAATTTTAAAACTGGGTGTAAACAACTGGACTGAGATAGAGAACTCTAACATTGTTAGAGTAGAGTGGGTGGATTTGGTAATGAGATACGGAGCTCATGTAGTAACTGTTTAACTCAAGACAACTCAGAGACAACATATGCAACTACTTTAAACTCAGCTCGGGTGGATGAGCCTACTAAAGTTGTTTTCTCCAATTAAGGCTTCATGAGCTGTTAAAATATAGGGTTGGGTAGAAAAGCTGAGTTTAGAGAGAAGATGAAATTTTCAGCTTCTTCAAAAACAACGTTTGGAATCAAAAATAATAAAAAAGTTACGACGACTAGATTCTAGCCGTCTTTAGTGATAAGCACTACTAAACTTCAGTTTGGGTGTTCTGCGAAATTTCTCCCAAAGCTGGATGCAGAAGCAACGCCGAACGAAATCTAATAAGATTTTCGCCAAAGAAAAAATATGGTCGAATGTTGAGTTGCGTTCATCGGCATCACCTGCCCAATCATTCTCAACCCATGTTGTGACTTACCAAATGTCCAGTTCCATCTGAAGTTAGTACCACCATTTGTGTAAAAGGATGAAGTTTTGGTATTGAAATGTTTTCCCTGAAATGCATGAAATTGTTGAAAAAAATGTATTTGACTTCATTTTTATTTTTAAGTGAAAATTCAAATGTATTTGATAAATTGATAAAAAAATACGGTAATATAATTTCTAATCAATTAGTAGAACTGATATGGACCGCATAAATCCATAAAAATGGTTTAAAGAGGAAGATTTTGAACTTGTTAAAGTGAAATGTTGAAATTGTAAGAGGTGAGCTTTATTTGAATAACGAGAATTACAAAAATAATTTTTTCATAAAAAAATGAGAAACGAAATTCAAAATTCTAGAACTGGAATGCCCTAAATTGTGATGCCAGGTGATAAATCCATTTTTTTGCCGACAAGATTTAGTCATGTCAAGTCTAATAAAATTTTAATTCAAGTGTAAACAATGACATTATTACGAAAATATTAATATTAAAAAAACATTTCTAATTTATCACTCATTATGTTGGCAAGTCGTGTTTTATTATGTTTTTAATATTTTAGCGGAACTCCCTAAGCTAACATGCGATTTTTATTAAAATTTGTTTTCTTTGATGTCTAAAGGCTTCATTATTCATATTAAAAAATTAACAAAAATAGAACTTGTCATTTTAACATGACAAGTTCACTATAAGAATATTATACCAATAAATAATTTTAAATAGATGTCAAAATGATAGATAATTTATTAAATAGTGATATTTTGATAATAACGTCGTCAACAATACATATAAAATATTTTGTACAATCTCGATGTTGAAATGATTCAAATTAAGTGTTTATCAAGAAATATTATCTTTAAAAAGTTTAAGATTTTCTTATGTCTTTTGGGTGACGTAGATGTTTGCTCTAAGTCGTCGCCATCCTCTTTGTTTTTTCCTTTCCTTCCCTTCTTATTTTGTCCTTCCTTTTCTCTCTTATTTTTTTCTCTTGGGTGACGCCAATGCTTGCTCGAAGTGCTTCGGTTCACCCCTTGTCCTTCTCGTTGCGGTGCTTCTAAATTTTTCTATTTTTTTAGTTCTATTCAATGAGTGAAGAACATGAGAGACAAGAACATAGAAACTTTAGAAGGTGTTTTTTTTAACTATTAGACAATAAGCGTTAATAATCCAAGAATAATAATAAAATGGTAAAAATAAATACTAATAATATTACTAGATCGAACAGAACAAAATTAACTACAAATAAATTTGAAGTTAAAATAGAAAATTGAATAAAAGAAACGAATACAACTATGCACATTCGGATCATCCATTCGCTATTGCTATACTTGAATCTGATTGTACGACTTCTCCCATGTTTCCTTTACTGAAATAAATTGCCAAGAAATTAACAGAAAAATAATGGAATCAAATAAAGTAATTTAAAACATAAATCATAGTTCATTTGAGTAGAAACGAGTTGAGGCCTACGAAAATACAATTTTCTTAAGACATATTTTCGGCCACTCCTATGGTGCTTGAGATATGTTGGTCATCTGTCTCTCAGGATACAACAACTATATGATCAACTATAGTAGCACATCTACAGTGATCACGATCTATAACCTTGCCTTTCTCTATCACTGAAAACACTTTAAAATTTCACAGAGTAAAAATAGTAGAAATTCTCTGTGTTTTTGCAGTTGTAAAATCTAGTAGGTTTGCATGCTATTTATAGGGGTAGGAGTTTCATTGGAAATAAAACTTTTGAATTATTTGAATTTTATTTAAAATAAAATTCAATAATTAAATAGCATTATCACAATAATATCTGAATTAAAAGATAATATTTTATCCTTTTAATTTCAGAATATTCAAAAACAATATCTAAATTTAAAGATAATCTCTAATCATTTATCCTTTTATTTGAGATATTAAAAAATGTTATATTTAAGGAAAATTATCTCGTAATGGGTTAAAATATCCGCAAGCCCACGGAGGGCTCGACCGGTCCGGACATTCACGTTACTCGTATCATATCAGCTTAAGTTATTCAATAACCACCGAGTAGAGTCTTGTATATAAACATATCCCACGCTTTGTAACCAATCAATATGAGATATAAGCTTTTCCTTTTTTCTTAACTCAATTCACAAGCCTACTTTGAGCATCAATTTCTCATTCATCACTCACCCATTTTGAACGTATGAGATATCATTGTAAAGGTCTCATGGAGTAGAATATGAAGACGTAATTTCATTATTCGAATCTCCACCTTTACCCATATAAAATATGCTTTAAAATTTCCATTTTATTATATTTTTTCTAACAATCCCCCACATGAATGAAATTGATTTAATCAAAACATTTTGACTCGATGTGGTGATAGATTCTACGATCTATAGCCGCATAGGATAGGTAGGTGTCCACCCTTGAACCTTCCCTTATGAAAGTATATTTACTTTTCTGGCTAACCAATAGACGTGATGTCCTTGAATTGTTTTGTCATTTGTGTAAATGATGATATACTTCACACAATTATTTCTCTGGTAAGAATATTAGTTCCCATGGGTATGTCCGTATAGCCATGGACATCTCCTAGTTCTACAAGAGTTTGAGAGAACTATTCCCCAATAGTCTCCTTGAAGCGGCTCCACTTCACTCTCATATAGGTGACTTATGTTGTTCGGCTCACTGAAACACACAATGGTCATTAAAAGCATTGCTTAGCCTATTCCACTTTTGGCCACTATTCACATTATAGGAACTGACTTGGGAGAAGAACCCCCACAGTGATCGCACAGGTCTACGCAAGTAGGTTGTCCCTTTGAACCTAGCTCTTGGGATATCTAGTCAGCTAGGTAGGGTTTCCTTCACACAGCCCCTTAAATTTCCATGGGCTTTAGTTACATTTTTTCGATGTTTTCTTATCTTGATCTCGATTCAAACCTCTCGTTAACGGATCCGCAACGTTATCCTTTGATCTTACAAAATCAATAGAGATAACCCTATTTGAGAAAAGTTGTCTAGTGGTATTGAGTCGACGCATATGTCTCGACTTACCATTTTACATAAAGCTTTGTGCTCTACCAATTTTTGCTTGGTCATCACAATATATGCATATTGTGGGCACATGCTTTGGCCATTCAGGAATATTCTCCAAGAAATTTTGAATCCATTCGACTTCTTCTCTAGACTTGTCTAGAACTACAAACTCAGATTCTGTTATGGATCTAGTTATAACTGTTTGTCTTGAGGATTTCCATCCACTTGTGCTTTTTGATATCTCGAATATCATATATTCAACTAGCATCGAAGTATCTTTCTAAATAGTAAGATCTCTATAATAATACAATCCATAATCTTGAGTATATCTAAGATATCTCAATACCCTCACAATTGCTTTCCAGTGATTTTCACCCGAATTGCTTGTGAATCTACTTAAACTACTCACAGTAAAAGTAATATCTGGTCTAGTATAGCTCATGAGGTACATTAGACTGCCTATGACCCTTGCATATTTCACCTGGTCAACATTTTTACATTTATTCTTGGATAAATCTTGACTCGTGTCTAATGAAGTTCTGACTATACCGGAATCATCCTTGCCAAAATTCTCAAGAATTTGTCCACATAGTGTGACAATATAAGACCTCCATGTGACTGTTTGAATTGGATGTCCAAAATCTCATCGTCTAGTCTCATATCTTTCATGTCAAATCTTGAATTTAACATGCCTTTGGTACGTTTTACCATTTCATTGTTGCTTCCAACAATGAGTATGCCATCAATACACAAACATGGAATAATATATCCAATGTCGGTAATTTTAATATATACACATTTGTCACACTCATTATCTTGAAGTCGTTTGTCATCATGACACTATCGAACTTCTCATGTCATTGCTTTGGTAATGAGGTTGTTACCTTTGCAAGACACCCCCACATTTTTAAGTATTTATATGAAGGGTTTTATTCCCCTTGATAACTTATATGATGTCTTATCTCTTTAATTTTAGTGAACCTTATTTAAAGGGTAATTAGCTAATAAAACAGCTTCCCCCCACATGTAAGGCACATTTTTAAAGTTGTAATTCTTTTCAAAAGTCATATTCAAAATTATAGTACCAACATTACTCATATAGAGATTTTCCTCATCTTAAAGCAATTGAAGCATTTCCCATGAAATTTTATTCATGAACATACCGTCCAATCCACGATTTTTTCTTGAAGTTCTTTATGACTTTCACTACGTTTGTCATGGTAATATTTGTCTTATCAATATTTACCTTAGCAACATTTCAAGGTGATAATAACATTTACCTTATCCTCTCTAAATAATATGAGGATCATCCTCCAGATCTTTGACCAAGTTTATTGTGGTTAAATATGCAACATCTTTTGTTGTCACGTTTTGAAATTATTTTCAATGAATTTCACTGGTTTTTCTATTGTGTCACATAGTCACAAACCAGAAACAAAAGATTATAAATCTTTTAAACGTCAAGAATTTAGTCAGAGACTAAAACCAGAAACAGAAACATAATTTCTAACTTTTTTTCGACGGTATAGTTTTAGTAAACTAAAACCCTAAATCTAAAGTTCATACGATCTTAATAGAAAGAACAACAATTAACAGTGCACTAGGTAGGCAACTTATGAAAAGAGATGTAACACCCTTGACCCGGATGTCACAGTTGGGCCCTAAGCCCAAAATCCATACTGTTAAAATTTTTCTTTTTTCAAGCCCAAAATAATAAGTACAATAAAAACATAAATCCATACATTAAAAACATAGTCAAATCCAGATGTTTAAAACAGTAATTACGGAGCTCAACTTACAAATATTAAAACATTTGACTTTGACCGATTAATACAAAATAAGAGTTACAAATTACATATAGGGTCCTACGAAATACATAGCCCATTACATCTAGTATTTGTACTCAACCGCTAGAGTCGATGATGAAATCCAAACCTTGATGGTACTCCTTCAAGCCTCATGATAACCTACTAACCTGCGAACGAAAACAACTATTCTAAAGGCTGAGCTAACAAGCTCAGTGGATACACCGCCCCTCAACCATGCTTCATGCAAATCATAAATAAAGCAATGCAACATGAATGATATCATGGCAATATAGCAATGGCGCTACCATAACCGCCTAAACACATGGCATTATGAATGTATGATTACGCACACAGCCCATACTAGAACCTCATACATTTACCTAGTATCACACAGATAACACCAACCACATTAAGTGAGGTCCGCTTCCACGAAGCATCAGAATCCTACACTTGAGTGAGGCCTACGTCTACAAAGCATCGGGATCCTACACTACGAGTAAGGCTCGCGTCCACATAACATCGGGATCTTATACTCAAGGGGATGAGGCTTGCATCCACGTAGTATCATGATCCTACATCCATGCTCGGGATCTCACATCAAGCATCTTCGAATGAGGCCCACGTCCACAAAGTATTGGGATACAACATTTAGGAATCTTCAAGGTGTTGCAACACACTTAGGGTATCCAAATCCCAATAACAAGGGATGACTTGACTACTTAGATGTCCCTCAGCACACAGCAAGGACCCTAATTACCATACAGCCTCGATTGATCCACCTAGGATCCCTATGGGTTACTACCTCACACGGTTTACCAATATTTACCAAGTAATTAACCAATTATTTCACATACGGGGTTAAAATCTCAGTTTCTCAATTTTAGTATTCATTTTACACCTTAAAAGACCCCCAGGGCCCTTTGACTCGAATTATAGAACTCCCGAATGTAAAGTCAAATTCTTTGGGCAGAATGTCCAGCGAGTACCGATACTCCTATATGGGTATCAGTACGTCACTCTAGGTACCAATACTCAGCCATGAGTACCGATACTCATTTTAGGCTCGAAAGAACTGGACTCTCAAGCTGTAATGATACGCTCCGTACCGTACCGGTATACATCATTGGTACTAGGATTGCCCCGTACCGATCTTACTCCATACCGGCACTCCCACATACGCGTACTGGTACGCTAAGCCTTTCCCATGAAATATAACAGTGCGTACCAAAATACCCCTTGCGTACCGGTACACCAAAGCGTTACTGGAATTCTTAACTTGCAAGGGGTACCGATACACGGGGAGGCGTACCGGTACTCCCCTCACAACTCTTCCTCTTTTACATAAAGGAGTACCAATAATCAGGTCCATGTACCGGTACGCGATCCCGAGTTTCAAACTTTGGGTACAAGTTTCACCTAGAAACCATGTTTAACCCTCAAGGTTAAACCTCAAACCATTTCTACAAGTTATGATGATAGTATTAAGTGAATTACTACCAATTTTAGTCCATTACAACCAGAATTTCAAGATCTACCATTAACAACCACTCAAGCTTAATCAAATCCAAAAACACCAAATCATGCTTCAAAGCTTAACTTTATGATTTCTAGGAAACTATGGGAGTTAGTAGTGTACTAACCTTATCTTAGCTGATAACACAAGGCCTTCTTCCAAAGCTTCAAGCTTTCCTCCCTTCTTGAGCCTTGGATGAGCTCTCAACCTCTTTCACTACAAGAGATGTTACCAAACCTTTTATCCCTTCTTGAGCCTTGGATGAGCTTCAAACTTCCCTTTACGTCCAAAACGAATTATTCCTTTCCATAGAGATACCTTGAGAAATACTTTATCACCGACATCATACTCAATGTGTTTGCATTTTCGGTCCGCGTAGGCCTTCTAGCGGTCAAAGGCTGCTTGCAACATTTCCTTGATGATCTAAACTTTCTCCTCAGTTTGGCTAACCAAATCGGATCCTATGATCCTCCTCTCATTGATCTTGGTCCAACACAAGGGTGTCCTACACTTACGCCCATATAACACCTCAAAAAGGGCCATCTTTATGCTCGACTGGTAACTGTTGTTGTAAGCAAACTCTACAAGCGGCAACTGGTCCTCCCAACTCTTTGTAAAGTCCACAATGCAACACCGGAGCATATCCTCAAGAATCTGAATGACACGCTCAGACTGACCATCAGTCTGAAGGTGAAAAGTTGTACTGAAATGTAGCTTGGTGTCCAAGGCGTTATGGATCTTCTTCTATAGCCTAGCTATGAAACGTGGGTCTCTATATGAAATGATCGATGATGGCACACCATGCAACCTTACTATCTCCTTTATGTACAGTTGAGCCAACCTTTCCAAGGTAAAATCCATATGTACCGGTAATAAATGAGCAAACTTGGTCAAACGATCAACAATAACCCAAATAGCGTCATGTTTCTTTTCAGTCATCGGTAACCCGGTGACAAAATCCATGGTGATGTGATCCCACTTCTATTACAGAATCTGAATAAGCTGAAGTAACCCTGATGGAACATGATGTTCGGCCTTCACTTGCTGACAAGCTAAGCACCTTGTCACGAATTCAGAGATATTTCTTTTTATACTTGGCCATCAATAAAAAGGACGAAGATCTTGATACATTTTATTGCTTCCCGGATGTACAACAAAAGGACTACGGTGTGCCTCTCTTAAGATATGGTCTCTTAAATCCTTCAAGGCAGAGACACACAGCCGCCCCTTGATGTACAAGTATCCACCATTTTGCACTTCAAAGTCTGAAGCTCAACCTCTCTGAATCGCTTCAATTTGTGCTACTAATTCTTCATCCAAAGCTTGAGTCATCTTTATCTCTTGTACCAATGTAGTTTTAACCCGAAGCTCGGCTAGAAGACCTCCATCCTCGGTCATCCTCAATCGGGAAAACATAGCTCTAAGATCCGACATAGATTTTCTACTTAGGGCATCAGCCACAACATTCGCCTTACCGGGGTGATACTCTATGATGCAATCATAGTTCTTCAACAATTCAATCCACTGTCGTTGCCTTAGATTCAACTCTTTTTGTGTAAGCAGATATTTCAAGCTCTTATGATCCGTATAAATATAACACTTCTCCCCATAGAGATAGTGCCTCTAAATCTTTAATGCAAAGATGACTGTAGCGTGCTCCAAATCATGGGTAGAGTAATTTTGTTCGTGCGGTTTAAGCTGACTTGAAGCATAAACAACCACCTTTCCCTCTTGCATAAGGACACAACTAAGCCCATTCAAAGACGTGTCACTAAACACAACATACTCTTTTCCAAGCTCAGGCTGGGTTAAGACCGGAGCCTCTGTGAGATAAGCTTTTAATTGCTCAAAACTTTGCCATCTTTTCTCATTCCATTCAAAAGAGACTACTTTTTGCAACAGCTTGGTCAATGGTGCGGCTATAATGGAAAAACCTTTAACAAACCACCTATAATACCCGGCAAGTCCTAGGAAACTACGGACTTCCAAAACATTCTGTGGAGGTTTTCACTCCACCACAGCCTGAATCTTCTAAGGGTCCACGCGGATTCTATCCGCAGCAACTATGTGACCAAGGAATGCCACTTTCGAAAGCCAAAATTCGTACTTGCTGAACTTGGCAAAAAGTCATCTATCTCAGAGGGTGTATAAAACTACACGCAGATGGTAGTCGTGCTCTTCTGCTAAACGCGAATACACCAAGATGTCATCAATAAAGACCACAACAAACTGATCTAGGTACGGTTGGAAGATTTGATTCATTAGGTCCGTAAAAGTTGTAGGTGCGTTGGTAGCCCAAACAGCATTACCAAGAACTCATAGTGTCCATACCGCGTCCTAAAAGCGGTTTTCTGGACGTCCTCATCCACTACCTTCAACTGCTAGTACCCTGACCTCAAGTCTATCTTAGAAAACACACAAGTACCTCTCAACTGGTCGAACAAATTATCAATCCTCGGAAGGGGATAACGATTCTTTATCATTACCTTATTAAGTTGCCGATAATCAATACATATCTTTATAGACCCATCTTTTTTTTGAAGAACATGACTGGTGCTCCCCAAGGTGAGACACTCGGTCGGATAAAACCTCTCTCTAGCAACTCTTGAATTTGCTTCTTTAACTCTTTCATTTTCGCGGGTGCCATTCGATACGGCGCGATGGACACTGGTGTCGTACCTGGCATCACATCAATTCGAAACTCTAACAGTCATGAGGTAGCCTAGGTAACTCCTCCAAAACACATCGATGAACTCATTAATTGTCCAAAGATTTTCAAGCATTGGACCCTCAACCCTTATATCCACCACATAGGCCAAAAAGGCTTCACAACCTTGTTGCAACAACCTCTGAGCTGACATAGCTAATACTACACTAGATAAACACAAATTTCTCTCACCTCACACAATCATCTTGGAACCGTCTATAACACGAAGCTTCAAACTCTTTGCTCTAATCCCAGACTAGCATCATGCTCAAAGACCCAATCCACCCCCAAGATGGCATTGAACTCTTAAAATGGTAAAACCATTAAATTTGCTGAAAACAACGACCCTTGAACCTTGATGGGCATCTTCGATACACCTTGTCCACCAACACATCATATCTCAAAGGACTAGTCACATGGACTCCTACCTCTAGATTCTCGGTATAATACCCCACTGTTGAGATATCCCACTACGAATGTAGGAGTGGGTAGACCCCGGATCCACAAGAGCAACAATAGGAGCCGAAAACAAGGTGAATGTACCTGAGATAACATCTGTAGCAACCCAACCCTCCTGAGCCCTGACTGCATATACCTAACTGGTGCTCTCGCGGTAGATTGGAAGGTGCCTCTAGATACATGGCTTGCTCCTCCCCGAGCAAGGCTTCGACCTCTCTGGGCCGGATATGTAGTCCTCTAAACCTGATCTGAAGAGGTCACATTAGCCATTGGACAGTCTTTCACAAAGTGATCTGGTGACCCACACTGGTAATAAACTTTTACTTCTCCCCAACACTCGCTTCTGTGTTTGCGTCCACACTGATTGCAAACTGGTACACCCGCATTCATCTGTGAACCTTCCGGGCTTATCATGGATGAAGAAAAAGATGGCCTTCTACAACCAGCTGACTTAGATCTTTGGTCTGACCTCAAACTTCGATTTGATGCTCCTCTATTATGGTTTTATCTGCTTCTACTTCTCCCCGAAAAGGTCTTCTAGTTGTTGTTGGAGGGATTCTGGGTTCTCCCACTCGAACTCCCTTTCCCACCAGACGGGCCATATGTTAAGCCTTGCACTTGCTCAAGAGACTTGGCACTCGAAGTCAACTCCGAGAACACTTTTGGTGATGCAGCAGTTAGGTAAGTCTGAATTTCTTTCCTCAAGCCCTTTAAGAACCTTTTGCACCTCATCTTTTCAGTGGTAACTAATTCATGAGCATATCTACTCAATTGAAGAAACTCTTGCTCATACTCGAATACTGACCAGTTTTCTTGCACAAGATGATTGAATCGATCTCTCAAGGTATCGATATGAGCCTCGCCCACATACTTCTTCTTGAACTCCTCGAGAAAATTATCCCAAGATGGTCGATTGGGGTGCCACCCAAGCTTCACCGTTTCCCACCATTCTCTAGCATTGCCCTTCAACAGGGACAAGATACATGACAGCTTGTCTTTTGATCTCAACCTCATCTGCCTCATAATTCAACGTGTGTCTTGCAACCACTGTTCTGCCTGCACTGGGTTATCTCGCCCAGATCCATGAAAATTTGTAGCGTCTTGCCTTCTCGCCCTTTCAACAGGTGCCTCACGAGGGGTAGTAGATGCCCTCGGTATTGCCCTCACAATCTGGTGCAACGCCCAATTCAGATGTGAGAAGTAGTTGACTCTCTGGTCAACTGTGTCCTACAACATATCTTACGTGCCATGCACATATTCCTCATCGTAACTCCCTTCTTTGGAGCCCAAACTTTCCTCATCGATTCTTGCCCTCCTCGGCATGGTTCTATTCTGCACAATAACAATCGAGGTCACACCATCGAATTTCAACTTTAAACAAGTACGACTTCGACTCATGGGCATGTATTCGCTATATGCCTATACACTCCGCTAAATGTAACACTCTTGACCCAAATGTCACAGTTGAGCCCTAAGCCCAAAATCCATACTGTTAATTTTTTTTTTCAATCCCAATATAATAAGTCCAATAAAAACATAAATCTATACATTGAAAACATAGTCAAATCCAGATGTTTAAAACAGTAATTACGGAGCTCCACTTACAAATATTAAAACATTCGACTTTGAACGATTAATATAAAATAAGAGTTACAAATTACATATAGGGTCCTACGAAATACATAGCCCATTACATCTAGTATTTGTACTCAACCGCTAGAGTCGATGCTGAAATCCAAACCTTGATGGTGCTCCTTCAAGCCTCATGATAACCTACTAACCTACAAATGGAAACAACGATTCTGAACGCTAAGCTAACAAGCTTAGTGGATACACCGCCACTCAACCATGCTTCATGCAAATCATAAATAATGCAATGCAACATGAATGATATCATGGCAATATAGCAATGGCGCTACCATAACCGCTTAAACACATGGCATTATGAATGTATGATTACGCACTCAGCTTATACTAGAACCTCATACATTTACCTAGCATCACACAGATAACACCAACCACATTAAGTAAGGTCTGCGTCCATGAAACATCAGAATCCTACACTTGAGTGAGTCCCGCTTTCAGAGAGTATCGAGATCCTACACTACGAGTAAGGCCCGCGTCCACATAGCATCGGGATCATATACTCAAGGGGATAAAGCCCTTGTCCACATAGCATCGGGATCCTACATCCATGCTCGAGATCTTACTTCAAGCATCTTCGAATGAGGCCCGCGTCCACAAAGCTTCGAGAACCTTCAAGGTGTTGCAACACACTTAGGGTATCCAAATCCCAACAACAAGGGATGACTCGACTACTTAGGTGTCTCTCAGCACACAACAAGTACCATAATTACCACACAACCTCGATTGGTCCACCTAGAATCCTTATGGGTTACTACCTCACACGGTTTACCTAATATTTACCAAGTCATTAGCCAATTATTTCACATTTAAAATCTCAATTTCTCAGTTTTAGTATTCATTTTACACCTTAAAAGACCCTCAGGGCCCTTTGCCTTGAATTATAGAAACCCCGAACGTAAAGTTAAATTATTTGGACAGAATGCCAAGCGAGTGCCGATACTCTTATATGGGTATCGCTAGGCCACTCTAGGTACGGTACTTGGACATGAGTACCGATACTCATTTTAGGTTCGAAAGAACTGGACTCTCAAGCCGTACCAATACGCTCTGTGCCGCACCGGTACGCATCATCGGTACTTAGGTGTTGCAACACACTTAGGGTATCCAAATCCCAACAACAAGGGATGACTCGACTACTTAGGTGTCTCTCAGCACACAACAAGTACCATAATTACCACACAACCTCGATTGGTCCACCTAGAATCCTTATGGGTTACTACCTCACACGGTTTACCTAATATTTACCAAGTCATTAGCCAATTATTTCACATTTAAAATCTCAATTTCTCAGTTTTAGTATTCATTTTACACCTTAAAAGACCCTCAGGGCCCTTTGCCTTGAATTATAGAAACCCCGAACGTAAAGTTAAATTATTTGGACAGAATGCCAAGCGAGTGCCGATACTCTTATATGGGTATCGCTAGGCCACTCTAGGTACGGTACTTGGACATGAGTACCGATACTCATTTTAGGTTCGAAAGAACTGGACTCTCAAGCCGTACCAATACGCTCTGTGCCGCACCGGTACGCATCATCGGTACTAGGATCGCCCCGTACCAATCCACCCACATATTGGTACTCCCATATACACATACCAGTACGCTAAGCCTCTCCCAGACAATGTAATAGTGTGTACCGATACGCCCCTTGCGTACCGATACACGGGAAGGCGTACCGCTACTCCTCTCACAACCCTTCCCCCTTTTACACAATGGAGTACCGATACTCGGGTCCCCGTACTGGTACGCAATCTTGAGTTTCAAACTCTAGGTATGGGTTTCACCTAGAAACCATGTTTAACCCCAAGGTTAAACCCTAAATCATTCCTACAAGTTATGATGATAGTATTAAGTGAATTACTACTGATTTTAGGCCATCACAACCACAATTTCAAGATCTACCATTAACAACCACTCAAGCTTAATCAAAGCCAAAAACACTCAATCATGCTTCAAAGCTTAACTTTATGATTTCCATGAAACTCTGGGAGTTAGTAGTGTACTAACCTTAGCTTAGCTGATAACACAAGGTCTTCATCCAAAGCTTCAAGCTTTCCTCCCTTCTTGAGCCTTGGATGAGCTTCCAACCTTTTTTACTACAAGAGATGTTAACAAACGTGTCACTACTTTGAAGGGAGAATTAGGGGAGTTAAAACTCAAACCTTTACAAGAATAAAGCTCCTAAACACCCATTCTCGTTCTCCCTCATCAACCCCCACCAAAACACACTTTTCCACCAAAACTAGTCATCCTTACTTTGAAATGTTGATCTTTACAAGCTGGTAAAACTTCTTTCAATGAGCCAAACGTGAATCACAACACAAACTCTCAAAATTCTACCTTTGATGGATGTGTTTTGGGCGGGGAAACAAGTTGGAAAAGGGAGATAAAGATATTAAGGCAAGATGATCTCACCTCCTGCATAGGTGCAGAAAATAAGCCTTACTCCCTCTTAAACTCTTCCATTTAGGTATTTACCATGATACCCGTCCCTCTCTCTTCATAACCCAACAACCACTTGAGCCCAACAAAGACATGCTAGCCCAAAAGGCTTTTAAAAGCCCAAAAACACGATCCAAATACGAGGCCCATGCTTCAACCAAACTCGACCCTCGAATTTTTGAAACTCGGGTCGTTATAAGAGAGGTGGTGCATTATGCATATTTAAATACCAAGTCTTTCAAAAAACCAATCCTAGACATGCACTTTCGTATTGTTTTTCAATAACCGTTTATAGGTTTCATTCTCTTATGCTTAAGGAAGTTCTTGAAGTTATTCTAAACACGGGTTAGCTTTTCAAATGACTAACGTCTGAACGGATTCACTTATAACCATTCCTTCTGCGAGAATACTGTGAGTGATCAATTAAATTCACTGCCTTTGATTCACAACGATTTATAATCAATCATCACAAAGTTAATAATTTGGTAACTAAGAGTTTCTTAGCACCTACATCTTCCATTTTGTACTTATAGACCAACGACCCTCACAATTCTCTAGCCATTTTTAACCAATGTACACTTCATAACGTGCATCACACTAGGCTTTGAGAATTTAATTTGACATAGAAAACAAAGTTCTTCTATGCTTTGATTCAAGACCTCGGTCAGAATCAACACTCTAGATTCTGTTGAACAGAATAGTAACCAATGTTACTTTCGATGACAATTTATGTTAAAATAGATTTGTCCATAACAAATTTGAATAAACCAGATTTATTCAGATTGTCTCTTCTTTGAGAAAGAGATCAAGTAAATTTGTTGAAACGGCAGAAATCGAATCCCGAAATGAATTATTTACGAGATCTCTATTTACAAATTAATAACGGTTTTGTTGATTCTTGTTTTAAAAAGAAGATCCAGTAAACCAGTTTTAAATGGCGGGAATTAACTCCCAAAATAAATTATTTACTATATCTTGGATTTCAAACAAATCATGATTACGTCTAAATATCATGTTCGTCTCTATAAAATTTATCAAAAAAATATTAGTATAATATAAGATATTCATGTCATATTTTAAAATGACTACCGGTGTGAATCAAATGTGAAGTATTTAATCACACTAAAAATCACGCAAAAAATGAATTGCCCATGCAATTAAAAGCATATTAATTACGCAAATATAAGCTTTCATATATGCATATTAAATGTTATGCACAAAAGCAAGACCTGTTATAAGTCAAAAATATACCCACGGCAAATTCCTTTGATGGTAGTAAACGTTTAGACGTTTTGTATACCCATGGCACTAGTTCGTATAACCATAATGTTTGACTCTCTAATCCGCTCGTTTTGGATTAAAACGGAAGATCTGTCTTAAGATTATTAGACAATGGGCATTGATAATCTAAGAATAATAATAAAATAGTAAAAATAAATATTGTTAGTATTATTAGATTGAACAGAACAAAATTAACTACAAATAAAATTGAAGTTAAAAATAGAAATTGAATAAAAGAAACGAATACAACCATGCATATTTGGATCATCCATTCGTTGCTGCTATACTTGAATCTGATTGTACGACTTCTCCCATGCTTCCTTTACTACAATAAATTGTCATGAAATTAACAGAAAAATAATGGAATCAAATAAAGTAATTTAAAACATAAACCGTAATTCGTTTGAGTAGAAACGAGTTGAGGCCTGTGAAAACACAGTTTCCTTAAAGACAGATTTTCGACTACTCCTATGGTGCTTGAGATATGTTGGTCGTCTGTCTCTCAAGATACAACAACTATATGATCAATTGTAGTAGCACGTCTACAGAGATCACGAACTGTAACCTTGCCTTCCTCTATCACTGAAAACACTTTAAAAATTCACAGAGTAAAAATAGTAGAAATTCTCTGTGTTTTTGCAGTTGTAAAACCTAGCAGGTTTGTATGTTATTTATAGGGGTAGGAGTTTCATTGGAAATAAAACTTTTGTATTATCTTAATTTTATTTAAAATAAAATTAAATAATTAAATAGCATTATCACAATAATATCTGAATTAAAAGATAATATTTTATCCTTTTAATTTCAGAATATTCAAAAATAATATCCAAATTTAAGGATAATCTCTGATCATTTATCATTTTATTTGAGATATTAAAAAATGTTATATTTAAGCAAAATTATCTCATAATGGGTTAAAATATCTGCAAGCCCATAAAAAACCCAACCAGTCCAAACATTTACATTACCTTATCATATCAAATTAAATTATTCAATAACCACCAAGTAAAG
This sequence comes from Hibiscus mutabilis, assembly GCA_019671005.1. Taxonomy (NCBI): domain Eukaryota; kingdom Viridiplantae; phylum Streptophyta; class Magnoliopsida; order Malvales; family Malvaceae; genus Hibiscus; species Hibiscus mutabilis. The sequence continues at coordinate 42,210,022 of CM033726.1, read as the reverse complement.
TCTTGTATATAAACATATGGGATATAAGTTTTTTCTTTTTCCTTAACTCAATTCACAAGCATACTTTGAGCATCAATTTCTCATTCATCACTCACCCGTTTTGAACGTATGATATATCGTTGTAAAGGTCTCATGGAATAGAATATGAAAACGTAATTTCATTGTTTGAATGTCCACCTTTACTATAGAAAATATGCCTCAAAGTTTCCACTTATCATTTTTTTTTTCCAACATTAACAAAATGAAGCGGAAATCTCATCTTTTTTTATTCGTCCTACAAACTCACTCTTCTATTTGGTGACCAAGTAAGAGATTAGATGATTAGAACTAAGGTTTTAAGTAGCTAAGAGAAAGGCCAAGAACTCAATCAACCCCTCATCCCTTGTCGATAATGTCACCACCTTCGTGGTTTATATCGATAGAATATCCAAAAATTAACGCCGTTAATCTTACGAGCCATTTTGTATCACGTTATCAAAGCTTATGGGATAATCTAACTAAACTTGTTAAGTTTAAGGGACATTTTGACTGAAAAATTCATGGGACAATATGATGAAATTTACTTAGTTCATGGTTTAATTTGATAGGAAAGAAAATTTAGCCACTGAAGTGATCAAGTGAAGAGCTGATTTGTATTTTAAGGTAAAGTTAAATAGACATTAAAGATGCGTTTGGTTCATGGAATATAAGATTACATATGGGAATAAGATTCTTAGATTGTAACATTACTTGACATGTTACTGAGAATGTTATATTACCTTGTTTAGTTTATTTGGTAGGAATGTAAGATTGATGTGTTTGGTTGGAGGTATATAAGATTATATGAAAGTGAAATTACTAAACTGGCCATGTGTTATATTTTCCTTTTAACATGTTAAACTTTTAATATTAAACTAAAAAATCTGCACAAAAAGTAATATTGTTACACTATCTAGAATTTGCAAAAACTATATATTTATCATATTATTAATATAATTATTATATCAAGTATTTTTAAAAAAATATAATTTATATTTACATACCCTCGTTACTTTATATTAAAATATTTTTGTGAATTTTTAAATGCTAAACTTTTAATATGTTCAAAATTTTAATTTTTTATTACTTGTGACAGATTATTAAGTAAATTAAAGTAAATAATAAAATAAATCTAAAAATTACATAATATCGATAAGAATTTATATCATAAGTTTAACCTACTAAAATATTTTATAACATGATAAACATCTTATAAATCAAAGAATAAAAATTAAAACATCAACTCTTAACTTATTAATTTTCAAGCAATTTGCAATCCCAACATATACCCTACAAACATCATAAATATAATATTAATAAAAATACATTAAATATTTAAATAATATTTAAATATGTGCAACACCGTTTAAATGTTAAATTAATATTGAATAAAAATATTTAATTAATTTACACCATACATATTTAATCATCTAATTAAATTCAATAAAAGATTCATGTGAACAAAATTCATTAACTTATGAGCAATATAGTCCAAAAGGTAAGAATTAATAAATACCTAAAAAATTCAAGGGAGTCACATTCTCACTATTTAATAAAAAATGCTACTGTTAAAACCCTCTGAACAGGGGAAAATCATTCCCTCATGTAATGATTTTTTTTTCCCGAACAAAACGCACCTAAAAATGTTATTGGAGCTCCCCACAAGTAGTTGGTAAGTTCCAATATATAGGGTGAGCCTGGCATTGATGCGAGTTCTCTGGTTGTCTAACCCTCCATCGTTTTAAAGGAGGGAGGAATTCGCCATTCATCGTTACTGAATTCCTTCTTCAAAATCATGCACATTTCAAATTAATAGATTCGTTCAAAATCAAAAAGGTTATGTCATCATCATTATCATTAAGCTTTTATTTCATGGGACCACTCACGGGATTGGGAACAGGGTTGTTGAAGTCTGCCATCTTTGCCTTTATTATTTGATGAAACAAGAATCTTTTACGAACAACTACCATTACAGTGATCCTCTCCTGCAATAAAACATCAAGACAAGTGCCATTTCTAGCGAGTCTGGCAATAAAATGAGCAACCTGGTTGGGCACACAGCAGGAGCCTAGTTTCTTGCTCAACAATGGTTATGGTTTCCCAGTATAGAGGCTTCCGCCTTAAAAGCATTGAAGGATGATATAATTAACTTCTTGTCTGATTCCACGATAAGAGATCCCCATTGGCAAAAAATCAGAAGAAGAACTTGGCGAATGATACCATGTTGATTCTAGAAAATAGAGAAGAAATGTAGGCTTTAACTCTTTCGATAAAGCCAAAGGTCTAAGGACCCTATCTTTTTATATAGCCTAATGGTCAAAAAAGTCTTGATATTAATAACCAAGCTGTTATATCACCAACGGCTCAACCAACTAGAAACTAATTAACAAAATTAGTTCCACATTAATTTCACAAAAGCCGATCAACCCAGCTTAATCAGGATAAGCTTGATAAAGCTTAACAATAAGAAAGAAGAATTAAAACTCCAGTCAGCGGCGAACTTTGATATTAGATTTGGAGACCCGGAAGTGTATTCAAATCGACTTGAGATTTGATAAAAAAAATATATGCATCTTTTTATGGTTCGAAGAATGCCATTTATCCTCTCAGATTTTTCTGGAAAAAAGTGTCGTATGGCAGGGTAAAGAGTGCCACGTGTCCTCATTATATCACTAGTTAAGAGCATTTAGAGATGACAACGGAATAGAGTGGGTTCCTGGTCAATCCAAGCCCGACCTGACATGTTTACACCTAGACCGGATTGCCAATTGGCCCAATTCTAGCCTAACTTCGAATTAAATATTAATTTATCCACCTCAAACCCAACCTAAAAATCACATGTATACCCGAGTAACCCGACCATTATATCTTAGATTTCATTTTTTTTTCTACTAAATACATGGTGAATCAAACACAAACTGATAAAATTAAAGATTATCAAAAAAATTATAATTTTATTATACAAAAACAAAAGCTTTTGAAAAATTCAGATTGATAATTTTAATAAAAACAACAACAAACAAAACAAGAAAACAATCAATAGTAAAAATGAAATATGATATCTTGCAAGTAATCCTTATTTGAAAAATTAGATTTAGGCATTATGAACTTCGAATATTTTTCTGGATAAATTTTGTTTTATATTACCTAAGGAAGCAGAAAAAACTGCTACATCCAACTCAATACAAGACTCAACTCATGAGTACCCAGTCGATATCCACCTATACAAACAAAGCCTATTCAAGTATACCCCCTATCTATACAAAGAGAAGCATTTACATGATCGAATTTATCAATATACTTGTATCTAACACAAAAACTCACAATCTCTCGAAAGAGCCCCAAAATCACCTCAATGTTTCAAAATTTCTGTTGGAAAATCCTGTAGCTTTTTTCCTCCCATACTAGATATATATGACACTCCAAGCAATCTTAAGGATGCACACTACCCGGGACTTACCTTTGAGGTGAAAGGTAGCCCACGCAAGTTCTAGTTCCCAATTAAAGGGGTGTCTATGCACCTTACACAATTACAAAATATCACTCCACACAGCCTTGGAGAAGGGGCATTCAAAACATAAACGATCCCTTGATTCTAAGGCAATACCACAATTTATGCAAGTCACATCAATTGTAATGCCAAATCTTAAGAGCCTATCTCGGGTTGGAAGCCTTCCAAAAATAGCCATTCCAGATACTATAGCATGCTTAGGAACATTCGGGAACCACAGAAGCTTGTGCCATGAAACAGTTTTACTTCGAACCATTGTCTCAGTCCATAATTACCTGGGGTTCATTTTCAGATATGGTATAGATTGAAACAAAGCATGAACAACTTCTCTCATGTGAAGCAACTTTCTAACACACCAAACTGATATTTACAGGACAATCAGCAAGTTAAAATTTAAAAATATAAAAATAGATAAATGAAGATGAAATTAGATTTGAAATTTAAAAATATGAAAAGAAAAAAAGAAAGAAATTGTGAAGAAGAAGAGGAGGAAACAAGCGGGTGGGGAAGTGAGGCAACAGAGAAAATAAGACTTAGAAACCTTAAGACTAAAATACACGTATGATCACTCAACTATTTTCTCACTCCTTTTAGTCATTCAACTTTTAAATTTTTTTAATTTAATAGCTAAACTTTCGAATTATTCCTATTTTAGTCACTATAAATTATTTTATTATTATTTTGTATGATATGAAATATTTTATTATTATCAAAATATAAAAATAATTTAAAATAAAATAAAAATTATATTTAACTATTATTAAATAAAAATATTTAAAATAAAAAATAATTATATTTTATACTCAAATATACCAAAACCCTAAATCTCAAATTACAATCCACCTTCTCCCTTCGGTGCCCATTGGTAGACCTGGCAAACTTGACCCGAGACCCTAGAACTGAACCGAGACTCAAAATCGACCCGAACGCGATAACCCAAATTTGTTTCGAAACCCAAAATAAACTGAACCTAAACCGAACTGATTTCACCTGAACCGAAAGCAACTCGAACTGAAGGTAACCGGAAATAAAGAAAATATATTAAAATAAATAAATAAATATGAGATGTGAACTGTGCACAACTCACCAAAAAGTCAAATATACATGCTATATAGGGTGGAAAAACCTAACTCGACCTGAAAACCCAACTAAAACCGATTGATCTCCTATTAACCCGATATTGACTCGACCCGAAATCAACTTACCCGAAAATAACCAACCTAAAATTAACCGAACTGAAAGTCAACTAAACCAAAAATCAACTGACCCAACGTCCTGACCTGATACCCGAACCAAAATCACCATAGACAATACTAAAACGAACCAGACCCGAACCGACCCAAACTAAACTTAAATCGAATGTAGTCAGACTCAAAATAACCCGAACCAAAATAGTCTGAACTAAAACCAAACTGAATGACCCGTTTGTCACCTCTTCACCATCACCAAATCTCCCCCTCCCCTTAAACTCGACGAAGCTCTTCAATTCCACAATGGAGTTCAAACACTCACCACTGACAAGTATCAGGAAACCGTAAATGAATCCATTTGCCTAATGCCACCTTCAATTTCAATATTCTCTGTTTCTAAAATCTCTTCTTAACCATTTTTTCATTTTATCTCTTCTTCATTTCCATTTTCTTCTCCGATTTATGGTATTATCATTTCATATTTCTCTGTACTAAACTGGTATTACTTTTCTCTCTCATTCTCTTTATTTTTCCTTGCACGTATGTAAATGTATATGTTAAACCCCTACTTAGTTTTATATTTAATAAACTCTTATATTTTTAAATTTAAATATTTATTTTTTGCAGAGACAAAATTATTATTAGACCAAACTTTATCAAACATTTAAATTTTATAACATGAGCCGAGAGCCTTTAGGCCCCAAAGAAGCTTCGTCCCTATACCTGGCATTAGGCTTTAGTCCCAAGTATTATTATTATTAAATATTTTTCCTTTCAATTTTCTAAAAAAATATAATGGTAAAAGTAAAAAACAAAAGACATTATTCATGCTATGAAGCACGAGTATGACATTGGGTTGTCGTCTCACGTATTTGATACATTCCCGTTCCGAAAACGATTTTGACACGTGTTGGAGACGTCTCATGTTTAAGGAGTACGATTAAAATTAATTAGGTATGTCTGAAAGATTAAAAAGAACGTATCGAAGATGTTTTTTAGCTTTACACGCGTATCCAAGTTATTTATGAGTTAATGCCCTTTAATTTCCACCAATTAAGTGAGATTTACCCAACTCATTAGAATTTTTTAATCGGTGCTCAAGATTTAGGTGGAGCAAATTTACATCTAGAGGGTAATTTTCCGTTTAGCCCTTTCATAAATTCTATTATTATTTTTATTATATTATATTATTTTATAACATAAATATAATTTTAATTATTATTTAACTTCAATCAATTTTATTTTTTATTAATAAAAATATATATGTTAAATAATTTATTTTTTGTTTAATTATTGGTATCCAATTCATTGGCGATTAATTCAGATTAAGTTTTGCATAGGCTCAAGATGGGGCAACCCTCCCAACCCAATTATCTTCATTTACAACGCAAGAATTCAAACTCCAGACTTGACTTGAGAGTCTTAGCGTCTCATTTCGCTAGACCAACTGATTATTGGTAAATAATTTATTTTTAATATAATTTAAATTTTATTATCTTTCCACTATTATTTAAAACTCATATAATTTTTTTAATATAAACAAAATTTTAAAATATTACTCCCTCTGTCCCACGAAGATTGTCCCTTATTGACTTTTTCTGGGTCAATTTTTTTTTTAACTTTGACTCGTGATTATTTAAAATTTATTATTGATAAAAATATAAAAAATATATTTTAAAAACTTCCAATCAAGTAGATTTTAAATATATATTTTATAAAATTTAATTACTTAAAATATTTAATATAATTATAGTCAAAGTTTACAAAATTTGATTTTCAAAAAGTCAATAAGGGACATCATTTGTAGGACAGAAAGAGTATTTTTTTATTCATCTCTTTTACGTAAATAACTTATTGCACTTTTTTTGTACCCATAAACTATAATTTTAAAAATTGTCGTTTCTCTTCCTATCGTCGTCCTTATATCCTTATCTGTACCCATATATATATATTCAAAAAATATGAGAAAGAAAATTAATAAATAAATTGTGAAGAAGAAGAGGAGGAGGAAACAATGGGTTGGGGAAGTGAGGCGGCAGAAAAAATAAAATAAAGTGTTAAGTTTTACATGGATTCATGGTTATCGGTGTAAATGAATGAATAAAATTAAATTAAATATTTTTTCTTAAAAATCTTCTTATTTTTAATGATCTACAACGAACAATCAAACAAAAAACTTAAAATGTAAATCTTAATCACATTTCGTACAATGGAAATGAAACCAACATTAATCAAGGCATCAATACAGTAGGATTGCGTTGGGCTTTTACTTTATAATAAATTCCTCCTGGGAGGCCCAAAATGCCTTAAATTATATTCGGGCCGATAAATAATTGGGTTAAAATAAAATTTTAAGTAGCACCTCAAAAAAAAAAAAAGTTCCTTTCCCATGCAAGCTGTTAGGAAGTAATAATCCTTCTTTCTTTCATAATTTCCTTAGTTTAGCTATATTATGGGATAAAGAAATTAGTTTTGATTTTTAAGTATCACACGTTTCAATAAATTGACCCGATCCGATTTAGACAACACTATATTTTAATAGTTAAAAACAAATATTTATTCATTTACTTTCACCAGGGAATCTCTATTTCTCTAATACCATGCAAGGTTCAATAATTTGTTTGTTCGTTTATTGTTCTCATGGTATAGGCATGAAAATGTTCACCTCATCTTCCATGTGATTCTATGCTCTTTCGTATGCTTAAAGTTGTATTATCTGTTGGTATTTATATGAAAGGGGTAACCATAATCATGCATCAATAAGCTGGGACGGAACGGCATGAGGCAGGAGGTCTCGAAATTTGGCTTAATTCTTTCTTAGGTCCCTACTAGTTTCGAAATTTGATAAATTAAGTATTGTCCATCGAATATTTTTTAGATTTCTGCCGATCTTGAAATTTAAAAAAATTGATTTTAAACCCTTAATTTTTAAATTTTATTTTGATGGCTTCATAATAGACACGACCTTCCATTTGATTACAATTTATATTTTCGTACAAAATTTAATTCAAATTCTATCTACAGATCCAAGTATGCATGGACAAAGTTAAAGTTGAGGGTTGGAGGCCCAAAACATAAATGTCAATAATCTTTTTTTTTTTTTGGTTTTGGGAGGGACAGAGCTCCTCCCAGACCACATATGGGTCTGTCCCTACAAGTATACATGGATATTATATTTTGAGGAGCCCATACGTACCACCAATTGTACATATTGACCATGTTTGGTTAATAACGGTTTGAGCCAAAATTAGAGGTTTGAGATAATATTAGAGGTTTGACTAGTCAAATTCGTTAATTTGGATGTTTGATGAATAGCGGATTGGGGTGAAACCTCTAATTTTGAAAAAGCTGCTAATACGACTTTTTGAAATTAGAGGTTTTGACATAAGAGTTATAAAGACACTTTTACCCTTAACAATTATAAAAAATCTCCAAATAACCTAAATTTAACATTTTCTATTTTAATTCTTCACCTTCACGTATTTACATTGTGACATTTGTAAATTAATATTTTTTTCATTTTATTCTCACACATTTATATTTGTATTTTTAACAATTAATTAAATTATATTAAAAATAATTATATAAATAATAAATTAATATATAGATCATTCAAATATGCTCAGTAATGTTATATTAAAAAATATTTTTCATAATCTAATTAACATACAATATATTGATAACTAATAAACTATTCAAACAAGTATCAAATATAATCATGTTCTTATATGTCATTTTGCTTCTTTAAATAATTAAATAGCTATCAACTATCAATTAATTTTATCAAACACTTTTATATAATCATCTAATACAATCTGCTAATCAAATCAGCTAATCATCAGCTAATGTAATCCGCTATCCGCTAATTGTCAAACAGAGCCATTATATTTGTAATCCATGAAATCATAATTGCAAGTTTAGTATTAAAAGAAAAGCACCGGTAAACCCTAAGCACCGAAACCTTTGTTTTTCTGTAAAAATATAGAACTCAACTCTTCCTCCTTCAATTTTGTCTAACCGGCAGTAGTATCGGCCGCCGACCGTCAGTTCTTTTTTTAGTTTTTAATAAAAATAATTTTGTCTTTGTGGTATATTTATCTCTATCTTTTGGCACTTTTTTCGTCTTATTTCTCGGTCGTTTGGTCGTTTCTTTTTATTTTATGTTTTCACAATGTTGGATTTGACGACGCCAAGTCTGATCTAGATGGCACTTATTTGTAATCCTGGTGATATTCCCTGCTCTGGACCATTGGATTAAATTTGGATACGCGGTTTACATTTGTGGATAGTTCTTTACGACATTCGACTCTGATTTGCGGTTCTCGATGATCTTTCAATACCTTAATCCTTTTGTGGTTCGTTTACCGATGCAGTCAGATTTGTTCGTATCTATTTTTTGTTCGAGTCTTTTGGTTGAGTTTTTAACCTTTTCCATGTATGGTCCTTATACGATCTAAAGTGGCTAGTGTCAATGTTGTAAGAAAATGTCCAGATTATGTATTTAGTTTACGATAATAGTTGTAAACTCTTATTGTAATTTTGGATATTTTCTAGATGGCGCTTGGTTCGAGTCTTTCTCGTTCGTTTGGTCGTTTCTTTTTATTTTATGTTTTTTTAGGGTTGGATTTGATGACGCCACGACTGATCTAGATGGCGCGTATTTGTAATCCTGGTGATCTTCCCTGCTCTGGACCCTTGGATTAAATTTGAATACGCGATTTACGTTTGTAGATAGTTTCTCACGACATTCGGCTCTGATTTACAGTTATCGGTGATCTTTCAATAGCTTAATCCTTTTTGTGGTTCGTTTACCGATGCAGTCAGATTTGTTCGTATCTATTTTTCGTTCGAGTCTTTTGGTTGAGTTTTTAACCTTTTCCATGTATGGTCTTTATATGATATAAAGTGGCTAGTGTCAATGTTGTAAGAAAATGTCTAGATTATGTATTTAGTTTACGATGATAGTTGTAAACCTTTATTGTAATTTTTGATATTTTTTTATTTTTAATAAGACTAGCTGCTTATATTAAAAAAACAACGGTGATGTATGGTACGAGTCGACAACTGCAGATGTAGGGAGGATTTGGTGGCTAAGGAATCTTGGCACCCTCACCCTCCTCCCCATCTTGTACATTGGTCATGCGTTAAGATGTCCACATACACCCAAATCCGACAACAAAAATTTATGGTAGATTGATGTCCTCTGCTTCTGCTAATTTATGCAGTTAAGACTTAAGACATAAAATTAAGGAAACACCAACAATTCCCTAAATTAAATCATTGGACAAAGGGTAAAAAAAACATGGTTTTTGCTGGAGTACAATGCATTTGGTAACTGTTGCGTGTAATAAGTGCTACGCAATTGTGCAAGTATACAGGTTACAAGTTATAGTATAAAAGATATCGTTTCCACAGGGATTGGTGCCACTTCAAGAATCTAGTCTCTTGCACTGTAAAAAGTAAAAACACAAATAAAGGATTATAGGAGTTTAACTAATAACTAAACTAGAAGGAAATAAAGTATAAGAATAAATGAGATCAAATGAGAGAGATAGGCCAGGTTATCGTGAGTTGATGTGTGATAGCCAATTGGATCGTCTTGGTAAAAGAGTGCACGGGCAACTCAGTTGCCGTGGCAACTTGCACAACGGGGTTGCCTTGGCAACTAATCGATGGTTGCCTGGGCGACTAGTTGGGCAACTACTTGGGCGTCTGGGCAGCAATCTTCATGGTTCGGCAGAGCGTTCTTCAATGGTTTCTTCTTATCCCTAAGTCGAAACTCTAGCTACTTGTGCATGCCTTGATAATACATCCCTGCGTGAATCAAGGGTGAACAACAACCAATCTTGTACTCCTCTTAGCCGTTGAAATCCTTGACTTATTCCTAAGCCGGATTAATCTTCACCATCAATAGATTGAATAAATATCATATTTATTCGTTTCTTGAATCTAACTCTCCCGATATTAGATAAATATATGAAGTTACGAGATCCTCTCCCAATTCACTCGCAAACAAGAATAAGAACCAAGAATGAATAAACCTTGAATAGAAAAGTGCAAACTCTTATTACCTAAACAAGATCCAATAGTTTCTCACAACCACAAAACACAATAACCATAGCCAAATAGATTTAGTTCATGGCTAGGTTCCAAAGAAACACAAGATAAATAATCCCTAGCATGAACCTAATTGAACAAGAAAGAAAAATATGAAGAATTGAAGCTTGTCGAAATCCCCTTGCCCTAGATGCTTGTCGAAATTCTCTCCTCTTACTCTCTCCCTCAAGTTGACGATATGGCCTCTAATTTATAGGGCTAGGTCAAAGTCCTTCTTTGAGGAGGAAGTTAAGTTGGAATTAAATTATCTTTAAAGAATATAATTCTTTATTATAATTATATTCCTACTATAACTTCTCCTATCTTCTTGGAATTTAATTCTTCTTTAATCTCTTCAAGGAAATCAAATTCCTTTGGGATTTGGCTTTGCTCCACGTCATCTTGGGCTTGTCTAGTCATCAATTTCGACTACCATATCACCTTGTTCTTTGTCGACAATTGCCCTGGCAACTGGCTCGGCATCTCCTTCATGCATTGCCCTGGCAACTAGCTCGGCATCTCCTTCATGCACTGCCCTGGCAACTAGCTCTAGCCTTGCTTTGGCAAGTGATCCTGCACATACACACAAAACACACCAAAGCAGCATCTTTTCCCACAAAAACTACCAAGTTATGTAATCAAGCTCAACGATGGAAGGAAATATGGATTAATGCATGAATGGCTAATTATGCAACTAATATGAGCCTAAGTCTAACAATAATATGAGTAAAAAGGGTAAGAAAAATAGTACTTTTGAACACTTATCACACCCCAAACTCGAACTATTGCTTGTCCTCAAGCAATGCAAACTAATAATTACCTGCCAAGACTTCAATTTTCACAAACTTAGCTTTGAACTTGATTTCAATTCTCAGAACCGGGGCAAAAAATATGATTGGCTTTTCATTTTTCGGAAAACTTAGGAGTTACTTGGAATCAAACTATAATGCTTGTGAGTGTGTGCAGAGTTGTGTGCAAGTTGATTTTTCGGATTCTATGCAAACAAGAGGTTTTCAAATTACTTCGTTGGGTTCTTTTTAACATGTTTTAACTAGAGCCAGTTTTGGGTACCTCTAGTGTTTTGTTTTTAGTTTTATTCGACTAGAGCCGGTTTCGGGCACCTCTAGCGATCAAATTTTTTTAGCACATACTAGAGCCAGTTTCGGGCACCTCTAGTGATCAAAATTTTTTTTTTAGCACATGCTAGAGCCAATTTCGGGCACCTCTAGCATTCATCCAATTTTTATTCTAATTCCCCAATTTGTTAATTATCAACCTAAGTTCACTAGAATTCCTTAAATCAATCAAACCACAATAGTGTTTCATCAAATTTAGCATCATAGTAAAATTCTAAGTTTTTCCATGGTTATCCTAGAATAAAAATTCTATCAATTAAGTGCATTGGCAAAGTCATCATCGGATATTCATCAAATCTAAGCAATTCTTGTTCCAATTAAAGACATGGCAAGCAATTTATGTATCCTAAATGTAATACTTAAGATGAATGTAACTAAACATGGTAACTACTAATAACAATCCCCCCCAAACTCGAGTGAGGCATTGTCCTCAATGCATGTATTAAATAAAAATAACGAAAAATAAAATGCAAACGAAGACTTACTCCGAGAGTTCATCGTCGTGGATGATTAGTTTCCTTTTGGTCGGTGTCTTGATTCTCTTGCTTGAACGCCATGGTTGTTTTCTTGTTGCCGGTGGTGGAATCGATCCTCGTACGGGGTTGTCCTCATCGTCCTCTTCATCAATGTCATTGGCTTTTCGCTTGGAGGATTCAATTGGTGCGGTCTTTGTTGGTGCAATGGAGGACTCATCCGAATCTAAAAAATCAGACAATGATTCCGTAGGGGTTGATTTAGGCATAGGTGCTTTACCTTTGGCTTTTGCATTGGTTGCCGGGATGTCTTTAGTTTTAGTTGATGTGGCATCTTCAGGGTTGGTTTCCGTGGCATCAGCTTGTGCATGCACGATGTAGGTTGCCGCGACATCATCTGTTGCGGTTGCCGTGGCGACTGCTTCTTTGGTTGCTGGGGCAAGGATCTCGGCAGGAAATATTGGGAACGGCACGCGACTGTCCGAGTATTTTTCTAGGATGACTTGGGTGATGGCAATGTTGTGTTCCTTCATGTACCGCATGAACATTAGTTGCCGGTCTTCAATTTGCCTTAGGTGGCTTGCCAATGGTTGCAAGAGTGCTTCAAAGTGTCCCGGTGTTGATGGCCGAGTTGCCCGGGCGTTAGGTGCTTGGGCATTAGGGATTGCCGGGGCGGCAAGAGTTGCCGCGGCAATTTGAGGCCTTGAAGAATTTCCCGGTGCCTCTCCCATTAGCTTTCAGATTTGTGCTTGATTCCAACCGGACTTTGGTAGGGCCTTTTCATCCGTGGACTCACTTGGGGCATGCATCTCCTTGCAAAGATTAGAAATTAAGCAAGGGAAGAAAATAGAACCCTTATCTTTTGAGCTACATACAAAATTCTCATCACAAATAATTTTTCCGATGTTAATGATGCGATTATGCAAAATAGAATGTATGAGCAAAAGACGTGGTATATCAACGATAGTATTGTGTGTGGTGGGCATTAAAGAAGTTTTAACAAACTTATTCCATAGTTTTGCCTCGGGTTTAAGCCGAAGGCGATTTACCGTGCCCTTGTATTTACCGTCATTCCAATGAGTTCCCGGTTGAGTGAGTTCTTGAAGTACCTTGTCGAGTTGCTTGGGCGTGATTTGATCAATGAAGGCTTGATGCTCGTCCTTCTCAATGTAAAGCCCATAAAAGGTGTTGACATTTTCGGGGCTTATGAGTATGGCCTTGTCCAGAACAAAAATATAAGGATTATCCGGGTTAGGTGAGTGAGCATAGAATTCTCTTACCCATGAGATGTTGCCCGGTTCTGGTTGATGGCAAAAGATTTGCCACTTTTGATGTGCAATCCTCTCGAAGATGAATGGTTCAAGGCCGAAATCTTGATGAGAGTTGGAGTATTCAAAGCCTTGTTCTTCATGAATCTTCCGGCTTTCAAACTTGGAGTGAAATCTTTCTTGAACCACCGGTGTAGCAAACTTCTTGTATCTTGGTTCTTTGGAGGAACTTGGATGAACTAAAAATTTAATTTTGGATGCCATGGATGATCTTGGTTGTGAGTAAAAACAAAGAAAAGAAAAGAAACTAAAAAGTTGCAAGATAAAAGGTAGGAATAGGTTAAGGGTGATGGGTTTTATAGAAAAGATAGGTGGTAAAATTGGTGGGTGGGATTAGACGAAGACGAAAAAGAGGGTTTTGGATTAGGGAGAGGGTGACGGCAAGGGGGGTTTGATTAGGGTAAATTGGAGGCTTTATATAAGCCTTAGGTTCAGCCCATTAGTTTCCTTGTTGAAGATGTTTTCCTTCTTGGATTAAAATTCCTCTTTATCTTGAACTCTTTTCCTACAATTCAAAGACAAATCAAATAAGGATTAAAATTAAAGATAAACTAATAAAAGAAAATAAATAAAGATGTATAAAGGGATTCTTAAACTTAAAAAGATAAAAAAAAGAAAATCTATCCTAAAAATAATAATAATCGGAAATAAAAAAAATAAAAAAATAGTTTGAAAAATAAAATAAAAAAATTAATCGAAAATAAAAAAAATAAAAATAAAAATAAAAATAAAAACAAAATATCAAAGGGAGAGCATGCTCATGCATCTCCTAAGTTGACCACTTCTTTGTTACGTTCCACATGGGCACCATTGTAGTGCTTCAATCTTTGTCCGTTAACTTTGAATTCATGGTTGTTAGAGATGGACTTGATTATCACGGCACTATGGGAGAATGGTTTGACAACTTTGAATGGTCCCGACCATCTTGATTTCAGCTTTCCCGGGAAAAGTTTTAGCCGAGAATTGAATAAGAGAACTAGTTGCCCTGGCATGAATTGCCGCGGCAATAGTTTCTTGTCATGCCATTGCTTTGTTTTCTCCTTGTAGATTCGTGCATTGTTATAGGCGAGTGCACAAAATTATTCTATCTCATTGAGGTCCAACAAATGCTTTTTTCTGGTACTTTCCCAATCCATATTCACGGTCTTGATTGCCCAGTATGCCTTGTGTTCGATTTCCACCGGTAGATGGAATGTTTTGCCATAGACAAGTCGGAAGGGGGACATACCTAAGGGTGTTTTGAATGCAGTGCGATATGCCCAAAGTGCGTCATCTAGTCTTAATAACCAATCCTTCCTAGAGGGATTTACAACTTTCTCGAGTATACCCTTCAATTCCCGGTCGAAAATTTCTGCTTGCCCGTTGGTTTGTGGGTGATATGCCGTGGCGATCTTGTGTGATATGCCGAAGCGTTGCAACATCATGGCAATTAGTCTGTTGTCAAAATGCTTGCCTTCGTCACTGATAATTGCTCTCGGTATCCCAAACCGTGTAAATATGTTTTTCTGCAAGAATCGTTGCACGGTCTTGGAATCGTTGTTGGGAACTGCAGCTGCCTCCACCCATTTAGACACGTAGTCGACGGCAAGTAGAATGTAGAGGTTGCCGAATGAAGATGGGAAAGGTCCCATAAAATCGATCCCCCATACATCGAACAATTCTACCTCGATAATGTTCTGGAGCGGCATCTCATATCGTCTAGAGATATTGCCCGTCCTCTGGCAACGATCACATTGCTTGTAAAAGTCTTAGGCATCTTTGTACAATGTTGGCCAATACAAACCGGATTGCAAAACTTTGGCCGCGGTACGAGTTCCTCCAAAATGTCCTCTATAGGGTGAAGAATGGCATTGCCAGAGTACATTCTGTTGCTCTTCTTCAGGGACACATCGGCGTATAACCTAATCTGTACATTGTTTAAACAAAAGAGGCTCATCCCAAAAGTAATGCTTATCATTATGGCAGAACCGCTTCTTCCCTTGGTGAGTAATGCCATAAGGTAAAATACCACAAACAAGGTAATTAACTAAATCCGCATACCAGGGTATTGCCGAGGCATGTGCTGCCGTGGTGACTGATCCCAAAATTGCCAAGGCGTGCGCGTCAAAGGCTGCTGCGGCGTCGAGAGTTGCCGAGGCGTGTGCATCCATGGTTGTCGAGGCGTCGAGGGTTGCCGAGGCATGCGCGTCTATGGTTGCCGAGGCAACTAAAATTTGTTCATCCGGGAATGCAGCGCATATCTCTAGATCTGCGTCCTCCTCCCTGTTGCGTTCTAAACGTGATAAGTGATCGGCCACTTGATTTTCTGTTCCTTTCCTGTCCTTAATTTCAATATCAAATTCTTGTAAAAGTAATATCCAACGAATCAAACGAAGTTTGGCATCCTTTTTAGCAAATAGATATTTGATTGCCGAATGGTCCGTATGAACAATTACCTTTGTACCAATCAAATAGGATAAGAACTTGTCAAATGCGAAAACTACAGCTAGTAACTCTTTCTCCGTTGTTGTTTAATTCACTTGAGCACTATTAAGAGTTTTACTAGTGTAGTATATCACATGGAAGGTCTTACCTGTGCGTTGGCCTAGGACTGCTCCTATCGCGAAATCACTTGCATCACACATGAGCTCAAAAGGTAGCGTCCAATCTGGTGGAACGACAATGGGTGCCGAGGCAAGCTTTTTCTTTAGGGTTTTGAATTCTTGGGGTGCAAGAATCATCAAAATCGAAGACTTTATCCTGTTCAAGCAAATTACACAAGGGTTTAGTGATTTTAGAAAAATTATGAATGAACCTCTTGTAAAAACCTGCATGTCCAAGAAAACTTCGAATTCCTTTAACCGAACTTGGTGGGGGTAATCTCTCGATCACATCCACCTTGGCTTTGTCTACTTCAATTCCCTTGGATGAAATCTTGTGGCCGAGCACTATTCCTTCATCTACCATAAAATGGCATTTCTCCCAATTGAGGACTAAATCAGTTTCTTCACATCTTGCCAACACCCTCTCTAAATTGCCGAGACAGCTGTCGAAGTCATTACAAAAAACAGAAAAATCATCCATGAAGATCTCAAGGAAGTCTTCGACCATGTCTGAAAAGAGTGCCATCATGCATCTTTGGAAGGTTGTCGGGGCGTTACATAATCCGAACGGCATCCTTCAGAAGGCATAAGTACCGTATGGGCATGTGAAGGTTGTCTTTTCTTGATCTTCTGGTGCTATGGCAATTTGATTGTAACCTGAATAACTATCAAGAAAATAATAAAAGGGTTTACCTGCAAGACGGTCAAGCATTTGATCAATAAAGGGTAATGGGAAGTGATCTTTCTTGGTGGCTTTGTTTAGCTTTCAATAATCTATACAAACCCTCCAACCGGTCACAGTCCTGGTTGGAATGAGTTCATTGTTTTCATTACTTACCACTGTTATACCTACACATTGTACCAGACTTACCCATGTACTATCAAAGATAGGGTATATAATGCCGGCGTCAAGCCACTTGATGATTTCTTTCATTACAACCTCTTTCATGGCATGATTCAGTCTCCTCTGGGCCTCAATTGAAGGTTTGTGATCATCTTCCAACAAAATCTTGTGCATGCACATTGCCGGGCTAATTCCCTTCAAGTCGGCAATTGTCCACCCTATTGCCTTTTTGTGTAGCTTCAACATCTTGATCAGCTTCTTTTCCTGCTCAGGCTATAACTTAGAAGAAATAATTACAGGCAATGTATTATCGGTTCCTAAGTATGCATATTTTAGTTGCTCTGGCAATTATTTCAACTCAAGAATCGGTGGTTGTTCAATAGAGGGTTTTTCGAGCTTACCTTCATTACCTGAGTAATCCAGTGGTTCAAAGTATGTACCTGGTCGATTGACTAGCCAATTTGCCTCTTCTTGTTGTTCCTCATCGACCGTTTCTTCATACTCCTCAGGTTCCTCTTGATCGGCGATATAGTTGCCTAGGCAACTAAATTCCTCGTCGAAGTTAAACTCTGTCGTGGCATGAAGAAGTTGGCATTCTTCTGGATCATCAGCATGCCTTAGTGTTTGGAAAACATTTAGTTTAACTTGCTGGTCATTCACCCTCATTGTGAGTTCTCCCTTTTCAACATCGATCAAGGTTCTCCCTGTTACTAGGAATGGTCTCCCGAGAATGATAGGTGCATGCTCATCTGCTTTATAATCCGAAACAATAAAGTCAGCGGGAAAAATAAATTTATCAACTTTTACCAGTATGTCCTCGATTTTTCCCTCTGGATGCACATAGGATCTGTCGGCTAGCTGTAGCATAACTGTTGTAGGTCTTGCCTTCCCGATTCCTAGTTTCTGGAAAACCAATTTAGGCATCAAGTTTATGCTAGCCCCAAGGTCGCATAATGCTTTCCCGACATAGTGATTTCCAATAGAACATGGTATTGTGAAACTTCCGGGATCCTTCAACTTGGGTGGCATACGATTGTGCAACATTGCCATGCATCCCTCTGTTGCGGCAACTGTTTCAAACTCTCCTAGCCTTGTTCTCTTGGACACAATGTCTTTAGGAAACTTGGCATAGTTTGGCATTTGTTCAATTGCTTCCACCAATGGCAAGTTGATGTGGACTTGCTTTAGGATATCAAGAAACTTCTTGAATTGGTATTCTTGCTTTTGTCGTTTCAACCTTTGTGGGAATGGTGGTGGAAGTCGGATATCTTCGATCCTTTCATTGGTTTGGAATCTAATTGACGGCATTGCCGGGACAACTGGAGTTGCTGAGGTATTATCAATTGGGGTTGCCGAGGCATGCTTATCACAAGTTGCCAAAGCATCCTTATCGTCGGTTGCCGAGGCATGCTTATTCCCGGTTGTCGAGGCAATTCTTGGTTCAGCATATGAGGCTTTGCCACTAGGTTCGTCTTGATCTTTTTGTGGAGTTTTTTGATGAGAGGGTTTGAGCCTCTCTAAGTTGTTGGCCACTTCTAGTGGTGATTGCCTTACATTGCTCATGGCCAGTTCCTCTTGCGACTTCAGTATCGCTAGATAAACATCATTGCGGTCTAGTATTCAGATTTTGAGCAAACTGTCCGACTTGATTTTCCAATGATTTGATTGTCGCCTCTTGGTTTTGCAATCTCATCTCGGTCCTGTTAATAAAAGCATCAGTTCTTTTTATGAAGTTACTATTCTCAGCCATATAAGATTCAGTTTTCATCATAAAAGCATTGAGAGAATTTTCCAATTAACTAGATGTTGTCGGTTGTTGCTGCGGCAACTGTTGCCGTGGCATATTCTGATGGAATCCCGATGCTTGTGCATTCTGATTGTTCTGGTTTAGAGCATTGTTGGGATTACTCCATGAAAAATTCAGGTGCTTCTTCCAAGCTGGATTGTATGTATTGGACATCACATTGTTGTTTCGATTGTAATTCCCCACATAGAAGATGGATTCCGGATTCTGCATACATTCAGAAGAATCATGGTTATCACCACATAACTCACAAAAAGAATTCATTACCTTGACCTCATGTGTGTTGTTTGGTTTTTGCATGTTCTGGACCATCTTGGTTAAAGTGGCCAATTGTGCCGAAATTGAATCTGATGATCCTAGTTCATGAATTGTGGCTTGGCGTCTAACTCCTCCTCTTCTAGTAGAGGGGAATTGATAATCATTCTTGGCCAGCCTATTTAGAATTTGCATTGCTTCCTCTGGTGACTTATCTAGGAGTATGCCGTTTGCCGAGACATCTAGCATCATCTTTGTTGGTGTATTCACGACGTTGTAAAACATTGTTACTTGAGTCTACACTGGGAATCCGTGTAGGGGGCATTTGTGTAGAAGTTCTCTATATCGCTCCCAAGCCTTGTACATGGATTCATCATTTGCCTGTCGAAAAGAAGTAATGTCGTTATGAAGCTTATCAGTCAAATTTGTAGGATTAAACTGAGCAAGGAAATCACGACAAAGATCGGTCCAAGATGCTATTGATCTGGCAGGAATGCTATTCAACCATGCTTTCACCCTATCCCTCAGTGAATAAGGGAATAATCTTAATCGTAAGACATCGGGGGTGACTCCGTTTATTTTGAACGAGTTGCAAATCTCGAGGAAAGATTTAAGATGTTGTCGTGCATCTTCAGTTTCTGAGCCGCCAAATTGACCAATTATGTTGATCATATTAAACATTACCGGTTTCAACTCAAAGTGGTCGGCTTCAATTTCAGGTGCGACAACTCCTGGATTAAGTCCATCAAGATCTTCTTCAAGATAGTCTCGAATAGTTCTGTTTCGTGCAAGAATCACTCCTCCTCCTGCTGGAATATCTTGATTCATATTGCCGTCTTTATTAGCCATTGCTACTCTTATCCTTCGTCTAAGTCTTTGTAAGGTTCGTTCGATTTCTGGATCAAAGGGATATTCTGGTGTAGTAGGTCTCGCCCTGGTAATATACCAATGCAAAACCAAAGTTTGTTAGCCCTTTGAATCTTAAATAAGAAAAGTAAAAAGAAAGTGCAAGAAAATAAAAACAAAGTCGCTATTGCCAATCCCCGGCAACGGCGCCAAAAACTTGTTGCGCGTAATAAGTGCTACGCAACTGTGCAAGTATACATGTTGCAAGTTATAGTATAAAAGATATCGTCTCCATAGGGATTGCTCCACTTCAAGAATCTAGTCTCTTGCACTGTAAAAAGTAAAAACACAAATAAAGGATTTTATGAGTTTAACTAATAACTAAACTAGAAGGCAATAAAGTAAAAGAATAAATGAGATCAAATGAGAGAGATAGGCTAGGTTATTGTGAGTTGAGGTGTGATAGCCGATTGGATCGTCTTGGTAAAAGAGTGCACGGGCAACTCAGTTGCCGTGGCAACTTGCACAACGGGGTTGCCTTGGCAACTAATCGATGGTTGCCTGGGCGACTAGTTGGGCAACTACTTGGGCGTCTGGGCAGCAATCTTCAAGGTTCGGCAGAGCGTTCTTCAATGGTTTCTTCTTATCCCTAAGTCGAAACTCTAGCTACTTGTGCATGCCTTGATAATACATCCCTGCGTGAATCAAGGGTGAACAACAACCAATCTTGCGCTCCTCTTAGCCGTTGAAATCCTTGACTTATTCCTAAGTTGGATTAATCTTCACCATCAATAGATTGAATAAAGATCATATTCATTCGTGTCTTGAATCTAACTCTCCCGATATTAGATAAATAGATGAAGTTACGAGATCCTCTCCCAATTCACTCGCAAACAAGAATAAGAACCAATAATGAATAAACCTTGAATAGAAACGTGCAAACTCTTATTATCTAAACAAGATCCAATAGTTTCTCACAACCACAAAACACAATAACCATAGCCAAATAGATTTAGTTCATGGCTAGGTTCCAAAGAAACACAAGATAAATAATCCCTAGCATGAACCTAATTGAACAAGAAAGAAAAAGATGAAGAATTGAAGCTTGTCGAAATCCCCTTGCCCTAGATGCTTGTCGAAATTCTCTCCTCTTGCTCTCTCCCTCAAGTTGACGATATGGCCTCTAATTTATAGGGCTAGGTCAAAGTCCTTCTTTGAGGAGGAAGTTAAGTTGGAATTAAATTATCTTTAAAGAATATAATTCTTTATTATAATTATATTCCTACTAGAACTTCTCCTTTCTTCTTGGAATTTAATTCTTTTTTAATCTCTTCATGGAAATCAAATTTCTTTGGGATTTGGCTTTGCTCCACGTCATCTTGGGCTTGTCTACTCATCAATTTCGACTACCATATCACCTTGTTCTTTGTCGAAAATTGCCCTAGCAACTGGCTCGGCGTCTCCTTCATGCATTGCCCTGGCAACTAGCTCGACATCTCCTTCATGCATTGCCCTGGTAACTAGCTCTAGCCTTGCTTTGGCAAGTGATCCTGCACATACACACAAAACACACCAAAGCAACATCTTTTCCCACAAAAACTACCAAGTTATGTAATCAAGCTCAACGATGGAAGGAAATATGGGTTAATGCATGAATGGCTAATTATGCAACTAATATGAGCCTAAGTCTAACAATAATATGAGTAAAAAGGGTAAGAAAAATAGTACTTTTGAACACTTATCAGTAACTACAATAGTGTCCCATTAATTTATGACAAGGAGAATCACAGCTTCCTTCCCTAGGTTATGAAACGGAGCATGTGAATATGTATATTTCATTAATGTATTAGAATCTGCCGATTGCCACCCCTTTCCCTTCCCTCAACCACAAAACTTTCTTACACTATTGTTCCTTGTCTAGTTTTGCATTAATAATCTTCCACGTTTCTTAAATTAACAGTCAATCTCTCTTTCAGGCTGGTGGTCTTGGAATTGCCAGACTTGAATGTTGAAAAACAAGTTTAAGAAGATGAATGACTGTGGAGACAAGGCAACATACGGCGTACGAGTTGTTTGTAGTTCGAAGTTGATAAAAAAATAGCCCACCCCATACACTGTTCATCTCTCAAATCGTATAACATGAAAGAATGATAAACAATTGCAGGATGCTGGCTAAATATACTACATGGATCTTTCAGTTGTTGGATGCCATCACATGGTCAATGATTGGGTTAGCTTCGGCTTCGAATTACTTTGTTATGAAATCATGAAAATTAACCCACAACTAAAGGTTTGGATCAACTGGTACGCCTTCTTCTTTTCATCTTAATCGAGATCGCTGAAAAGTCCTTGGGAATGCAACATTGTTAAATACTTAATTAGAGAACTTTGTCACCCTTGTCATCATACATATAGTTCGATGAGATTAGTCGCTGCTTAAACTATTAAAACAAATACGAAAAGTGACCCAAAAACAAAAATACAAGAATTAAGGAGAGAAGGCAGAAGCTTTTCATTGAGGCTGGGATTAGAGACATTTTCTGATAGCATAAAATGTCTAGATTGGCTATTTAGATTCCTAATCAGAAACAGTGTCTTTACTTAATATTCTGTGTCGCCACATTGAAGGTACAGATTGTACACCTCGTTAATTGTTCATGGCATCTGTATTGTAAAGGATTGGTCCATGTGCATGAACCAGATTCCGTAAGAGATAGAATTAATATATAAGAATCAATCATACAAATTATTGTTTCGTTGCTGAAAGAGAAGTAATAATCAATAATGCCAATATATTCAAACTATTAACCTATTAATTATAAAGAATAAATAATCAAAATTATAATATTTGGAATTGATGACAAGATCACACTTTGAAAACGTCAAAGTTCATCCAAGATGAAGATGAGAAAATCCTCTCAATCAAAATTCAAATTGCTTTCTTTGCAAGTGACTAATGTTTATCTACATTTGAAACTCAATTTGATATTAACAAGCGAGTATCGATACACAACGTGAGTATCAATACCACATAACGTGTTAATAATACCAAGTGTGTTTTATGCGATACATCCTAACGTTGTGCGATACCATGTGCCCTTTTACTCGTGTGAGTTGTGTGGACATTATATGGCCTTGATACCTAACCGTGTAATTGGTAATATGTGTGATTAAAGCATGGTTAAAATAGATGGCTAATCATAATTTTTGTTTAACAATATTCATGCGTCATTACTTATACTCTATTGCATGTTTATATTTATATTCAATTGCATGAAGTATAATAGAGTAGAGATGTACTACATTGAGAGTGTGAAATTCAACGTTTAGATATTTTTCATTTGCATATTAGTAGGTTGTTTTTGTTCGAAGAGAGTCATTTGCCGAGGGATTCCAGTACTTCAATACTCTTGGAGTACATTACATTAGTTCTTTTTTGATATATGCATCCATGCATCCTTGTATTATATTTTTGGGTCTATAACTCTATATAGAATCTTTTGGAATACATTGTTTTATATTGGAGATTCATATTTGGGTAAAGTACACAAATGATCACTAAACTATCTCAAAAAATACAAAATGATAGTTACATTATAACCGTTAAACTTTAGTTTTTGTTACAAAATGGCCACTGAATCATTAACTATAGTTAATGAGTGATGTCACGGTTACAAAAATTTGTATAATAACACATTTAATCCTCCATATTCACACATTCAATCAATTTAAAAATCAATAATGAGGGTTAAATTAGGACTAAATTGACTGAATGTGAAAATATGGAGGATTAAATGTGTTACTATTCAAATTTTTTAAAATGTCACATCACCCACTTAGTGACAATTAACGTCTCAGTGACATTTTATAAGAAAAGCTAGAGTTTAATGACCATTATGTAACTTTTGAAAGTTAGGTGACCATTTTATATTTTCGGGGGATAATTTAGTGACCATTTGTGTACTTTACCCTTCATATTTTGTAAAATACTAATTTATCATTATATTTTAATGATATTAGTAAGAGTATTCAAAAATACCTGACCCAAATGACTTGGTTCGTTGACCCGCCGACCCGAACCTAAAATCAAGGTAATTTTCTAAAAAAAACTCAATTGAGCTAGGTACCCAGCCTATTTTTTGGGGATACTCGTATTTGGTGTAACACCCTCGACCCGGATGTCACATTTGGGCCACAAGCCCAAACCCAAAACCATAAAAAAATTTCAGACTGGATTAGTCCAACATGTAATTCGTAAAAACATTTAAAGCCAACAATTGTGAATTTAGATACGAAATCAAAATAGTACAAAGGAACTCCAAATTAAATTTAAAACATTTGAATGTACAATTTAATTAATACAATTTCAAATAAGAAGATACCGACTCCAACATGTAAGGTCCTATGAATACATAGCCCACTAAACTCAAATTCCATACTCTGAAGATCACTATGTGCTAGAATCTCGATTTGATAGTGCTCATCGATCCCACGATCCAATGCCCAACCTACGCACAAAAACAATGATTCTGAGCGCTGAGCCTACAAAGCTCAGTGGTACACATCTACTCTACTATATTTCATGTTAATCATAAACGTAAGCATGCAAGCTAGTACGAGCAATAAGAAGAGATAAATAACATGTGGCGCCACCATAATCACCTAAACACATATCAAGCATATAAGCAACATCTCAAATAACATAAGCACATCAATAAAGCAAACCAAGAGTGAGGCCTAATTTCACCCGACATTGGGAGACCCATCCATGCTCGAAATCTCACATCGAGCTGCTTAGAATCTCACATCGAGCCGGTATACTCAGAATCTCACATCAAGTGGGGCTCAAAATCTCGCATTGAGAAAATATCATCACCCGAAATCTCACATCGGATGGCCTTCATTTCATCATTCAGAATCTCACATCGAGTGGCCTTCAAGTGTTGCAACACTCACTTACTAGGTATTCGGATCCCACCAAACAAAGACACATAACCAATCAAGTGCCCACATATGGAACAAGCACGCATGATCCACCAAGGACCCCTAAGGTTACTATTACAAGCAATCACCCAAGCTTTACCAAGTTGTTGATACATTATGGAGAAGTGTATAATTTATCTCACTTATTGTCTCTAGTAATCCACGTTATTTCATTTATCAAGGCATAATTTAATTATTAACATATACACTAATTTCCATCCTTAATTTGTATTTATAAATTTTTCAATTCAGTGAGGATCGGTACTCAAATACGAGTATCAATACGGTACCCCAAACATGTACCGGTACAAATAAGCTCGTACCGATATTATATTCACATGTTCACACAATTCCTCAAATCATGAATATTTACAATTCTATAATTGATCCTTAAATCTTATGAAAGTCGTTTAAGTGTGCGGCAAACATATTTAATTTATTAATATTAATTATCAGCTTTTACCCATTTATTCTAATATACACTCTAGATTCATAAACATTTAATCGAGTATTTATCAGTATTTCCCCTAATCAATATTCAATCGAACATATTAATTCATTTAGCTAGCACACAAGGCATCATCATATATCAATCATAAATCAGATAATCATACGGATATTCTGACAATCCTATACGGCCTCTAAGCCTATAACAACTCGAACATTCTCAAGCTCATCAAGCACCTCAATAATTTCAAAGCCTCGAAATACTAGTATCAACACATGGTTATTACTTATCTTCTAATTTGTAGCTACTAACATGCAAGGCAATTACACTTATGACGCTCATGAAGCACTTTGGAGTTCGAGGTGTACTAACCTTAAGCCGATATTGCTAAAATCCTTATTCGAACTTCCCGAATATTCTACTTGATTCGATATCCAAACTCAAACAATCCCCGTATATCAACAAATATGAAAATACATTAATTTCATACATCTCTTATACCATTCACAAGGTCAAACGCATAAAAACAACTTATCGGGTTCGAATTTGGCAAAACGGACTGCACCAATAGATCCAAAACGTTGAGAAACCCCCAGGTAAGGTCTCTAAGAAAAGGTCAACGCCAGTCAACGGTCAAGGGCGGTAGTTAGCGGTCAACGGCGGCGGCGACTAGCGGCGCGACATCGGCGGTGGCTTGGTATGGGGTGATTCGGCTCGGCTTGGCTCAAGCTGAGTTGGCTCATCTTGATTCGGGCCAACTCGACTGAGTTCACTCTGTGACTCGGCCGCCTGGTGTAGAACTACGCCTAATTGCGATGGAGGCACGTAGGGGCGGGTGAGGGCAGCTCTGGTGTCTGATCGACGATGATGAATAAATATCCTAACTCTTTTGACTATTCTGAACACAATGGTGGCCTCAATTTTTCGATTTGAGCCCTCTAACCCTTTCAATTGGACAACCCAAAACTTTTTCTTTCTCACCCTATCCGACGACAACTCTGACGGCGGTGCCACTGGTACTGACGGACTCGTCTCGGCGAGATAAACACAATGACAAAGGTGGTGTCGCGATCAGTCGGCTATATCTTCGTAGATTGAAATTTTTTCTCCTAACTTTTCTCTCATATTTTCTCTCTCTCCCACTATCAACTTTTTATTTTTTCCTTTTTCTCCCTCTTCTTCCCTACCCATCAGCCCATCTAATTCAAAATATCCAACTTTATCCTTTTCTCTTTTTTTCTTTATTTATCCAAATATTTTAATAACACACATCCTACTCATTTAATTATCACAAGGCCTTAACCCAAAAAACCTTGGTTGGGCTCTCAATCGTTGGCCCACAACTCGGGTCCAAGACTCGATTTATTAACTTGAAAACCGGGTCATTACATTGGGTTTGGGCCAATTTTTTTCCAACTGGGTAACTAACTCGATACATTTAACATATATATTTATTTTAGACTCATTAATACTTTACCCTAAAACTAAATTTAAATCCCCAACTTCTTTCTATGTTTTTATTATGTACTTTTAATTTTATTTTAAAAAAATATTTTTATTAATTTGTCAATACGAGATTCGAAGGAAAAATTACTATCGAGTTTAATACTTTTAATGTCTTATTTTGGTGATGAACTTTAATATATATATATATATATCACTTAAAAATAATTTCAAAACACTAATTTTTATGTTTGGATTATGTATAATAAACTTTTAAATTTTATGATTTTTATGTGATTTTTTTTAAAAAACTGTTTGATTTAAAAAAATGAAAAAATAAACCTGGTACCCTATTACCCAATTTTACGGGTACCCGACTAGTGGGCACTCGATAAAAATGGGCCGACAAATATACTACCTAGAGATCCGAGTACCCGAATTTGAACATTCCTAGCTATTAGTATATCTACATATTTTATTAAATGTTTTGCTTAAGATTTGAAAAATATTGTTCGATCACTTTGGTGGCCAAATTTGACATCTTGGATCTTCTAGATTTGTTGAACCAGATTTAGGATTTTAGATTACGTATTGCAGAGAGGTTCATTATGAGTGACCCTTTCAATCCAGATTGCTCATTCTAATTTAATATTGAAGGTTAATCTTATTTTTTTTTAAAAAATCTATCTAATGGACAATTTAATGAAATGTAATCTTAAATTCTGTCAATCGAATATCATCTCATCTTAAACTTCGATTAGGGTGAGCAAAAATAAATTCAAATAAAAAATCATTTTTTCTCCAAATTTGAAGTTATTTGAGTCTAATTATTTGAGTGAACTCAAAATGTCGGTTCATATTTCCGGTTTGAGTCAAGTTTGAACTTGTAAAGTTCAAATAACCAAAAAACAAAAATTAAATGTGGTTGTGGTTTTTAGTTAATTAATTTGATTGTTTTGTGATCTGGTCTATAATTTTCTTATTTCTTCAATTCCACCTTTATTTGAAGTTCATTTTTACTAAATTTGAACATCATGCTCCTCAACCTGTGTAGAATACCTATATAACATCAATCTCTCTTTTTAGAAATAAATTTCCTCATTTTTCAAATTGTTGGGCTCGATTTTTCAACCGTTTTACTTTCCTAGTGGTGGAGAAGTGGTAATTGGGTGATTTGTGGTGGAAGCAAAAAGATAGAAATTAATGACACAATGATTTAGAGTGGTTCGACTTCTAAAGTAAGCCTACATCCACTACCCTAGCTTCCCCACTAAATATTTCCAAATTCACTATGATTTTCTTCCCTTTTTACAGGCTCAAGAGGAAACCTTTACAACCTATACTTATACCACAAAGCCTAGCATCCAAAGCTTATAGCCTAAAGCTTTGGGAACCCCTATTTACAAAAGAAATAAAAGCAAACTGAAATCCCTCTTACAAGGTGAATATTTGCACCCTAAAGCTCTCACCCAAACCTAATATACTTGAGCATACATTGACAATTGAGCTCACAAGTGTTTGTCTATACAAAATACAACAATTAGAGAACTAAGACATTTCTTAATCAAAAGATTGTTGACTCGATGATTATTAGTTGTTCCAGGTGCTTGAAGAGTCTTTTTATCCTCCCAAATGAGTTCCTAGCCATTGGTGACCGATGGGGATCAAATGGAGCCGTTGGGGATAATTTTCATGTTAAATTTCCCAATCTAGAGCTGTCAGTACCGGTACGCGGTACCCTTATTTGTTCGCCCCTGTTTTGGGAAATAGCCGTTGCATGCCAAAAATAGGCAGAGGTTTCGAAACCTCTAGGGTGGTTTTGAAACCACCATATTCGTACCGGTAAGGTAGAAGCTGTATCAGTATGAGGTTTTGGTTCTAGAAAAATTGGATTGAAACATGTATCGATACGGTATGATGAGCATCGATACGAGGCTTTAATTTTTGACAATTTTGCTATTTAAAAACGTTTTAAAACCTCCCAAAACCTTTTGAAAACACATGAAACTATTTTCAAGGTTGTTTGGACTTAAAATCATTTTTGAAATCTTTTCAATTTAGTCCGAAACTATTTTTCAATTATTATATCAAAACAAATATCCTAACATTCTCCCCCTTTTTGATATAATAAAACCAACTTGAAAAATTGTTTTGGTGATTGTCGCAACCATTTTTTAAAAAGGTCTTGACGTTTTAAAATCAAAACAACGAAGTCGCCACCAATCTTTTTAAAAGGTGTGATTGGATCACCTAAAAATGAGTTATTTTAATAAAATCATTTTATTTATTAAAACAACAGTTTTGGTCTGAAAAAAAATGAAAACGGGTTCGGGAGTCGGTTACGCGTGGGGAAGGATTAGCACCCTCACAGCGCCCAAAATTGGTACCCTGTCGGTTACAAAAGGATTTAAAGTCGGATTTTGCGAATCGATGTAAAGCTTAAATTATTGTTCGTTCATAAGTTTAATTTTACTTTAATGGCCTTACTATTTGAAAATGAACTCCAATCACCGCCAACACTTATGGCGCTAACTCGTCATTTCTGTTTAGTAAGACACCGCATTACATTAAATTTACTTTTTTAACAAACAAAGAAACTTTATTTGTTGAAAATTTTTATTTATTCTTAGATAAAATTTATAATCCTAAAAGGTCTAAGTATTTTTCCTATTTGATGGTTTAAATTTTATTAAGTATGTTTTATTATATTTTTTTGTGAAGAAAGTTTTGTTACAAAGAAGTCTCTATCTAAGGTTTGAAGAACCCATTCCTAAGGCGAATTCAAAACTAAAGCTAATGAAAACAAAACAAGAAAAGAAGCATGATTTAAAACTCGAAATTTTTTTATGGGCTTGGTTTTGTTTTATTTTATTTTGAAATGTTTTTTTAATTTTTTTGAGTTTTTGAGTTTATTTAAAAGAAAGTTTTTGTTTTTATTCTTTTTAAAGTTTTTGTTTTTATTCTTTTTATATTCAAGGAGAGTTTTTTTTAAATGAAAAGGTTTTATTTTTTTTATTGTTTTAAAGCTTTTTAAAATATTTGTTTAACATTTTGCGTTTTAAAACTTTTATTCAAAATATTATTTAATTTTTTAAAACCTTTTTATTCTTTTTTTGAATATTTTTGCTATTTTCTAAGCTTTTTGATAATTTTAGAATAGAACTTTATTTTAGAAAGGATGTTTATTATCTTGTTTTTCTAAGAAAATGTTAATTTATTATTTTTCCTTAACAATTTGAAAGTTTTTTTTTGTTTAAAGCTTTTTTTATTTAAATATTTTACTTCTTTCCTTTCTAAGTCTTTTTTGATAGTATTGAAAAAAAGGGTTTTTCTTTTTCTTTTTCTTTTTATTTTTTTCTATTCTTTTTATGTTTTTAAAGTTTTTTATTTGAAATGTTTTTTATTCTTTTTTATGTTTTAAAGTTTTTTTATTTGAATTTTTTTATTTTTTTTATGTTTTAAAATTTTTTTATTTGAATGTTTTTTATTTTTTTTATGTTTTAAAGTTTTTTATTTGTAATTTTAAACTCTCTTTTTAAAAAAAATTCAAAGAAACCTTTTTTAAAAAAAGTTTTATTATTTTTTATTAAAAGAATTATTTCAACAAATATCATTTTTTTAGAAATCAAATGAATCAAACATCATATTTAAAAAGAAAACAACATGTTCTTGGTATTCCTTTTCATCATTAATTTTTTTAAAAATAATTTAAAACAAAGAAACATCACAATAAGAAGATTAATTTGAACAAATCCGAGTTAACATAAACTTACGAACAAAGTATGTAGAAAGTAGGAACATTAAAATGAACGAAATAAAACCTAATTAAAATTATAAAAGAAAAGGGAAGAAATTATACTGTTGAAGCAACAAATTGTTAGCTTCTGCTTCTTGCGAAAATTCAAACCAAAGCTGCACAAAACTCGAACAAATTCCAGCAACCTCCCAATAATTTTTAGAGTATTTTTTGGGTATTTTCGGATGAATTTTTCTTGTGTTTTTTTGGATGCTTGTCTGTTCAACAATGGTGAAAGGGGCACTATTTATAGGGTTTGGGATTGGGATTCAAGGCAAAAATCGAATTCTTATCCCTAAATTTGAGCTAAAATCAAATAGAGGACTTGATTTTTGGTTGAATTCTAGAAAACAATCCGATTTGGCTTGGATTTGGGGATGAATTTGCTCCTAATATCGAGCTAGGGTTTAACCCTTTTTCTTTTCGATTTGCAGGTGACCGGAGACGACAGTGGATGGCGACGACATAGGCGGCTTCGGCGTGAGCTGGCGGACCTATTGGCACCACCGGTGACGGCTGTCGTGGCTCCGACACGGTGGTAGAGTGCAGCAGCTACTGCTGTTTGCGTGCAGGGGAGGGGTCTGGGGAAGAAACCCGCGCGTGGCTACACGTGGTCCCCTTTTTTTACTTTTTATATTATATTATTTATTTTTATCTTTTTATTATATTTATTTAT
This sequence comes from Hibiscus mutabilis, assembly GCA_019671005.1. Taxonomy (NCBI): domain Eukaryota; kingdom Viridiplantae; phylum Streptophyta; class Magnoliopsida; order Malvales; family Malvaceae; genus Hibiscus; species Hibiscus mutabilis. The sequence goes on along the minus strand of CM033726.1, from coordinate 42,178,593 downwards.
TTATTTTATCTTTTTTTTATTTTTATTTTTATTATGTTTATTTATTTATTTATTTTTCTTATCTTTTTTTATTATTATTTTTATTTTTTAAAAAAATTAATGACAACAGCTGTCCATTCTTTGCGTATTCTAGTGAAACAAGGATATAGCAAAGAACATGTGGCTCACCATCTACCAATTTGCCAATCGACTCTATTCTCCTGATGCCCCAAATAAGTAGACATGTTCTATTCTCCAAACGCCTGAACAGATAGACGGGTTCTATTCTCCATATGCCCGAATAGATGAACAAGGTTCCATTCTCCTTACGCCGGAACGGATAGACGAGTTCTATTCTCCATTTACCCGAATAGATGAGCAAGGTTCCATTCTCCTTACGCCTGAACGATAGGCAGGTTCTATTCTCCATATTAATAATCTCAAGTATACATCAAATTTAACCTATCTTAATTAACGAGAAAGAATTCGATTACTTCTATGTCCAAGCTTAGTTAACAAGAAACTTTAAACATAGTAAATCAATTACAGTCCAGTGTCCATAAAACAATCCATAACTACATAATTTCAATTACTCTTATACAAATGCATTATGCCACCATTCTAGGAGTTCTGAGGTAAGAATCTAGACAACTACAAAGTCTTTAAGACTTGACTTGCAACTTTTCCACACGATCTACACAAGGAACATAATATAATCTGCAAATGCATGAAAATGAATGCATTAAGCTTATATACCCTAAGTGAGGTAGTAACCTTAAATGACAAAGCATATTGACAATGATATCAAATGGAAGTCCAAAAGAAAACAAGCATATGTTAACACTAGGTGTTTATGTCTTAATCTTAGCTTAAACATGGCCTTATTATTTAGAAGCTTTATCCGAGATCATATCCTTCCAAGTCTTAGTCGAATTCTTTCAGAGTTAACCGAGTTCCTTTGAATTTTTTATCGAACTTATCAAAGTTCACAACTTATCTTATTGTAGCCTTAATAAGGCTTATCGAAGTACTTATCAGAGCTTTCAAAGTTCTTATTAAAACTTATATGAGTTTATAACATTGCTTATCAAAGTTTCCTTTCAAAATTTAATATCTGAGTTCATCTCTTTTAATCATTTGCCTTGGATCACATTTGGACAAAGGTAACATTGGTCTGTGTTTGACCGTATTGGTCCGTGTTATAGATAACTCAAAGCAGATAACAATGGATAGTATCAGAAACATAACAATCCTAACTTCTCAACTATCAAACCAAACTGTCGCCAATCTCCGTATCATCTCCCCCGTTACCTCTTACTGTCGCCAAAATATCACATATAAATAGGGCGTCCCCTGAGCCGTAGCTCATGGACCGTAGTCCCTGAAACATATACCTCTGTACCATGCCAAATAGTCCAAGGTCTTCCATTACTCAGGCAACTTACATATCTTATGCTTAAGATTAGGAGGGTATCTTATGTTACAAGCAATCTTACTTGGTTCTTTACTTAGTGTCTTTTAGCAAAAGATAGCTTTTAGCTCCTTGGAGCATGAATTCTTATAACCTTTAAGCTTAATGTTGTTTCTTGTATTTTATGTTTCCAAGGATTAAGGGTTAATATCAATTCAAGGCAAGGTTCATATAGATAAATACTTTAATTCTACCATCATTCCACATCATAAATGAGCATAGAATGTATTCATGTTGCATATGTAATGCATACCTTAACCATGAGACTTCAATGCCATGTATGTATCCCAACCCAAATGCTCTATGTGAGCCTCATGCAAGAATGATCATGTATGATCCATACTTTAACAATTAACACAACAATCCAATAGAAACAAAGATCGAAGTGACTCCGTGTCACCCGAAACAAATGCAACTACACTTACCTCTTATCCCGAAATTACGGGATACTTGAATCCACCATTACCCTAGCTTTCAACTAGCTCTTCCATTTTGACTTACTTCTTCTAGTCTTCCTTATCATAGTATGTACCTCAAATAGAGTAACACATCATTAAAACTGATTCCATTCGTTCATTAGAGTTGACTATTGTCATCAAAACTATATATCAATCAAATTAATCAAGCATTCCGTCCTTTTACTAAATTTTATTCATAGCTATCGATTATTCTTATTTTACAAACTAATCAAATTCCTCATTTACTATTCAAATAGCTCCATACTTACATGTATGTACATATTTACATCAAACAGTCCTCAAAGCATGTATACACAATTATACATTGCAAAACAGTCCAATATTTATTCATTTACATCAAAACAGTCCATGCTTTCATATGTGTACATTAATCCATTTAAAACAGTCCACCTTCATACATATATGCACAAATCTAGACAGATTTCATATGTGTTCATTAATCCATTCAAAACAGTCCACTTAACTTCATGTTTATGCAATTTAATCCAATTAGACATACATACATAATTTCATAGCAAAACAGCCCACATGTTCTCATGTTTACACAATTTAATCCAATTAGACATGGATACATAACTATACATCAAAACTTCATTTTCTTCCTATCAAATCATTCGAACAATTCAAAGAAAGCTACATCCATCCTCATACTCTCTATCAAAGCTTCCTTATAATTCAGATTTCATAAACATACTTTCATGCACATACATTTTTCCTTCTTCTAATCTAATTTTTCAGAATCAGTAACTCATCTATATGCAATCTTATGACAGCTTTTAGCATATGAATTCAAAGACAACACTGTCAAACCACCAGCATGTATTTTAGCTGTTTAATACTGAAATTCCAGCATCCATTGAACACAGTTTCCAGCATAAGTTCAATGCAGTTTTCAGTATAAGACAATGCACTTTTTCAGCATAAATCAGTGCAGTTTTCCAGCATAACAACCCAAATTTCATATGCAGATTTTCATGCTTTCATGTATGCAATTTTTACAGCATTTTGAATTGATTTAAAAGTCATGCTCAGCAATATCATACATATAGTACATGAATCATTCAATCAAAACTCAATTAAAATATGTTATTTAAGTCATTCAAAACAGGGCAACATAATCTTCCTTTTATTTCTAAACATGTTACAAAATTCCAATCCATAGTCATAGAACTATTAAGTTTTTTTTTTTCATTCAATTAAATCATCTTCCAAGGTAGATTTTACATACCAACATCCTTTAAAAAGAATTCATCCTTTAACCAATATAATCCTATAACCAAAACCGACTCTAGCATTTATCATTTTCGGTAAGTTTCCAGCCAAGTAGAGACATTCGGTTGGGTTCCCAAACACTTTGACTTCACACATTCAATATATATACCCTTAATCGAATGGTGTTAGAACCATCAATGGTCGAATTTCATTCTAATTTCTCAACATATTTCATATCTAGATTGTACATAAGCTTTGAATTCCATCTAAAATCATTTAATTAGTCACATTCTAGTAACTTACCAATGATTCTCTAACCTAATCTATCTTTAAGCTTCAAGAACATCACCCATGCTAATTTTAATTTCAAACTTAACAAAATTGCTACATTCAAAGTCTAGAAGGAATACTTACCAACTTTAAAGCTAACTTGAAGAGAAGTCCAATATCAAGGAATTAAAGTTTGAATTCCTCCAAGTTAATCCATGGAAGCTTACGGTGGAGAGGGGTTAAGTGAAGGAGCTAAAGTTGGAGAATATATTCTCTTTTCTTTTACTCCCCAAAATAGATCGGTAGAGCCCCCCCCCCCCCATTTTCTTTCTCATCTTTTCCTTTATTATCAACTAAATAAATATAAGCCTAATATTTGGTGAATAATCACTCACCCACTCCACTTACATGACACATGCATTGACCCTTGAAATGCCGGCTCTTTTACATGAAAAACACCAAGTTTTCATGCTCAAGCAAAATGATCCTCATATATTAGCACATACCTTTTACATTTGTCGCATCAAGGTCCTAAGTTTATAATTCTAATATATAATATATATACCAAGCACAAGCAATATCAATAACTTGATATGCAATTACTAATCCAAAACTTAGGGGTATTACAGAGGTATTTTAATAAAATACAATACTATAAAATATCATAGCAATCAAAGGAAATTCACAAATTAATTTATGAAACTCTAACTCCATTCTAGGGATGTTACGGGGCTTCCCCGGAATAGGTGGCACCAAAATAGGTGGATTCGTCAACTGCCTCTTGATCTCCTCTAAGGCCACTTGACATTCTTCATTCCTTGTTCCCGGATTATTTTTTCGAAGCAGTCTAAATACAAGGCTGCATTTTTCGTTAATTGGGAGATAAAATGGGCAATGTAATTTAACCTTCCAAGGAATCCTCGAACCTCTTTTTGTGTTCGAGGTGGAGGAAGTTCTTCGATGGCCTTAATTTTGTCTGGATCGACATCAATCCCCTTCTCACTCACAACAAATCCCAATAACTTTCCCGATCGCACTCCAAAGGTGCATTTGGACGGATTGAGTCTCAACTAGAATTTTTCAACCTTTTAAAAAGTTTTTCCAAGTTTTCGATATGTTTGTCTTCTGATCTGGATTTAGCTATCATATCATCAACATATACCTCTATCTCTTTGTTCATCATGCCATGGAACAAGGTTACCATGGCACGTTAGTAGGTTGCCCCTGCATTCTTTAAACCAAAAGGCATGACTTTGTAACAAAAGGTTCTCCACCATGTTACGAATGTTGTTTTATTCATATCTTTTAGGCACATTTTGATTTGGTTGTACCCTGAGAATCCATCCATGAAAGAGAAAAGAGAATGCCCTGATGTGTTATCCATTAACATGTCAATGTGCGGCAATGGGAAATTATCTTTAGGGCTTGCCCTATTAAGGTCTCGATAATCAACACACATTTGTACTTTCCCACCTTTTTTTTGGAACTGGGACAATGTTAGCCACCCATTCAAAATACTTAACCATCTCGAGGAAACCGACTTTATATTGCCTTTTTACTTCGTCCCTGATTTTTAGGAGCATTTCAGGCTTCATCCTCCTTAGTTTCTATTGCACAAGCCTGCATTTGGGCCTGATGGGAAGTCGATGCATAACAATGTCTGTCTAAACTAGGCATATCTTGATATGACCAAGCGAAATGTCCTTATATTCTTGTAGGAGCTTGATTAACTCGTGTCGAGTCTCAATGGTGATAGAAGTGCCAATCTTTACCTCACGCTTTTCTTCTTCAGACCCGAGATTCAGAACTTCTAATTCTTCCTCGTGAGGCATAGTTTGCGTCTCTTTGCTTTCCAACTTCTTGAGCATCTCGTTAGGCAGTTCATATTCTTCTTCATCTTTGCAGTCTTCGACCTCTTCTAAACACATGGGCAACTCGAAGTCAATTTCCAAATTAGATTCGAAGTTATTTGTACCATTGATATCTGGAAACCTGAAAGAAATGGAATATATATGTATACAACAAAAATGAAAAGTCAAACAAAAGAATGAAATGATGATTTTTTTTATTTTGGTTTTTACTTTAATTTGCTTTGGGCCTTGTTTACGGTGTTTTAGTTAAAAGAAAAAAAAAAAGAAAGTCTGCCACATAAGATTTATTGGGAAAAAATCTTTTATTGATATAGGAACCATAATGGTTTTTTGACATTGACCCTTAACAAGAGATTTCTAATGCCTTCGGGTCTAAGGCAAAAGAGTTAGTTTCGAGCATTACTCCGTGGATGACCTAAAAGCTATAGGAATTTCTTCCACAATCCAGTTATTCAACTCCGAACAGGGGCGTATCATGGAGAGGTACTTGTTTCCCTCATCCTCCTCTGATATGGCATTAATATTCAGCCCTTCAAAAGCTTTCTCGAGCTCTTTCTTTCCTTTCTCCTCCTCGTCATTTGTAGCTTCGAGATTCATGATGCCTCCCGACCTGAAACTGTAACTGATAGGTGGGAATGTCACTGGTTCCCATATAATTTCTTCTTCGTTGTGTCTTATTTTCCTTATTTTCTGCCTCTTTCTTATCTCTTCTCTTCTTTGCATTGGGTTGTAGCCTAGACCAAACCGGTCTCTCTTTTCAGGGATCATCACGGGGTATGGCCTCCCCTGAAGCTACTTGTCGAGGCCTTTGCCAGCCTATGCCCCTTTTCCTAGAGTCTGTTTGACTTGTATTTTTGCTTTATTTGACAATTCCGATTCAGAGACCTTGTTCCCTTCAGCTCAAATGTCCTGAAATGACACTCAAATGCACCTTCATCTGTTTCTATATAAGGGGCATCAGTTGATACCGAGGCGATGATATATTCTTCATCTCCGATTATCACTAGCTGGCCATCAACTATGAATTTAAACTTCTGATGCAAAGTGTAGGTAACATCCCCTACAGTGTGGATCCACAAGCGCCCCAGGCGGCAGCTATAGGTGGGCTTGATATCCATCACCAAAAAATCTATTTCAAAAGTAGATGGGCCAATTTGTAGGGGTATCTCTATTTTCCCCAAAACATCCCTCTGGGTTCCATCGAATGCTCTCACATTATTTTGGTATGCAGTCATGTGGGAGCAGTCAACTGGTAGCTTTTTTAAGGTATCCAAAGGTAGTACGTTCAACGTCGACCCGTTGTCAATAAGAACCCCTGGCAACATGTGCCCCTTGCATCTAGCAGAGATATGAAGGGCTTTGTAGGATCCCCTCCCAATTGCCAGAATTTCTTCGTCATTGAATGTAATGAAATTATTCACCGTAATGTTGTTGACCAACTTGTCCATCTTGTCAGTCGTTATCTCTTTTGGAACAAAAGTCTGATTCAGGATCTTTAAAAGAGCGTCACGGTGGCCCTCTGAACTCAGCAATAGAGATAGCATTGAAATTCTTGCCGGGAGTTTCTGAAGTTGCTCCACCACACTGTACTCACTATGTTTGAGTATCTTTAAAAATTCCTAAGCCTCTGATTCTTTCACTGGCTCCAAGTGAGTCCTGGGTTTCTCCATAAAGAAATCTTTTTCTCCCTCAGGTTCTTCAGTTGCTATCTTCCTCTGAGTGGCATCCCTATCTTCAGCCTCTGGTGGTGAGTAACATCTTCTACTTCTTGTAAAATTGCTCACCTGATTAACATGTTCTTCTTCCTTTCCTTCTCCACCTGATGTATTTTCTGGGGCCGTTACCAAGCAAGCGTAATTCCAAGGCACTTGTTTACTGTCCTTGTATGGAAAAAGGGTAGGTTTCTTTATAACCAGCTTCGGAATTGTTCCCTTCTCAGGCTCAGTAATTCTAACCTTGGTCTTAATTACTAAGGGCTTCATTCTCGCATAGTTCTTTGTTGTAGGGCTTTCATCTAAGGTGCATACATTCAACGTACAACTCTTTTCTTTCATTTCAAAGAACTCCAGCTCTTTGTTGTCCATCCTGTCCTGGACCAAACTCTTGAATTCAAATCTGCATTGAATTTCATGTCCTCCCTCTTGATGGTACTCGCAAAAAGACTTACCATCCTCCTTCAACTTCTATGTCTTGTTTCTTAATAGTCCAGCCTTTACCATTTGGGCCCATATCCATGCCATAGGTGCCTTAACTTCCTCAACATATTCCTTAACCAACTTGAATTCCTCCTCGTCCACTACATTCACTTTAGTCTTCTGGTGGTTAGGTAGTGGATTATCTTTCGCGTTTGAAGTATCGAAAGATAACATGCCTGATTTTCGTAGATCATCTACTACCCTTTTAAAGGCAGTGCAGTTCTCAATAGTATGCCCCCTATTCCCAGCGTGGTATTCACATTGAGCATTCTCATCATACCATGGCGGGTATGGAGGAGAAAAGGGAGGAACATGTCATGGTAGCACCATCCGTGCTTCAACCAATTCGGAGAATAACTCGGCATACGTCATAGGGATAGGAGGAAAATATGGCTTCTTATTCCCTTGGTATTTTCGTTCATCTTTTGGTGAATTTGAAGCCACAATTGGTATTCTGGGCAACAAGCTTATTAAGGACTACCCCTTTTGAACAATTAGGGTTATAAGCACCTGTCATACTGACTTCATTATCTTTTTTCTTATATGGTTTCTTCACCTCTTCTCCATCGAGCTTCCCGTTCTTAATAGCTGCCAAAATCAATTCCCCATTCATTAACACGTCTACAAAACTCTTCGTCGCATGATTAATCATACGATCGTAGAAAGCACCTTTGAGGGTGTCCACAAACATGGGTGTTATCTCACTCTCCAATAGTGGCGGCTGAACTTGGGCGGCCACATCCCGCCATCTTTGAGCGTATTGGCGGAAGCTTTCATTATGTCTTTGTTCCATCCCTTGCAAATCGAGCCTGTTTGGGACCATATCAGCAACATATTTATACTATTCACCGAATGCCCGTGACAAATCCTTCTAGGTTCAGATATTTTCCCGGCTTAACTAATTGTACCAGTGAGTAGCGGTTCTAGACAAACTGTCTTGGAAGCAATGAATGAGGAGTTTCTCATTTTCTAAGTACATCGACATTCTGCGATAATACATGATCAGGTGAGCCTTGGGACATGTAGTCCCATCGTATTTATCGAAGTTAGGGGTCTTGAACTTCAGAGGAATTGTCAAGTTGGATACCAGACTCAGGTCTCTAGCATCTATGCCTCCATGGGTGTTCCCTTCTTGGAAGGTCCTAATGATCTCCTCTAACTTGTCACAGCAATCTTCAAGTTTTTTGTTCATGTTGAACTTATCAGCAATTTCATCAAGGTCTGGGACCTCATGACCATGCACTACCCCCGAATTGACCACTGGCTCAGTTTGTACGTGAGCAGAAGATTTTGCAAAGTTGAGCAGGAATTTGGCCTTGAACGGGGAGGCCCCTCTTGGTATTCCAGGGTGAATCCCCTGAAACTGTGGTAAAGTGATAACATCTTATAGGTTATCTTGGGCATCAAGGTCTCTAAACCCAAACATGGCCGCAATCTGACTAACCGTCTTCCTGTGCGCCAATTCAATCTCATGTTTCAAGTCACTCTCAATCTTATCCAGCCTTTCCTGAGTACTCTTGTGGTTGATTTCGAGAGATGTCATTCTGTCTTCAATACTTTTGTCCATTGCTCTAGTTTTGGAATGGGTACCGTATTTGTGACTTGCTATTTTGAATTTTTTGTTTGGGTAAATTATTTCGATTAAAGTCTTATGGTATGTATATGTATGCAATGATATTAATCTAACGCAAAACAAACAAAGAAATGCAAAAAAGGAAAAATGCATGAATGTAAACAAAGGGCCATTGATTCCATAAAGTAATTGCTCAAAGAACGAACTCTTTATTGGATGGAATGATCTTTATTACAATATCCCATTTCTTTTTTTACAAATATCTTTCTGCCCGAATGCCTAATTCTTTCATTTCCTCTATCAGCCATATGAGTCTTGATCCTACCTCACCAACTGGTCTGACATACTGGCGGAGAGTCATAGCTTCAGTAGCTAACTTCTTTACATGCTTAGCCACGTCTTGTAGTTGGGTCATGATGCTTTTATTGAATTCATCTCGTTCTTGGAACTCTTTGGCATTATCCCTAAGCCGAGTAAACCAATAATCATTACCCTCTTCATTGATATCTTCGAGAACCAGAATCTTTATCCTGTACTCATGAATAATGCCTTCCATAGCTTCTACTTGCTTTTTGGCCTGAAGTTCGATATAAGTATGATGATTCTGGAACCTGTGTAGTGAATGATTCAGGTCTGCCACTTTGGCTTGCAACTCAATAATGAAGGCTTGGCTCTGCTTCATCTTCCTATTTGTTTCATCACATAACATCTGCAACTCAAACGAACGAACCTTGTTGTCATGCGCCTTCCTCTTCCATGCAGTAACATTTTCTTTTTCTTTTTCGAGGACCCGCTTGTTATTTTCACTCCCAACCACATGTTTCCCTCTTTTCTTCTCATCCATAAGTAATCGTTTATATTTTTCAACTTTTTTCTTGCCACGTTCCCTTTTTTTTTCTCACGGCCTGCTCAATTTCCTGCCTTCACTGCTCTGGAGTCTTCCTTAAATCAACATTTTGAGCAATGGCCTAAAATTTGAGAGAATCCACCCTCTGAATCTCAAATTTCACTTCTAGTTCCTTATACAGCTTCACTACCCGATCTGTCTCTCCTTTATATTTATCCACATCTAGTCTTGCCTCAAATAAGTCTTTCGTGCGCTGGCTTTGTATGTCTTCAATCTCAGCCTTGGCCCTCTTCAACTCGGCCTCATAATGTCAGCTTCTGACGGGACCACCTTTAGATGTTCCTCCAAGGATTTAGCCTGTCCCGGAGTAGGTGGTAAAATTTTATCATTCATCCTGACATGCCTCCATACATCGTAATCAGGGGTGAACATGCACTGACTATCGTACTCGATTTCCATGAGGTAGCAATGCTTCCATGAATCATTAATAGTTTGGATCTTCTCTCTGAACTCTCCTTGAAACTTGAACTCTGATAAATTAAGACTCTTGGTAAAGGGGACAAACAATCGAGAGCCATACTGTCGCGACACTAGTAAGAGAGCACAACCAATTCCACCCCATAGGCCTAACAGCATCAAATAATCATAATCCCCACACCTATACAACACCTTGGTGTGGCCCATCCATGGAACTCTCCATACGATGTCCTTATCACAGTGATCCCGGAAGATATCAACCCACTTATTCCTCTTAATTACCGGCCACTTCCCTGCCAGAAATTCTCGGAGTGGAGAAAAGTTTGCGGAGTGTATATTAGGCAAGGCTAGGGTCGGACACTTCAGAAATGACTAAGGGCCCAAACCTGGAGTAAAGGCTTACATCCTCTGAAACGCACACCTTCCAGCTTGCGGCATGCATTAAAAGAGATGAACATTTCTGCTAGTACAACTGGCACTGGGTTGGTTCCCCTTTTCAACTACTCGAAGAAATCTAACATGGCCACATCGATACTGCCCAATACCCTTGGAAAGATGACTAAGCCGTAAATTGCCATAGCCAAGAGATCCACTCTTTTTTCCTTATCTGAATGAGTGGGAATTATGTTTCAGATGCTCCACTAGGGGAATGAAAAGCTGCCCCTTCTTTTTTGTATCAGTCATTTTACCCAACCATCCCCCATGCCAGCAAAAGATCTGAGCCTCAAGTGGGCATTCTTGTTCTTAAGAGGTTTAGCATAGACTCTGCCTTTCTTCACCTTACGTAGGTTGAAAACTGCAAAATACTCCTCAAATGTAGGCATCATGTCTTCATCATTAAAAGTAAAACAACAATACCCAGAATTCTAGAACTGAATCAATGCTTTGAGGAATGGTTCATCCACCTCTACATCTAGCAGATATGCTATGTCGCTATAAGTATCGATGAACAATTGCTTTGTTGCATAGTCAAAACGGCCCCATATCTCTCGTAGCTCATGTACACTATTCTATTTGACACTTATATGGGCATACTCGGAGGCCTATGTCTTGTGATCAACTATCAAACTATCCTCGTGTGCTCACTGGTTGACCTCAGACCAGTGACGTATATTCATATTGTCTTCTTCCTCTTTTAAGTACCTCCTATCCATGACAAGAGTTGTTTTCTAATCGAGCAAATGTCCTGAGAATCAACCCCTTCTAGATATGGAATGAGGATGCAAACATGCAAAACAAAAACAAGACAAGAGAAGGAAATGATTAATATTTCAAAAAAAGCCAACAAAAATGTCCAAAATAATTTCATTGTACAAATAGTAACTGGGCATCGCATTCCAACACTTTTGGACATGTCTCCACAGACTATTCCAACGAAATAATTTTGACCAAAATCAAAGCCTAGGGTTTTACACATGGCTCTAATGAGGTAGGCTTCTAAACTCTTACACAGGTTGGGTTCTAAAAGGGTTCCTGAATTTCCCTCGTTGTCCCCTACTAAGGGTAGCAAGACCCCTGATTCTCACCGATTATAGGCTTCAAATGAATCAGGTTCAACTCAGGGGGACCCACTCCTATGCCCATACGGAGGATCAATATCCACACGGAGACATAGAGCGTGGGCCCTAGAGGTACTTGCTAGGCCCATATGGAGAATCAATATTCCCACGATAGCAATAGCGTTTCCCCCCTTCTTAAACGATCGGGGCAAAGCTCGGGCTTAGAGCTTGGATTTAAGTCTTAAATGCATAAAAACAAAATTAAACTTATAAACGGAAAATTAAGTTAAGTTTTACTTAAATTCGCAAATTCAGACATTAAAACAAGATGTAATCGACTTGTGGCCTGACTCTTTTTTTTTGTTAAAAAACAAAAATGTCCCCAGCGGAGTTGCCAAGCTGTCGCAACCCTTTTTAAAAAGGTCTCGACGTTTTAAAATCAAAACAACGGAGTCGCCACCAATATTTTTAAAAGGTGTGATTGGATCACCTAAAAACGGGTTATTTTAATAAAATCATTTTATTTATTAAAAAACAATTTTGGTCTGCGAAAAAAAATGAAAATGGGTTCGGGAGTCGGTTACACGTGGGGAAGGATTAGCACCCCACAGGGCCCAAAATTAGTACCTTGTCGGTTACAAAAGGTTTTAAAGTCAGATTTTGCGAATCGACGTAAAGCTTAAATTATTGTCCGCTCATAAGTTTAATTTTACTTTAATGACCTTACTATTCGAAAATGAACTCCAATCACCGCCAACACTTTTGGCGCTAACCTGTCATTTCTGTTTAGTAAGACACCGCATTACTTTAAATTTACTTTTTTTAACAAACAAAGAAACTTGATTTGTTGAAATTTTTTATTTATTCTAAGTTAAAATTTATTAATGTTAAAAAGGTCTAAGTATTTTTCCTATTTGAGGGTTTAATTTCATTAAGTATGTTTTATTATATTTTTTTGTGAAGAAAGTTTTGTTACAAAGAAGTCTCTATCTAAGGTTTGAAGAACCTATTTCTAAGGCCAACTCAAAACTAAAGCTAATGAAAACAAAACAAGGAAAGAAGCACGATTTAAAACTCGAAATTTTTTATGGGCTTGGTTCTATTTTATTTTGAAAAGTTTTTTTTTATTTTTTTAACTTTTTGAGTTTATTTGAAAGAAGGTTTTTGTTTTTATTCTTTTTATATTCAAGGAGAGTTTTTTTTAAATGAAAAGGCTTTATTTTTTATTGTTTTAAATCTTTTTAAAATATTTTTTTGACTTTTTTCGTTTTAAACCTTTTATTAAAAATATTATTTACTTTTTTTTGTATTTTAAAGCTTTTTATTCATTTTTTTGTTTTGAATATTTTTTCTATTTTCTAAGCTTTTTGATAATTTTATAATAGAACTTTATTTTAGAAAGGGTGTTTATTATCTTGTTTTCCTAAGAAAAGGTTAGTTTATTATTTTTCCTTAACAATTTGAAAAGTTTTTTTTTGTTTTTGTTTTCTTTTTTGTTTAAAGCTTTTTTTATTTAAATATTTTACTTCTTTCCTTTCTAAACCTTTTTTGATAGTTTTGAAAAAAAGGGTTTTTCTTTTCTTTTTATTTTTTTTTCTATTCTTTTTTGTTTTTAAAGTTTTTTAATTGAACTGTTTTTTTTATTTTTTTATGTTTTAAAGTTTTTTATTTGAAATGTTTTTTAGTCTTCTTTATGTTTTAAAGTTTTTTATTTGTAATTTTAAACCCTCTTTTTAAAAAAAACAAATTCAAAGAAACTTTTTTTTAAAAAAAAGTTTTATTATTTTTTTATTAAAAATAATTATTTCAACAAATATCATTTTTTTAGAAATCAAATGAGTCAAACATCATATTTAAAAAGAAAACAACATGTTCTTGGTGTTCCTTTTCATCATTAATTTTTTTAAATAATTTAAAACAAAGAAACATCACAATAAGAAGATTAATTCGAACAAACCCGGGTTAATATAAACTTATGAACAAAGTATGTAGAAAGTAAGAACATTAAAATGAATGAAATAAAACCTAAATAAAATATAAAAGAAAAGGGAAGAAATTATACTGATGAAGCAACAAATTGTTAGCTTATGCTTCTTGCGAAAATTTGAACCAAAGCTGCACAAAACTCGAACAAATTCCAACAACCTCCCAATAATTTTTAGAGTGTTTTTTTGGGGTATTTTCGGATGATTTTTTCTTGTGTTTTTTTGGATGCTTGTCTGTTAAACAATGGTGAAAGGGGTACTATTTATAGGGTTTGGGGATTGAGATTCAAGGCAAAAATTGGATTCTTATCCCTAAATTCGAGCCAAAATCAGATAGAGGACTTGATTTTCGGTTGAATTCCAGAAAACAATCCGATTTGGATAAGATTTGGGGATGAATTTGCTCCTAATATCGAGCTAGGGTTTGACATTTTTTCTTTCTGATTTGCAGGTGATCGGCGACGGCGATGGACAGCGACAGCATGGGCGGGTTCGGCGTGAGCTGATGGACCGCCTGGCACCACACACGATGTGTAACACCCATAACGTATACTCGTGAACCGAATATAAATTAAAGATGTTACGAATTCGTTTAAAGAAATCTGAAGTTAAGAAATCTTTCTTGTAATTTTTTAACAATTATCACTGAAACCGACTAATGACATTATCATTTAATTTAATTTCATGCATCATATTCTACTAGCAAATAAATAGTTACACCCACTAGAGATTATCATAAGCTAGAATATCTTACTGATGTTCTGCAGATTGTAGCCTGAACAACATGCATGACTCATCTTCAATTGCTCCAACTTAACCTACGTGTGAAACAAACACACGCTAAGTATGAACTTAGTGAGGCAATTAAACATATTTATTTACACATGAAATGATGTTATATAATACTTCATATAAGAATACATTTCATATTTCTCTACGACAAGGCAAGTATATCACAATGTACATGTATCATGTATCATAACTATCATATAAATCATATTATAATTGCATAATATATTTTCTATCTCGTATGTCATGTACTTCTCGGACATGTAACATGTAACTTCTTTTTCAAGTATCATGAAATCATGTAACATCTGTATCATATATCATGTAGCATCTATATCATGTTTCATGTAACATTTGTATCATGTACCATCTCTGTCATATGAATCATGTATCTTCATGCAGTCATTTGCATGCTCATGATCTACCATGTAATCATCTTGTTATTATTATCATCGTGTCTGGCTAGAGGCCCATGGAAACCCCATAGCCTATCTGCACCGTAGTGCTCTGTAGAGTACGTACTCGGGAGGAGGCTCTTTGCTCCTCATATAAGGACGCTCTTTGCTCTTATATTAAAACACCTCGTTAGTGCATTTTGCACTATGGGCTTGGATCCCCAGGGTGTATCTTGTTTCATTTTAATCTTGTTATTGTCCATATTCCTTGTATAGACATACATTGCCATTATGCATAATGCATCATCATTTATGCAAACAATAATTCGTACCTGGTATTCCATCAAGCTTGCCATTTCGAGCATTGTATCATATCATGTATTATAAAGAAATGTAATGCCAATTTCAATGTAATGCAAACATTTCGAAATGCACTCACTGGGCCATTTATTAATATGCCTCACTAAGCTTTATTGATCATTTCCTTTTTATAGTACCTCGAATCTTCTTTTGATTCGGATCCAACTTCTTTTATCACATGAATATAAATAAACATTTGTTAGATTCACTTCTAACATTTCAATTAAGCTATTTAATCATTCAACATAAAAAAATTCTATAAATTTCCTTTCTTCCTTATACTGTCAAAAACTCATTTTCGTTCTTAATATCCATTTTGAGCTTCAAATAATTCTTCTGAACTTGATAACCAACATTAGATACAAAATATCTAAATTTTCATTTTCAAGCAGCTTTGTACAATCTTCAAAGAAATATTTCTATAAATTAATCTACCACTTGAAATTTGATTCCGTTGGTTCTGAAATAATCTAGATTCAATAAGCTCTTTAACCATATAAATTAATAGCTCCAATTCAACTTGTACGATTTATGGTGAATTTTCAAAGTCAACTTCCAGGACTAAATTCGAAGTAGACTGCTAAACTGTTTTTCTAACCTTTTATCACTTAAAAATTCATATCTTTTTGCTCAGAACTCGAAATCAGTTTCCTTTTGTTGTACACGAAACTAGACGAACACATCTTTATATCGGTATAAAATTCACCTTCTAAACATTTTTTGTGGAATTTATGGTGAATTTCCAAAGTTACTGCCAAATCCAGTTTTTACACAGTTTCATAAATAATTTCAAAATTTATACTAATTTCTCCTTACTTTGCTATTTGTCAATTTAGTCTCATTATTTACTTTAAATCATTAAATTATCACCTTCTTCATCAAATAATTATTCACAATAGTTTCCCTTAATTTTCCTTCTTAACCGAAATAGTCACTAAAATGCAAAGATAAGGATTCTAGCTTCTTAACTTTACAATTTAGTCCTCAAATCAACATTACTATCATAATTCCATCATTATAACTAAAAATCAGATTTAATCCTTCTCTAAAACCTCATTTCCGAATTGGTCACTTAATTTTGACAATTTGTCAAAATGGTCACTAATTCGATTTAACATCGGTTTTGCATTCTAACTTCAATTTCATATCTTCAACATCCCTAATAACATAAATACGCACCAATTCCATAAAAATCAAATTTGGTCCTTCAACTTTTAAACTTTCTGAATTGTTCCCTAAACATTTAAATTAGGGTTTTGCTTCCAAACAACAAATCAAGCTTACTAGATCATTTATCCAAAATCACAAACCCTAAATCAAACTTGAATCCATAAACCCTAATCATCTTCATAATAATCAAAACATGTAGAGTTTAAATCTCAACTCAATAACATGATTTTACCATCACAAAAGCTTGATTTCAACTTGAATTTCAACTTGAGTTTCAACATGGAATCATAATATCTCAAAACCCTGAATTGAGTCCATAAACCCTAATTTCTTCTCATACAAAATAATCATCAATAAAGCATGTTTTCCACAAAATATTTACACCAAAAGATAGAGCTTGATGAGTAGAACATATTTCTAGTTCGAAAGATTACCTGAAAATCGAGTTTCGGGGCTTGAATCGAACTTGGAAAATTTTTCTCCATTTTTCTTTCTTTCTCCCCCTCGTATTTCGAAATTTGAAGATGAAGAATGGTCTTCATCTTTTTATTTTCATCCAATTTGGCCACTTGTCTTGTATAAATGAATTTTAAATTCATCTAAATAGTCAAATTACTAAAATACCCTTTTCATCGAATGGCCAAGATTTAATTTCATCAAAACTCAATGGACAAGATCAAGTCCATGTGTAATTGGCCATTTAAAATTGCCCTTAAAGTTTCAAAATATTTCAAAAATGCCATCCATGACAAATGTCTAATTTGCCCTCCAACTAGTATTTATTTACAACAAGTCTTGAAAATTGGCATTCCATTAAAATTGAACCAAATTGGTTCCAATCCAACCGGCCATGTCCCAAAATATCTTAGATTTTTATTTATGGCATTTATTCGATCCAAATATTCAAATTTCACTCAATACGATCTCCAAATTTTCTTCCTACGAACTTTAAAGCTTTATAACCATTAATATAAGCTTCGTACGAAAAATCTGGGTAACACAAAAGTGTCACTATTGAGGTGAACTATTCATTTACGGGGTTAACTTACATAACTTTTGGAAATTACACTTTGGTCCCTGAACTTTCCCAAAGTTTATACTTTGGCCATAAAACTTTCAAAATTTTCATTTTGGTCACTTAACTTCAATTCCCATTTCAATTTTCCTCAGATTTTTACCAAATTTTAAAGTACCCAATACAACTCACTATCTATCACATGATACTTTTAAAACTTAAAAATTTCCTTTCATAAAGACTTAGACTGAATTTTCTTAACTCAGTCTATTATTTCGATAATTATTGAAAATCTTCATAGCATAAGGTTTCTCGTATAAATCCTTTATTTGAAATCCATACAAATATTTTCTACTTTTACTGAGTCCAAAATATCAATCAGAAACACTTTTATGGGACCTTCCCAAAGGTCACCCATCTTTGTATTTCTTTGGCCTAAGCGCGCTTAACAATTTCAGTAGATCCAAATTCGGTACCTTTTTCTGCATCTTAATTTTTAAAATCGATATCAAGGTACTTATTTCGATCCGGTTCACTCTTCTTCTGAGTAAAATTACTTGTTGGAGAAATTTACACTTTAGTCCCTAAACTTTTCCAAGGTTTATACTTTAACCCCCTAAACTTTCAAATTTTACAATTTAGTCACTAGCCAAAATTTGGGATGTTACAATTCTTTCCCCTTAAGAAAATTCGTCCTCGAATTTTCAATGCGTACCTATTCCAAACATTTACGGATATTACTTCCTTATTTTCTTCTCAGCCTCCCAAGTGGCTTCTTCGACCTTGTGATTTTTCCTCAAAACTTCAGTCAATGAAATTTCTTATTCCTTAATTCTTTAATTCCATAAACCAATATTTCTACTAGCTCCTCTTCATGTATCAAATCTAATTGCATCTCAATTTACTCAGGAGTGTTGACATGTAAATAATTCAGTCAATGCCCCCAAAACATAAGTCCATATACTATAGACTTTTGCTCACTTCTGAAGATAAGATCCATTAATATGCCCTTAGTACAACTCTTTCATGATTCCTTGAGGTATAATAATTTTGAAACCAAGTTTTTCCCTTTTTGATTTGCACAAATCATCTTCTCTCAAAGTGGTACTTTTCCTCTTTTTTTCTTCTTTTAATTTTTACTGATAACATCTTGACCAAAGATCAATCTTCTTTTTATATATGACTTCTACATTTTATATAAATAGCCAATTTAACTTAAAATTGGTCTTAAAATTCTCAGATTTCTAGCAGTCATACTAAAATTCTCCAGTCAAAATCATTCCCTTGACATATTGGCTTAACCCACTAATCTCACACTATTCCTCATAAACAATGTGAGTACCTTGTCAAAGTTCAAAAATCAATGAAATAATTTCCTTATGAACAATTCACCATATCCAATTCTTTATCACTTTTCTAAGAAGTTTTCCAAACTTCCTCCTCTGTATCAATATTACTTCTTCTAACTTTTCAATATTAATACATCTCAAATCTTCTATAGAAGATTTTTCATTTTTTGTCTTCAAATAAGCAGTTATAAATCCTCTTTCATCATAACCTTTAAGGTTCCCAAAACTTAAACTTTTTCACAGTCAATGCTGTATTATATATAGATGCTGGAAGTTAAAACCTCTAACTGATTCATACCTAACATCTTCTTTTTGAGCTTCAAATATAATCTCTTTACAAATCAATTTCTTTCTTAGTTTCTTTTCTAATCATCTCAGTAGTATCATTACTTAACTTTCCAACTCTCCCTTATGTACTGAAAATACATACATATTATAATAAGATACCACTGAGTTATTTCCATAATAACTTCAATCCTTAATTTATCTTGAGTATATCACTAGATTACATCTGCGACATCTAGTGACATTGTTATCTTCAAATATATATATTTCTAAAGTAAAGATACTTCTTCTTCTTACTCCTTTGTATCCGAGCATCTTATAATTACTGTATCATATCCTCTATGGGTCCTTTCTTAACCTCTAAAATTCGTCAGCTGACGAAATCCATTTTCGTTTTACTTTCCTTATTCTAGTATCATTTTACCTTATACTAATGAGGAGCAGCATCAAGTCATACAATCAGCACATCAACAATATGATATCCTAGGGGCATGTATTTACTAATAAAAATCATATACAAACTTGGTTTAGCATCCAGAACCGGATAAACCTTTGCTCTGATACCATTAAATGCAACACTCATAACATATACTCGTGAACCGAATATACATTAAAGATGTTATGAATTCGTTTAAAGAAATCTTAACTTATAAAACCATTCTTGTATTTTTTTATGAATTATCATTGAAACCGACTAATGACACTATCATTTAATTTAATTTAATTTCATGCATTATATTCGACTAGTAAATAAATAGTTACATGCCCACTAGAGATTATCATAAGCTAGAACGTCTTACTGATGTTCTGTAGATTGTAGCCTGAACAACATGCTTGACTCCTCTTCAAGTGCTCCAACTTAACCTCCGTGTGAAACAAACACACGCTAAGTACGAACTTAGTGAGGCAATTAAACTTATTTATTTACACATGAAATGATCTTATATATTACTTCATATAAGAATACATTTCATATTTCTCTAAGACAAGGCAAGTATATCACAATGTACATGTATCATGTATCATAGCTATCATATAAATCATATTATCATTGCATAATATATTCTCTATCTCGTATCTCATTTACTTCTCAGACATGTAACTTCTTTTTCAAGTATCATGAAATCATGTAACATCTGTATCATATATCATGTAGCATCTATATCATGTTTCATGTAACATTTGTATCATGTACCATCTCTATCATATGAATCATGTATCGTCATGCAGTCATTTGCATGCTCATGATCTACCATGTAATCATCTTGTTATTATTATCATCATGTTTGGCTAGAGGCCCATGGAAACCCCATAGCCTATCTGCATCGTAGTGCTTTGTAGAGTACGTACTCGGGAGGACGCTCTTTGCTCCTCATATAAGGACGTTCTTTTCTCCTTATATTAAAACACCATGTTAGTGCATTTTGCACTATGGGCTTGGATCCCCAAGGTGTATCTTGCTTCATTTTAATCTTGTTATTGTCCATATTCCTAGTATAGACATACATTACCATTTTGCATAATGCATCATCATTTATGCAAACAATAATTCGTACCTGGTATTCCATCAAGCTTGCCATGTCGAGCATTGTATCATATCATGTATTATAAAGAAATGCAATGCCAATTTCAATGTAATGCAAACATTTAGAAATTCACTCACCTGGGCCATTTATTAATATGCCTCACTAAGCTTTATTGATCCTTTCCTTTTATAGTACCTCGAATCTTCTTTTGATTTGGATCCAACTTCTTTTATCAGATGAATATAAATAAACATTTGTTAGATTCACTTCTAACAATATTTCAATTAAGATATTTAATCATTCAACATAAAAAAATTCCATAAATTTCATTTCTTCCTTATACTGTCAAAACCTCATTTTCGTTCTTAATAACCATTTTGAGCTTCAAATAATTCTTCTGAACTTGATAACCAACATTAGATACAAAATATCTAAATTTTCATTTTCGAGCAGCTTTGTACAACCTTCAAAGAAATATTTCTATAAAATAATCTACAACTCAAAATTTGATTTCGTTTGTTCTGAAATAATCTAGATTCAGTAAGCTCTTCAACCATATAAATTAATAGCTCAAATTCAACTTATACGATTTATGGTGAATTTTCAAAGTCAACTTCCAGGACTAAATTCGAAGCAGACTTCTAAACTATTTTTCGGACATCACTTAAAAATTCATATCTTTTTGCTCGAAACTCGAAATCAGTTTCTGTTTGTTGGACACAAAACTAGACGAACACATCTTTCTATCGGTATAAAATTCACCTTCTAACCATTTTTGTGAAATTTATGGTGAATTTCCAAAGTTACTGTCAAATCCAGTTTTTACACAGTTTCATAAATAATTTCAAACTTTATACTAATTTCTCCTTACTTTGCTATTTGTCAATTTAGTCCCATTATTTACTTTAAATCATCAACTTATCACCTTTTGCATCAAATAATTATTCACAATAGTTTCCCTTAATTTTCCTTCTTAACCGAAATAGTCACTAAAATGCAAAGATAAGGATTCTAGCTTCTTAACTTTGCAATTTAGTCCTCAAATCAACGTTACTATCTTAATTCCATCATTATAACTAAAAATCAGATTTAATCCTTCTCTTAGACCTCATTTCCAAATTGGTCAGTTAACTTTGACAATTTCTCAAAATGGTCACTAACTTGATTTAACATCGGTTTTGCATTCTAACTTCAATTTCATATCTTCAACATCCCTAATAACATAACTACACACCAATTCCATAAAAATCAGATTTAGTCCTTCAAATTTTAAACTTTCTAAATTGGTCCCTAAACATTTAAATTAAGGTTTTGCTTCCAAACAACAAATCAAGCTTACTAGATCATTTATCCAACATCACAAACCCTAAATCAAACTTGAATCCATAAACCCTAATCATCTTCATAATAATCAAAACATGTAGAGTTTAAATCCCAACTCAATAACATGATTTTAACATCACAAAAGCTTGATTTCAACTTGAATTTCAACATGGAATCATAATATATCAAAACCCTGAATTGAGTCCCTAAACCCTAATTTCTTCTCGTACAAAATTCTCATCAATAAAACATGTTTTCCAAAAATTATTTTCACCAAAAGATAGAGCTTGATGAGTAGAACAACTTTGTAGTTTGAAAGATTACCTGAAAATCGAGTTTCGGGGTTTAATTCGAACTTGGAAAATTTTTCTCCATTTTTTTTTCTTTCTCCCCCTCATATTTCGAAATTTGAAGATGAAGAATGGTCTTCATCTTTTTATTTTCATCCAATTTGGCCACTTGTCTTGTATAAATGAATTTTAAATTCATTTAAATAGTGAAATTACTAAAATGCCCTTTTCATCGAATGCCCAAGATTTAATCTCATCAAAACTCAATGGACAAGATCAAATACATGTGTAATTTGGCCTTTCAAAATTGCCCTTAAAGTTTCAAAATATTTCAAAAATGTCATCCATGGCAAATGTCCAATTTGCCCTCAACTAGTTTTTATTTACAACAAGTCTTGAAAATTGCCATTCCATTAAAATTGAACCAAATTGGTTCCAATCCAACCGGCCATCTCCTAAAATATCTTATATTTTTATTTGTGACATTTATTCGATCCAAATATTTGAATTTTACTCAATACGATTTCCAAATTCTCTTCCTACGAACTTTAAAGCTTTATAACCATTAATATAAGCTTCGTACGAAAAATCCAATTAACACTAAAGTGTCACTCTGGGGGTGAACTATTCATTTATGGGTTTAACTTACATAACTTTTGGAAATTACAGTTTGGTCCCTAAACTTTCCCAAAGTTTATACTTTGGCCACAAAACTTTCAAAATTTTCATTTTGGTCGCTTAACTTCAATTCCCATTTCAATTTTCCTCAGATTTTTACCTACTTTGAAATTACCCAATACAACTCACTATCTAACACATGATAATTTTAAACCTTAAAAGTTTCCTTTCGTAAAGACAGACTGAATTTTCTTAACACAGTCTACTATTCCGATAATTATTGAAAATCTTCATAGTATAAGGTTTCTCGTAGAAATCCTTTATTTGAAATCCATACGAATATTTTCTACTTTTACTGAGTCCAAAATATCGATCAGAAACACTTTATGGGACATTCCCAAAGGTCACCCATCTTTGTATTTCCCTGGCCTGAGCACGCTTAACAATTTCAGTCGATCCAAATTTGGTACCTTTTTCTGCATCTTAATTCTTAGAACCGATATCAAGGTACTTATTTCGATCCGATTCACTCTTTTACTGAATAAAATTACTTTTTGGAGAAATTTACACTTTAGTCCCCAAACTTTTCCAAGGTTTATATTTAACCCCCTAAACTTTCAAAATTTACAATTTAGTCACTAGCCAAAATTTGTTTATACTTTAACCCCTAAAATTTCAAATTTTTCAATTTAGTCACTAGCCAAAATTTGGGATATTACACGACGGCTGTCGTGGCTCCGGTACGGCGGTGGAGATGCAGCAGCTGCTATTCGCGTGTAGGGGAGGGGTTTGGGGAAGAAACCCATGCGCGTGCAGCACGCGCGCCAGGCGCGTGGTCCCTTTTTTTAACATTATATTTATTTATTTATTTATCTTTTTTATTATATTTATTTATTTTTATTTTTTATTTTTATTTTATTATATTATATTTATTTATTTATTTATTTATTTATTTATCTTTTATTATTTTTATTTTTTTAAAAAAAATTAGTGACAACAGTGATTCTCCCCCTTAGTAAAAATAAATTTTGAATAATAGAATATTTTATCAAAGTGTTAAAAGCTCCCACTTATTCATTTGAAAATTCAAATTTTCAAACATTTCTCCCACTTTTTGTTATATCAAAAATGATTCAAAATAAAGTTTGAAATGATATGAAGTACAATAACAATGGAGAGTTTAAAAAATTGACAAAATAAGAATTTTGTTTTAAAATTGGCTCCCCTTACTCAAGCATCAAAGCAAATTGTTAGTCCAACAATTCATGACTATCTAATTGAATTTCAAATAAATAAATCAAATAAAAATACAAAGAAATTCAATTTAAATTTACCACTTGAACCAAGGTAGGATGCTAAGCATTCCTTCTTCAAGTGTTCTTCCTTGTGTGTCAAGAGCTTTCAAAATTTGACTTTGATCATCAATGGCTCAAGCACACCTACAAAAAGACAATCAAGTAATTTTTGGCATCCAAATTGCTTTGGATCCAAAGGAATTATTCCCAAATAATTTAGTCCCCTTAGGAATCCATTTTTCAATTTCATCCTTTCTTGAAACAATGAGTCATTTTGGGACCCAAATGCTTCTAACACATTTACCATTAAAAATCTATGGGTACTAGATTGTCTTTAATAAAAATTTGATTTGTTAAAATTATTTTTCTTTTCAAAATTTTTACAAATCAAGTCTTTTTCTTTTCTAAGATCATCTAATTCATTTTGATGATCTTTTTCCATCTTTTGAAGCAAATTTTGTAAATTTAAACATTTTAGCTTAAAATCTTTAATTTTTGCTTCAAATTCAAAATTGGTTTTAGAAAGCATTTCATTTTCTATTTTCTATTTTGAAATCAATTTCTTGTTTTTAGAAAATAAAACCTTAAATTCAAAAACCAATTCATCATAGGCTTCTTGTAACTCATCAAAAGTATAAGAATTTGAACTAGACGAGTTAAAAGTTACCTCACCCTCTTGGAGGGCCATGAGACATAGGTTGACTTCTTCATTTGTGGAGTCCCCATCATTACTCCATGTAGCCACGTATGCCTCTTTCGGGTTCAACTTGAAGTTTCCGTGGTTGAGGTTGATTGGATTGATCTTTGTCTCCTTCACCTCGTTTGTACCTTCATGGATCACTTCAAGCTTGTCCCATACCTCCTTGGCATACTTACAAGAAGAAACTTTAGCAAATTCATATGGACCTAATGCACACAAGAGTATATGCAAGGCCTTTGCGTTTAGCTCTATCTTCTTCTTGTCATACGCACTCCAATCTTGCCTTCTTCGTTGTGGCACAAACGATCCTTCTTCAACAATATCCCAAAGATGAAAGTCGATGGATTTGATAAAGTACATCATCATATTCTTCCAATAGGCATAATAAGCACCGTTGAAGAATGGTGGTTTGTCGATGGATTGCGCCATAGAAACCAATTGATAGATGGATTGATCGAGCTTGCCGAGATCGAATTAATAAGATGTTAATCCTCTCGATTGAACCTCGCTCTGATACCAATTGTTGGGCTCGATTTCTTCAACTGTTTTGCTTGTCAAGTAGTGGAGAAGTGGTAATTAGGTGATTGGTGGTGGAAGCAAAAAGATAGAAAATAATGACACAATGACTTAGAGTGGTTTGACTTCTAAACTAAGCCTACATCCACTACCCTAGCTTCCACACTAAGGATTTCCAAATTCACTACAAATTTCTTCCCTTTTATAGGCCCAAGAGGAAACCTTTACAACCTAGACTTATCCCACGAAGCCTAGCATCCAAAGCTTATAGCCCGAAGCTTTGGGAACCCCTCTTTACAAGAGAAATCAAAGCAAACTGAAATCCCTCTCACAAGGTGAATGTTTGCACTCTAAAGCTCTCACCCAAACCTAATACACTTGAGCATACATTGACAATTGCGCTCACAAGTATTTGTCTATACAAAATACAACAATTAGAGCACTAAGACATTTCTTAATCAAAAGATTGTTGACTTGATTACCATTAGTTGTTCCAGGTGCTTGAAGGGTCCTTTTATCCTCCCAAATGAATTCCTAGTCATTGGTGATCGTTGGGGATCAAATGGAGCTGTTGGGGATAATTTTCATACTGAATTTCCCAATCTAGAGATGTCGGTATCGATACGGGAGTGCTCGTATTAGTACGCCCATGTTTTGGGAAATAGCCATTGCAGGCCAAAAACAGGCAGAGGTTTCGAAACCTCTAGGGTGGTTTTGAAACCATCATGTCCGTACCGGCACGGTAGAAGCTATATCGGTACGAGGTTTTGGTTCTGGAAAAATTGGATTGAAACACGTATCGATACAGTATGATGGGTATCGGTACGAGGCTTTATTTTTTTTTGACAATTTTGCTATTTAAAAACGTTTTAAAACCTCCCAAAACCTTTTGAAAACACACGAAACATATTTCAACTTGTTTGGACTTAAAATCATTTTTGAAATCTTTTCAATTTACACGAAACATATTTTTAACTTGTTTGGACTTAAAATCATTTTTGAAATCTTTTCAATTTAGTCCAAAACTATTTTCAATTATTATATCAAAACAAATATCCTAACACAATTCAATCGCTCAACTTCACATGATTTTTTTGTTTCTTGAATTCCTCCTTCATTTTAAGTTTATTTTGACCAAGTTTAAATCACATGCTTCTCTACCACCGTCAAATACCTATTTAATTTTAATTTATATTTTCAACAATAAATTTCCTTTTTTAAAAAATTTTCCTTCAACTTTTGCATTTTATCCAATTTCGTCCTCATACTATAAATCTTTGCAAATTCTTTCTTCTCATCAATTTCTCACTCCTTTACTCCCGTCAGTAATTTACCCTAAAAGTTCCTTCTTTAAAAAACATAACAACATAAATAGATCATATAATTTTATATGATATTTAATTTATTATTTAATATTACAAATATTACTTACACATGTGGAAAATAATATGAAGAAATGTATATCATATATGGTTTGAGAGAGTCGTTTAAATTGGAACCAATCAGTACTATAACATTATAAAAATACATTTGAATTTGAATAAAAGCTTAATCAAATATATTCGATTCGACTTGAATTTCAATAACTCGTCTAGAAAATTTTCAAATAAAGTAATGAGAAAATAATATTAAAAAACATGACCAACTCCAATTTTTCAACTCTCAATTGAATACTCACCGCTAGTTTTGGTCAAATAAACTAAATAAGGTAAAGTAAGATTCTCAAAATTTACCAAATAATTTTACATTCCTATAATTATATTCATAGAAGTAATATTACATTATGTGAACCAAATGTAATGTTAAATTCTATCTCACCGCCACTTAGATGAAATCCAGTGGAACCCAAATTAAGTTGTCTCATCTTTCCTTTCTATCTGCAGCAATACAATTTAAGCAAAGTAGGGCATGCAAATATTAAATTTATTGTTTCGTTGTTGAATTATCTTGATAATTTCGGTTGAAGAACTTTTTGACCAAACTAATTGTCTTTGTATAAAGAATAGAAGAGGAAAGTAGTAGTAGTAGTAACAAGCTTAGCTAGAAACACTAACTCTATTCTATTATATTCAAAATGTTGTTTAGACTTTAATCCTCGTTAAGCTTCTTAAAGTTAAGGAGACTTGTTACCAAGAAAGCAGCTCTTAGAGATCCACTAATTGGCCTAGTAACTACGGATACTCATATTGTCCTATTTTGTATAAATTTAAATCTCGGCATGAGTATATCTCTCCATTTAATAATAAAAAAAAAACTCTCAACCATCTGTTTATACTTTACATTAATTATTCTGTAACTTTTCTTTATATTAATTAATATTTGCTAATCCAATTTTATAATTTCTTTTTGAAGTTATGATTTAATTCTCTCTAGTTTAAAACATGTGAAAATAGTTTGGATGATAACATAACCAATCTTTATAATAGGATTAGGAGATGGTTCTCTACAAACAAGGCAGCAGGCCATATCAATTAATTATTAAATTCTGAATTAGTTAAGGTTATATTGTCCATTATGGACCGCCGGCCAACGTGTAATGGCTCTCAATATTTGATTCTCATTAAAAAAAAAGTATAATGCTAAAAAAATTACTAAAGTTTTATTGACTTTTATTTTTTAAAGCATTTTAACTTTTAACGTTTTATTTTGGACCAAAATATCCCCTCTATAGATGAATATTATTAGTCAACTAATGATAAACGACTTGAAATGACGTGATAAATCTACATGGCATTGTACGTTAACATGACAATATCATATAGTCATAGGTGTTGACTTAACAAATGACATGTCAACCAAAAAATAATTTTTAAAAAATATACAAAATATAAAAGTATTATTTTTTTGTCACTGTCATTCTATCAATTTATCTCAAGGTATTTATCATTAGTTGACTAATAATTTTTATCTATAGATGAACCATTTTAAACTAAAATAAAATATCAAGAGTTAAAATGCTAAAAATTGACTAACCAACAAATATTAGAAAGTATTTTTTGGTATTAAGCTTTAAAAGAAAATAATCAAGGAAAGGCTTGGCCAACCTGACAAGCGGGGGAAGATGGATATTTAATTTGTTGTACTTCCATCAAGTATAAACTATTGGATTATAGAGTATTCATTTTGATTTTTTTAGACGCATATGATACATACCCAACAACCAATAATTATATAGAGATTTTTATTTTTTATGGAATTAATATAATTTTTATCAGTTAAAAATAAATAATTTTGGAAATGGAAATTCAATAATGGTCATTGATATTACGAAATTGAATATATATTAAATGAAAAATAACCATAATAATTATTTTTGAAAGAACCATAATAATTATTTGATAGCCTTTTGTTTTGCTATTTTATTGAGCAGCAAACTTTGGCTGTCACACTGACCTCGCAGCTCAGCATATGATATTTGGTGCACTGTTAATATATGAAGAAAATAAAGAGAAAGTTTATTTTATAACTTGATATTTTTCTCTGGCGGATACATCAGCCAAATGAAAGAAGACAAAGAGAAAATGCTAGAATCACCGTGCATGGTATTGATATTTTACAAATTTAAAAGGAAAAAAATTGGCATTTGCTCACTTTCCCCAGCCAGATGCTTTTGTGCACAAGTCTCCAGGCATTCCACATGATTGAGAAACAAAACGATGGTGGCGTCCGGGCTGTGTTCCTTCACATGTTGAAGCATGCGTCGTGCCTTACGGGACCGACTCACTCAAACCTCTGCTTCCACTCCCTTCCTTCTTTGCTTTCCTCTGATTAGATGGACATGCGATGTGATTTGCAACCCTATCCTAATCCACTTGTTCCTCTGTCCAAAACTAAAGGAACTCTAAGCCCTAAGGTTTTCATCTTCTGTTTTACCAAGGCAACATTTACGTATTATATGCAGATATCAATAGATGGGGTTAGTGAAGGAGCTAAGAATTAAGTTATGGAGGATAAAGTACAATCAATTATTAAAAAGCGATAAAATTTAAATGAATTAAAAATTAGAATCTAAATAGGTAAAATTCTTATTGTATTTTTTAATAAAAAAAATTGGGGTACAATCTCCATATATGTCCATCTTCGGGAGGCGATGGAGGATAAAGTATAATCAATTATTAAAAAGAGATAAAATTTAAATGAATTAAAAATTAGAATCTAAATAGGTAAAATTCTTATTATATTTTTAATAAAAACAACTGGGTTCAATCTCCATATATGTCCATCCTCGGGAGGTGGCCTCCAACAATTTTTTTATAATTTTTTTTTTGTTTCAACACTAAAAAATCAAATCTAAACCTCAAATTTTAAATTCTAAATGCTATACCCTACGCATTACACGTAATACTCTAAATTCTGACCCTCAAATCTAATTTTAAACTTTAATTTTAAACCCTAAACCTATTCTTTTATTGAGAGACATAAGTAAGGGCACCGAAAAGGGAGAAATAATTTTTACTCTGTTCCAACCTCACCCAAAAAGAATTTTACCTTTAATAATATAATTATTTTGAAAATTTTATGGGATAATTATAAATGGTCCTCTCTAAATTTTAAAAAATTAGGAGTATGTTTTATCCTCCCAAGTTAATATTCGAACTTCGCCTCTAATTACGAGATGTGTTTCAGGACCTGGTTACATAGAAAAACTCTAAGACATTAAGTAACTAAAGTTTTTACTTGTATGACTCTTCGACAAGCCGATACTTTACATGAATTATTTGTCTCCAATTACCAAGATAAATGAAAATCTTGTGCTTCATGCTTCCTTGTCTCCTTTGGACACCAACTGCACAGTAACACCCATTACATAAAATCCGGTTCTAATCCTGGGTTAGATTGGAGGACAAGGGCTGATTTTTAATGCCCCAACTCTTATCTTAAGCTAACCCAAAATTGTTTAGTCTATGACACTATGACCTTGCTGTTGGTTGTTTGAAGGAAGACATGAATTGCACATATTAACACGTATATATGTAACTATTATTCTTCTTATCATCGTCATCAAGGAATCAGAATGACTTGTTAATTGAGACCAATGGCAGCATTTGATGATTGAAGAGGCATGCAGCTACACTGCTGGCCTCTGTTCGCTGTCCACCTATTCCATCCGGTTAACGTTGCCCATCTTATGGCCATATGAATAAAAAATGAATTACGGGTTGCCTGGTGTTGCCAAAAACTGTTGCACAAAGTTAGGTCCACCACAACGCCATCACATGTGTTAGCCACCTTGATACGAATATGCCAAGGGTTCCCTTATAAATAGCTAAGTTAATGAATCATTGCAGATTAAGCACCAACAAAGCTTTCACAATCGGTAAAGTAACTAAAATGGCAGGCGTACCCCCATTGTCCGATGTGCATCTTCCTGTTAGGTCCATTAGCTTACTCTCAAGGGTCAATCCCACTTGTGTTAAACTTGAAGCAGCATTGGACCATCTAAAGGCATGGAAAACATCCTCGGTTTCATCGACGGCGAGTTTTTCTGGTGAAACCATTCGGATCGGGCTGGTTGACCTTGCCGATTTGTATAACTGTGTCCGGGAAATCATTAGCTCTCCACAAACACAAAGAACACTGGTTCAGTATCAGAACGGGAAACTTGTAGAGGAGGCATTGGATGAGTCCGTCACGTTTTTGGACACATGTGGCAGAGGTAGGGATCTATTGTTGGCGATGAAACAACATGTTCAAACCCTGCAATCAGCTCTACGACGGAGGCGTGGTGGAGATTCAAGTGTTGAAACTCAAGTTGCAGCTTACATCAACTTCAGGAAAACGGCAAAAAAAGGAAGTGGCCAAGTGCCTTGGAGCATTGAAGAAATTAGAGCGTAAATTTGGTTCCTCCTCCACACCCTTGGATGTAGACCAACATTTGTTAATGGTGACTAAAGTCCTAAGAGAAACAAGTTCCATTACCATGTCGGTTTTTCAATCTCTTCTGCTCTTCCTCTCGGTGCCTTCAAGGGTTGGAGGATGGTCGAAGATTACAAAGTTGATTCCCACACGGTCACTTTCGAATGAAAGAGAAGCGAAGGTGATGAATGAAGTTGGGAGCGTTGATCTTGCTTTTCATTCCATCAAGAATGGTGAAGGGGAGATGGTACAGAGGATGTTGAAGGCTCTTGATGCCACCATTGATGGGTTTGAAGCTGGATTAGACAACGTTTTCAAGTGTCTGGTTCAAAATAGAGTCACTCTCCTTAACATCATCACTCATCATTGACGATATCAAATTGTTGTATGCTGATACTGTAGTTGAAAATTCAATATATGAAACAAATAGAGTTAGTCTTCCTATAATTCTCTCGCTTTGCGTACGAATGGTGTGCTTTAATCATGAATGCATAAACATCTTCACTATTCAAAAAATAAGTACCTAATTACACATAAATGCTAAAATTAAGTACCAAAAAGCTATATTACCCTTTTATAAATTAGAGGTATTCAGACAAATAATTGCTTGACAATGTATGACTTTTATTGATGAAATAGGCCATACAAAATTGATATGGTTTGTTAAAATTTATCTGTCCATTTTTTATGTCCTTTTTGTGACTATCAATAATTTCTTATTATCCTTTATATTCATATTCTCAGGAGTTGTGTCTGAACAGAGAGATGCAATGATGATTCACTGAATTCAAGAACGGAGCTATATGGGGTGAGGAGGAGGAATTGCCTCTTACTCTCAAAAAATTTTATTTTCATGTTAGTTATTTTATATAATTTTTTTAAAAAATAATTTATTTATAAATTTACTTTTTTACTTTTAAATATTTATGTTTTGTCTATAATTTTAAATTCTAATTCCGTCCCTAACTGAATTTCAACCCAACCTTAGTATTGGTACAGTGTTCCCATACGAGAATACGTGTTCTTACCATATTATCCGAATTAAACACGCCTTTAATCGCTTTAAACATCGTCCAATACAAGCATTATTTGCGAGCAAGTAAAACAAAATGATGGAGACAAGAGTAGTACAAGCCACTCGTGCAAACACTATAATAATAGCATAAAAGGGTAGCCAATGATGCTATTATCAAGATCTTGGAATTCTGATAACCAATAAACTATAAACTTTGCCATTTTGTGTGTGTAACGGATCCCGATCTCAATCTCGAGAAAATATTAATAAATACCTTTAGCTGTTCTAAGGTTCTTACAAATGGAGACACACCAGGTAAGCCACATATGTAGAAAGTGAGGCAAAATATGCAGTTTTTAAACTCAAAAATGGTTGGGGAATATGGGGTAATGTGGCAGGCAAGCAGGCAAAACAGGTGATGACTCTTTTATGTTACATGCATAAACAAACCAATAAATGACACCTCATACATACATGCATATTCCATTAGGTTACAACTTACATGCATATTATTTGTCTATATAAATAGATATTCTCTTGTTTGATTTTAATAGAGACCATCTCAAACACAAGCTCTCAAACAAGAAGAATATGGGTGGCAAATACCATGTAAGATCAATCAGCTTGCCTTCAAGATCACATCCTACAACCCTTAGAACTGAAGATGAGCTCAACAGGCTCAAAACTTAGGAAGCATCTTCATCAGCTTTGTCGACATGTGAATCCATCTCTGCAAGTCTTTCTGGACTTGAAAACTTGTATCAGTGCATGAATGATCTTCTCAACATGCCTTCAACGCGACAAGTCCTGTCCCAACATCAACATGATAAATGTATTGATGTATTGTTGGATGGATCTGTGAAGCTTTTGGATTTTTGTGGTATAGCAAGGGATACCATGTTTGAGCTCAAGGAACATGTTCATGCTTTTCAATCTGGTCTCCGGAGAAGGAAGGGAGATTCAAGAATTGAGAATAACATTCTTAGTTACACTAAATTCAGGAAGGAGTTGAACAAAAGGGGGAAGAAATTGATCACACAATTGAAGAAAATCGAAGCATCACCACTCATGGACCAGGACCATCACTTCTCAGCTGTGATTAGTGTCGTAAGCCAAGTGAATGCAACCAGCACTTCAATTTTCCAATCATTTTTCTCGTTCTTGTCTGCGCCGGTTCCATCAAAGCAAAAAAGATGGTGTTTGGTCTCAAAATCGATGCACAAGGGTGTAATATCATGTGAAGAGAATATAAATGAGTTGGAAAGCGTGGATGCTGCACTTTGCAGACACAGTTCCGATGTAGAGAAATGCAGATTGCATTGGGAGCTTTGGAAAGTGGCATTGAAGGGCTTGAGAAGCGTTTGGAATGTGTGTTTAGGCAGCTGATCAAAGTAAGGACCTCTCTCTTGAACATTATCTCTCTATAGACATTTCTCACGTCAATTGCTGTGCCGAGGCATCCAAATTTTAGAGGACATGCCTCCGGATTTCTCATTTCAGTTTCCATTCAACCATTTGTATGTTACACGAAAATTACAGTAATAGAATGAAACATAATATATATAATTGACTTCTATATTGTGCATGTGTTCTTTCATAGTTTCTTCTGCTAACATTGAGATTTAATCTTCCCTTGCTATTACGGTCGGATTATAAATTAGACTCATTTGTACGTAAGTTATTTCAAAACTATAACCTAATGATCAGATCACAAATTTTAGTTTGTTTTGAAATAAATTAATAACTTTCAACGCTAAAAAGCAATTAATCCTAGAGCAAGATTTCATTCTTGTTCAAAATGACTTGCATAGATAACTTAATGTAAATTAATCCTAAAGTAACAGCTACTTGAAACATTTCAAAATAAAAATAATTTGAAAAACTCAAGCTCGAACTAGATAGTTTAAATCCGAAACAATTTAAATTATTTGAATCTAAAATAACTCTACCTAAAATTAACTCAATCCAAAATAGCTTGAGTATTTTCAAACTTAAGACTAATTCGATTTAAACCCATCACCATCATCTAAGTATATCCTTTATCCTTATGTAAAACAAAGAAAAAAATAACTTTTATTATTTTTTCAAACAAAAAAGAAATAATAACTATTTAGGTTATAGAGTTTAAGGTTTAGTTTTTAGGGTTTGGGTTAGAAATTTAGCCTTTGGGTTTTATAATATAAATATGCTGGCTTGTGTAAAATTAGTTTTACACAGCATGTGTATCAAAATTTTACTAGGAAAATTTTTTGATACACAGGCTGTGTAAACTTTAGTTTACACGTGCCTTTTACTTTTAAGGGTTAAGATTTTAGTTTAGGGTTTAAACTTTAGGGGTTTAGGTTGTATGGTTTAGAATTTAAGGTTAGTGTTTAGAATTTAGGTTATAGAGTTTAAGGTTTAGTTTTTAGGGCTAGGGTTAGGAATTTAGGATTTGAGTTTTATAAGATAAATATGCAGGCTTGTGTTTTACACAGCCAGTGTATCAAAATGTTACCCTAAGAAAAAAAATTGATACACAGGCCGCGCCTTTTAGTTTTTAGTGGTTAAGGTTTTAGTTTAGGGTTTAAACTTTAGGTGTTTAGGTTGTATGTTTTAGAATTTAAGGTTAGTGTTTAGAATTTAGGTTATAGAGTTTATGGTTTATGGTTTAGTTTTTAGGGTTAGGGTTAGAAATTTAGGATTTGGGTTTTTATAATATAAATATGTAGTTTACACAAGCTTGTGTAAAATTAGTTTTACACAGCTTGTGTATCAGAATTTTACCCTTTATTTAATTGTTCTTGTTTGATTTACTAAAGATTTATATAGAAAGAAAAAATAAAATGGTAAATTATACAAATGGTACTAATGTGCAGGTAAGTTTTCTTTTTTTGCATTGAAATTTGAAAAGTTATGTTGTAATTGTAATCGCTCATTTTTTTTCGGGTTGTAAATATTATAGTACTATAACAATTATTATATATTAGTATGTATGTATGTATTAATGTTTATTTGTATGTGTAATAGTATGTGCATATATGTGGGTTCATGCGTATGTATTTGATTAATTATGTGTATCGGTATTAAGGTATGCATGTGTTGTTATCATTTTGAGTATACATTACTATTGCATGTATATGAATTTGGGCTTGCATGTAGTATATGTATGTACTTGTGTTTATTATAATGTATGTGTATGTCTATTATATGTGCATCATTATTATTGTATCTGTCAGTACGTGAACATGTATTAATGTGTACGTATTAATATATGTGTCTATGCGTGTCAATATGTTTACATGTATATATGTTGGTTTGCATGTATGAATGTTTATCTTATTAATTATTGTATGTATATGAGTATAAGTGTGTATGCATATATGAATATATATTAATGTTATATATGTTATTATTATTAATATTGATGGGTTGGAATTAAAACGGACCAGATACTATAAAACCCAAACTAATTTTTAATAGTCCAGTCCTTTTTACAGATTATAAACCCAAATGTTTAATTACACCGGGCCCAAATGACCAGCCCAATCCCCTTTAATATCCAAAAAACCTAGAACCAAATTTGGTAGCCCTTCTTTTTCTTGCAGTCGCCACTTTCCCTACCGTGATTTGATCCAACGGTCCAGATGCCACCAAGACCATCCAGCTGGCTCGCGTGAAGCTCACCCCTGGGCCGCTTGGTTGCACGCGCGAGACCGTTCGCTTTCCCACGTGTCACGATCCGAGGCTGCCACGTCACCCTCCAAAATTCATCAGAGCCGTCGATCTTCAAATAATCCTAGCCGTTGGATCAGTCCAACGGCCAGGAATGAATCTGGCCAAGATAACCCGTTCATCATCCTGCCACGTGGTCGTCCCGCCAGATTTCACGCGCCGTCGTACAACCTCCCATCATCGGCTCACCCATCCGGCATGGCCAAGCAACACCAAAAAAGAGGGAGATGTCAGATCAAACATATTCAACAGTAAAAACATTTATTTTACTTAATCTTGTAAGCAAACACCAATCAAGCATATATATATATGAGATGTAATCAATCAAGTGGTACTCAGATTCACATACTGAAATAAAAAATAAATTTCAGAGGTATCATATTCTTTTCTCTTGCATGCATATCAAAATAAAATAAAATAATACAAAAGGTTTAAGTTTCTACCCTTTTGCCGTCGGTCTCCCATCGCCGCTGATAAGCCATCGGTTTCCAAAACTGAATATGGTGAACCGGTGAGGGGAAAATGTTTTTTTGGGTCTCGGTTTATAAAAAGAAGTTTGTTAAGGGATGGTTTGTTTCAAAAAATGGTTTCAGTTTTAATAAAAAGGGGCTAAGTATTTCGATTTTAAAAAGGGAGAGGCTAGATCTGGTTTTGAAAATAAAAGAGGGTGTTTTCAGGGAGCTTTTTGTAGTCATCGGCGCCGGTAAGCGGCGGCTGACGACGACGGAAGCGGCGGAAGTTCACCAAATTCTGGGTTTATCCCAGATGTGATGAACATTTGAGAGAAAAAATGAAAGAGGGGTTTATTTTTTATTCAATTTTTAAAATGGCCAAAGGCCGGTTTAGGGGCTGAAATAGTCTATTTATAGACTATGTAATTTTAAAAATGAGATAACCAGATTTTAGTCCCTCCGCCTTTTTAGAATTTTCACTTCGAGCTTGCCGCATGGTCCAATTACCGGATCAGTCCTCTGGCATTTCCAAAAGCTTGCAATTTTGTCCCTATATCAGTTGAAATCAGTTTTGAAATGGTAAAATCACCTCTTCAGTCCCTCCGCCCTTTTGATATTTTTAAAAGTTCTCTGCCGCATGGTATAATTACACAAATGGTTCGCCAAAATTTTGGCCGGTTTTTAATGTCATCCCTAATTTTGTTTAAGTGTTTTAAAGGGTAATTTGCAGTTTCAATCCTCATTTTCTTTTGACAGTTTTCAATTAGATCCTTTTTCTTTTAATTTCATCTATCTTTTTATGGCAAAATTACATTTATGGCCCTCTGACCTTTTGTTTTATTCAATTCCAGTTCTTTATTTTGTGTATTTTGTTTAAAAAGTTTATATTCGATATATCAATCATGCTTGTAATATTAATTTGTTCGATTCATGTGTTTGTTTACGTTATTAATTTGTTGCCATGCACTTATGCATATTTTTATATATGTATATATATGTAGTATATATATTATTTTGTGTTAAATTTTATATACATATGAGTATATAATCAAAAGTTATTTTTAATAATTTTTTATTTAATGCACACTTTATACATGTATATTATATCATAATGTATATTAGTTTTTTTATATATACACCTAATACGTATATTATATATTAGTGTTTTTTATAAATATTTATATTATGGTAAATATTATATATATGTATATAATGTATTATTTTATTCCATGTTATATGTTACCTATATATTTAATATATATATTGTAGCGATGTCCTTTTTTTCTTATCGCTAGAAAAACGAGGTTGATTTCGAAGGTGTTCGTGATTTTTTGGATATAAAATATTTATTCCGTGAGAGTTTTAAAAACCACATTTTATTTAAATGGAGTCACCACCGGCCACTTAGGTAGGCCGGACACCGTAAAACCAGAGATTCAAAAAATAGTGGGTTCGGGAGTCGGTTACGGATGGGGAAGGATTAGCACCCCCACACCGCCCAAAATTGGTACTTTAATAATTGCCGCTTTATTAATATTGGATTTTCCGGATTAAAGTGACGATTATTTTAAAATTCGGTCATAATTGCGAATAAATTTTAAGGGCCCGTAATCCGAGAATAAACGCCAACCACTATCACTACGCTCGATCTCGCCCCATTTACGCTTCGGATAAAAGGGCACCGCATTAACAATTTATATCTCGATATGCAATCTTAGTGGCAAAAATATAAAGCATGGCGGATAATTTAAAGACAAGAAATATTCACATAATGTAATACTAATCTAACATAAATAAAATATGTAATTAAAACACACATATACATAGCAAGCAAATAGTAAATAAAAGCAAATTTAACATGTCACGATAACAAGACAAGAATAAATACGTGTGTAGACGAACATATATTTCAAGAAGACATACATACTAGTAATAAAACATATCTCAACATATATGGGACAATATATTATACATAAAAAGGTAAATATACTAACATGTAACCCTAAAAAAACAAGAGAACATACACACATACAAAAATACAAAATATACCATATACGAATCCCAACTAGAACATAACATGCTTAATATGAATAACCGAACAAAAAGATACATAATTATCATAAACTTAATACACATATACATGTAATATAAAAATACATGACATATAACGAGGATATAAAATAAGACAAAAGACTATATTAACATATACGATTATAATACGAACATGAATATTTACATGGAAACAGAATGAAAATGAAAAAAATAAAAGTCAAGTGGCGAAATTAAAGAACAATAATATGTAATTTAAGGACGAAAATGCGAAATAAATGAAACCTAAAAGGATCAAAACTGTAATTGGACCAAGGGCGGACCGAAATGAAAAGTTCAAAACGCGGGATGGTTAAAGGGTAATTTTACCATTTAAAAACTGATTCGGTGTAATTTAGGGACTGGATTGCAAGATTTTGAAATACAAGGGGGACCAGAGTTGCAAATATACCATGCGGCGAGACAAAAGTGAAAATATCAAAGACGCGGGGGGATTTATTGTGTAATTTCCCCATTTCACGAAATAATAATAACTATAAAATCCCTTTTTTTAGGCCGGAACCAATTTTTCCTTCATTTGTTTCATTTTTCAGTTTTATAATAACCTTCTGTTCTTCATTTTCTCTCAACTCTCTTTATAAACCCAGAATCCGGCGGCCGGCCGCCGTGTTCTCCGCCGCCGGCCACCGCTAACCGGCGCCGGTGAGCCTCAAAAACACACCAAAATAACCCCCATCTCACCCTCGACATGAATCCGAGGTTGGATTCAGAGGAAAAGCCTCCATCTGCCCTAGATCTAGGAAATACGAAATGAAAAACCCATTTTTTAACCCAAAACGAAACTGCAAGGGGTCTCCCACTCCTTTCAGTTCACCGTATCTGGCTTAGGGAAGCCGAAAAGGCTTGTCACTGGTGAGGGGAGACCCACAGACGGCGACGGTAAGACCTCTAACTCTCTCTCTTTTTTTTCTTTTGTATATGCATGCAAAAAATAAAAAAAGAGGAAACGAATATTTACCACTGGACTTTTTCTTTCGATTATAACTTGACTGGTTACAACTTTGTTCCTTTCGATTACAACTCTCTGTCCTCCCTACTCTCTGTTCGTTCTCCGTTACAAAATATTTGTTTCGTACCTATATATGCCTGTCTTTGGTTTTGGTACAAGTTGTATAATACTTGTTTTTTCAGATCTGGACTGACATATTTCTTTTCTTGCTGTGTTTGACATGTTATGAGCGCGGTGGTTGAAGATCGGCATGGTGCGGCATGGTGCAGCATGGTGGCGGTGTGGGGGTTCTGCCTTCGGCCAGATGTGTTCCCGGACGTTAGATCAGATCTGATCTAACGGTCGAGATGGCTTGAAGGATGAACGGCCCAGATGAAGCCTCGATTTGGTGAAACGGCTCCAGATCGTGCCACGTGGAGCTCAGCAGTCGAGGGGTCAGAGCGCGTGGGGCCCACGCACGCGTGGGATATCAAAGCGTCCGCGCATGGACCGCACGCGCGCGTGGCACTCGAACAGTCCAAACGTGATGTGCACGCGGCTGGCAGATATTTTTTTCCTTGGTTGGATCGTGGCCGTTGGATCAGATCTTGATCCAACGGCCCACAGTCATCTACACACAATAATTGTAATTAGATAGGGTTTGGGTTTGGGCCAACCGGGCCTTGTAATAATATTTGTAATTGGACTGTAATTTATTTATTTGGTTTAATATATATTTTTTTGGATTTCATTTTATATATTAGCCTAATAATATTAATAATAGTATAATTATAACAGCAATACACATACATACGTATATACCTATACAAACATTAATTATAACATACCAGCATTCATACATATATAATCACACACATAATTAACATAACATCTATACACATTAAACAAATACGTTCGTACTAAATATAGATGCATACGCGACACACATACATCGTATTTAATACGTATACATACATAGTTTATAATATATATGCACACATATATTAATAACACTCATGCACATAATAAACATATAATATAATATAATGTATACATGCAACACTAATATGTATTTACAAATAAAAATGAGTGATTATAGTTGTCCCTCTTTGCTTGTTCTCATGGAATGGGAAACAAAGCAAAGATTCATAAGCACTCATTTTTATCAGACTTCCCTGTTTGTAGCTTTGGAAAAACGTGTTCTTTTGGACATCTCCGCTCTTCCTTAGCTGAATCTTCAGGCTCGTAAGTTCTTCCTATATAGAGCTTCGTCACCTTCCGATCTTGGAGCTACAGGCTCTTCCTATATAGAACCCTTCACTCTGAAGCCTCGAGTTATGAGTCCCTCCTATATAGAACTTTTCACTTCGAGACAGTAAAGCTTGGAGTCCTTCCTATATAGAACTCTTCGCCTTCAACGCTGGTTTGTCCTATATAAAACCTTTTGCGCCGCTGATGGATTCTTCCAACTGGGAGTTCCTCATATATAGAACTGCTAGTCTTCAAACCCTGGAGCCGTCAGTCCTTCCTATATAGAACTTTTGGCGTCTGAAATCTCAGAGCTACAGGTTCTTCCTATATAGAACCTTTCACTCTAAGACAGTGAAGCTCGGAGCCTTTCCTATATAAGACTCTTCGCTTTCAACACAACAGTTTCCTATATAAACTTGTGTGTCATAGGTGAATTCCTTCGACTGGGAGTCCTTCCTATATAAAACTGCTAGTCTTCACCTTGGAGCCGTCGGTCCTTCCTATATAGAACTCTTGGCGTCTGAAATCTTGGAGCTACGGATTCTTCCTATATAGAATCTTTTACTCTAAGATATTGAAGCTCGGAGCCCTTCCTATATAGAACTCTTCGTTTTCGACACAGCAGGATTTCCTATACAATCGTGTGTGTCATGGGTGAATTCATTCGACTGGGAGTCCTTCCTATATAGAACTGCTAGTCTTCACCCTGGAGCTATCAGTCCTTCCTATATAGGACTTTCAGCTTCTGAAGCCTCGGAGCGGAGGATTCTTCCTATATAGAACCTCTCTCTGGAGCTTGGAAACATATGCCTTTTGTATGTAAAAACATTGTCTTCTCATTTGAGATTCACACCACGATGGCCATCGATGTCTCTTTGAATCTGCAGATACCTATTTGAGATAAAAACAAAATGCTATGAATTGACATGCTCCTAATCCTAGTGATGTCTGACTATTCATGATGCATGAGTGTTAATATCTTGGTGGACTTGTCTTCGTCCTTATTCGATCTTAATGTTCACTTTCTCCTTTCTCACGGGCGTCGATACCCTGCTTCACTGTCAGGTTCAACCATTCCATCCTTTCTTTTTCTCCATTTACGACTTGGAATTCTAAAGTGCCCTTTCGGGTTTTCACTTTAGATAGAGTTTTTTTTTCTTGTTTTTTTTAGGGGTGCCCTTCTGGGTTTTCACCCAAGAGATCTCTCTTGTTATCTAGCATGCCTTTCTTGAATAGACAGGACGTACGCCATTGGTCATCTTATCCGGTTGTTTGAAGCTTTCCGCCTTCCCTATCAATAGCCATTATGTAGGGAACTAAAGGGCGGAGTTAACATCGTTTTCTTTGATCACCTACATTTTTAAGGTTAAATCACAGTAATGCTCCGAAATCTCTTGTTTCACTATAAGCCTATGTTAACTTATTTGACTGAAATTGACAAGAAGGCAAGGAATGGATGCTCAAAAATACGATTTTATTACGATTAAGGGCTTGGGATATCTTAAAAAAGAAAGGTATGACACGCATGAGAAAGAAGAAAAGTTAAGTATGAAATACGAGATCCCTCATTATATTTGATATGAATGATACATGATCCTGTCGACCGGCGTAGAATTTTTTGCCTGAAGCCTCCTCTTCATGATGTTCATGGGGATACCCTTCTCTTCGGATATTCAATTTTTCAATTTACCCGAGCCGCCCTTTACGGGTTTTCAACTCGGGTCCTCCCTTTGCTTCAAGACGCCCGATTTCGGGTTTTTGCCCTGAGCTCTCCATTTTTGTTCTCTTTTTTCATTTTTTTTCAAAGATAGTATTTCTTAACGGCATCTGAATTTACAAGGTTTTTTTAGCTCGTCTCTATCCATTTCTGTTAGGATCAGGGCTCCTCTTGAGAAGGCATTTTTTACGACGTACGGTCCTTCCCAGTTGGGCATCCACTTTCCTCGAGAATCTTTCTGGATAGGGAGGATTTTCTTAAGCACCAGATCCCCTTCTTTGAATTCTCTTGGGCGCACATTTTTGTTGTATGCCTGCATCATCCGCTTTTGGTACATCTGACCATGACAAATGGCCTTTAGTCTTTTTTCGTCAATGAGATTTAGCTAGTCGAGTTTGGCCTGTACCCATTCGGCTTCTTCCAATTTTACTTCGTTTAAGACTCAGAGAGACGGGATCTCTACCTCGATAGGGAGTGCTGCTTCGGTACCATACACCAAGGAGTAGGGTGTTGCCCCCGTTGATGTGCGAATGGACGTCCTATAGGCGAAAAGGGCAAAAGGCAACTTTTCATGCCAATCCCTGTAGGTATCCGTAGTCTTCGCTATGATCTTCTTTATGTTCTTGTTTGCTGCTTCCACTGCTTCATTCATTTTAGGATGATAGACTGTGGAATTGTGGTGTGTTATCTTGAATTGAGTGCACAAGTCCGTCATCATTTTGTTATTTAGATTGGAAGCGTTGTCGGTGATGACCCTTTCTGGCAATCCGTATCGACAAATAATCTCCTTCTTTAAGAACTTGCATACTATAGTCCTTGTGATGTTGGCGTAAGACGCTGCCTCTACCCATTTAGTGAAGTAGTCTTTGGCGACCAAAATGAAACGGTGTCCATTGGAAGCTTTCGGATGGATCTGCCCGATGACGTCCATGCCCCATGCTGCGAAAGGCCACGGAGAATTCATGGTGTGTAAAGGCGATGGGGGCGCGTGAATTTTGTCAGTGTAGATTTGGCATTTGTGGCATTTTCTGGCGTAATTGATGCAATCTCCCTCCATGGTCGACCAGAAATAACCATATCTCATAATTTTTCGGGCTATAGACAGCCCGTTAGCGTGTGTTCCACAGAGCCCGTCATGTACTTCGGCTAAAATTTCCTTCGCCTCCCGGGCATCCACACATCTTAGCAATGTTTGATCATGACTTCTCCTATATAGGATCTCCCCATCTAGGACATATTTTGTTGCCATTTTTCTGAGCGTTTTTCTGTCATTGTCGTTTGCCCCTTCTGGATACTTTCGAAGCTTGACATATTGCAAGATGTCATAGTACCATGGGTTTCCATCAATCTCTTCCTGTACATTACAACAATGAGAAGGCCTTTCAAACGTCTGCATCTTAATGGGCTTCATTTCTGCCCCGGTGTTTGTTTTAAACATGGATGCCAAGGTTTCCAATGCGTCTGCCATCTAATTTTCTTCTCGGGGCAGGTAATTGAAGCTGACCTTTTCGAACTCTTTGATGAGCTCTTGAATCAATTCGTAATATTTGACCAACTTTGGGTCCCTGGTTTCCCATTCTCCGCGCAGTTGGTAAATTACTAAGGATGAATCTCCGAATACTCGAAGTTCCTTAATCTTTCTCTCAATAGCTGAGTTCAGTCCCATAACGCAAGCTTCGTACTCAGCTATATTGTTAGTGCAGAAGAATTCCAATCTGCTGGTGAAAGGATAATAGACGTCCTCAGGAGAAATTAGCACTGCTCTTATCCCATGTCCGAGGGCGTTAGAGGCTCTATCGAAGTAAAGCTTCCATGATTTATCATCTGAAACCTCTTCTTCAGTTGTAATGCACATCAAGTCTTCGTCTGGGAAATTAAAGTTCAATGCCTCATAGTCATCCGAAGCACGACTAGCTAGGAAATCTGCTACGGCACTCCCCTTTACGGCTTTCTGGTTAACGTATACGATATCGAATTCGGATAAGAGCATCTGCCATCGGGCCATCCTTCCTGTTAGTGCTGGCGCTTCCATTAAGAACTTCAATGGGTCTAGCTTGGATATCAACCAAGTAATATGGTACAGCATATATTGTCTAAGCCGCTTGGTAGCCCAAACTAG
The DNA here is from genome assembly GCA_019671005.1 of Hibiscus mutabilis. NCBI lineage: Eukaryota > Viridiplantae > Streptophyta > Magnoliopsida > Malvales > Malvaceae > Hibiscus > Hibiscus mutabilis. Next base: position 42,133,943 of record CM033726.1, on the reverse strand, counting down.
AGCACAACACAGCTTCTGCACTGGCGGGTACCGCGTTTCGTAATCATTGAATTTCCTGCTTAGGTAATAGATGGCTTGCTCCCTTTTTCTTGACTCATCGTGTTGCTCCAATACGCATCCCATTGAATTCTCAAAAACTATCAGGTAGAGAATTAATGGTCGACCTGGTACTGGTGCGACTAAAATTGAAGCATTTGTCAGGTATTTTTTGATCTTTTCTAGGGCTCTTTGACATTCCTCATCCCATACACCAGGATTATTCTTTTTAAGAAGTCTGAAGACCGGGTCACATTGGTCGGTTAATTGGGAAATGAAACGAGAGATATAATTCAGCCTCCCCAGGAAACCGCGAACTTCTTTCTGAGTGCGGGGTGGTGAGAGATCCTTGATGGCTTTCACTTTATCTGGATCAATCTCAATCCCTCTTCTGCTTACCACGAACCCTATGAGTTTTCCAGAAGTAACGGCGAAGGTACACTTGGCAGGATTGAGCCTCAGTTGGTACTTTCGTAGTCTTTGGAATAGTTTTCTCAAATTCTGTAGGTGCTCTTCCTCTGTTCGGGACTTGGCAATCATATCGTCCACGTATACTTCTATTTCTTTGTGCATCATGTCATGGAAAAGAGTCACCATTGCTCTTTGGTATGTTGCCCCTGCGTTTTTTAGCCCAAACGGCATCACTCGATAACAAAAAGTGCCCCACATGGTTATGAAAGTGGTCTTCTCCATGTCGTTAGGGTCCATCTTTATCTGGTTGTACCCTGTGAAGCCGTCCATGAATGAAAACCATGAGTGTCCTGCAGTGTTGTCAACCAGCGTGTCAATATGTGGTAAGGGGAAATTGTCTTTAGGGCTGGCTCGGTTCAGATCCTTATAATCTACACACATACGAACTTTTCCGTCCTTCTTTGGTACTGGTACAATGTTTGCAACCCATTCAGGGTATTTGGCTACCTCCAAGAATCCCACATCAAATTGCTTTTTCACTTCCTCTCGGATCTTTAACAACATATCTGGTCTCATTCTCCAAAGTTTTTGTTGTATTGGTTTGCACTCTGATTTTGTTGGCAATTTGTGCACCACTATGTCGGTATTCAACCCTGGCATATCTTGATAAGTCCAGGCGAAAACATCCTTGAATTCCTGAAGTAGGGTTATCAGTTCGTGTTTGGTTTTTGAGGAAATCGTCGTTCCTACTTTTATTTCTTTTCTCTCTTCTTCAGTCCCCAAGTTTATAATTTTTGTTTCTTCTTGGTGGGGCATGATCTGCCTTTCTTCGTTGGCCACCATTCTCTTTAACTCTTCCGGGACCTCACTTTCTATCTCATCATATCCTTCCTCAATTCCCTCCGAGACCTCAGGGCATTCAAAATTCACTCCAAGATTGGATCCGGTATCATTCATATCATCAATCATGAGCGACCTGCATTAAATGAGAATGAATTGTATTGGGAAAGAGACGGCTTTATATGAAGGGAATGAATATGCATGAATGAAATAAATGAAACTTTGGTCATTTTAGGAAAGTGGGGATATTTTCATTTCAATCAAAAAGTTAACATAGGTGCCCCGTACAAGAGATCCCTATTGTTTACGGGCAAAAACAAAAGGTTGATTCGGAGCATTACTCTGATCTATTCCTAAAAACTACAGGTAGATCAATGCAGCTCCAGTTATCAAGTGTTTCCCCGGGACGACAAGGGCGGATGTTGGTCAACATTTTGTTGCCTCGGTCCTTTTCAGCTATCATGTTGATGTACATCCCTTCAAATGATTCACTGAGTATCTTCTGCTGGTTGAGTACTTCATTTTCCTTCATTGTCTCTCCAACATCTTGACCTGGCTGGTAGAACCCTCCGGAGACAAAAGTGGTTTTCAAACTAGGAAAGGACATCGGTCTCCAGGGAATGTCTTCTCCTTTAGATCTGGCTTTTCTTTGCTCCTCCTTTCTCTTATATTCCTCTTTCTTCTGTTGGACACTTGGTTGGTAACCCAGCCCGAAACGATCCTTCTTGGTTATCATATTCTTGGGTCTCAGGTTTCCTTGTAATTTCTTTCCCAGCCCCTTTCCTATTTTGGCTCCTCGGCCCAAAGTTTCTGCGACGGTCATCTTGGTACAATTAGATAACCTGGGGTAGGGGATCCGACTTCCCTCCGAAACGAAATTGGCATTCACTAGTTCCAATGCTCGGAACGAGCATTCTGCAGCATCTTCATCATTTTGAATGTAGGGGGCGTCTGATGTCACTAAAGCAACAATTTCCTGCTCTGCCTCTACTGTGACCAATTTGCCTTCGACTACAAATTTTAATTTCTGATGCAATGACGAGGGGACAACTCCTGGGGAGTGGATCCATGGTCTTCCCAACAAGCAGCTGTAAGATGGTTTTATGTCCATCACCACAAAATCGATCACATATTCAGTTGGTCTGATCAATAGGGGCACCTCAATTTTCCCCATTGTTCCTCTTTGCGTACCATCAAAGGCTCTTACCGAATTGTGGCAGGGCTTTAGGTGAGAACCATCTATTGGCAGTTTTTGCAGGGTCACCATAGGCAAGACGTTCAATGCTGACCCCTTTGTCGATCAGTACGCCTGGTACTACATACCCTTTGCAGTGGGTAGTGATGTTAAGGGCTTTGGTGGACCCCATTCCTCCCTCAGGGATCTCATCATCACTGAACGTTATATGATTATAGGCAGTGATATGCCCCACTACCATGTCCAGGTTTGTCACAGAAATGTCCTGGGGCACAAAAGTTTGATTCAGCACTTTCAATAGTGTCTCCCGGTGCTTTTCTGAACTCAAGAGTAATTCCAGTACTGTGATCCTGGCCGGTTGCTTTCGTAGTTGTTCCACTACGTTGTACTAGCTATGTCTCAAGAATTTTAGAAATTTTTTGGCTTGGGCCTCAGTTACCGGCTCATTCATCTTTGGGGGAGGTTCTTCTCCAAATATCTGCATAGGGCTAACTGTTGTACTCTTCCCCTTATCCTTTTCAGCTGCTTTCAAAGCCTCGGAGGAATAACATCTGCCACTCCTTGTGAAATGGCCAGCCTCACCAACGTTCACATCGTTCTGGCTTTGTTGGTCTTTCAGCGTAGGCTCTTTTACCTGACCGTGTTCTGGTTTTTCTGGCGTGGTCACATTTACAACATAATTCCAGGGGGTTTGCCGCATATCTTTGAATGGGAATGGAGATGGTGCTGAAATGATGATCTTGGGATTTATCTTGTTGGTTTCTCCCTGGGAGGCACCTGCATTCCCTGGCCTGGGAGAGATGATAAAAGGTCTATCCTTCCCGTATTTAGATTTGGGGCTATCCGTCATGTGTACGTCCGACCCCTTCTTCCCCATGGGCTCCTCGAAGAATTCTATTTGTTTTTCATTCATTAGTTGCTGTACCAATTTCTTGAACTCATCGCACTCTTGGATATCATGCCCTTCAGTCTGGTGGAATTCGCAATACTCTCCATATCCCTTCTGCCTTGTTATCATGCCTTTGTCGATCACACGGGCCATGCATAACTGTTGAAATACCCACCGTAAAGGAGATTTGATTTCTGACACATCATCCTTAATCCTCCTGGTAAAGTATTCTTCAATAACATTTACTCCTCTGCTCCCATGATTAGGCAGCGGGTTGTTGGCTACACTCGGCTCTTCAAACTTCAATATCCCAGAATCGATTAAGTTTTGCACAAGTTTTTTGAAAGTAAGGCGGTTCTCAGTGGGATGTCCAGGGGTACCGCCGTGATAGTCGCAATGCGCGTTCGGATTATACCAAGAAGGGAAGGGCGGATTGACAGGAGTAACGATGTATGGACGGACCAGGTATGCTTCATACAACTGGGAATAAAGTTCTGAGTACGAAACAGGTAGGAGAGTGAAAGTTCTTTTCTCTTTCTCCTTTCTGGCGATTCTCTCATCTATTTGATTCGAGTGTTGTGTTTTTCCCACAGGTGCTTGTGGCTGTGAGACTGTGAAGTTCTTCGGGGCGGAATAAGTGCTGGTGGTGTTTACTTCATTTCTCTTGCTATACTTCCGAGACCCTTCCCCGCCATCAATTCTACCACTCTTAATTGCCAGTTCAAGGGACTCCCCAGTCCTGATTAAGTCAGCAAAGCACTGCGTTGTGTTATTAATGAGACGATCAAAGAGTGCCCCTTTCAGAGTATTAACAAATAACGGCTTTTCATGTTCCGGGATGGGTGGCTGAATTTGGGCGGCAACTTCTCGCCACCTTTGGGCATATTGCCGCAGGCTTTGATTGGACTTCTGCCCCATATTTTCCAACATAATTCTGCTGGGGGTCATGTCTATTACATGCTTGTATTGCTCAGTAAATGCTCTTAATAGATCTTTCCATGTCTTAACATTTGCTTTGCTCAACTGGGTGTACCACCGTAACGCCGCTCCAGTTAGACTGTCCTGGAAACAATGGATTAGTAGCTTTTCGTCCTTATGGTAGGCCGCCATCTTTCGACAGTACATTGTTATGTGTGCGGAAGGACATGTGGTTCCATCGTATTTGTCAAACTCTGGCTTTTTAAATTTCGGCGGTAGGACAAGATCGGACACCAGACTTAAGTCGCTAGCGTCATTTCCTGATTCTTCATTAGATTGTAACGTTTTAAATTTTTCCTCCATGAGGCGAAACCTCTCCTCCCACTTTTTCTCTACCTCGGTCCTGATTCTTTCAACCATGTTCAGGTCTGGTGCTTCTTCTTCATAGAGTGCTTCAGCATGAGGGGTTGAGTCTCAGGTGCCCCTATTTGAAAACTAGATGACATTCCTGCAGGGTCGATATACACCTTCCTAGCCGGGTTTGGTGCAGTTGGTTGAACCTTGCAGTGAGATGGGGTACCCTCTGGCTCTTGAACATTTTCTACTTCCACTATTTTTCCAAGACTCTTAGCCAACAATGCGGTTATGTCGGATACTATAGATGCTTGCGACTGCGCAATCTGATCACCGAGGCTTCTCTGGGCCTCTTCAAGTCTTGTCTCGAGCTCTTTTTGCCCTTTTTCTAGGCTGATTATCCTATCTTCCATGAGTTTGCTTTGTAATCGGGTAAAGTATGGGTGATGAATGATTGCGGGTTAACTACACACAACGCCACAATATTCATAATGTTAATATGGTTGCAAGAAATAAATGCATGTACAATGATGCGAATGTCATGATGCAAATGCAAGAATGTATGCAGATAAGGTACTGATTCCGCTGGTAATCACCCTTTTGAACTACTTCCACGAGAATTAAAGGGTCTAGATTACAACAGAGTTCGTATTACAAAATAAAGATCCCTAATACAAAAGATCTAATTACAACCCAGAGTCTTATAGATAAGCTCTAGCTCTATCTCCTAATTTTCCAATTGCCCTGAGCAGCTTGAGGAACCTGGGAGCTTCTTCCATTTCCGGGACTATGAAAGGTTGGAGAATTTCAGCCTCGACAGCTAGATCATTCACATGCCTGGCGACTCGCTGTATGTCCACCATCAAGTTTGCGTAATACTGGTCCCTATCATGTACCATCCGGGCAGCGTCGCACAGTCTCTTTTGCCAATAGGTGTCCCCTCCGGCTGCAGCTTCCTCGAACACACTAATTCTTTCCTTGTAATCCTCAACAGTTGCTTCGAGGGACTCAATTCGTGCTCGTAACATGCTTACTTCGCGCTCTCTTTCTTGAAGCTCAGTGAAACCATTTATGTGGCAGTACATTCGAAGTGAGTGTTCAACTTCCGCCACCTTTCCTTTTAATTCGCCATTCTGACTTTGGCTTTGCTCCAGACTTTGAATAGTGTTATCGTACAATTTTTGCATCTCCAACAGTCTATTTCGACTACTCATGGATTTTCTTTTCCATACGGCGACGCTTTCTTTCTCATGATGGACAGCTTGTTTTCCCTTGCTGACTTCTTGCCTGAATCTTTCCTTTTCCTGATCAATGACCTTCTTGGAGGACCGTTTTTCTTCTTCCATAGCCAACCGACAAATTTCTATCTCTTTCTCGATTGCTCTCTTACTGATTTCTCGTTCTTCTTCCACCAAACGGATACCATTCATCCTTTCTCTTTCCACAGCTATGAATTGACTCCGGCTGGCCTTCTGTATTTTTGCTTGTAGTAGAAGGGCATCTTTTTGATAAAGAGCATTCTTGTCGTTCAAATCTGCATTTAATTTCTTCAATTGCCTAATGATCCCGTCCCGCTCGTCAACCTCTAAGCTTGCCTTATAGAGCTCGCTTGCATGTTGGGTCTGTTGGATGTCCATTTTCTTTTTAATTTCTTCGAGTTCATTCCTTAAGATGTCAGCTTCAGATGATACCACCCTTGTAAGCTCTTCGAGTGACACTGCTGGTCCTTAATCAGATTCGGGAATCACATTATTAACCCTCAAACGTCTCCAAATATCGTAGTCCGGGGTAGTCATGTGCTCGGTATCTCCTTCCACCCTGATCCGGTAACAATGGTCCCAGGCCCTCATGATGGTCTGAATTTTTCCTTTGAACTCCCCTTTGAAAAGAAATTCAGTTTGGCTTAATCCGACGGTATTGGGAATGAACTGTCGTGATCCGAACTGTCGAGACACTAAAAGCGGAGCACAGACGATCCCTCCATGCAATCCCAACATCATCAGCCAGTTGAAATCACCACAACTGTATAGAAAATAATTAACTTTACCGAGCCATGGGACCCTCCATGCTATGTCTTCATCTTGAATGTTCCTGAAGAAACTAGTCCACATTTTTTTTTCAAATCCTCTCGCCATTCGTTTGCTAAGTACTCCCGTAAAGGCGAAAAACCTCGGAAGGATATCCCCGGCAGGACCCTCGTCGGTGTCTTCCATATGTGACTCTGAATCCATACTTGTAACAGCTGTGCGCATCCTCAAAAACGTCTTTCTTCATGTTTCCGGCTAGCATTTAAAGAAATGAAAGTCTCGACCAAGATTGCTGGTACTGGGTTTGTTTTCCGTTTTACCCGCTCAAATAAGTCCAGAATGGCTATGTCAATGTTCCCGAGTACTCTTGGAAAGATCACCAAGCCATATATTCCTAAAGCGAACAGGTCCATTTTCTTTGCCTCGTCTGGATGTGTCGGTATGATGTCCCGAATATTTTCCCATGCAAAAACTGTATTGTCTCCTCGGATCTGAAGTAGGCCATTAACCCAATCGTCACTCATTCCCGCAAAGGTTTTGAGTTTCGCAGTGTAATTCTGATTCCTCGGAGGCTTCGCGTAGATCCAATCTTCCTGAATGTTTTTCTGGTTAAGTAAAGCAGTGTATTCTTCTACTGTAGGCATCATGTCCTGCCCATTGAAGGTGAAGCAGCAAAAAGTCGGATTCCAAAACTGGACTATGGCTCGGAGTAGGGGCTGGTTAACCCGAACATATAACAGCTATGCAATGTCGCCATAACTATCGCAGAACAAGTCTTGTAGTCTTCGGTCCCATCTTTCCCAAATGCTTTGAAGATCCCATAGGTCATTCTGTTGGAGACTCACATAGGTGTACCCTGCTATTACGCGTTCATTCGGCAAACTGTCCCCTTGGGTTTTCTGGTTGACCTCTGACCAATGTCTGACAGACAAATTAAGCTCTTTTTTCCTAAGACACCTTTTTTCCATGGTGAAAGACTTTCTGATCAGGCAAACCACTTGATCCAGTACCTTTATGTAATGCAAATGTATGATGTATGAAAAAAAACCAAAAGCGAAAAGAAAGCAAGTCAGTACCATATAAAATTAATAAATATATAAATAAAAGGATAAAATTAAACATAATAAATACACAAAACAACCCTATTTATCCCGTCTAAAACACCTAAGGTTATCCGCATGGCTCTAACAGGGTGGGTTTCTATGTTCTCTACATGCAGTGTTGGTGCTAGGAGGTACCCGAATTGTCCTTGTTGTCCTCTACTAAGAGTAGCAAGGCCCTCGATCATCACCCATTATAGGCTCCTTTCAACTGGGTTCAATTCAGGGGGACCCATTCGCTTATGCCCGTACGAAGGAACGATATCCTTACGAAAGCATAAGGTACTCGAGCCCCGAAGGTACTTGCTAGGCCCATACGGGAGAACGATATCTCCACGAAAGCATTAGCGTTTTCCCCCCACTTAAAAAACGGGTTTATATGCCATATTTTAAATGCGTTAAAATAAACGCGCAATTATGACCGAATGTTAATTTAATAGTCATTTTAATCCGGAACTTCCAATATTAGTAAAGCGGTAATTATTTTAAAAGCTTGACTCTCATTTTTTTTTGAAAAAAAACAAAAAATTATCCCCAGCGGAGTCTCCATCTGTAGCGATGTCCTTTTTTTCTTATCGCTAAAAAAACTAGGTTGATTTCGAAGGTGTTCGTGATTTTTTGGATATAAAATATTTATTCCGTGGGAGTTTTAAAAACCACATTTTATTTAAATGGAGTCGCCACCGGCCACTTAGGTAGGCCGGACACCGTAAAACCAGAGATTCAAAAAATAGTGGGTTCGGGAGTCGGTTACGGATGGGGAAGGATTAGCACCCCCACACCGCCCAAAATTGGTACTTTAATAATTACCGCTTTATTAATATTGGATTTTCCGGATTAAAGTGACGATTATTTTAAAATTCGGTCATAATTGCGAATAAATTTTAAGGGTCCCGTTATCCGAGAATAAACGCCCAACCACTATCACTACACCTGATACTTGCCCCGTTTACGCTCGGATAAAAGGGCACCGCATTAACAATTTATATCTCGATATGCAAACTTAGTGGCAAAAATATAAAGCATGGCAGATAATTTAAAGACAGTAAATATTCACATAACAGAATACTAATCTAACATAAATAAAATATGTAATTAAAACACACATATACATAGCAAGCTTAACAGTAAATAAAAGCAAATTTAACATGTCACGATAACAAGACAAGAATAAATACGTGTGTAGACGAACATATATTTCAAGAAGACATACATACTAGTAATAAAACATATCTCAACATATATGGGACAATATATTATACATAAAAAAAGGTAAATATACTAACATGTAACCCTAAAAAAAACAATAGAACATACACACATACAAAAATACAAAATATACCATGTACGAATCAACTAGAACATAACATGCTTAATATGAATAACCGAACAAAAAAGATACATAATTATCATAAACTTAATACACATATACATGTAAATATAAAAATACATGACATATACGAGGGATATAAAATAAGACAAAAGACTACATTAACATATACGATTATAATACGAACATGAATATTTACATGGAAACAGGATGAAATGAAAAAAATAAAAAGTCAGTGGCGAAATTAAAGAACAATAATATGTAGTTTAAGGACGAAAATGCGAAATAAACAGAACCTAAAAGGATCAAAACTGTAATTGGACCAAGGGGCAGACCCGAAATGAAAAGTTCAAAAACGCGGGATGGTTAAAGGGGTAATTTTACCATTTAAAAATTGATTCGGTGTAATTTAGGGACTGGATTGCAAGATTTTGAAATACAAGGGGGACCAGAGTTGTAAATATACCATGCGGCGAGACAAAATTGAAAATATCAAAGACGCGGGGGGATTTATTGTGTAATTTCCCCATTTCACGAAATAATAATAACTATAAAATCCCTTTTTTTAGGCCGGAACCAATTTTTCCTTCATTTGTTTCATTTTTCAGTTTTATAATAACCATCTGTTCTTCATTTTCTCTCAACTCTCTCTATAAACCCAGAATCTGGCGGTCGGCCGCCGTGTTCTCTACCGCCGGCCGCCGCTAACCGACGCCGGCGAGCCTCAAAAACACACCAAAATAACCCCCATCTCACCCTCGACATGAATCTGAGGTTGGATTCAGAGGAAAAGCCTCCATCTTCCCTAGATCTAGGAAATACGAAACGAAAAACCCATTTTTAACCCAAAACGAAACTGCAAGGGGTCTCCCACTCCTTTCAGTTCACCGTATCTGGCTTGGGGAAGCCGAAAAGGCTTGTCACTGGTGAGGGGAGACCACGATGACAGCAGCAAGTAAGACCTCTAACTCTCTCTTTTTTTTTTCTTTTGTATATGCATGCAAAAAATAAAAAAGGGGAAACGAATATTTACCACTGGACTTTTTCTTTCGATTATAACTTGACTGGTTACAACTTTGTTCCTTTCGATTACAACTCTCTGTCCTCCCTACTCTCTGTTCGTTCTCCGTTACAAAATATTTGTTTCGTACCTATATATGCCTGTCTTTGGTTTTGGTACAAGTTGTATAATACTTGTTTTTTCGATCCGGACCGACATATTTCTTTTCTTCTTTGTGTTTGACATGTTCCGAGCGCGGTGGTTGAAGATCGGCATGGTGCAAAGCATGGTGGCGGTGTGGGGGTTACGCGCTTGGCCGATAGAAGTTCGGACGTTAGATCAGATCTGATCTAACGGTCGAGATGGCTTGAAGGATGAACGGCAGATGAAGCCTCGATTTGGTGAAACGGCTCCAGATTGTGCCACGTGGAGCTCAACAGTCGAGGGGTCAGAGCGCGTGGGGCTCATGCACGCGTGGGATATCAAAGCGTCCGCGCGTGGACCGCACGCGCGCGTGGCACTCGAATGGTCCAGACGTGATGTGCACGCGGCTGGCAGATATTTTGTTCCTTGGTTGGATCGTGGCCGTTGGATTAGATCTTGATCCAACGGCCCACAGTCACCTACAAACAATAATTGTAATTAGATAGGGTTTGGGTTTGGGCCAACCGGGCCTTGTAATAATATTTGTAATTGGACTTGGACTGTAATTTATTTATTTGGTTTAATATATATTTTTTTGGATTTCATTTTATATATTAGCCCAATAATATTAATAATAGTATAATTATAACAGCAATACACATACATACGTATATACCTATACAAACATTAATTATAACATACCAGCATTCATACATATATAATCACACACATAATTAACATAACATCTATACACATTAAACAAATACGTTCGTACTAAATATAGATGCATACGCGACACACATACACCGTATTTAATACGTATACATACATAGTTTATAATATATATGCACACATATATTAATAACACTCATGCACATAATAAACATATAATATAATATAATGTATACATGCAACACTAATATGTATTTACAAATAAAAATGAGTGATTACATATATCATATTAATTATGTTGTGTTTATTTTAATTATGATGTTAGTTGCTCATATTAATATATTTATTTCACGTTTTTTATCATGTTGATTAAGTTGCATATTCGACATTTTTAATTGCTAATGTGTTGTTCCCTTTTTTTACGGTAAACTTGGCTACCAGTCTAAGACGTAGATGGTAGTTTTCGTTTATCCCTCGAACACCGGAGCCCTTAAAATATACTCGCATATATAACCAAATTTTAATTTAGTAGTCACTTTAACCCGTAAAATTTGATATTAACAAATCGGTAATAATTTAGTACCAATTTTGGGCGGTGTGGGGGTGCTAATCCTTCCCCGTCCATAATCAACTCCCAAACCCAATTTTTTTAAAGGAATATCTATTTTTTATTTTCGGTGTCCGGTCTACCTTATCCAAGTGACCGGTGGCGACTCCAAGTTTTTCAAAAATAGGAGTTTATTCCCCATTTTAAATAAATCTTTCAAATAAAAGCAAAACTCCCCTCCAATTTAATATATACTTATAATTTATTATTTTCGTAATGGCCTGGAAAAAATAGTCGCTACAGCATGGCGACTCCACTGGGGAATTGTTTTGTTTTTTTAAAACAAAAAGGAGTTAAGCAAAAATTTACCGCTTTACTAATATCAGAAGTTGAGGGTTAAAGTGATGATTAAACTAATGTTTGTTTATAGAAGAGGGTTTATTTTAACGCATTTAAAATTGAACACATAAACCTGTCCGTCTAAGTGAGGGGAAAATGCTATTGCTTTCGAGGGGATATTGTTCCCCCGTATGGGCCTAGCAAGTACCTTTGGGGCTCTACTACTCTATATTTTCGTGGGATATCGTTTCCCCGTATGGACATAGGGGAATGGGTCCCCTAAATTGAACCCGGTTGAGAGGAGCCTATAATGCGTGATGACCAGGGGCCTTGCTACCCTTAGTTGGGGACAGTGAGGACGATTCGGGTACCTTTTAGTACCAAAACTGCATGTAGAGAATATAGAAAACCCACCCCTTTAGAGTCATGTGGATACCCTAGGTTTTTTAGATTTTAAATAGGGTTGTTTTATTCGATGCTTTATATAATTTTCTGTCGTACTTCTTTATTTATATACTTTTATCCAGCTCTAACTTGTTTCTTTTTATATTTGGTTTTGTTTTCTTTTTTGCATTTTTTTTTCTATCATCATACAATCATAAGGTATTGATTCACAAGTGGTTGCCCAAACTTAAAAATCGTTCACAATGGACAAAGGGTTGTCTGATCGGATAGTAAAGGATACATATATGAGGTCTGGTCATGAAGCTAGATCCGATAAGATAAAGGAGGAATCATCTGAAGACTCCTGGTCAAACATGGTAGACGATGCCGGTGCTAGTAGTGATTGAGATGAAGTTTAAGAGTTGAAGAAGCAAATGGATGAGATAATAAATTGAATGAATGCTATGGCTAAAGGTAACGGATCCGTAGAATCAGAAGAAGAGTCAATTAAGAATCAAAATAAAGAGATCGATGGACAGAATTCCACTCTCATGCAAGGTAACATCAGTAAATACAACGAGACAAACCCTTTTGTGATTCGCATCAACAAACCAATGGGAGGCACATCTGAGCCAAGCTCCCAAAAGACAGAAGTAGGTCCAAAAGAAACCCAAGAAGCAGAAATATGAAAAAGCATATCTCGAGGCCTGTGAGGTACACTGAGCTACTTCTGATGCTTATCGAGAAGAACCTTATCACCCCAATTCAGTCTGTTCTGAATGAACCATATTACCTGAAAAGTTACAACAACCGAGCCATTTGCGGTTACCACTTATGGAGTTTCGGCCACACTACGAAGAATTGTTGGACTTTAAAGAACCAAGTTAAAGATCTTGTCAATATGGGTGTACTGAGTTTTGAATATGGACAACCCTGATTTTACAGTGAACCAACTATTTCTCGAGGGGCAAAGTTGAAGAAGAGCCAAGACTTAGGTCAAGGGTCGAATAAAGACGAGTCAAATCTAGAGACCAAAGGTAGGGGCATCCTAGGAGAGGGGCATTCGTTCGAGTATGACCAGTTCGAGCAAGAAAGAGATGATTTAAGCGAGAAACTGAAGAGTCTACAAGATGAACGCCAAGAGCTTCACTGCATATTTCAGAATGCCAGTTTGGGTGACACTTTTAAAGAATGGAATAATGGCATTCTACAACTAAAGAACGATTTCAGGATTTGGAAGCGGAAAGGTCGGGCTAGTGAAAATAGATCTCGATTATTTTCACAAAAAGTTGAAAGAAGTTGAGACCAACACGACATCCTCATGAAAGGACCGCCGGTACACCCTATGGCGCAGCAGAAAAAATTATTTCGGTGATCTCACCAGTGATCTATGTACGATTAATAGAAATCGGGAAGAAGGATGCAGAAAACTACCTTAGTTCGTCTGGAAAGAGGTAGAAGAGAACGGAGATGCAATCACGATCACGCGTTTTGAATCCTTAGTCGCAACGTAAACGTCCCGACCTCTACTCAGTTCACCCGGTTGCAAGCAAATAATTTTCTTCTCTAAATTGCTTAGAGAATTTCGCGAAAAGCGTAAGTGGCTGCTAGACCCTTATGTTCCTTTTATAATACAAATAGCCCTAATTCAACTTGAATTAGAGTTGTTGACTATTTCCGAATTTCATGCATTAAAGAGTTATAATTACATTTAATTACTCTCTTTTAATGTTTATCCTTTAAATTCAGAATAATTTAAATTCTATATATATCAAATATATATAAACTTTAAATTCGAATAATCAAAATCTATATATATTAAAATACACATAAATTTTAATTATATCTTCATTTATGTACAACAACTTTGTACGTGTATTATTCGTTTAACATTTGCTTGATCAAACCATAGGGTGTGACCCTGTAGGTTCTTGTAACATTAGTAGTAAATATTAGAACAATTCTAATATTACAAACAACGAGTGACGTCTAGCAATGTATCATTGTCACCTAAGTTACAAGAAATCATGATTCGACATAACCTCTATGTGATTAACTCTCTTTCTTGCATTACATCATTTTGTCCTTTATATCTAGATTGGACACAAGTCATGGAATGGTCACACTTGTATAGTCCATCTAATGTTTCTTGATATCTTGAGTAGACTATAACAAACGAATAATTTATGATATCTCATATCAGCTTATTCGAGTATGGCCATGAGTTTCTAGTCTCACTCGATCAAGTGGCCTGTGATATTACTCATATTATGTAGGAGGGACAAATCCTATGTTGATCACCTAAATCTCACTACATAGATTGAGGCATGTCAAATATCAATCTTTATGATGCAACCAGTTATGACACACTTTTAACTGTATCAAAACATGAGACTATAGATGTCGAGATAATAATGATCTCAAGTCTGAGGATCATACAATTAGTCATCACTATGAACATGTTTGTAACTGTCACATAATAATCCAAGAAACGTGCTCATAATGGGTTATTCCAGTATGTTGTTCTCTAAAACATACTCATGTATTGATCTTGGCATCTCCATGGCAATGAAAACACTTTGCCTTCAATCAACTACACAATAGCCTTTAATGTATTATCGTGTCCAAGCCTACGATAATACTTGGCTATGGACCTTTTAAGAATAATCATATTATATTATGGACTTTATTATCATACAGCTTATATATAAGAACACATAAATATAACCAAAAATAATAAATGGCAACGCCTTAATAGAACTGGTAAAGTAAGTATGTGGTTACAATCATCTCATGATTGGTCTTTGGGCATACTCTAACAATCTCCCACTAGCACTAAGACCAATCACGCATATATCTAATATCGAGTGACTCAGTGTGACGATTATGCTTCTACTATGTCAAAGGTTTGGTCAGTGGGTCAGCAATATTATCATCCGTGTGTATTCTGCATATTTCCACATCTCCTCGATCAATGATATCTCGAATAAGATAAAAGCGCCTGAGAATATGTTTGGATCTTTGGTGAGATCTAGGTTCATTTTCTTGTGCAATGGCTCCATTGTTGTCACAACGGAGTTCCACAACATCTGATATGCTGGGAACAATCCCTAGTTCAGAAATGAACTTCTTGATCCAAACAGCTTCTTTTGCTGCTTCACTGGCTGCAATGTATTTAGCCTCTGTTGTAGAATCAGCTACTGTATCTTGCTTTAAACTTTTCCAGCTCACAGCACCTCCATTAAGGCAAAACACAAAACTCGATTGTGATCGTGAATCATCCTTATCAGTTTGGAAGCTAGCATCAATGTAACCTTTTAGTCTAAGCTCTTCCTCACCTCCATATATAAGGAATGTATCCTTAGTTCTTCTTAAGTACTTAAGATGTTTTTAACTGTAACCCAATGACTTTCACCGGGATTTACTTGATACCGACTCGTCATGCTTAAAGCATACAATACATCTAGACGAGTACATATCATGGCATACATGATAGAACCAATAGCTGAAGCATATGGAATCTTATTCATCCATTCTCTCTCTTATAAGGTTGAATAACACATTTCCTTCGAGAGTGACACGCCATGTCTCATAGGTAGAAATCCTTTCTTGGATTCATCTATGCTGAACCTTTTTAGCACTTTGTCTAAATATGTACTCTGGCTCAAACCTAGGAGTCGTCTTGATCTATCTCTGTAGATTTTAACTCCTAAGATATATACTGCCTCACCCAAATCTTTCATAGAAAAACAACTTCCTAACCAAGTCTTTACAGACTGTAAGGTAGGTATGTCATTTTCTATGATTAGTATGTCATCTACATACAATATTAGGAATGAAACAATGCTCCCACTAGCCTTTTTATAAACACAAGGCTCATCTTCATTTTTGATAAAACCAAACTCTTTGATAGCATTGTTAAAATGAAGATTCCAGCTTCGAGAAGCTTGCTTTAATCCATAAATGGATCTTTGTAGCTTGCAAATCTTTCCAGCATCTTTTGGATCGACAAAACCTTCTGGTTGTGTCATATACATATCCTCTTCAAGTTTCCCAATAAGGAAAGCGGTTTTGACATCCATTTGCCAGATTTCATAATCAAAGAATGCAGCTATCGCAAGCAAGATCCGGATAGATTTAAACATAGCAACATGAGAAAAGGTTTCATCATAGTCTATACCATGAATTTGTCGAAACCCTTTAGCGACCAATCTCCCTTTGTATGTTTGTACATTACCATCCATGTTTTTCTTCTTAAAAACCCATTTGTACCCAATAGGTTTAACCCCTTTAGGTGGTTCAACCAAAGTCCATACTTGGTTTTTTGACATGGAATCCATCTCAGACCTCATGGATTCAAGCTATTTCTTAGAGTCTGGGCTTGACACTGCTTCTTGATAAGTCCTAGGCTCATCTTGATCCATAAGAAAAACATCACCATGAGTGGTAACGAGAAATCCATATCTCTCAGGTAAGTGGCGTTCTCTTAAAGATCTTCGCAGTGGTTGTGTTTCTAAATTGGTTGATCATTCCTCAACAACTTGTGGAACTCGATTTTGTTCAATCTCTGGTTCATTGATCTTTTGTTCTCGAACTTCTCCGAGTTCTACATTTCTACCATTCCTTTTCTTGAAGAGAAATTCTCTTTCGAGAAAAACTCTCGTTCGAGCAACAAACACTTTGTTCTCGATAGGATTGAAGAAATAATACCCTTTAGTTTCTTTAGGATATCCTACAAAGATGTATTTTTAGATTTGGGTTTGAGCTTTGTAGACATCTGATGTTTAACATAATCTTCGCAACCCCAAATATTCATAAAAGGCATACTAGGATGTTTCTGAGTCCATATCTCATATGGTGTGTTTTGAACCGATTTAGATGGAACACGATTTAGTGTGAAAGCAGCTGTCTCAAGTGCATGTCCCCAAAAAGAAGTCATAAGATCGCTAAGACTAATCATCAATCGAACCATGTCTAACAAAGTTTGATTCCTCCTTTCAGAAACTCCATTCCACTGTGGTGTACCAGGTGGTGTAAGTTGTGAGACAATCCCACATTGTTTCGGGAGTTCATCAAACTCTAAGCTCAAATATTCTCCACCTCGATCTGATCAAAGTACTTTAATAGTTTTGCCTAATTGGTTTTGTATTTCATTCTTGAACTCTTTGAACGTTTCAAGGGCTTCAGATTTATGGTGCATGAGGTAAACATACCCATACCGACTGAAATCATCAGTGAAAGTAATGAAGTATTGGAAACCCCCTCTGGCTTGTGTATTTATTGGCCCACATACATCACTATGTATTAATCTCAATAAATCACTTGCTCGCTCACCTTTACTATTAGAGGGAGCCTTAGTCATTTTTCCCAATAAGCAAGATTCGCATATATCAAATTGTTCGAAAACAAATGAATCTAAAATTCCATCTTTATGGAGCTTTGATATACGTTTCACACTTATATGGCCTAAACGACAGCGCCAAAGATAAGTTTTAGTTGAGTCGTTTGTTTTTGATCTTTTATTATTTATGTTATAAATGGAATTATCTTGATCTAAAATGTAAAGGCCATTAACCAGTTGTGCTGATCCATAAAAAAACATTACTAAGATAAAATGAACAACAATTATTCTTAATAATTATCTCAAAGCCTATCTTGTCCAAACAAGAAATAGAAATAATGTTCTTAGTCAAACTGGGTACAAAATAACAATCCTCTAAACATAAATCAAGTCAACTAGGTAAAGATAAAACATATGTCCCTATAGCTAATGCAGCAACTCTTGCTCCATTTCCAAATCGTAGGTCCACATCTCTTTTAGCCAGATTCCTTCTCTTGTGTAGTCCTTGTACAGAAGTACAAATTAGAGAACCACAACCGGTATCTAGTACCCAAGAAGTAGATGTTGATAAGTTAATATCAATAACATAAATACCTGAAATAGACGTTCCGTTTTCTTTTTCCTTCTTGACCTCTTCAAGATAAACAGGGCAGTTCCTTTTCCAGTGTTCGATTTTGTTGCAGTGGAAATATTTTCCTTTCTTGCTTACTCCTCCTTTGGGTTTCAATGCATCATTTACTTCAGGCTTGGACTTGTCATTGCCTTTAGGCTTTGCTACTCCTTTGTTCTTGCCCTTTCCCTTATCCTTGCGGAGCATCAGAATGGGCTTAGGTCCAACCTTTTTCATGTTACCTTCAGCAGTTCGTAACATGCCGAGAAATTGTGGAAAAGTCTTGTTAATCTCATTCATGCTGAAATTAAGGAAAAATTGACTAAAGCTATTTGGCAACGATTGCAAAATAACATCAGTAGCTAACTCATCTTTGAGAGAGAATCCCAATTTCTCCAGTGTTTGGATATAGACCATCATCTTGATGACATGGGTTCCTACGGAGGATCCCTAAGCCATTTTGCATTAAAACAGAGCTTTTGAGGTCTCATGCCTCTCTTGGCATGATTGCCCCTCATACAATTCCTTGAGGTTTTGAATCATATCATATGCTACCATGTCCTCGTGTTACTTCTGAAGCTCAGGGGTCATGGTAGCAAGCATTAGACATCCTATGTCTACCATATCATCCATGTATTTCTTATACTTGTCTTTGTCAGCTCTAGAGGCAGTAGCTGTCGATTCATCAGGAACGGGTTCTTCGATGACTTGTAATTTCCGCTCTTGTTTGAGAACAATTCTTAAATTACGAAACCAGTCAAGGAAGTTCAAGCCATTCAATTTGTCCTTCTCAAGGACCGATCGCAATGATAAAGCATTTGTTGCCATTTAATATACAACGATGGACATATATATTGTGAGTAAATCCTTACCAAGTTTAAAATCTTTAATAGGTTTTTATTAAAGAGGCTCCCACTATTTTATTCAAATTAAAAACCTTCATATTTTAATTTCGGAAAAACATCTTAAAGTTTTTTTTAGTGGGTGGGGATCCATATTTCACCTTTTCCTAAGTCAGCTTTGGCTTTAACTCTTAAGAGAATGGTTATTTAGGTAAGCAACTTCTTGCTAATTACATCTCATGTAATTCCTTAATTTGGTGATCATCTCATGCTTAACCAAATAACTAACCTCTAGGTTTCTAATCCTATTAGAGTAACCTAGCTAGGTTATCAACCAATATTTCAACCGATGAATATCACTTATTTATTCTTCGCGCTTAACCGGGATAGATCCATGTGCCTTTACTTTGGCAAAACCCACATAATATCGATCGAGGCTTTAACGACGGTAAATATTGAGAGGTTATATTAACTTAAATTTTGTTGAGGGGTTTTAATAATAATCTCACCATTTAATCTTTTACATGATCTTATCAATTAATTAGCATGTTGACATACCATCCATAGCATCACATACATGAAAAAATAAAGCAGTAAATAAATGCAATGGTTATGGCCCTTTAAACTATGGTGGCCTATCCCAAGCCAATGGGAGAACCAAAAGGAGTCCTAAGGTAATAATCGCTTCACAAGCTTCAGGCGGCCCATCCTTCTAATCCTTTTGCATCTTCGTAAATTACAATTTGAGAAACTCGTTTTACATACGAGGGGTAAGATGAGAAGAGAATTTACAATAGAACTATATAGAGACACAACACACAGGCCGTATTTAAAGTTACAACCTTTTGTAAATAAAACTAAATGTGATTTAGGGTTATAACCATGCATTGTAAAAACATCGTGCATATCAATCATAACATACACATGTTTTATCTTGTTTATTAAAATTATCGATGTGAACCTGCGAACTTTGTTACCTACGAAGGGGACAAGGGCCGGATCCCCTTGCGGGGGTCCAGCTACCTCGGTTTACATCGTTACTGTGGAAAAACCTCACGATTTGATAACTTTTATCAACAGAATTGTGTTTTTGGGATTTTCAATCCCGGAGGTTTTTCTGCCTTAAAACAACCATTGTTCTTGTGCCGATCATGACCAACGATCATCACCACATAGTCAACATATTAACAGTTAACGTGTGATTTATCAAATCCTAAATAGTAACCACTGTGATGATTAACGCTTAACCATCAATTTGCAGGAACCACATTAAACAAGATTAACATATTAATCGTGATTAAACAGATTTATTTGCACAAACATCATATATTTGTTAAAAAAATTGATAGATATATATGCATCTCATATAATCGCATCACACAAGTATTTAACCATATTTCGTATTGCACAAGTGGCTCTGATACCACTGAAAAGACCGCCGGTACACCCCATGGCACAGCGCAAAAATTATTCTGGCGATCTCACCAGTGATCCATGTATGATTAATCGAAATCGGGAAGAATGATGCAGAAAACTACCTTAGTTCATTTGGAAAGAGGTAGAAGAGAACGGAGATGCAATCACAATCACACGTTTCGAATCCTTAGTCGCAACGAAAACGTCCCAACCTCTACTCAGTTCACCCGGTTGCAAGCAAATAATTTTCTTCTCTAAAATGTTTGGAGAATTTCGCGAAAAGCATAAGTGGCTGCTAGACCCTTATGTTCCTTTTATAATACAAATAGCCCTAATTCAACTTGAATTAGAGTTGTTGACTATTTCCGAATTTCATGCATTAAAGAGTTATAATTACATTTAATTACTCTCCTTTAATGTTTATCTTTTAAATTCGAAATAATTTAAATTCTATATATATCAAATATATATAAACTTTAAATTCGAATAATCAAAAAAATATATATATCAAAATACACATAAATTTTAATTATATCTTCATTTATGTACAACAACTTTGTACGTGTATTATTCGATTAACATTTGCTTGATCAAACCATAGGGTCTGACCCTATAGGTTCTTGTAACATTAGTAGTAAATATTAGATCACTTCTAATATTACAAAAAATGAGTGACGTCTACCAATGTATCATTGTCACCTAAGTTACAAGAAGTCGTGATTCGACATAACCTCTATGTGATTAACTCTCTTTCTTGCATTACATTATTTTTGTCCTTTATATCTAGATTGGACACAAGTCATGGAATAGTCACACTTGTATAGTCCATCTAATGTTTCTTGATATCTTGAGTAGACTATAACAAACGAATAATTTATGATATCTCATATCAGCTTATTCGAGCATGGCCATACGTTTCTAGTCTCACTCGATCAAGTGGCCTGTGATATTACTCATATTATGTAGGAGGGACAAATCTTATGTTGATCACCTAAATCTCACTACATAGATTGTGGCATGTCCAATATCAGTCTTTATGATGCAACCAGTTACGACGCACTTTTAACTGCATCAAAACATGAGACTATAGATGTCGAGATAATAATGATCTCAAGTCTGAGGATCATACAATTAGTCATCACTGTGAACATGTTTGTGACTGTCACATAATAATCCAAGAAACGTGCTCATAACGGGTCATTCCAGTATGTTGTTCTCTAAAACATACTCATGTATTGATTCTGACATCTTCATGGCAATGACAACACTTTGCCATCAATCAACTACACAATAGCCTTTAATGTATTATCGTTGTCCAAGCCTACGATAATACTTGGCTATAGACCTTTTAAGAA
Source organism: Hibiscus mutabilis (assembly GCA_019671005.1). Classification (NCBI taxonomy): domain Eukaryota; kingdom Viridiplantae; phylum Streptophyta; class Magnoliopsida; order Malvales; family Malvaceae; genus Hibiscus; species Hibiscus mutabilis. Next base: position 42,112,193 of record CM033726.1, on the reverse strand, counting down.
TAATCATATTATTCTATGGACTTTATTATCATACATCTTATATATAAGAACACAGAAATATAACCGAAAATAATAAATGGCAATGCCTTAATAGAACTGGTAAAGTAAGTATATGGTTACAATCATCTCATGATTGGTCTTTGGGCATACTCTAACACCTCAAGAATGAGTTAGAAAGTAATCTATATATGCATGAGATTCTAAAATCAAGTCTGCAGCAGAGTGAGAGTGAATCTCACACTTTTCTAACAAAGAATGCAACGTTTAGAGAACAAATAGATGAGCTTAGAACTTTGTTGCGTACAAGCGAGATCCGTGCTGAAGCTTACAAGCAGGTGGGTTATGAAAGTGTCAAGAAGGTAACTTTCAAGTTGCAAAAGGTCGAACGAGAAATAAAGGAAAAGGGACAAAGACATGAAGATTGCTATGATCCAAACGCGCAAAGTGGCCCAACAGGTAGTAGATTTGGATGCAGCGATGCCATTAAGTTGAAATTTAGATCTGACATTGGAACGCGAAGGAAAGTTGACTCGCTTGCTAGATGAAGTTAAGAAGTTAGGGGTTAGGGTTCATCAGTATTTGTAAATATCCACTGTCTGATGTAATAAAACCTTTTTGGTCTTAATAAAAGATGTTTTATGGGGATCACTTTTGGAATCAATGCTTTATTGCATTCATATGTACATTTTAACATCGTATTGTATTGCATTCATTATATATTTTATCATTATATTCCTTTCTTGGAATCTAAAATCTTTGGGAATTCGATGGCAGAATCAGTTGAAAATTGGAACGAGTTAAAAAATCGAGACTTGACCAATTAGAGGATAGAGTTAAGAGAGAGCTCAAGAAGAAAGAAAAATAGATGCTTTTAATACAAGGGAGCTCTGCCTAGTCCCTGATTTGGTCATTCCTTTTCAAGGTTCCTAGATTCGTGCAGTATGACGGTACAAGCTGTCCAAGGGTTCATTTGACCATATTCTACAGAAAATGGAACGCTACAATAAGAATGAAAAGTTACTGTTCCACTACTTCTACGATAGTCTAGTGGGGCCCGCTACAATATGGTACAACCAGTTGAGCAGAAATCAGGTTCGGTCATGGGGTGGCTTAGCCAATGCTTTTGGAACCAATATAAGTATGCCTTAGACTTAGCACCGACTCACCAGTTTCTTCAAAGCATGAAGATGAGACCAAAAGAAAGCTTTAAGGAATATGCTCTAAGATGGCGGTGTTTGGCAGCCCAAGTTCAGCCTCCTATAGTCGAAGAAGAAATGATGCCCATGTTCCACGCGACACTTCCCCTACTCTTTTTGATAAAATGTTGGAGAAATCAAGAAACAAATTTGAAGACTTTATGATGATAGAGGAAAGAATAGACTACGCAATCCGAGAAGGAAAATTGGTGCCTAAGTCTAAGGATCAAACTAATGAGGAAATAAAAGAAGAAGAAGAAGATAGCGAGATAAATAAGTGTCGCCTCCAAGACACTCGTAATCGTAAGAGAAGAAAAAATGTCGATCCTTTTGAGTCATCAAGGAAAATTCCCCGAATGAACGCAAACTTGGAGATATTTGGGGTGCCCATTTTGAACATATTTCCTCATTTAGTTGAAGGTTGCTATCTCACTCCCCGACTGATTAAGGCCATACCTGACCCTTCTGCTCACAGTTTTGACCTGAATAACACTTGTGATTTCCATATGGGGGCATTGGGGCATCCTACCAGGAAGTGTAGACTGTTGCTGGAAGAAATCAAGAAGCTAGTCAACAGAGGAGTCCTAACACAAGATTTAATCCAGTAGTAGAAAATTAAAGAATTAGGGCAAGTTCTCATTACGTCAAGAAGGCCAAAATGAGTTGGTTCATATGCTTGAATGTCTCACCTTGTACAAATATGGTAGTTTGATTCCCTACATTTTGGTTTTCGCCTTTTGAAGTATATAGAAAAAGCCTACGGCTTAGGCCCAGAAAGTAGTAGGAATATTTTAAAGACGTATGTATTTTTGTCAAAATGAGAATCGTATTTTTTCTTCATTATGAAGAAAACATTTTTGAATTCTTTGTGCATTCTTTGATTCTTTAAACTTTTTCCTTCTTTATTACGGGATAGTTTTTATTTCCCCATACATACATACATACACATTTTTTATGCATAAGTACATACCATTTTAGGCCATTAAACCTCAAATATGAATGTTTTTGAACACTATGAGGGTATTACAAATATGAGTATCCTTTAGCCCATTTAGGCCGATAGAGGAACAAAATGAGTGTTTAGATAATGGGCAGTTCCCATTCTAGGAAAATTCCCTCTCGGGCACTTGTCGTTTAAGATTCTTGAATCAAGTGTTGACCCTAAACTTCTACCCCCTAAAGGTTTTCTCTTGATGTCTATGAATTAGATGATGAATGGTATTCTTCCGCCTTCCAAGCAAGAAGAAATTAGATCGAACATATTAGATACAAAGGCCATAGATCACCAGAGGGAAGCGATCAAAGACAATATTAGGTTCAATGAGCAAATCAGGCAAAAAAAAGAGAAAAAAATGCCAGACAGAGAACTGAAGCAATAAAGAGTGAGCGCTTTAAGTTGAACAATGCAATGAAGAAAAGAGGGAGACACATGAAGAAGCCCCTAGCTAATAAGCGTCAATTTAGAAGAATCATGGAGAACCGATTGTTTCCAAGCAGAGATAAACATCAAGGTTTGATACATATACAATAAAAGAAGGAAGATTTGAGACGGAAAACCCCAAAATAGTCAGTCAAAAAAATGAGAGAAGAAAAAAAGAGAAAGAGAAATAAAAAGAAAAGAAAAATAAAGAGAAGAGAAGAGAAGAAAAAAAAGAAAAGAAAAGAAAAGGAAAGAAAAAAATAAAAGAAAGAGAAAGAAAAAATACATTACAAGGACGAAGCTTAGATGGAAGAAATAAGTAGGAGACTACAAGAAATCTCAATTTTGAGGAACTTTGGGAGACCAGTCACCTTTGAACAAGAAAGCAAGCATTAATGTCGACCAACAAACAAGTCGGTCAGAAGGTATAGAAGATGGAAATGACCTCTAGGGTGAAAACCCAAAAATGGGCAGTCTAGAGTGATCCAGAAAATAAAGAGAAAAGAGTAATCTGCCTGAGCATGTTGGCATCAAAATTCGACCAGAATACATCGATCCGAAGATCCAGAAGATGGAAATGACCTCTAGGGTGAAAAATCAAAAAATGGGCAGTCTAGAGCGATCCCAAAAATAAAGAGAAAAGAGTATCCTATCTGAGCAAGTTAAGTATAGGATGAAGGTTGACTAAGAGAAAAAGCCCAAAGAATTCATACAAACTCTTTCATCAGTTTTGAAAAGTTATGAAAAATTGATTACTTGGCCGACCAAACTCCAAATCATTTTGAAGATAGAAAAGAAATGAACTCTAGGGTGAAAACCCCAAAACGGGCAGTCTAGAGCGATCCGACGAATGAAAGAGAATAAAATACTTTATACGAGCATATGATGATCAAACCAATACAAAAGCATGACACATGGTCTACGGTACAAGCCTCCAAAGACCATTTTGATCATTTATAGATGTCTAAATGAGATAGTCTTCAGATTACGTCCCACTTATAAGGGTTAACATTTCTTCAAGGAACGTCAAACCTCGAAGTGCCTGATCAACACCCAAATAAGGGAAGGACAAGGGGCATAATGAGTGGCGAGATCAAGAGAGCCACCTTAAATGGGCTAGAAAATAAGTATGAGAAGTGTTCCTCTCGAAAGCCTAAATGGACTAGGGGAGACCATACATATTCTTACATCACCGACATAGACAAGATTTTATAAACATACAATTCTGCTAGTAGGACTAAACATTAGTTTTCAAAAATGTCTAAAAAAGATCAATTTTTCTGCATATTTACCACTTGTTCCAAGCATTAGTTTTCAAAAATGTTTGAGCATGTTTTCTCCAAATTTTAATTCTTTGAATACTTCCTCCAAGCATTAGGCCTTTTTTCAGATTTCAATTCTTTACGCATTTGCCATTTACTGCCAAACATCAATTTTCAAAAATGTTTGACATTTTTTTCAAAACTTTGATTTTTAAGATATCTATAGTGTTTCTCAAGCATTAATTTTCAAAGATGTTTGACATTTTATCCAAGCTTATTTTTGGAAACGACTACCTTTTCGTTAATTTTTTTTAAATGAGAATTAAAGTATAGGGACCGAGAGTTGGTTACCTCTCGGATGATATAAGAAGATTAGATTTTAGAAATGAGTTCAAGGTGTGGGGGCATCTCGCCCACCCTGATGTTGAGACAGATCAAGACTCTGAATGTTGGGTCAGGAACTTAGAAGTAGTTTAGCACAGAGATTGGATGGGGCAATGTGGAGGCGAGAAAAATGGTAAAAGTTCCTACTTGAGGATAGAGTGGGAACTAGAAGAAAGACTTGCAAAGTGGGTAGAGACCCCAAAGAAGAAGAAGGGAGTTACTCGCGCACGAGAGATAAGAGCGTGGGTATTTAACTGATGAAGTAAAGATTGATAAAATGAAGATTAATGAGCATAATGCAGATAGATAAAATGAAGAAATCCGAAGAATGACCTTTAAGGGAATATGATTTCAAAATATAATGAAATAGAAAAGAAAAAAAAGAAAAAAAAGAGAGAGAAAAAAAGGAGGAAAAGAAAAAAGAAAAAAAGAAAGAAAAAAATAAGAAGAAGAGAAAAAAAGAAAAAAAGGAGAGAGAAAAAGAAAAGAAGAAAAATAAGAAAAAGAAGAAGAAAAGGAAAAAAAAAGAAAAAGAGTTGTACACTGCATGCATCATATAGATAGGTCACGCTAATTTAAAAAGCATTTTATTTGTGTTTAAACAGATATTTTAAGATCACTAAAGAATTTGATGTTGAAGAAGTAGATTTTATTGAAGATTTATATTGGTAGCCATTTTCGGCGTGAATCCAAATTTTAAGGAAGATTGGTAGCCATTTTCGGCGTGAATCTAGATTTTATGTCCTTCGGGCCATCAGTAAGTCTTTCGAGCACGATGATACCGATAAGTCCTTCAGGCATGGTGATAAGTCCTTCGGGCCATCAGTAAGTCCTTTGGGCATGATGTTAACCTTATTGTGATGTCAAGACTGGTAGAAACTGGGGCAACATTTTAAGGGATATTGGTAGCCATTTTCGGTATGAATGTAGATTTTGAGGAAGATTGGTAGCCATTTTGGTGTGAATCCAAATTTTAAGTCCTTCGGGCCATCAGTAAGTCCTTTGGGCGTGATGATAAGTCTTTCGGGTGACCGGTAAGTCCTTCGGGCATGGTGATAAGACCTTCGAGGCATCAGTAAGACCTTCGGGCATGATGTCAAGATTTCCTTTCTAATGTCGATACGAGTACAATTCGGGGCATTGAAAAGATTAAAGCTTGAAGAGTTGGCCGAGGAAGAGCGGAAAGTTCAGAAGAACCCGTGATTCCAGAGCCGAGGACAGGAAAGTAGGACAAAATGAGTGCTTTTTGGTCTTTGCTTTATTCTCGTTTCACAAGAACAAGCAAAGAGGGGCAGCTGTAATCACTCATTTTTGTCAGGGTTGTAAATATATAGTAGTACAACAATTATTATATATTAGTATGTATGTATGTATGTATGTATTAGTGTTTATTTGTACGTGTAATAGTATGTGCATATATGTGGGTTCATGTGTATGTATTTGATTAATTATGTATATCGGTATTAAGGTATGCATGTGTTGTTATCATTTTGAGTATACATTACTATTGCATGTATATGAATTTGGGCTTGCATGTAGTATATGTATGTACCTATGTTTATTATAATGTATGTGTATGTCTATTATATGTGCATCATTATTATTGTATCTGTCCGTACATGAATATGTATTAACGTGTACGTATTAATATATGTGTCTATGCGTGTCAATGTGTTTGCATGTATATATGTTGGTTTGCATGTATGAATGTTTATCTTATTAATTATTGTATGTATATGAGTATAAGTGCGTATGCATATATGAATATATATTAATGTTATATATGTTATTATTATTATTAATATTGATGGGTTGGAATTAGAACAAATCAGATACTATAAAACTCAAACTAATTTTTAATAGTCCAGTCCTTTTTACAGATTATAAACCCAAATGTTTAATTACACCAGGCCCAAATGACCACCCCAATCCCCTTCAATATCCAAAAATCCTAGAACCAAATCTGATAGCCCTTCTTTTTCTTGTAGTCGCCGCTCTCCCAACCGTTGGATCAAGATTTGATCCAACGGTCCAGATGCCACCAAGACCATCCAGCTGGCGCGCGTGAAGCTCCCCCTGAGCTGTTTGTCTCCCACTCGCGCGTGAATCCACCAAGATCTGATAGCCCTTTTGATATTTTCAAAAGTTCTCTGCCACATGGTATAATTACACAAATGGTCCTCCAAAATTTCGGCCGATTTTTAATGTCATCCTTAATTTTGTTTAAGTTTTTAAAGAGAAATTTGCAGTTTCAATCCTCTTTTTCTTTTGAAAGCTTTCAATTAACCCCTTTTCTTTTAATTTCAACTCTCTTTTTATGGCAAAATTACATTTATGGACCTTTGACCTTTTGTTTTATTCAATTCCAGTTCTTTATTCTATGTATTTTATTTAAAAAGTTTATATTTGATATATCAATCATGCTTGTAATATTAGTTTGTTCGATACATGTGTTTGTTTACGTTATTAATTTGTTGCCATGCACTTATGCATATTTTTATATATGTATATATATATGTAGTATATATATATTATTTTGTGTTAAATTTTATATACATATGAGTATATCAGCAAAAGTTATTTTGAATAAATTTTTATTTAATGTACACTTTATACATGTATATTATATCATAATGTATATTAGTTTTTTTTATATATACACCTAATACGTATATTATTTATTAGTGTTTTTTATAAATATTTATATTATGGTAAATATTATATATATATATGTATATAATGTATTATTTTATTCCATGTTATATGTTACCTATATATTTAATATATATATATATATATATATCATATTAGTTATGTTGTGTTTATTTTAATTATGATATTAGTTGCTCATATTAATATATTTATTTCACGTTTTTTATCATGTTTATTAAGTTGCATATTCGACCTTTTTAATTGCTAATGCGGTGCTCCCTTTTTCGACGGTAAACTTGGCTACCAGTCTAAGACGTAGATGGTAGTTTTCGTTTATCCCTCGAACACGAGAGCCCTTAAAATATACTCGCATATATAACCAATTTTTAATTTAATAGTCACTTCAACCCGTAAAATTTGATATTAATAAATTGGTAATAATTTAGTACCAATTTTGGGCGATGTGGGGGTGCTAATCCTTCCCCATCCGTAATCAACTCCCGATCCCAATTTTTTAAAGGAATCTCTGGTTTTTATTTTCGGTGTCCGGTCTACCTTATTCAAGTGACCGGTGGCGACTCCAAAATTTTCAAAAATAGGAGTTTATTCCCCATTTTAAATAAATCTTTCAAATAAAAGCAGAACTCCCCTCCATTTTAATATATACTTATAATTTATTATTTTCGTAGCGGCCCGAAAAAAATAGTCGCTACAGTAATCACTAACGCTATCAATTTATAACAAAATGGTCATTTTGCCATTAACGACATGAGTCGACTAACCACTTGACTCCCCTTTCTCCACTTAATTATAATAAGAATAAACTACATTGATAGCCATTATATTTTTAGAACGCTTTTACTTTAATTACTAAACTTTTAAAATTTACATTACAATAATTAAACTTTTATCCGCATCATTATGGGGACTTGAATTATAGTCATTTTCTTTTACCTCCTTTCATTGTCGTTTTTGTTGCCGTTTGGTGGTTTCTCTGGCAAAAATATCATCAAACAATTCTTTCTTTTTTTCCTTCCTATTTAAAATCGTTGAAAAATCTTCCAATCTCCTCAAACTCAATCAAATATCACTTGAACAAAAGGCTAAATTTTTTGATTTGTCATTGTCAACCTTCAGATCAACTTGAAATTGAATTATGGTAATCCTTTGACTAAACAAATCTTTATCACTATTGGGATGAATCGTCGACCACTCCAATCATCAGAAAGTTGGTATTTTGTTTTGAGAAGAAGAATTTAACGTGTCACATCAATATTCAATGACCATAACGAACCCGTGTGTGGTCCCAGCGGTAAAGGATGATGTATTCCATCCAAGTGACCCGGGTTCGAGCACCATGTGTGCACAGTGTGTGTGAGTTATTAAAGGGCTAAGAAATTTAAACATATATTACCTTGTAATTACACCAGCATATTCAAAAAAAAAGTTTAATAATTGTAATGCATGTTTTAAAAGTTTGTTGACTAGGGTGAAAGCACCCTAAAAATTCAATGACTACTATAGTTTACCCTTGTAAAAAAATTATGAGTTCTCACTCATCTTTTACCACTGTCAGTCAACCTCCATAACCATTTTCATCGTGTTGAAGTCGAGATGATGACAGCTTGAGAGTTGAGATAAAATCAACGACGTATCTGCTCATCCATGTGTTGTACATACTACATATGCATGATATGATATCCACCCACCCATAACAAATTTTCAACAGACTAGCAATAAAATGCAAGTTCAATTTCTGAGTGGTTAGTCAAAACTAACACATCTGATTTTTGACTGTTTATGAAATAAAATTTCGATTTTTTTGAGTCGAGTCGAGTTTTGCTCACCCCTATACACAGTCACTTAACCATTGTTCATCATTCTCGGCCGTTAACCAATCAATCCTCACCTAGCACCAACCCTTCGTCCATTATCATCATCTTACAAACACGGCCAAACTTCATCACCACTATTAGTTCATCTCCTTCAATGTTCACCATCGTCAAGCTACACAACTAAACTTTGCCCATATTTGATTTCTCAATATACTGCCTATCCAATCAACTCACCTCCATCCTCAATAAACCTACGTATGAATAACACTATCCTTTACCAAAGGATTACTTGATGAGTTCGGATAACATTTAAATTTTAATAAATCACATCAAACTTTCGGAATCCATGTAACATAAGTTAACCACAGAACAACTGGTTTGTTATAAATCAATAATGTTAGTGGTCGTAATGTAAATTTCCAAACTTTGGTACTGTAAAAAAACTTATTGTGTAGTTTATCTAAAATAAAATGCATAATTGAGGAGTATCGCATATTTGAAGATTATATTAGTATATTATATAAGTAGGAGTATTCGAAAAAATACCATACCAGGATGGCCTGACCTTTTGATCTGTCGATCCGAACCTCCTAAAAATTAGATATTACTCTAAAAAAATACATGATTGGGCCGGGTACTCGGGCGGGGTCTGGGTAAAAAAATTTTCTAACTAGCTACCCGATCCGGTACTTTTAATATATATATATATATATATAATTTTAAATTATATTTTTATTTTTGAGATTGGAAGGAAAAAATCATGATCCATATTAATGGCTTTAATGCCTTATTTTGGTGATGGACTTTAATATATATATATATATATTTATCCAAATAATTTTCCAATTATATCTAACTTTAAAACATTAATTTTTATATTTGGATTAAGTATTTTGAACTTTTAAATTTTATATTTTTATGTGATATTTAAAAAAAAATATTTTTAAAATATAAACCGGATACCCAATCTTACTGGTACCTGATAGTGGATAATTGGTATATACGGGCCGAAAAATATAATATCTAAAGATTCGAGTACCCGAAAGTTCAAGTACTGGATTTGAACACCCCTAAGCCATAAAATAGAGGCCCAATGACATTCAAAATTAATTTTTCATTTGACCCTATAGATTTTGGACATGCAAAATGGGTTTCTTTGATCCAAGTTTAAGCCCAAAACCTTATCCGATTCGCATCGGATTCTTCATACGTGTCAAATCACATAACGATTACATTGCCTCCCACCAATCACTGTAGAAGAAAGTGGGACCAAATCAATTGAAAAAATAGAAACGTCGAAAAACCAAACAACGTATCTCAATTAGGGCTCTAAATGAGACGAGATAGATCGTGAGCTACTCGAGCTTGACTCGATTAAAGCTCGACTCGATTAGACTCGGCTCGAGCTCGAACTCAGCTCGAGTTCTTAACGAGTCGAGCCGAGCTACTTGATACCCGACTCGAAAAGCTCGCGAGCTACTCGAAAATATAATATACTAAGCTTTTTATTTTTTATAGTTTAAAATTTAAATTCCTAAACTTAAAACCCTAAAATATAAACCCTAAACATAAGTCTTAAACCTTAAAATCTAAATCCTAAATTCTAAATCCAACAACCTAAACCTCTAAACCTCTAAATCCAACAACTTAAACCTCTAAACCCTAAGATTAACAAGCTTGAGTTTACACAACTTGTGTATCAAAGTTTTTTTTATTGATAGGGCTTTAAATGAGACGTGACAGATGGCGTGCTACTCAAGTCCGACACGGTCAAAGATTGATCAACACTTGACTCGATCGGGCTCGAATCGAGCATGAGTTCTTAACGAGCCGAGCTCAGATTTTTCAAGCTCATTAAAAATTATTCAAGCTCGAGCTCGACTCGGAATCTTAACGAGCCGAATCGAGCTCAGCACTACTTGAGCTCGACTCGGCTCGTTTACACCCCTAATCCCAATGTAAATATTTCTTTCTCACTTTGGAACCGTTACGAATAAATAAAACCACTCCTATCTTTTGTCTTCCTCGGCGTTATTATATAAAAAATTATTTTTAATAGTTATTTAAAAAAATGACCCATATTTAAAGTTATATAAAAAATGATTCCCAAATCGTCTATGTAGGAAGACTTATTTTTTACAAAAAGAAAGTTTAAACATCGCTTTCTACAGAAAGTAAGTTCCATGATAAAAAACGCGAAAAATTAATTTTTTTATTAATTTATTCAACGTAAAACTTGCGTTTTGCAGAAAAAAATTGAACCTCGCATTTTATAAAAAACGAAATCTATCTATGTGAACAATTTAGGGATCATCTTTTAGATAACTTGGGTCATTTTATAACTATTAAAAATGAGTTTTTTTATATAATAAAGCCGTCTTCCTCACTTCCTCTCTTTCTGTTTCTGCGAGGGCAAAGGGTGCAAGCCATGACTGTTGCCACCGCCGCCGCATCCCATTCCAAGAAGCTTATGAAGCTCACTCCCTCGCCTTCAACTCCTCCAAATGGTAATTCTTCCATTCTTGTTAAGCCCCAAAGTTGTACTTTTTTGGCAAATGGAATCAAGAACAGATTTTTCTATTCTGGGTTTCCATTTTTTACCCTAGCAAAGCAGCGGCCAAAATGGTGGTTGCAAGGATCAAGCTACTCAGAAGCAAGAGACAAGTGACGGCGAAGCAAATGAGGCGTGACATTGCCCTGCTTCTTCAGTCTGGTCAAGACGCCACCGCCCGCATTCGAGTATTTTTTTTCTTCCCGTTACTCTTTAGTTTACTATTAGGCATCAAATCATCGTATTTAGATTTTGTTTCTTATGGTGTAATGGCCAATGGGTGTGTAGGTTGAGCATGTCATAAGAGAACAGAATATTTTGGCTGCAAATGAGTTCCTTGAGCTCTTCTGTGAGTTAGTTGTAGCCAGGCTTTCCATCATTAAAAAGCGAAGGTGAGTTGCTTATTTGAAGTTGTATACATTCTCTTCACATAAAATAAGAATGTTCCTAAAGGAGTCCAATTGTCCCAGGGAATGCCCTGCTGATCTAAAAGAAGGGATTGCTAGTCTGATATTTGCGGCCCCAAGATGTGCTGAAATTCCAGAGCTGATAGAAATCAGAAACATTTTTGAGAAGAAATACGGAACAGATTTTGTAGGTGCAGCCACTGATCTGCGGCCCAACTGCGGCGTTAATCGCTTGGTTAGCTTTCTCTTCTATCATTTACTCCATTGTAGGATATCAAAGTAGCTTAACACTGACATGCCTTGCCTCTGTCTCTGTTCCTACAGCTGATTGACAAGGTCTCAGTGAAAACACCTACAGGTGAAGCAAAATTGAAAGTGATGAAAGAAATAACTAAGGAGCACAACATAGAATGGGATACATCTGAATCGGAAAAGGAGCTGCTCAAACCTCCTGAAGAACTTGTAGTTAGTTTCTAACGGATGAATAGGAGGGGCCACGTACATTTGTTAGTGCTTCCAGCTTACCGGTTAAACCTGCTTCAAATCCCTTCCCTGAGCCAAAAGAGATGATCACCAGGTAACTGTTTGATGATTTTCAAACCATTTTTCCCCATCATTGTTCTCTCACTGTAAAAAATGTGGCAGAGGAGAAGAGGACCTTATTCGTTTTAAAAACACGGTTGCAGCTGCTGAAGCAGCGGAAGAATCTGCGAAAAGAGCAATTGCTGCTGCATATTTAGTCAACCGAGACTGTAATCTATTCAGCGAATCGTCTGGTCGTGTTAACAATGCTCGTGGATTTGTTCTGACCAATCCTCCTGGGCCTAGGGGAATAAATGGATCTCGGAGTTTCGGAACGTTTTACGCACCGAGTAGTGAGGAAGTAAGACCTGGCAATGATGAAGGTGGGAAGACCTGGAGGAGACACAGCTACAATAATGCCCCTGCTGCATGTTCAGATATAAAGTTTGATGAATCTGATTGTGATGAAGAAATAGAAGTTGAAGATGATCTTCCACCCTCATCTCATGATGATAGACGGGATTCTTCTTCTATTCATCGTGTTCACCCGAAATTGCCAGATTATGATGATCTTGCAGCTCGTTTAGAAGCTCTCAAGTTTCGCAATCACTACCATGAAAATTTAGAGGCTTGTAATCAGTTGTTTATTGGGATTCGGATATTGTATTATTACATATACGATGTTAAGAATGCAGTTGTTTTGTATGTGCTGTCCTTGAAAAAGAAACAGAGAGATATCGGTCGTTAACATTATTAAATAACAGATTGATCAAACCTAAAAAAGATCTCATTTATCAATAATTACATAGCAAACCTGCTGAACTATGCTTCCAAATTCTGCAAAATAAAACAAACCAGACTTGTCACCAATACAAATCTAAACCCAATAGGCGACTCTGAACCATATCTTGATCTAGTACACGACACGACCTAACATTAAATTGTGCGGGTAAATAATTGTTTCATAGATATAGTAAATGGTACATTGTGCTATAATGTCAGCAGCAACGGCAGGTTAAAACATCTAAGCAAGTGTAGGGCCTTGACTTTTCTTCAATCTCTTCAGCTGAGGGCAAAGGTTCCAAACTGTATATGCTGCTGCTTCCAACACAACAGAAGTCATATAAATTGCTGCAAGCTCCTTTACTAAAAGGATATACTCGCTCAGGAACCCCCCTGCATACTCGCAAAGAATAAAAATGGAAAATCTCTTATGAGCTCGTCTTCATAACAACCATTTAATGCACAATTTGCATGATGCAAAACAGTGTGAAGTGAATAAAAAGCACCCGCTAACCTTAGATATGGGATACGCCTGCGTCTAACTAGTTCATATGTAGTCTGATTTGTCATAACAAGATAGCTGCATAAAAATAAAGGTTCCCATATTTGAACAAGGCTCATGGTAAATAACATGAAAACTGGATCATCAAAATCTCAAATTCAATGCTGAAAACAAGTAAAAACCAAAGTTACCTGTGGAAAAGTAGAAGAAGTAGAAATATAATGGAAATTAACAAGGCAACCAACAGTATAATCATGATAGCATCCTTCCACCTGTTAACAATATTTTTCCCGGTCAGATTTCAGATTCAGGTAAATACACAAGCTCTTTCTCAAACCAAAAAATGTAAACAGAGATGTAAACAAACAGAGATGTAAACATACAGGCTCCAAATGAAAACAGAGATGTAAACATACAGGCTCCAAATCTCAAACACTAGACATGTAGCCACCCATAGTGTCATACTAGAAAATATGGAACCGCCATATCAACACATCAGAAAGAAAAAGGTGCTGTTATAATATAACATACCAAGCCCTTGAAATGTTGCCCTTGAGATATGTAATGTACAAGATGGCAGTCCAGAGGCACAATGCCGACTCCTCACAGATGTACCACCTAAATTTACAAAGCGAGACAATGAAACACTAGGCGAAAAAATATTAGCACGCATGCAAATCATTTTATTCCTGAAATGAACTGATGTTGGGTGCGGCATGTAAAGAGTTTAAAATCGATCTAGATATTAAAGGGAAAAGGGGAAGAAGGGGGAGGGGGATCCTCTTCAAAATGTTTGATCAGATGAGTCTTTGTTCTTTTCTTCCTTTCTTTTTCTTTTAACAGTTATTCATTGCATTATAGCAACACTATATCATAGTAACATACTAACATATATAAGGCCACAAGATATACACAGTCATAAAGAACTCGTCAAATATGATTTAGACTCACCAAAATTTACAATGATTACCCTGGCCAATACATGTTCCAAGCCATACACAATGATGATCAAACTGAAGAACACATTTATCACAATCATGACAATGTTTTGTTCGTGGAGGCTGCAATTGTGCAAGAAAAAGTATAAGCAACAGCCACATGCCATGTAATGTACAAAGAGCATACAGAATCCAAAGAGATAGCTGGAAGATCAGAAACGATTCTTTACACAACTTTTGCAATGAACATCCAATCAAAAGCTACAATGATGACTCAATTTAACATGTTTCCTGAGTACATGGACCACCATGTCACTAACAAAGCCAAAGATACTTCCACATGCATTTTTTTAGCAAGGCTTCATACAAAGCCAAGAATAGGCATCCATCATCAAGGTAAATAACACAGCATAACAGATGGCACCAAGAGATCTTGATTCACGGAAAATAAGCTGGCATCACATGAAGGACATAAACATGGGATCTTAATACCTGTTCAACGTTACAATAGGAGCAAATGCAAGTCCTGAAAAAAATCCAAACAGAAGTTAGTAGTTCTGTAATTTCCATAAACTTCCCATAACTTCCTTCTGCTTTTTCTTAATGGTTGGTTTGAATGAAAAAATAGATTAAACTCAAACAGAGCACCAATATTCATATTGTCATGTGTTCAGTACACTTGCTTAGAAATATAAAATTAAAACTACAAAGGCAAAGAGGTTAAAACTTTAATTCACACTTAAGTGGGATACATAAAAGCAGCAAATGGTACGGAAGAAAAGGCAAGAGCTACAAGCGAGACACAACATAAAATACCATGACTGCTTAACTTATTTGGCTTTTGGCACCCATGAAGATTCATAAATATACATCTGTTGAGAAGGTAACCGAAAGAGGTTATTCAAAAACTCAATGCAGTTTTACAAACCTAATGGAGGTTCCAGGGGGATACATGTCCATCACCAACTTTGTCCAAGAAGCAGAATTACTCCCTTGAAAATTTCTACCTGATTGGCACCCTTCTACCGTGGCATCCAAACTTCCATTTTTGCTTGAAGCAGACTGCCTTTGCTTAAACATTATAAGAACATGATAAACAGTAAGAGTCTGCATAAATCCATTTCTGTTTCTGATCACATCCAGAATAATTTAGTTCTAACGTCCAAAAGCTGTAGAAAGAAAGGAAAAGGAACAATAAAAGAAAAAGTGAAATGCTTACTTTGAGGCCACAGATGACTTCCTATATATGACATTTGTCTCGTTAAAAGCCCTCATTGCATCAACGACGTAACTAAAAGTAGAAAAACAGGAAACGGAAAAAACAAATTACAGAGAAATGTAAAACATACTTCATATAGTTTAAAACTTTGATCTTGACAGTAAGAGCAGACTGATATTCACCCGGGAGAAGAACCAGAAGTAATGAAGTATTGCACCAATGTGACAAAAAACAGCAACAAATATAATGCAGTGTACCTGGGAAAACGGGATATACTTAAACTGAATGTTACAAGGTTATGAACCAATTACTCAATAAAATCTGCAAGGGAAATTCTAAAGCAATACAAGTAGAAACTGGAAGTTAAAACAATCATTAAATGAAAAGATGGAATCAAAGCATCCAACTCCAAATTTCCATTGAAGATAAAATAATAGCTGTTAATGGAGTTTCATACATACCAGGGTTCCTTTTTCGTTTTTTCTACCAAATCACTATCGAAAAGGAAGAGAATCCCAGCGTATATGAAATGCAGCATCATTAATGTCACTTTCAAACCCAACGATGATCTCCGAGCTGATAACCCATCAATAATACCATAATCAATTAAAAACGAAAGAGAGAGAGAGAGAGAGAGTACAAAGCAAAGGAGGCAATTTATCCGTCAAGAAAGAAAACCCATGCTTACTGAGAAAAACTGACAAATCGGCAAGTAATTAACTAATTATCCACAATTCAAATGAAAAGATACAGACACACACAAAGTAAAAGGCGTTTTCTCTTTTTCTGAGGAAATAAGAAGAGGAAAAAAGAAGTACCAGGATCGGAGAGACTAGGGAAGAAGTGAAAGCATCGGCCGAGAGCTCGATCGCGAAAGGAGCGGCATATACCCACGGCCATGGTCATCAAACAAATACTCCCAGCAACAAGTAAAATTCAAATTCAAATTCAAATCAAATCAAATCATTAAAGGGCACCAGTAGTTTACACCACAATGCTCCTTCTTTGTTTCTGTTTTTTTTTCCTGGTAAAATTCTAGTTTACCTCTTTTTTTCCACTTTTGGGGAAAGTGACAGCATATTAGAAATCGGCAAAACCAAACTCTAACTAGAAATGCAAAGAGATTAAATACTCCAATATATCTATCTAGAGAGAGGGAGAGCTTGCAGATAAACTAAAAAATTGAGGAGTTTGAAATGAAATAAACATGTAGCTGCAATTTAATGCGGTAGATCACTGTGGCGGGCAATCTGTCAAAAGCATATATGGCTATGGGCTTTCAGTTTTTAACTTCAAGCCCAGTCAACAATTCAAAAATCATAAGTTTTTTTTTTAATAGAAAAAACACAAGTTATATAATAGTGCATAAATAATTAAAGGGTAAAGAACAAACGGTCACTAAACTATCTTAAAAAGTTCAAAATAGTCACCAAACTTTAAAAGTTATATAATAGGCTTTAAACTTTAGTTTTTGTTATAAAATGATCACTGAACCGTTAACTATTGTTAATTGGGTGACATGACAATTACGAAAGTTTGTATAGCAGCACATTTAATCCTCAATATTTATACATTCAATCAATTTAGACATCAAGAATGAGGGTTGAATTAGGACTAAATTGATTGAATGTGTAAATATGGAGAATTAAATGTGTTATTATTCAAATTTTTGTAACTGTCACGTCATTAAATGAACGACGGTTAATGGCCCGGTGACCATTTTGTAACAAAAACTAAAGTTTAATGGCATCATGTAACTTTTGAAAGTTAAGTGACCATTTTGTATTTTTTGAGATAGTTTAATGACCATTTGTGTACTTTACCCGTAATTAAATATGATGAAACAGATATGATATGGTTTTATTTTTATTTATATATTACTTAAAATAATATTTTTACTTTAAAAAATCATATTATTAATAAGAGTAAATACTGATGATGGATTAAAATTGTTTATGAAAGAAGAAGAAAAAAACTCCACTATTAGGCTATCAAATAATAATTATATAGATATTTTTGCTCGTACGGCAATAACAAGTTTTGTAGTTAGTATCTATTAAATGAAAATGGTTTAGAAAGGATAATGACAACTTCTTTTATTAGTACCCATTAAATGAAAATATTCTATCAAAAAAGAAAATTAACAAAATTAAAAAAATATATAATAAAATTCTTTTATTAGCTGAGATAAATATTAAAATTATACATATATTTTGTTCAAATGTGCAATAAATATAATATATAAAATTTGATTTGGTGCAATTATATACATGAAACTTTGATTTTCTTAATTTAATTGTATACATGAACTTTTGATTTTGATTTAATTATGTATATTTTAAAAAATAATTATATCTATTTATTTTCATATTGGATAGATATAATTATATGTGTACATAATATTTAAACATAAAACGATGCTACATCGATATCAATTGTAATAATTTTTAAAAATCGAATGAAATTAAAACTCCTCGCACAAAATCAAAGTTTATGTATAGCATTGCACATTTCACCAAAGTTCATGTTTAATTTTAATATTTGGTCCATTGATTGCGGATGTTCACCTCACAGAAATATACTTGTTAGCTCTATCAATCAATCGAATATTACTAAAAGGGAGTGAATTGACTCTTTAAAATATTTGTGAAAGAAATTGAAAAATAGAAATCATTTTGCATAATGATATAGATGGCTTCGACTTCTAAACCAAGCTAAATATTTCTCCCAATGTTTTTTATAAATACATTAGATTTTTAAACTTTTAACGATAGATATAAACAAAATAAACAAACAGTAGGAAAACCTTACAAGACAAATATGTTTGCACAAATTAAGTTCTTATACAAAAGAAATGTTAAATTAATATTTTGATTTTGATATAAAGAAGACTCAATTGCAAATAAATAAAATTTTAAAGGTACTTGAAATTATTTACAAATTGACAAGTATTCGAACCAAAATAATTTTTTAAGTCAATCTTTTTAAACTCCATATTTTTCTAAGTGTTTTGGTACTCAAACAAACCATTTTGGTAAGTGAGTACTGGTATGGCCATGTACATACTGTACAGGTTGCGTTATTGGAAAGTGATTTAATTCAAATGGTTAACTAAGTACCGTACAGCTACACGTGTACCAATACGACCTTTTGACTCTAAAATTCCAAATGGTTAACTGAGTACCGGTACAGCCTTTGGCGTACCTGTACATGACTTCAATATTTTTAAATAGTTTAAGTATTTTAAAGTCTTGTCAAATTTTGGAGCGAAATTATTTTTAAATTGAACTGAGTACCGGTACTGTAATACGCGTACCGATACGCTATGTTCATATTGTTTTCCAGTTTTCCAGTGAGTAAATTCAGTATCGGTACGATACATTGCGTACCTGTACCCCTTGTAATTTTTTTCACTCCGTACTGATACACCAACACGCGTATCAGTACCCCTTTGTTGCAACGACTATTTCTATTTTGAGCAGGTACAGATACAGAAGCCTGTGTACTGATACCCACCCTTGCTAGTTAGCATTTAATGGGGAAAAATTGCAGCCCAATGGCTCTATTCAATTTCCCAACAACCCAAACGGCTAGAAATTAATAAAGGGGTATAAAAACAAGTCTCCAAAGCTTTTTCAACAACAAAACAACTATTCTAAAGCATCCAAGCACATATCCAACAATTTGAGAGCTTTTATTGTAAAATATTGTACCCACTTGAGTGTTCTTCATTGTAATTCTTTTTCATTCAAGTGTTGGGGTTTTAGTGATCTTAAATTGTGCAAACAATCTTCCTTTGAAGGAATTTTTTAGTTTGCTTCTTTGTTTCCAATTTTAGGAAATGGATTGCTTAACTTTGGATATAAGTATATGATTTGTGAGGTTATCTCTTTTAGCCTAAAAGGAAACAAAAATTAGTAAATTTATGAAATCCTTAGTGCGGATAGCTAAGGAAGTGGGTGTAAACCTTGTTGAGAAGGTTGAACCACTCTAAAACCATTTGTGCAAATTTCTTTTCTTTTTGCATTTGCTTCCACCAAAATTTTTTGTAACCCCTTGACCCGGCCTGGACGCCAAACCAAACTGAGCGAGCTACATTGGGTTTGCCGAAACAAACCAGAAATATTTACTTAAAACAAAGTCCATTTTTTTCTTTTATCTTGTCTAAATGCATAATTAAATCCTAAGATGATCATGCTGGCAGCAGGTAAAATTCACGATCAAATCGGGCGTCAGTTTGACATCCAATTGAGCGAAATCGCACTCTAGAGACCATATCGTAATTCTAGAAAACTGAGAGGACTTACTTAAATTTCAAGTAACCAAACCTTAATTAATCAGGTTACATGCAAGCCGATTAAATCTCAACTTTAAAAAAATTATCCCAGCTTATATAATTGCGTGTACAAGAAACAGTGACTAAACAACAAAAATCTAAACTTCAGCAAAACAAATAACCGAATTAACGAACTGCGTACCGGTACACTCCATGCCCATATCAATATGGGTTTATTTTGCAAAGGGTATCGATACGGTGCCCCTGTGTACCGATACTAGTGAGCTATTTCCAAAACATGTGATTCCAATGACTAAAACTCGTATCGATATGCTAACCAGTGTACCAAAACCAAAAGGAAGTATCAAGGGGCCGTACTGATACGAGGGCTAGGCGTATCAATACGCCTATACAATTTTGCATTCCTTTGAGCCTGAATAGACCCCACATACTGATCCTGGAAAACTCGTACTAGTAAGAATGGGCCTGTAATGACCTCTTGGTCATTCATATGACACTTAGGCTCAGTCTAACTTGCTTCAAATATGATACAAGCATCATATAACATGTCTAACATCATTTCTACAACTAATCAAGCATGCTAGAGAAGCATACAATCCATAGCAAATTAACCAAGAATCCTATAGACACGGTCTCTACCCAAGCATGCAATTCTCTTCCCAACCCCTCAAATCAAATCATAAATCCTCATACAAGTCCAAAATACCAAATGAAACATGTACAACTCAGAGAGTAAGCAAACAACCTTTCCAATTACAAGTTGGTCACATTGCCGTTTTATTACTACAAGTTCATTTATTAAAACCATACTTGAAGTTTTTCGATTCTTGGATTCCTCCTTACTTGCTCGCTGCCCCGAAAGCTTACTTTCATGCATTGATGAGAAGGGAGAGCGTAAGCAAATAATGCCTAGTGAGGGACACTCTAAAAACACTCATCAATGCATTTAAAACCATTTGAGTCAACCACATTTTCAACATCATGCTAAAACATCTCATTCCCTTTCTACATTTGGAAAACATGCATATTAAACCATATGCAAACCACGTATCATGGATCACATGCATAATCCCATATGCAAAACCTCAATTTAAGCCTTTACATGCTTATTATCCCAATAGCAAAGCTTAAAGAACAAAACATGTATAAATCACATTATAGAAAACATAATCCATCCATCATGATACATTAGCTCATATATTGGCATTAAAGTGACCCAAAATCAAATCTTTCTATTATACAAAACACAGCGAATACACAGATTTTCCAAGTGGTTCATTCGACCACTTCACATACATCTTCGAACTGGAGCAATGGTATTACTACCCTTTAACGGTTATGATGTATAAATCCACTAGCGGAAGAATTGACACACTCTTGACCCCTCGACCGTTGCGGTTCTCATGGTAGAGTATGGCACACTCTTGACCCCTCGACACACTTGATGCGACATTATAGTGCACTTTAAACCCTATAGCATGCTGACTATATCCGATAACTTTTAACCATTGTCACTTTCCAATATATTCTATTAAAATATATTACCTCACTGTTTTAACATATGCATCAAACCAAACCATCTTCAATGCAATAAACCATGCATTTCTCATTCTCAAAATCCTTTTTATAAATCAATTGATATACTCAATAATCATCAACATATGATTATTCGCAACATCTTTCATTGCTAAAACATGCATATAGTAGTAGGTAATCAAAATCATAAATATGTGCATGAGAATGTATTTTGCGAAAACCAAAATGAGAGCGAGATCGTCCAATACTTACTTTTGAGCTTAGATAAGTGTTTCAAGCTTAATCTAAACTCATAAAATCACTTTCAAACCTTTAATAAGTAGTAAAACTCGTTTCCACTCACCGACAACACAACGTTCCCCTTGCCGATGCGAAAATAAGCATCCGAAGATTTCAAAACCTCTCTACTTTCTATAGTATCCATCTCCCATATTTCACCCACACAAAAATAGAGGATTAATGCATTATTATGCATCTCTAATCCCAACAACTTCAATTATCAACTTCGCCTCTCTAAAAACCATCAATCACCTTCCAAAAACAACCGAAAGCATTACTGAACTCAACCTAACCTTATCGTAGGTCAAATCTGGATTTAACTCAATCTCTTCAACATGCATCACATGCAATGGATCCGATCTATACCTCAGAAGCATCGATACATGGAAAACATCATGTATCTTTTCCAACTCCGCAGGTAACCTTAACTTAAGCAACTGGACCAACACGCTTTAGCACCTCGTAAGGCCCAATGAACCTCGAACTCAACTTGCCCTTACGTCCAAACCTTATTACCTTCTTCCAAGGTGAAACCTTTAGAACCACTATCACCAACCACAAACTCAATCACCCTACGCTTCAAGTCAGCTTAAAACTTTTGCTGATTCAGAGCCACTTTCAACTGATCACCAATAAGCTCCACTTTCACATTAGTGCCTTCCAACTCATCAGGCAGAGAAACATATTTCTCACCAGCCTCAGCCCAACAAAGCGGCGTACGACGCATCCTACCATACAAAGCTTCATACAGAGCCCTTTAAATGATAGCCTGATAACTATTGTTGTAAGCAAACCCTACTAACGGTAGTTACTTCTCCCACGTTCCTTAAGAATCAATGATGCAACACCGCAAAACATCCTCTAACACTTGGATAACACGTTCAGTCTGACCATCCGTTTAAGGATGATACGAAGTAATGAAATTCAACCGTGTACCCAAGGCTCCATACAAACACTCCCAAGACCCTGGTGTAAAGCGCGGATCACTATCTAACATTATAGACTTAGGCACCTCATACAAACTCACAATCTTAGCAATATACAAATATGCTAATTTATCCAACGTATACGTCATATGCACAACCAGAAAATGTGCACACTCTGTAAAACGACCTACAATTACCCAGACAGAATTCTTCTTTGATGGCGTCAAAGGCAACCCCAAAACAAAATCCATGGTAATTCTCTCCCATTTCCAATTTAGAACCCTTAACGGTTGTAACAATCCAATAGGGACCTGATGCTCAGCCTAAACACGTTGACATACCAAACATCGAGCAATAAAATCCGCTATATCCTTTTTCAAACCGACCCAATAATATTCTTTCTTCAAATCTTGGTACATTTTTGTACTTTCCAGATGCATAGCAAAATGACTAGAATGAACATCAGTCAAAATGGTGCTCCTTAGCTCATCATCCTTCGGCACAACCATTCGACTCATGAAGCACAAAACACCTTCATCATTAAAACAAAAATTTGTTGTATTACCATCCATAATATCCTTAACCTACGGCACCAATGAATCATCATACAATTATTTCTCCTTGATCTACTGTAACAACGATGGTCTCACTTGCGACTCAGCCTATAAACCTCTGTTACGCGTCGCACTTAACCGCGCAAACATGGCCCTCATCTCCACAATAACCTTTCTACTCAAGGCATTGGGTACAACATTAGCATTACCCAGATAATACTCATTCGTCCAATCATAATCCTTGAGCAACTCTAACCATATACATTGCTTAAGATTCAACTCCTTTTGCAACATCAAATACTTCAAACTCTTATGATCTACATACATAGTACACTTCTCACCGTACAGATAATGCCTCCAAATCTTCAACACAAACACCACCACAACAAGCTCTATATCATACGTAAGGTAATTACGCTCATACAGTTTCAACTGCCTAGATGCATAAGCCATAACTTTCCTATCTTGCATCAACACACACCTTAAACCAGCATAGGATGCGTCGCTATAGACCACAAACTCTTTTCCCGACTTAGGTTGAATCAAGACCGGAGCTTGCATCAAAGCTTCATTTAATTTCTCAAAAACTTGTTGTCTACTCTCTGTCCATTCCAACATACATCCTTTTATAACAACTTAGTCAAATGAGCAGCAACCTTCGATAAACCATCTACAAAATAATGATAATAACCTGCCAACCCTAAGAAACTACGAAACTCCGACACAGACTTAGGTGACTTTCAACTCACAACCGCCTCAATTTTATATGGATTTACACGAATACCTTCTGCCGATACAACATGTCCAAGGACAATTACCTCCTTTAACCAAAATTCACACTTGCTCGACTTGGCATACAACCAATTATCCAACAAATCTTGTAATACAATATGCAAATATCTATCATATTCTTCCACGGTACGTGAGTACACAAGGATATCATCAATGAACACAACAACAAATTGATCCAAATATTTATAGAACATCCAATTTATCATATCCATGCAAGCAACATGTCCATTCATCAACCTAAAAGGCATCACCAAAAACTCATAATGCCTATAACGTGTGCAAAAAGTAGTTTTCAGCACATCATTATCCTTAACCTTCAACTAATAATATCCCGACCTTAAACCAATCTTAGAAAACATCGTAGCACCCCAAAATTGGTCAAGCAAGTCGTCAATTCTCGATAAAGGATACTTATTCTTAATTGTCAACTTGTTTAGTTACCGACAATCAATGCACATTCTTATAGTGCCATTATTCTTTTTCACGAACACACTGGTGCTCCCCATAGTGACACGCTAGGTTGGATGAAATTACGATCTAACAACTCCTAAGGTTACTCCTTTAACTCTTTCGATGCCATGCGATATGGAGTAATCGACACCGGAGCTGTATCCGCATACGTCTCAATACAAAACTCTACTTCCCTATCCGGTGGTAATCCAGGCAACTCCTCTAGAAACACCCCAAAAAATTCAAAATAGTACGGATATCCCCAGTCCGCACTTTCTTCATAATTGGGTTCATAACATAAGTAAGATATACTTGACACACAAACTCCAACAACTTATGCGCTCCTAAAGCTAAAAACACATTGGATAAGAATTTAACATTCTAACACACAACCACCACTTCGTAATCATCAAAAAGTTTCAACAAAACTCGCTTTGTTACGAATTCGACCATAACCCTATGCTCAGTCAACCAATCCATCCCCAAGATTACATAAAACCATGAAATGGAAATTCTATCAAATCAATCGTAAACACGTGACCTTGAACTAACAAAGGACATCTCCTATATAACCTCCTAACAACAACCACCTCCCCGAGAGTACTAGATACCCAACCAATAAGACATCTCTAATGTCACAACTTTGCTAAGGATGCAACAACATAAGAAAATTCCTTAATAATTTCCAATAGTAATCATCTGATCCTCGAACACCACGTACTTCTACCACCAACATTGGTCGATTTAAATCTAGCACTACTTCAACCTTCAAAAATCCACCTTAAACACTTTCCATATTATATGAGATCCTAACGAATCTCCTTGCTAAGGCTAACTTCCATTATAACCCTATCGGTCTCTGAAAAGTCATCCATAAGTGTGAACATATATATGCATGATTACTTATATGTCCTCATAGAT
Source organism: Hibiscus mutabilis (assembly GCA_019671005.1). Classification (NCBI taxonomy): domain Eukaryota; kingdom Viridiplantae; phylum Streptophyta; class Magnoliopsida; order Malvales; family Malvaceae; genus Hibiscus; species Hibiscus mutabilis. Next base: position 42,086,767 of record CM033726.1, on the reverse strand, counting down.
TTCTATGCAAATGTATACAAAACCTCTAATGTCATGCACAAATGTATGCATGTAATGACATATTTAAATATATACATATAAGTGTTTTGTACTATGTATGATTAACAATTCACAATTACTAACAACATTCTGAGACCGAAATTACACAACCTAATCACATCTTCAGAACACCTCATTCAGCCTTGCCGAAACTTGCAACTACCCCAATTATGAACAAATGCTTCATTACAAAGCCTATCAGCACATCTTGACTATTAGTCAATATTTATCTCGGCATCACTGAACATGAAAATGCCACCACTTTTGCCATACATGAAACCAATTATTCACAGAATACTCATCTCATTGCAACCACGAATACCACAGTGCATTTGCCATCAACACATCATAACTAGTAATCTATACCAACCACGGTCCTAAACACCATTATCATAAACTACCGCGCTAATGCCTCAGGAAAAAGGACCCTCGATAGAACATACCCACAAAACAACCATTTCGCAATCTAATTCTCAATTCACACATTTTCTTAAATGCTTAACAATACATCCCAAAAAGAATTTGGAAGCCGTACCAAAGTACGTCTAACACCAAACTTAACTTCGTAACCAGAAGACAACTCTGGTATATCAACTAGAACATTCAAGGAAATGATCCTCTACAATACAAACTTCCAGAAACTAAGCATCCTTAACCTTGATTTACAAACATACCAAGATAACTCTACAACATAAACCTCAACATCTTTTCAGTCTCATTAGCCAGGACCACCTTAATTTTGCTTTGGTCCATAACACAACATTCTCTACAAGAAATGTATTCATATTCAACCTACGCTCTCATCTCAGTGGCATACTAAAAAATATGTATCTATAGCATGAAAATATAACCAAAAACATAATTAGGCTAGCTTCAAGCAAGGATCCAAGATGTTCACTTTTCGAAAACAAAATCCCTTTTACACTTGTAGTAATAAGGTAATGTGTCCCTAAAGTTTTACCCCAACATAACACATTTCAATCATAGAACATATAATCAAACACCATGCATGCCATTCAATAGTATCACTCAATAAAAATATCACAAACAATCATAATCCACCTCTCAACAATCATAGATTGGCTCTGATACCACCAAATGTAACCCTTTTAACACAGCCTAGTCGTCAACCGAACCGAGCGAGCTATATTGGGTTTGCCAAAACAAATCCGGGTGATTTACTTAAAACAAGGTCTACTTTTTCTTTTATCTTGTCTAAATGCAAAATTAAATCCTAAGCTGATCATGCTGGCAGCGAGTAAAATTCACGATCAAATCGGGCGTCAGTTTGACATCCAATTGAGCGAAATCGCACTCTAGGGACCATATCATAATTTTGGAAAATTGAGAGAACTTACTTAAATTTTAAGTAACCAAACTTTAATTAATTAAGTTATATGCAAGCGGTTAAATCTCAACTTAAAACAATCATCCCAGCTCATATATTTGCATGCATAAGAAACAGTGACTAAACAACAATTATCTAAACTTTAGTAAAGCAAATAATTGAATTAATGAACTGCGTATCGGTACACTCCATGCTCGTATTGATACTGGTTTATTTTGTAAAGGGTATCAATACGGTGCCCTTGTGTACTGATACTGGTGAGCCACTTCCAAAACAAGGGATTCTAGTGACTAAAACTCGTATCGATATACTAACCCATGTACCAAAACCAAGAAGAAATATCAAGTGGCCATACCGATATGGGGGCCAGGCTTATCAATATGCCTGTGCAATTTTGCACTCTTCTGAGCCAGAAGAGACCTCGCGTACTGATCTTAGAAGACCCGTACCGATACGACTGGGTTTATAGTAACCTCTTGGTCATTCATATGACACTTAGGCTCAGCCTAACTTGCATCAAACATCATACAAGCATCATATAACATGTCTAACATTATTTCTTCAACCAATCAAGCATGCTAGAGAAACATATAATCCATAACAAATCAACCAAGAATCCTATAAACATAGTCTCTACCCACGCATACAATTCTTTTCCCAACTCCTCAAATCAAATCATAAATCCTCATAAAAGTCCAAAATACCAAAAGAAACATGTTCAACTCAGGGATTAAGCAAACAACCCTCCCAATTACAACCTGGTCGCATTGCCCTCTTATTACTACAAGTTCATTTATTAAAACCTTGCTTAAAGTATTTCGATTCTTGGATTCCTCCATACTTGCTCATTGCCACGAAAGCTTACTTTTCTACATTGATAAGCATTGAGAGCGTAATCAAATAATGCTTAGTGAGTGACACTCTAAAAACACTCATCAATGCATTTAAAACCATTTGAGTCAAACCACATTTTTAACATCATGTTAAAACATCTATGCCATTTCTACCTTTGGAAAACATGTATATTAAACCATATGCAAAGCATGTATCATGGATCACATGTATAATCTCATATTCAAAACCTCAATTTAAGCATTCACATGCTTATTCTCCCAATAGCAAAGCTTAAAGAGAAAAACATGTATAAATCACATTATACAAAACATAATTCATCCATCATGATACATTAGCTCATATATTGGCATTAAAGTGACCCAAAACCGCATCTTTGTATTTTGCAAAACACATTGGATGCACGGATTTCCAAAGTGGTTTCTTCGACCACTTCACATACATCCTCGAACTAGAGCCATGGTACTACTACACTTCAATGGTTATGATGTATAAATCCACTAGCGGGAGAATTGGCACACTCTTGACCCCTCAACTGTTGCGGTTCTTTTGGTGGAGCATAGCACACTCTTGACCCCTCGACACATATGAGGTGACTTATTATAGTATACTTTAAACCCTATAACATGCCAACTATATCCGATAACATTTAACCATTGTCACTTGACAATATATTTTATCGAAACATATTACCTCGCTGTTTTAACACATACATATTAAACCATATGCAAAACATGTATCATTGATCACATGCATAATCCCATATGCAAAACCTCAATTTAAGCATGTACATGCTTATTCTCCAGTAGCAAAGCTTAAAGAACAAAACATGTATAAATCACATTATAGAAAACATAATTCATCCATCATGATACATTAGCTCATATATTGGCATTAAAGTGACCCAGAATCAAATCTTTCTATTATACAAAACACAACAAATACGCGAATTTCCCAAGTGGTTCCTTCGACCACTTTACATACATCTTTGAACCAGAGCAATGGTATTACTACCCCTCAAAGGTTATGATGTATAAATCACTAGCGGGAGAATTGGCACACTCTTAACCCCTCGACCGCTGCGGTTCTCATGGTGGAGTATGGCACACTCTTGACCCCTCGACACACTTGAGGCGACTTATTATAGTGCACTTTAAACCCTATAGCATGCCAACTATATCTGATAACATTTAACCATTTTCTCTTGCCAATATATTCTATCAAAACATATTACCTCACTGTTTTAACATATGCATCAAACCAAACCATCTTCAATGCAATAAACCATGCATTTCTCATTCTTAAAATCCTTTTTATAAATCAATTGACATACTCAATAATCATCAATATATGATTATTCGTAACATCTTTCATCGCTAAAACATGCATATAACAGTAGGTAATCAAAATCATAAATACGTGCATGAGAATGTATTTTGCAAAAACTGAAATGAGAGCGAGACCGTCCAATACTTATTTCTGAGCTTAGATAAGCGTTTCAAGCTTAATCTAAACTCATAAAATCACTTTCAAACCATTAATAAGTAGTAAAACTCGTTTCCACTCACCAAAAACACAATGTTTCCCTTGCCAATACGAAAACAAGCATCCAAAGATTTTGAAACCTCTCTACTTTCTGTAGTATCCATCTCCCCTATTTTACCCATATCAAGAAACACTTATATAACCACCTTATATCTCCAGCAACCTTTAAACGCCAAAAACACCTCAACATCTAACTATTCACAACCTAGAAAATTAGCAATTAAATTAGTTTTAGGATTTCTTTTATAAATTTCTTCTCATAACATTAAAACATATCTTAGATGTGGTCCAAATCAATCAAGACCAACACAAATCAGATCTACAACCAAGATCCACCAAATTTCTTTTTAAAACTCAATTAAAACCTTTTAATATTGATTTATTCATTAACACATAGCAAACTTCAATTGCAAAGGATCAAGAACTTGGGAATTTCAATAAACAACCTTTGCTTAGAGGAGATAAACAAAATTCACCTCTAATGGCTGACTTCTCCCTTAATTGGCAAGAATTGAGTGAAAATATTCAAGAAACAAGTAGGATTTGATGTAGAAATCAAAAGAATCAATTGAGAAATCAAAAAGAGATTATTCCTGATCATTTTAGAGTAAAATAGGTAGTTTGACTGATAAGAAAGTTGAGAGAAAAGTAGTTACGTGAGAAAAATGAATTAGCTATTAGAAATCCTTTTAGTTAAATATATTTTATTTTTATTTAATAACCTTTTTAAAACCATTTAAAAATAGCCTAAATTAAGGGAAAATTTTGATTAAAACATTGGTAAATTAGCTTCTTAAAGATTCTAAGTTTTGACCCTTTTACAATTTAGTTACCAAAATAGTTTGGAAAACTTTACATTTTGGTCTCCAAACCAAAATGTCCCATAATCTGAATTTATTTCATCAAATTGAATTTTCAAAAACCCTTAATATATTAAATAAACATTTCCCATATTTTTCCACATTTTATTTTAGCCAAAACAATTTATTATGAATTTAATTCTCGAAACCAGTTCGAATCATCTAATCCGGTTCGCCGGAACTGTCTAATCTAATTAGCTAACTTTCAGGCCCAAATTTAGGGTGTTACATTTTTATTACGAATTCACCCCCTCTTGGCCATCTACATTGATTGAACAACTCAACAAGAAACTTGAACAATTTTGACGATGCTAGTACACAAGCTGTAACGACCCGAATTTTGAAATTTGTACATCGGTTCAACTTGAACCATGGGCCTTGTGTTTTGGGTCAAGTTGTTGGGCCATTGGGTGATCAGGAGAGCCTTAGTGGGCTTATCTCTTGGCCATTTGGGCTTGGGGAATGGAGTAGGAATTAAGGGGATTGTGGATGGGCATAATGGGTACTTTGCCCATGGTTTGAAAGAAAGGCCGTTGCCTTCTTACAAAACCATGTATTTGGGCATAAGGTGAGGAAACATACTTCCATCACCTTTATAACTCTACTCCTTTTTCTCTCTATCATTCTCCTTCTTCATAAGCCTAAGAAAATGTTGAATCTTCGTGATTTTAAGTGTGATTTTCAGAATAGTCTTTTTGGGGGTTTAATCTCCTTCCAAGGATCTATATTTTGAGGTAAGAATTATTGAAAATGGTGGAAGATGAAAATGGTGGGTTTTGTGGGGGTGATAGAAATGGGATAAGAGAATATTTAATCCTATTTTTATAGCTTTAAGAGCAAGTTGATGTTAGCCTTTTATCTCCTTCAAATTGTAATCTAAATTTACAACTTCCTTGTATAGTGGAAGAGGTTAGGGATTCTTCCAAAGAGTTTGGGAGGAAAAAAATTGAGGAGCTTAGCTAAAGGCTATTTTCTAGTAGTGAGAGCAAGGTTAGTACACTACTAACTCCTTTGTTTCCTGCATATCCTAAGGATAATGTCTTGTTTGCTTAAGTTGATGTGTTTAGTTATTTTTGGGTGTTTGAATGCTTAAGACCATCTTTAATAGTAAAAATCATATTTGATGTTAATTATATGTAAAAGTGGTAGTAAACCACCCTAAACAACTCCCATAAGATGTAGCATCGAGATATGAGGTTGTGGTGCTTGATTTGGGGCTTTAGGGATGCTTTTCTGAGCCTAGGAAGCCATTTCTGGGCTTCAGTACCAGTACACTAGGAGCCCTTATTGATACCCTAGTGTTCTAGGTTGAAGAACATTGTTTGATTAAGTTGAGTAGAGAGAGGGGTACCGGTACAATGTTCAACCTGTATTGGTACGCCAGTTGAGACCGTATCGGTACAGGTTGGCCCGTACCGGTACGTAAAGGCTTGGAAAAATTATAGTACGCCATATTAGTATTGGTACACTGTGAGTACCAGTACCTAGAGGTATCGTACCGATACACGAGGGCCAATATCGGTATCCACTAGGCATTTTGCCAAAAAATGTTATGTTTATGCCCAAGGGGCTAAAAAATTATAGGGAATGATCCAATGGGTGTTTAATGAGATACCAAGAGCTATAAAATTGAGAAACTGAGATTTAACTCTAATATATGAGCATAATATGTAGTAACTTAGTAAACTTAATTGGGTGACTAGATGATTGATAGAAACCATAGAGTATGGTAATCATGTCAATGTTATGTGCTGTATGGACACTTGTATAGTAGAATCACCCTTGATTTTGGGATCCAAATACTCAAAGAGCGTGTTGCAACACATGAGATGAGACACCGAATGTATAATCCTGAGGTTGTATGACACTGGACCTTATTTGAAGATACTCGAGGAGAGATGTCGAGTATAAGTGTGTTAAACCAATGTTTTGATTTTGATATAACAATGACTTAATTGCATATAAATAAATTTTTAAGTTGTTTGAATTTACTCACTAAAGGACAAGCATTCGAACAAACTTTACTTACTTTTGAAGAAAATATATTGTATAAGTCATATATTTGAAAGACATATTTTCTAAGTGTTTTAGTACCCAAACAAGCCATTTTGGTAAGTGAGTACCGGTACGACTATATGCGTAATGGTACCAGCTTTCATCACTGGAATTTAATTTTATTTGAAATGGCAACTGAGTACCGATACGGCTACACGTGTATCGATACGACCCTTCACCACTATAAATACAAAAAAACATATGAGTATCGGCATAGCCTTTGGCATACCAGTACGAGCTTTAAATATTTTTTAAAGGCTTGTCTGATTTTGAAGCGAAAACTATTTTCAAATGAGTTGAGTACCGGTACAGGAATATATATACTAATACATAGGCCTTGTAAAATTTCTCTAAAATTCCAGTAAGTAGCTTCAGTACTGGTATGGTACGTAGCATACTGGTACCCCATTTTAAAGCTTCACTCCGTACCGATACGCAAACCCGCGTATCAACTCCCCTTCTTTTAATGTTTATTTTTATTTTGAGCAAGTACTAATTCGAAGCCCACGTACCGATACCCAGTGTTGTTAGACTGCATTTAATGCGAAAAAATTTGGTCCCAACAGTTCTATTCAATTTTATAACAGCCCGAAAAGCTAGAAATCAATGAAAGAGGTATAAAAATAAGTATCCAAAGCTTCTTCAACAACATTTTTTAGAGCCTCTATTGTAAAATCTTGTACCCACTTGAGTGTTTTCATTTCAATTCTTTTTCATTCAAGTGTTGGGATTTAGTGAACTTTAAATTGTGCAACCAATCTTTATTTAGAGGATATTCATAGTTTGCTTCTTTGTTTCCAAGTTTAGGAAATGGATTGGTAGACTTTGGGTTATAAGTCCAGGATTTGTGAGGTTATCTCCTTTAGCCCAAAAGGAAAAACAAATTAGTGAATTTATTAAATCCTTAGTGTGGATAGCTAAGGTAGCAGATATAGACCTTGTTGAGAAAGTTTAACCACTCTAAAATCACTTGTGCAATTTTTTTTCTTTTTTCATTTGCTTTCAACAAATTTTTAATCGCCAATTCACCCCTTATTTGCCATCTTTATTGATTGATCAAATCAACAATTGGTATTAGAGCTACACTCATTTGAAGGCTTCATATCCTCTTGAGTAGATCTAACCGTTGCTCAATCAATTATCAAGTCATTCAGGACCTCTACTTCTGATAAATTCTTCATGGATGAAGCTCAATCCACTTCTAGGCCACCCTACTTCAATGGGGTTAACTACCCATATTGTAAGAATAGGATGATGTTGTTCATCCAATCTACTGGCTGCCTCCTTTGGGATGTAGTGATGGATGGACCATCCATTCCATTGAAGAGAGAAGAAGACTAACTCATCCTCTTGTAAATACAAGAATGGACCGACAATGATCGAAATAAATTGCAATTCAGTGCCAAAGTTATGCACATCTTGTTTTGTGCTCTTAGATCAGATAGGTATGCCAAGGTGTCTTCTTGCTCTAGTGCTAAGGAGATTTGGAACAAGCTCAAAGTTACTCTTGAAGAAAGTAACGAAGTCAAGGAGACCAAGATTGGGCTTGTCAATTTAAGCTATGAGAACTTTAAGATAGAACTGGATGAAAACATCAACGTAATGTTTGATCGATTCTTTGTTATTCTGAACGGGCTCAAAGGCTATAGAGAAATTTTTTTGGAGGACAAGCTTGTTCTAAAGCTCATTTATTCTCTTCCCGAATCATGGGATTCAAAGAAAATCGCCATCATTGAAGCCAAGGATCTTAAGACCTTGAAGCTTGATGCTCTAATGGGGTCACTTTTCACTCATGAGCTAATGAGATAAGGAAAAAAGAATGAAGAGAATAAAGAAGTAAGGAAGAAGAAAGTTGGGATTGCTCTCAAAGCTTTAAAAGATTAGAGTGATTCTAGTGAGAAAGAAGATGAAGAGATGATTATGCTAGCCAAGAGATTTACAAGGTTCATAAAGTCCAACTGAGGAAGAAAGTTCCAACAAAGAGAGGGCTTCAAGAACAAATCAAAAGAGGAAGAGAAGGACCAAATCATTTTTTATGAGTGCAAAAAGTCAGGGCATATCAAGTTCAATTGTCCCTAATTAAAGAAAAAGAGCTCCAGAAAGAAGAAGAAGCTCAAGGCTCATGTAGCTACTTGGAGAAATAAAGACTCATCCGATGAGGAGGAGCAAGAAGTAGCCAACCTATGTCTTATAGAACTTGAAGAGGATCCTAAGGTAACCTCTTATTCATATACTTTTGAATTTGATGAGCTTCAAGAAGCTTATGATGAATTGCAAGTGATTTATGATGAATTAGTTTTGGAATTCAAATGGTCAATTTTGAAAAATAAAAAGGTTATTTCAAATTTGAAAAATGAAAATAACTCTATTTTTAAATCTAATTTGGAGCATGAAAGTAAAGTAAAAGAAATGCAAGCAAAAATAAATGATCTTGAAAAGAAAAATCAAGACTTGTATGTATTACTTTCAAGAGTCCATGATGACCACCAAAAATAAGTGGGTGATCTTAAAGCTTCTTTAAATAAAGTTGGGACAAACCGTTTTGATAAAGGGAATCATTCAAAACCCAACTTTGTGAAGAGGAACTTTAATGGGTACAATCATAGAGGCTTCCAAAGGCCCTCTAATGGTGAAAATGTTAGGAGTGTTTGGGCTCCTAAGGAACTCTTAGCTTTTAATAATGTTGGTCTTATTGCTTCTTGGATTCTCAAAGGAACCAAGATTTTGGGAGCCAATACTCATGGACCCAAAAGAATTTGGGTACTAGAAATCAAGACTTGATTCTATGTTTGTAGGGGGAGCATTGCTACAAGGCTCAAAATTCAAGTTCAAATTCATGGTACCTTGATAATGGACGCTTGATACACATGACTGGTGACAAGAGTCGGTTCTTGGAGCTAAAGCCAAAAAGTAGAGGAGTAGTGACATTTGGTGACAACTCCAAAGGCCACATTGAAGGAATTGGTTCCATTGGTAATCACTCTTATATACTTATTGAGAATGTTTTATATGTCAACGATCTAAAACATAACTTGTTAAGCATAAACCAACCTTATGATAACGGATTCAATGTCATGTTTGATTTAAATGGTTGCAAAATAATTGACATTGCATCTAACAAAATTGTGCTTATAGCTTATAGAATACAATATATATATATATATATTGTAACACCCCAAAAATTAGTTTAGTTAGAATTAGGTTCCGGTGATCAGAAAATTTAGATCAAAAAGATCCAAATATCGTATCAATCCTAATTATGAAATCAATTATATCGTATAAGACTAATTGAGTTCAATTTATAGATTTTGGACCTAATTAAACTCTTTGAAAATAATTTAGTGACTAAATTGTAAAAAAATGAAAGTTTGGGGAAAAAGTGTAATGTTTAGAAAATTAGGGGCCTAGCCTTGCAATTTTTCCATTTTGAAATTGAGTGACCTCTTTGCTTCTTTGAATTCACGAGAACATGACTCATCTTGTCATAAAAATATGACAACAAGGATAGAAACTAATTATTAAGTTAGTTTTTCTAAATGTAAGGAATTGATAATTAATAATTAAATGATAAAAAGGTGGGGAGATTTCCCTCCTAGGGAGAAAACCTCTACGGATAAACAAAGCTTGAGTGAAAGCTTTAAACATTTTTCCTTACTTAATTCCTCGTCACCGAGACCTTACTTCTATGTTCTCATCTTTTCCACAAGCAAGCACCTCTATTGTCATCTCCTACCTCTAGTTCAAGCAAGCACCTCTATTGTTTATGCAAGTTTTCCTTGATTTGTCTACATCATTGGCCCTTGGATTGGTGAGTTTAAGCCCCCAAATAATTTTATGATTCCTTGAACCATTAGAGTTTAATTCCAATAATTAATTCTCGAAGGCCTTAATTAGACCCATGCTTTTAAAGCATGAATCTATAAAAGTTTTGTTGACTAAAAGCCCTATCAAGCGTAAATATTGATTTTGATTCATAAGTATTGATTCTAACATCTCCTTTTGTTTTACTTAGCTCAAGAGTTAGAGAAAGAAGGCCCATCATCTCCATCCAAAGCTAAGACAAGGGAATTGTCATCCGGGAGCCTTAAGAGCTTCAGAATCTAAGGTGAGTGTAAACGTAGTCTCAGGGATAGGCTAGGTGCCTATCCCGAACCTTTGAATATCGATTATTGCATTGCTAACCATGTGTATTAAGGATATTGCATGAAAACATTGTTGATGGCCATATTGGTAAGTATTGATAAGTACTTCATCGATTAATTGTTTGTAGCATCATTGTTGTTGTCACCAGAATTGTTGAAGCATTGATATGTAGAATTATGGGTCATTAAGTATTAAATCTTGCTAAGGAAATATTGAAAATGAAATATTGCCTTTGAACATTGTATTGAACTATTGTTATTACTCATCAGACTTAATACATGGCTATTGAACTATTGCTATTGATCCATTGACATGGAAATAATGCTATTGACTCTTTGTACCGAAATATTGCTATTGAACTTATAGTTATTGAACTATTGTTATTGAACCTTGGATTCGAGTAGGATTGAATACAATTGGCATGCCATAGAATTCATGAGATCATTGGTACGAGCGGACTACGGTCCTTAGGCTACGACCTTTATCATGGTGCGACGGAGGTGTATTGTGGTTTGGTCATATTGGTGCGGCGGAGGGACTAGACCACTATTGATTTTGGTACGGCGTAGGAATTTGCATATCGATATACCTTACATCGATCCAAGGAAACCTATTAAAATGTAATATTAATTGTTATCGGATATTGTTATTGCATCGATTATTGTAGTGTATTGGTCATTATCATGGAGTAAGCTTGCCAGTGAATTATATGTTCATGATCTATTGCCATTAATAATATAGAAGTATGCTAGAATGCATTTCATGGTTAATTCATTGTTTATGACTACCTCACTAGGCAAAGTATGCCTAATGCATTTATCTTCCATGCATTTAAGGTTAAGGAGTTTTTGAGATTGAGATCAGGGTCGGAGAAGGTTTTTGACAAGTCACTACATTGATAAAGTAAAGTACATCAACTCTATCGATTCCTACTATGGTGGCATAAGTGTTGCATAAGCCACTTTTACCTCTTTTGATATGTATGTAATATAGTTGGCTTATGTAAGCTTAAGTGTTTAAACATGACTTATTAAAAATGGTTAAAAGTGGCTATAAATGCCTATTTGGCCTAAATTAGGGAAAACATAGCAAACAGATTCATTCAACCCTAAAATTTGACATGATAATAGTTTTAAGCTAAAAAGACTTTCTGGTAAAGTTTCATAGAATTTGGACATGGTTTGGTTGAACAAAATGCTAATAAACTAGATAAAATCTGACATCACAGGCCTTGTCGTACCAATAAAGATGATTGCGTATTAGTACGACCTTGCATATTTGGTCGGTTCAGTATTTGCGTGTCGATACACATATAGGCATATCGGTACGAGTCTTAGCCATTGGAAAATGTTGTAACACTGCATCGACACCGTATCGATCCTAATGGTTGACTTTTTGAGGGTTGGCCATGTGTACTGATACCCAATATCGGTACGGGATTAAAGATAATAATTGTTTTAACGGTCAAGGTATGCGTACCGATACGGTCCTAGGCGTTTCGGTATGGCTGGTTGGTTCTAGAATCTGAGACCAGCATAGCGTACCGATACAGATGAATCCGTACCGTTACGGTCCCTAATGTTTATAAATGATCTAACGGCCATGACATAGGCGCACCGATACGACCTCTTTGAGTATCGGTACGGAGGCAGGTAAGTTAGTTAAAAGGGAGATTTAGAAAGTTTCTGAATGTTGTAATTTAGTCACTAAATTTTTATAAGGCTTAATTGAAGGCATAAATGAACTACGATTGTTCTAAAAAATATTTGAACAAGATATACCTACATTGACTATCACATTGGTAACTTTAATTTTAAGTAAGATCTGATAATTTAGTGATTTTACAATTTAGTCCCTAAATATGAATAAGTCATCTTTTGGCCCAATTTCTAATTTGGTTGATCTATATTGACTACAAATGATTAAGTATTGTATTATGAATTATTGATACATAATTTATGGTGTAAATTATCGTAACTATCAAACTGAATCATCGTATTGTTCACCGGTAACGTTTTCCGACCCAGATTCCTACCAGGTCGAGAAGGGGGTGTTACATATATGGTACATCTAGATGAAATTTATATTTCCAATGCATGCTTTCACTACACCAAAATAGGTTTTTAGCTACATTTTTCGGGTAAACATAGCTAAATTTGTACAATTAGCGGCGTTTGTTGAATAAACGCCACTACAGACGTGTACTTTAGCGGCATTTTTGGGAAAATGTTGCTATATGCACGTTCTTTAGCGGCGTTCTCCCACATAGACTTTAGTTATATCTTTCTGAAACTTTATAAAGAAGTAAAGTGCAAGTATAGATCGACGAGTTAGGTAATAAGAAGAGTGATGCAGAATATACATATTGTGGCTATGGAACTTGACCTTTTCCTGCATTTTTTGTTCACAAACCCTGCTAACTATTGCGGCGTTTGATCTAGCGGCACTTCTTGCGGCATTTTTTCTAGTACTGGGAAGGTTTTATCTGCATTTAAAAATGCTGCTATAGGGCTTATTTTGTTTTAGTGTTTGTTGCTAAAGATAAGCATGATTTTTGGTTATGGCATAAAAAACTAGGACATGCTAGCATGAGTGTTTTGGAAAAATTAATTTCTAATGATATAGTAAGAGGTTTGCCTAAAATCAAGTTTTCTCTTGATAAATTTGTGATGCATGTGCTAAAGGCAAACATAAAAGAGTTTCTTTTAATATCATTAATGATGCATCAACAAGTAGGATATTTCAATTGATCCATATAGATATTTTTGTTCCTATTAGAACTATGAGCTTGGGTGGAAAACAATATGCTTTTGTGCTTGTTGATGATTACTCTAGATTTACTTGGATTACTCCATTTTCAAAAGCAAATCAAAATGATGTTGGTTACTCCATTTCACATGTTAAGAGTGACCATGGAATTGAATTTTAAAATCTTGGTTTTGAAGAGTTTTGCAACTCTAATGGAATTAGCCATAATATTTGGCTCCTCGTACCCCTCAACAAAACAAGGTTGTAGAAAGGAAAAATAGAACTTTAGAAGAAATGGCTAGAACCATGCTTAATGAAAATAATTTGCCATACTTTGGGGCGTAATCCACAAATACCGCTTGCTATATTGTTAATCGAGTAATGATTAGGCCACTTTTAAAGAAAACCCTTTATGAGCTTTTCAAAAACAAAAATCCTAACTTTAGTTATTTTTATCTTTTTGGATGCACATATTTTGTTTTAAACAATGGAAAAGACAATTTATGCAAGTTTGATGAAAAAAGTGAAGACATTTTTCTTGGTTACTCTTTAAACTCTAAAGCTTATCGTGAATTTAGTAAAAGAACTTTAGTGGTTGAAGAGTCTATGCATGTTGTTTTCGATGATAACCTCCTTCCGAGGAAGGATACTTGTGATGATGATGTAAGGATTTTAAATACCTGAAAGAAAATCATCAAAGGTAGTTGAAGTTCCATCAAAAGAAGAACCACAAGATCCACCTCTAGAAGCCTTGAAGGACATGTCTCTAGAGGAAATGGATGTCACTTACCCAAGGGAGTTCAACCATGTCAAAGGTGGTGAGATTTTGGGTGAGCCATCCAAAGGGGGTAACCACTAGATCCTCTCTTAGAAATACATGTAATTATGTTACATTTATCTCATGCATAGAGCCTAAGAATATCAAAGAAACATTAAATGATGATTATTGGATAATGGTTATGCAAGAAAAGTTAAATCAATTTGGGATGAGTCGAGTTTGGACATTAGTTGATAGGTCTAGAAATAAATCTACCATAGGTACTAAATGGGTTTTTAGAAACAAACTAGATGGGAGTGGTAACATAGTGAGAAACAAGGATAGACTTGTTGCTCAAGGTTACACTCAAGAAGAATAAATTGATTTTGATGAAACTTATTCACTCGTAGCTAGAATAGAAGCTATTAGGATGTTACTTGCAGTTGCATGTTTTCATGAATTCAAGCTTTTCAAATGGATATTAAAAAGTCATTTTCTAAATGGTTTTATAAATGAGGTTGTGTATGTTGAACAACCTCTCAGTTTTAAAGATCCAAAATATCTAAACCATGTTTTCAAACTTTCAAAAGCTTTACATGGTGTGAAACAAGATCCTAGAGCTTGGTATGAAATATTGTCAAATTTTCTTGTTGAAAATGGTTTTGACAAAGGGAATGTTGATACTACACTTTTTATCAAAAGAAAAGGCAAGGATATTTTAGTAGTTAAAATATTGTTGATGGTATTATTTTTGGTTCTACTAATGAATCTCTTTGTTAAGTTAATGAAAGGTGAGTATGAAATGAACATGATGGGGGAGCTCTCATTTTTCTTGGGACTCCAAATCAAACAAAGGAAGGATGTCATCTTCATCAATCAAGCAAAGTACATCAAGGATATGCTCAATAAGTTTGGCTTAGAAAATGTGAAGCCTCAAGCAACTCCAATGAGCTCATCTACAAAGCTTGACAAAGATGGAGGTAAATGAGTCGATCTTAATCTTTATAGATCTATGATAGGTTCTTTGTTTTATCTTACCACATGTAGACCATATATTATGTTTAGTGTTTTCTTGTGTGATGGGTGATAAGTGTTCAAAAGTACTATTTTTATTACCCTTTTTACTCATATTATTGTTAGACTTAAGCTCATATTAGTTGCATAATTAGTTATTCATGCATTAATTCATGTTTCTTTCCACCGTTGAGCTTGATTACATAACTTGGTGATTTTTGTGGAAAAAGATGCTGCTTTGGTGTGTTTTTGTGTGTGTGCAGAATCACTTGCCTAAACAAGGCTAGAACCAGTTGCCAGGGCAATGCATGAAGGAGATGCCGAGCTAGTTGCCAGGGCAATGCATGAAGGAGACACCGAGCCAGTTGCCAGGGCAATTGTCGACAAAGAATAAGGTGATATGGTACTCGAAATTGATGACTAGACAAGCCCAAGATGACGTGGAGCAAAGCCCAAACCCAAAGGAATTTGATTTCCATGCAGAGATTAAAGAAGAATTAAATTCCAAGAAGATAGGAGAAGTTCTAGTAGGAATACAATTATAATAAAGAATTATATTCTTTAAAGATAATTTAATTCCAACTTAACTTCCTCCTCAAAGAAGGACTTTGCCCTAGCCCTATAAATAAGAAGGGAATTCGACAATCATAGAGAGCAAGAGGAGAGGATTTTCGACAACTCCAAAGGGCAAGAAGGAAGAGATTTCGACAAGATAACAAGGAGGGAGAGAGTTCGATTTCTTCTTCTTCTTTGCTTCCATTAGATTCATGGTTTGGGGATTATTCTTTGTATATCTTTTGAACCCAACCATGAACTAACTTGATTGGTTGGGGTTATTGTGTTTTGTTGTTGTGAGAAACAATTGGATTTTGTTTAGGTAATAAAAGTTTGCACTTTCAATTCAAGGTTTACTCATTCTTGGTTCTTATTCTTGTTTGCGAGTGAATTGGGAGAGGATCTCATAACTTCATCTATTTATCTAATATAGGGAGAGTTAGATTCAAGAAACGAATGAGTATGGTCTTTATTCAATCTATTGATGGTGAAGATTAATCCGGCTTTGGAATAAGTTAAGGATTTCAACGGCTAAGAGGAGCGTAAGATTGGTTGTTGTTGACCCTTGATTCACGCAGGGATGTATTATCAAGGCATACACAAGTAGCTAGAGTTTCGACTTAGGGATAAGAAGAAACCATTGAAGAACGCTCTGCCGAACCTTGAAGTTGCTGCCCAGACGCCCAAGTAGTTGCCCAGGCAACCATCGATTAGTTGCCAAGGCAACCCGTTGTGCAAGTTGCCACGGCAACTGAGTTGCCCGTGCACTCTTTTACCAAGACGATCCAATCGGCTATCACACCTCAACTCACGATAACCTGGCCTATCTCTCTCTTTTTCTTTCATCTATTCTTTTAGTTTATTGCTTTTACTTTTATCGTTAATTAAAACCTCTATTATCAATTGTGTTTTTATTTTCACAGTTCAGTAACTTAAGCAAAGTGGCCCAAACCAATCCCTGTGGAGACGATACTCATATCACTTTATTACTTGCGACGTGTATACTTGCACATTTGCGTAGCACTTATCACACGCAACAAGTTTTTAGCGCCGTTGCCGGGGATTGACAATTGGTGTTAGTTGTTTTTGTTATTGTGTTTTTTTCCTCTCTTAGTTTTACTAACGTTTCTTTTTGTTTGTTTTATCAAAAAAAATTAGGTGCGCTACAAGTTAAGGGACATCAACATGTCGGGAAATAAAAGCCAATCTATTCGAGAGATGATGTTGGAAGATATGAATCAATCCAATCAAGAGTTTCTTGCACCCTTTGATGATTACCTATACCAACCGAGAAAAGCCCAAAGAACTTATACCGTGGAAAAATCTTGTGCTATGTGTGGAGAACATCATGTGTTTGAAAATTGCCCTCACATTTTCGGTGCATATAACTACATGGAGGACCATAGAGGGAACCAGCAGCAAAATTCTTCATGGTATGGTCAAAAAGCTCAAAATTTTTTTTACCATAACAATTTTGCCGCGACAACAGATATGCCATGGCAATGTAGTCCTTTTCAAGAGCATTCCAATTCCTTGGAGGAAACGTTACTAGCTTCCTTGACGGATCAATTGAAGAGATTCGAGAACTATCAAAATCTATGGATACGAGGATAGCTCAGTGGGATGCAACCTTAGGGGATTCAAGAGATCAATTGGGGAGATCCACATATGTCATGGATAACATGCACCAACAATTCATTCCTAGGGATACTGACGTCCCAAGGCAAGAGGATAAGGAGCAATGCAAAGAAAGCTCTCCGATGTGTGGGGAACAACTTGAACCTCAAAGTCAAGAGGATGCCAATGAGAGAGACTGCCCAACACATGATGAGCCTGAACAACAAATTGCCTCGGCAATGATTGAGGAGCCTGAACAGAGCAATGCCACGACAACACTCAGTGAAGCTGAGAACAACAATGCTACAACAAATTCTGAGGAACCTGATGCCCAGAAGGTTACAACGTTGATGTTGAAGCAGGAATCTGTAGATTGCTCTCATCTACAATTGCCATGGCAATTACACGACCACATGCAGGATCAACGAGATGATAATACTTTGCCAATGGAATATGAGCAGGTAATGGTTGAACCTTTCGAATTCTTTAAAAGCTCACCTAGTCCATTGCAGGTATGTCTTGAGGAACCGAGGTTGGTAGATTTGAAGCCATCGAAATCTCTACTGATGGAGATGTTTGAGAGGCCAAAAGAAAACGATGTTTGGATTCGTAAAGCTTTTCAGAAAATTGGCTCTTCCCTTGACTTAAAGCAAAATTTGACAACTGATTGCCACGACAATTGGCTTGAGCATCAATTGCCACGACAACAAAGGCTACATCCAACCATGATAGAAGTCGACAAGAATGATATAATTGAATGGTTGAGAATGGATATAATTTTTCCTATTAATATATTTATGCCTTCAGGAATAGTAGCAAGGTGGAGAGTATACATGGACTACAAGCGAACAAAGAAGAAAGACACATCCACCATGGTAACGCAAAAGGGAGTAGTGGCAAGCACATTGGCCAAACTCTTTTTGGGCAATATTGTCACCCGATGGAGGGTACGGATGGACTATAAGAAGTATCGAAAATGACCATCCTCAAGTTTTCTCATATATGCACTAACATTAGAAGATGCATGATGGCACTCTTTTCAGACATGGTCGAAGACTTCCTTATACGCACACCTCGGCAACCATGGACGCGCACGCCTCGGCAACCCCTGACGCTTCGGCAACCATGGATGTGCATGCCTCAGCAACCCTCGACACCACGGCAACTACCGATACGCACGCCTCGGCAACCATGGATGTGTATACCTCGGCAACTCTAGACGCACACGCCTCGGCAACCTTGGGAGTAGTCGCCACGGTAGCACATGCCTCGGCAATACCCTGGTACGCGGATTTAGTTAATTTCCTTGTTTGTGGTATTTTACCTTATGGCCTTACTCACCAAGGGAAGAAGCGGTTCTGCCATGATGCTAAGCATTACTTTTGGGACGAGCCTCTTTTGTTTAAACAATGTGCAGATCAGGTTATAAGTCGATGTGTCCCTGAAGAGGAGTAACAGAATGTACTTCGACAATGCCATTCTTCACCCTATGGAGGACATTTTGGAGGAACTCGTACCGCGACCAAAGTTTTGCAATCCGGTTTGTATTGGCCAACACTATACAAAGATGCCCAAGAGTTTTATAAGCAATCTGATCGTTGCCAGAGGACGGGCAATATCACCTACAAACCAATGGGCAATCAAGACCGTGAATATGGATTAGGAAAGTGCCGGACAAAAGCGTTTGTTGTACCTCAACGAGATAGAAGAATTTCGTGCACTCGCCTATAACAATGCACAAATCTACAAGGAGAAAACAAAGCGATGGCACGACAAGAAACTATTGCCATGACAATTCACGCCAGGGCAACTAGTTCTCCTATTCAATTCTCGGCTAAAACTTTTCTCGGGAAAGCTGAAATCAAGATGGTCGGGACCATTCGAAGTCGTCAAACCATTCTCCCATCGTGCTGTGATAATCAAGTCCATCTCTGAAAACCATGAATTCAAAGTTAATGGACAAAGATTGAAGCACTACAATGGTGCCCATGTGGAACGTAACAAAGAAGTGGTCAACTTAGGAGATGCATGAGCATGCTCTCCTTTCAATATTTTCTTTTTCTTTTTATTTTCATTTTTATTTTTAGGAGAGATTTTATTTTTCTTCATTATCTTTAGTTTCCAGGTTTTCTTTTCCACAACAAGATTCACAACCACCATGCTAAGGAAATTCACTGCCGACTACTTGCCACAACAACCACAACAGAAACTGACGATGCCCAGGCAACAACAATGGCTTCGGCAACTACTGATGCCCATGCAAGTGAACCTGCATCGACAAACATGGATCAAATCAAAGCAATGCTATTCATGCGGTACCAGCATTCAACCACCGACTGGAAAATGAATCCAGCAAACGACACGAAGGAAACTTATCACTCGAGGTGACGACCTCTCTGACTAACTCATTTCATTTAGTTTCTTTTAAATTTTGTTTCACTCTTACATGCATTGAGGACAATGCTTCTCTCAAGTTTGGGGGGGTGTTGGTTTCTAGTTAGTTTCATGTTTAGTTGCATTCATCTTTAGCAATCACATATAGGTTGCATATGTTACTTGCCATGCCTTTAATTTGATTTAATTGCTTAAGACTTGTTGAATATCCAATGATGAATTTTTTCCACTGCACTTAATTGAAAGAACCTTTAATTTTAGGATTACATGAAAAGAACTTAGAATTTTACTATGATGCTGAATTTTTTTTACACGGTTGTGGCTTGTTGATTGAAAGAAACTTAGTGAACTTAGGTTGCTTAAAATTAGGGTAAATTTGAAATTGAAAAATTAAAAGTTAATTTCTTGCTAGAGGTGCCCAAAACTGGCTCTAGTAGTAATTGCACTTTCTTGCTAGAGGAGCCCGAAACTGGCTCTAGTAGTTAATGCACATTAAAGAATCGCTAGAGGTGCCCGAAATTGGCTCTAGTTAACTAAAATAAAATGAGAAATAGCTTACTTTGATAGAGGTGCCTGAAATTGGCTCTAGTGAAAATAAAAATAAATGCCCCAAAAATTAAATTGATAAAAGACTATTGTTCACATAGAATCTTGAAAATCAACTTGTACACAACTACGCACACACATTGTCACGAGCATTATAGTTTTGTTCCGGGTAATTTTTGGGCTATCCGAAAAATTAAAAGGTGATCATACTTTGTGCCACGGTTCCGAGGTTTGAATTCAAGTTTGAAGCATGTCTTTGATGATTAAAGTCTTGGCAGGTAATTGTTAGTTTGCATTGCTTGAGGACAAGCAATAGTTCGAGTTTGAGGGCATGATAAGTGTTCAAAAGTACTATTTTTATTACCCTTTTTACTCATATTATTGTTAGACTTAAGCTCATATTAGTTACATAATTAGTTATTCATGCATTAATTCATGTTTCTTTCCACCGTTGAGCTTGATTACATAACTTGGTGATTTTTGTGGAAAAAGATGCTGCTTTGGTGTGTTTTTGTGTGTGCGCATAATCACTTGCCTAAACAAGGCTAGAACCAGTTGCCAGGGCAATGCATGAAGGAGATGCCGAGCTAGTTGCCAGGGCAATGCATGAAGGAGACGCCGAGCCAGTTGCCAGGGCAATTGTCGACAAAGAATAAGGTGATATGGTACTCGAAATTGATGACTAGACAAGCCCAAGATGACGTGGAGCAAAGCCCAAACCCAAAGGTATTTGATTTCCATGCAGAGATTAAAGAAGAATTAAATTCCAAGAAGATATGAGAATTTCTAGTAGGAATAAAATTATAATAAAGAATTATATTGTTTAAAGATAATTTAATTCCAACTTAACTTCCTCCTCAAAGAAGGACTTTGCCCTAGCCCTATAAATAAGAAGGGAATTTCGACAATCATAGAGAGCAAGAGGAGAGGATTTTCGACAACTCCAAAGGGCAAGAAGGAAGAGATTTCGACAAGATAACAAGGAGGGAGAGAGTTCGATTTATTCTTCTTCTTTGCTTTCATTAGATTCATGGTTTGGGGATTATTCTTTGTATATCTTTTGAACCCAACCATGAACTAACTTGATTGGTTGGGGTTATTGTGTTTTGTTGTTGTGAGAAGCAATTGGATTTTGTTTAGGTAATAAGAGATTGCACTTTCAATTCAAGGTTTACTCATTCTTGGTTCTTATTCTTGTTTGCGAGTGAATTGGGAGAGGATCTCGTAACTTCATCTATTTATCTAATATCGGGAGAGTTAGATTCAAGAAACGAATGAGCATGGTCTTTATTCAATCTATTGATGGTGAAGATTAATCCGGCTTAGGAATAAGTTAAGGATTTCAACGGCTAAGAGGAGCGCAAGATTGGTTGTTGTTCACCCTTGATTCACGCAGGGATGTATTATCAAGGCATGCACAAGTAGCTAGAGTTTCGACTTAGGGATAAGAAGAAACCATTGAATAACGCTCTGCCGAACCTTGAAGTTGCTGCCCAGACGCCCAAGTAGTTGCCCAGGCAACCATCGATTAGTTGCCAAGGCAACCCCGTTGTGCAAGTTGCCACGGCAACTGAGTTGCCCTTGCACTCTTTTACCAAGACGATCCAATCGGCTATCACACCTCAACTCACGATAACCTGATCTGTCTCTCTCTTTTTCTTTCATCTATTCTTTTAGTTTATTGCTTTTACTTTTCTCGTTAATTAAAACCTCTATTATCAATTGTGTTTTTATTTTCACAGTGCAGTAACTTAAGCAAAGTGGCCCAAACCAATCCCTGTGGAGACGATACTCGATACTCATATCACTTTATTACTTGCGACGTGTATACTTGCACATTTGCGTAGCACTTATCACACGCAACAATGGGTTTCAAGCTAGTCCTATAGAATCACATTTACAAGACGTTAAAAGGGTCTTTAGATACCTTAGAGATAAACCTAGTTTAAGTCTTTGGTATCCTAGAGACTCATCCTTTAATTTGAATGCTTATTTGGATGCGGATTATGGAGGTTACAAGATAGATAGAGATAGTACCTCCAGTACTTTTCAATTCTTTGGTAACATGCTTATATCATGGTTTTCTAAGAAACAAAATAGCGTTATGTTATCTACCACCGAGGCAGAATATATTTCGGCCGGTAGTTGTGACCTTCAAGTCAAATGGATGAAACAAAAACTATTAGAATATGCAATTGATGTAGGTACCATTCCCATTAAGCGTAACAATACGAGTGTTATTTTTCTCACTAAAAACCCCATCCAATATTCTTGAACCAAGCATACAGAAATAAGGTATCATTTCATTAGAGATCATGTCTTAAAAGATGATGTAACTCTAGAGTTTGTAGATACCTTGCATCAATTAGTGGATATCTTGTAATATCCCAAAATTTTGGTTAGTGACCAAAATATAAATTCTAAAAGTTTAGGGGTTAAAGTGTAAACTTTGGAAAAGTTTAGGGACCAAAGTGTAATTATCAAAAGTTGTGTATTTTAACCTCGTAAATGAATACTTTACCCCCAAGAATGACGTTTTTGAGTTACCCGAATTTTTCGTACAGAGTTTGTATTATTGACTATAAAACGATAAAGTTCGGAAGAATATTCAGATAATCGAATCGAGTGAATATCTAGGATATTTTGAAGGATGATAAGCCAAGGTTAAGTTTTTCATTTTATATGCCTAAGATATTTTCTTTGTGTTGGAATAATATGAACCCTAGGATTTAAGTTGATTTTCCATGCTAAATATGAGTCGTTAGATGAAAAATGGCAAGATCGTAATTTTTGGAAAATCACAAGGGGAAAGTTGGTAAACTACTAATTCAAGATTAAATTTAGGTCTTTGGATGAAGGATGATGATATGAGGAATATTATGGAAATAGAATTTTCAGAATAAATCTGATAGCTCGGTAAAGGTAAAATCGTAGTAGAAGTATTTTGTGAATATCGGGAAATCGGATCGAAATAAAATGACAGAGGTTGTTCCATAATCCATGGAAAATCATAAAATGATATTTATGGAATGGTGGCCGGTTGAGGAGGAACTAATTTAATTAGATTTTAATGGAATGGCAATTTTGAAACAAACTAGTAAATAAAGACTCGTTGGAGGACAAATTGGTCATCTGGCAGGGATGGCAATTTTGAAATATTTGAAATTACAAGGGCTATTTTTGGAAGAAGAAATTTGAATTTTAAATCTTGGCCCTTGATTGATGATAAAATCAATCTCAACTGTTGGATAAAAGGGCACTTTTGTAATTTCCCTATTTAAATGAATTTAAAATTCATTTATATATTACAAGTGACATAATTGGAGGAATTGGAAAATTAAGAAGCAAAAAGATGAAGTCTTCTTCATCTTTTATATTTTGAAAATATGGGGGGAAAAGGGAGAAATTTCCAAGCTTGATTCAAGCCCCGAAACTGATTTTTAGTCAAAGCTGAATCAAAGAAGGTTCAAGGTTCTATAAGGGGATGGATCGAGTAGAATTTAGTGAGGTATGCTAATAAATGGCACAGATGAGTGCAATGCATACATAACATGATACATGGATGTTTTATACATCAACGGTAAGACTTGCAATAAGTCTACTGGGTTTCTATATTGGCATGATATTTATGTCATTGATCATATATTTAACATATTTTAAATATGTCAAAGGTTGAAAACAAATGCATTGATCACTAGTTATTGATGATGGTATGCTATGAATGTTATTTCGGGTATGAACTGCCAATGATAAATTATATTGATATACATTTCCATGGATGGAATAAATACGAAAATTATGCCCAAATAAGTCATTGAGGGACAGGGTATAGCTGGCATGCCATGGAGTCTAACAGCACACTGCATAATCGGGAATTTGGGATAGCACTATAGTGTTAAAAGTACACTTAGTGTGTGGTAAGCACATCTTTATAAATGTGCGGGTTAGCACTTCGGTGCATAATTATCCGGGATATCACTATAGTGTTAGTAATTAACACATAGTGTATGGTTAACACATAGTTTGGGCTATAAAAAGGATAATAAATTATAAACAAGTTAGAGAGTATTTGAACTCTCGGGACATATGGCAAGTATATCGGTAAGAAAATTTATATCTGGTTTATATCATGTTGATATATGATCTATATGATGGTAATATTTATCTAGTGATCATGATGCATATAAGGCATATTTAGATAAACGGGCAAGCATGAAAATCTTATGACATTGACATATAGTAAATAATTACTAATGCAATGTGAAAGTAGATGCATTAGCATATACCATGCTATATAAATGTAGCCACGAAGTTTAAATAATTGTTAGTACTTCATATATTGCCTCACTAAGTTTGTACTTAGCATGTGTTTGATTGTACACACGCAGGTAAACCAAGATGAGGGTGAGAAGAGCATTGCATCAATATTGGAAAGCTTAACAAGTAATCACAGTAATGACATCCTAATTAAGGTTTGATTAGTATAGTGGCATGTATACTTGCTAAACCTATTTGAGTGTGATTGACCTTTAAAGTTCGTTATGGTTTCAAGATAAGTGGCGTTTCTGGAAAGATTCAAGGTTAAGAATAACCTTAAGAGATGAGTTGCATTCTAAGATAATTGATTTATGATTGGAACTCGAACAAATAATTTAAGTCAATTTTAAATAAAGTTAAGCATGCATGGGCTAGAGAAATTTTAGGATGGGTGACCATCGGGAAGTTTTTTGAAAATTTTAAATTTCCCTAATTTTTGGATTAAAGAAATTGTAGCACTTTCGACTCGTATTCGGTGTATGAATACGGGAAAGGGGTGTTACATTTATTGGTATCAGAGCTACAAGTGTAGCCGATTCTGGAGTTAAACGAAGTATGGTAAAGGTAAAAAATGTATACATGCCACTAGGATGTTAGAATTACTGATAATTCTACTTGTTGGAATTGATGCAATTGCTTACTTTATTATAATAATAATGTTAAATTCCAAGGTGTGAAGGTAAAAGAATCATGTCAGGTGTTTAGGCAAGTGAA
The DNA here is from genome assembly GCA_019671005.1 of Hibiscus mutabilis. NCBI lineage: Eukaryota > Viridiplantae > Streptophyta > Magnoliopsida > Malvales > Malvaceae > Hibiscus > Hibiscus mutabilis. The sequence goes on along the minus strand of CM033726.1, from coordinate 42,061,263 downwards.
TCAATAAGAGATTCAAGAGCATGATAAAGTTAATAATAATATTCTACCCTCAGCTTAGCATGGTGCAGAGCCACCAGGGTAACATGATGTGTATGTTCTGGATTAAGAGTTTTTCTTCCAGACATTAGATTTGATCATGAATCAGCCTACTTAGGCACCGATAGCAAAAGAATTGAGAGTTCTGGCATACTATATTTTCATAGAAATGTTAAGGGAGATCTTATGATTGTTAATATAAGGTTTAAGGATATAAAGGTTAGGTTGAAGGAACTCTGTATTGATGATCATAGAAGACTAATAAGAAAGGGTATTATCTCATCTGAAAAGGATTAGACCCGTATTTGATAAAGTAATGTTACGGTACATATTCAGAAGTCTATTAACTAGAAGTTCTTTCTTTGAGTGTTTCGTAACAAAGTTTATTCTAGAGATGCAACAGAGTTTCTTGCATCTTAATTAGGGAAATTGGATCATTTACGGGTATGAGTGCAAGTTTAATAAACTGGGTTGAATTGCTTCTAAACTGCTTCCTACAGACAAAAGAATAGCATGTTATGACAGTTTATAGAGGGTTATAGGTCAGGTATAAAGAAGTACTGACTGCCCTATGTATTTTAAAATTCCATGAAGCAGTAAATTATGGAAAATGCAATGCAAAGGGTTCAGAATGAGAAAATATCTAAACAGAGGTCATAGCTCATAAAGAGGAGTAGTGAATCGAGATAACCACTTCTAAAAAGTGGTGAGGATTTCCGGAAAAGATATCAAGATGAATTTATTGTATAGTTCCGTTAAAAGATCGAGACAAAGAAATTAAGAACTCCTTGACATTTATAATTAATGTTGGAGATAGAAAACCACAAAACCAATCATGTGAGTGTAGTAATAATGGGCATGCACGAGCATTGTAGAGTTTTTATTGGAATTTGTTATCAATATGAAAATGATTCAACTTATGCTATGGATACTGAGCATCAAGGGTAAGCTGGGAGAGTATTCTAATTGCTTATGAGTTTTAAATGGGTTGCTCAAGAGGAGCCATCAGGCTTGATGCTAAATCAAGAGGCTAGGTTTAGGATTGGATTTAATCCAATATTGGACTTATATTGATTATACTCTATAGAATGACTCTTACTAGATTGAGAAAGCTAAACATTTAGTTGCAAGAGTCATTAGATGGAGGTTTTATACGACTTGGTATATCACCTGAGGAAGCTTCAATGATGTTAGTTTAAAAAGCAGTAATGTTCCTCTAAGGTTAAATTACGATTATATTATTACCAATAAAGGAAGATTTGATAGTAGCACTAGTAAAAGTGCATTATGAATATAGTAAGGATACTACCTTATTTAATAATACGTCCCATAATAGGTTGGGGTATGTAGTGATGTAATAAGGCCAAAGTAGTTGACGTACTTAGCCAAAAGTCATTCTTTGGCTTATAAGCATTAAATAATTAATTACCTTTGGAGGAAAATAATGTATTGATTACACAGCCTCAGCTTGAGCCTACTTTGACAAATCAGATCAAAGATTTATAGATGAAAGATAAGACATATCTGGAAAGAATTCAATAAGGTGAAAAGGAAAAATTTAAAGATTTCGATGTTAAGTCGAAATCATGTTCATGCTATCAAGGAGTAATTTATATTCCCGAGGATGGTGAAAAGAGAAGTAAGAGGTGATTGAATCTGTTTTGATTCAGTTCAGGATGTGGAGAATCAAGTAAGAGTGGTCCGAAGCAATTTGGAGTTTTTTTTCAAATGGTGGATATTATCTGCTAATCTTGAAAGAAAAGATATTTACATGAAGTTAAGGATAAAGTATTCCTTAAAAGTTTCACCTTGGAAGAAGGTGTTACGGTTTGGACCAAAAAGGGAAGAAAAATCCGAGATTCTTTGGGTCATATAAGATTGTGAAAAGGGTTGGACTGGTGGCTTATTAGTTAGCCTTACCTCTAGAAATGGACAGGATTCATAATGTATTTCATGTATCGATGCTCAAGAAGTATCAATCTGATCCTTTACATATCATTACATGGAAGGAATAGAGATTCAACCAGATTTAATTTACGAGGAAGAATCGATAAAGATTCTGGCACATGGAGTCAAAGAACTAAGGAATAAGATAATCTCGCTTGTTAAAGTTCTTTGGCAAAATCATGAAGTCGAAAAAGTGATTTGGGAAAGAGAAAAAGATATGAGAAAACAATTTTTGAACCAAGTATGTGTTGAAAATTTGAGGAAAAATTTTCTTAAGGGGGAGAATTGTAATATCCCAAAATTTCGGTTAGTGACCAAAATGTAAAATTTGAAAGTTTAGGGGTTAAAGTGTAAACTTTAGAAAAGTTTAGGGACCAAAGTATAGTTTTCAAAAGTTGTGTATTTTAACCCCGTAAATGAATAGTTTACCCCCAAGAATGACGTTTTCGTGTTACCTATATTTTTCGTACGGAGTTTGTATTATTGGTTATAAAGCGATAAAGTTCGGAAGAATATTCGGATAATCAGATCGAATCGAATATCTAGGATATTTTGAAGGATGATAAATCAAGGTTGAGTTATGTCATTTTACATGCCGAAGATATTTTCTTTGTGTTGAAGAATATGAACCCTTGGATTTAAGTTGATTTTCCATGCTAAATATGAGTCGTTAGATGAAAAATGGCAAGATCGTACTTTTTGGAAAATCACAAGGGAAAGTTGGTAAACTACTAATTCAAGATTAAATTTAGGTCTTTGGATGAAGGATGATGATATGAGGAATATTATGGAAATATAGAATTTTCGTAATAAATCCGATAGCTCGATAAAGGTAAAATCGTAGTAGAAGTATTTTATGAATATCGGGAAATTGGATCGAATTAAAATTTCAAAGGTTGTTCCATAATATAGGGAAAATCATAAAATGATTTTTATGGAATGGTGGCCGGTTGAGGAGGAACTAATTTTGTTAGATTTTAATGGAATGACAATTTAGAAACAAACTAGTAAATAAAGACTAGTTGGAGGGCAAATTGGTCATTTAGCAGGGATGACAATTTTGAAATATTTGAAATTACAAGGGCTATTTTTGGAAGAAGAAATTTGAAGTTTAAATCTTGGCCCTTGATTGATGATAAAATCAATCACAACTGTTGGATAAAAGGGCACTTTTGTAATTTCCCTATTTGAATGAATTTAAAATTCATTTATTTATTACAAGTGGCATAATTGGAGGAATTGGAAAATTAAGAAGCTAAAAGATGAAGTTCATCTTTTACATTTCGAAAATATGGGGGAAAAGGGGAGAAATTTTCCAAGCTCGATTCAAGCCCCGAAACTCAATTTTCAGTCAAGGCCGAATCAAAGAAGGTTTGAGGTTTTATAAGGGAATGGACCGAGTAGAATTTAGTGAGGCATGCTGATAAATGGCCCATGTGAGTGCAATGCACACATAAAATGATACATGGATGTTTATACATCAACGGTAAGACTTGCGATAAGTCTACCGGATTTCTATATTGGCATGATATTTATGTCATTGATCATATATTTGACATATTTTAAATATGTCAAAGGTTGAAAACAAATGCATTGATCACTAGTTATTGATGATGGTATGCTATGAATGTTATTTCGGGTATGAACTGCCAATGATAAATTATATTGATATACATTGCCATGGATGGAATAAATACGAAAATTATGCCCAAATAAGTCATTGAGGGACAGGGTATAGCTGGCATGCCATGGAGTCCAACAGCATGCTGCATAATCGGGAATTTGGGATAGCACTATAGTGTTAAAAGTACACTTAGTGTGTGGTAAGCACAACCTTATAAATGTGCGGGTTAGCACTTCGGTACATAATTATCCGGGATAGCACTATAGTGTTAGTAATTAACACATAGTGTATGGTTAGCACAACCTTATAAATGTGTGGGAAATGCACTTCGGTGCATATTTGAATCGTGTATCCAGGGTCCTCAAGGTTTAGTTTGGGCTATAAAAAAGGATAATAAATGATAAACAGGTTAGAGAGTATTTGAACTCTCGAGACATATGGCAAGTATATCAGTAAGAAAAATTATATCTGGTTTATATTATGTTGATATATGATATATATGATGGCAATACTTATCTAGTGATCATGATGCATATAAGGCATATTTAGATAAACGGGCAAGCATGAAAATCTTATGACATTGACATATAGTAAATAATTACTAATGCAATGTGAAAGTGGATGCATTGGCATATATCATGCTATATAAATGTAGCCACGAAGCTTAAATAAAGTTTAAATAATTGTTAGTACTTCATATATTGCTCACTAAGTTCGTACTTAGCGTGTGTTTGATTGTACACAAGTAGGTAAATCAAGATGAGGGTGAGAAGAGCATTGCATCAATATTGGAAAGCTCAACAGGTAATCACAGTAATGACATCCTAATTAAGGTTTGATTAGTATAGTGGCACGTATACTTGCTAAACCTATTTGAGTGTGATTGACCTTTAAAGCTCATTACGGTTTCAAGATAAGTGGCGTTTCTGGAAAGATTCAAGGTTAAGAATAACCTTAAGAGATGGGTTGCATTCTAAGATAATTGATTTATGATTGGAACTCGAACAAATAATTTATGTCAATTTTAAAATAAAGTTAAGCGTGCTTGGGCTAGAGAAATTTTAGGATGGGTGACCATCGGGAAGTTTTCTAAAAATTTTAAATTTCCCTAATTTTTGGATTAAAGAAGTTGTAGCATTTCTAACTCTTATTCGGTGTATGGATACGGGAAAGGGGTGTTACATATCTTTACCAAACCATTAGATAAGGAACGTTTTGAGGGCTTAGGAAGTGATTTCACGAGCCTTGTAAGCTACTTCTAGGCTTTAGTATCGATACACTGAGAGCCCATACCTATACCATGTATTCTAAAAGATTAACAAAAGCAACTTGTGAATGGTGTATCAATACTCTTGGTGAGGGTATCGGTACCACCTGTTTCATCAAGATTCCAGTAGCAAGGTTTTTTATCGATATGCTTGAGGGTGTATCGGTACCAAAGGGGTATTAGTAAGCAGGGTTCATATACCGATATGGGGTTAATGATCAACCCTCTCCTTTTATGTAGCCTAAGTATCAGTACACTTGGGGTGGGTATCGTTATCTAGAGAGCGGTATTGGTACTCATGAGTGGGTATCGGTACCCACTAGGCAATCTACCCGTATATATTGAAAATAAGTTCGATGGGTTGATAATTCGGGAACTATAGTCCAAAGGACTTTGTTAACTCCTCAAAAGATGTAACTTTAATACATATATTGCCATGATATTGCTTGACTTTAGGTACACATTAGTCTATTTTTGCAGTGGTTTTATGCATTTGTATCTAGGAGTTGAGGAATGTATAGTTTTTATTGCTAGATTGAATGGGTATTTTCTTTTCGTAGTGTGAAAAATTGGCATGATTGAAGCAAGTGGATTCATGAAGGAAATGCTGAGCTTAGTTGGCAAATGCAAGCGGAGAATGCCAAGCTTGGTTGGCAAAAGAATGACGATACATTAGAGCCACATCATTCTTAGTTACAATAACACGTGGATGCCGCGTCTAAAGAGTGTGGCGCTAAAAATTTGGGACTCAACCCTAACCCTAATTAAGGCTTCGTCTACGCTTATATAAAGGAACTCAAGAATGAGCCAAAGGCAAGCTAGAGCCATGAGGAGAAGAGACAGGTAGAAGCAGCCTGAGTAGTTTTGCGGGAGATTTAGATCTATAGAAGAGTTGCATCGAAAGAACACTTTTATTTTTTCATATCTCTTGATTTAATTTTGGTTTTTGTGATGATGATTCAAAACTATGATTTGTTGATGGTTTCCTCATCCATGAACTAATCTTTTAAGTTGGCTAGGGGTGTTTGTGATGAACGCTTAGTTTTGGTTTTTAATAATTGAATGCTTTGACTTTATTGTCTATTTCAAATATGCTTAATGTTACCATATTTTTATGTCATATGACAGTTGGCATTGAATGCTCATTATCCCTAATATCTTAATAGACTTAGGAGATAAGGATTAATTGCCAAATACTAAGCAGAGAAACTTTGACAGAAGATATTCAAGTAGATGAACTTACACTTGAAGTGAATCTACCCCTTAGGAATAAAGATTGAATCTTCACCAAGTTAATTGTTTAAAAACTCGCTATAGACATATAGGTGTTTAAAGTAATTAACTTAGGGTAAATTACCATCAATAGAGGCAATACTAACTTAAAATTTGCTCAACAATAAAACCAAAGTTTAATGTTATTAATTGATGTCTGTACTAGCATCAAATCCAAACATCCATTGCCTTGCCTTCCCATCATCATTACACCAGTTGTTTGCCAAACTACCTAGATCTTTACTTCAATTTCCTTTATCATTTTAATTTCTTTAGTTCTTTTATTTTACTCGTCATCTCAATCAATTGTCATTACCTTTATTTTCTAGTTCATAAGTATTAATCATGGCAACTAATTCCTGGACAATCCCTTTAGAGACGATACTTAACTCACTACTTTATTATATGCTGACCGTGTACACTTGCACGTAAAAGACATATCCTTGTCATTATTTCATGAATTGACAAACAAAACACTCAACCTTTTGCTATACAATATTTCGTTGACAAATTTCTAAAGTAGTAAAATGAATTGTAAAACTGAGAAACCAAGATTTAACCATGTAACGTGTAATAGCTTGGTAAGTGATAAATCAAGATAACCATGATGGTTAGTGTTATGCCTTGGGGCATTTTCTTGATGGCTTCGCTTGGTGCCACTTACCTCGTGGTGAGGTGCATGAATGCTCGGGGAGCATGTATTTATCTTATGATTGTCGATTGAGGAATCCAGATGTCCTAGAGTCAGTACTATGGTACTTGTTTAAGGGGATACATACTTTGGGCTGAGTGAACAAGTACATCCGATGTACCCACTAGCTGAGTGATCTGGTGTGGTTAGAAACCTAATAGGATGAGTGATCTCAAGTAAGGAATACTTGTGGCTAATATGATCCAAGTATGTCTAGGATGTATCAGTGACTATGATGATCTGGATATGGTCCATTTAACCCAAAAGTTGTGTGAACACAGGTAACCCGGTAGTTAGGTGAGAACGGGTAAAGTAAGCTTCGTTGGCCATTATGTAGATGATGCATAGATTTATTTATGTATGTTGTGTGAATGCTATGAAGGATAGCTTATAAATGTATTAACTCGATGGGCTGAGTGAGCTCAAGTAACTCAATAGGCTATGTGACTTCGAGTATGGAAAAGAATTGTGGAACATGTAAGACTTCTTGTAGACTAAATGATGCCTTGAGATACGTGATCTAAGAACTCTAGCTAGTGTTGGCTAGATAATTAACGCATAGATAGTGAAGCCTTATCTATGCTCTCTAAACTTTATTTATCGTGCATGCTTATTTTATGATAGTCATGAATTCTGGTAGAGTAGAAATGTACCACTAAGTTTTGTAAGCTCAGCGTTCAGAATCGTTGTTTTCGTTCGCATGTTAGTAGTTTGATCGTGATCGAGGAACACATCAAGAAATGATCTTCCAACACTGCATCGCTTTAGAGTACAATGCTTAGATTTATTTTTTGTGTTTGTATTCATAGGACCTTACGAGTTATTGAGTTTGTAAACTCTTTTGAAATATTAATATGGTATTCAGTGTTTTAAACTTAGAGCTCCCATTTGTAAACTTAATTATAATGCTTATTTAACTTCATGGAATTATAGATGTTTAATGTTTTTAAATAATGGCTAAACTTATGGTTTTAAATTAGAAATTTGATGGGTCAGTTTTGGCTAACCTGAATGTAGTACTTCGAATTCGGATCAGGTGTTAAATTTAGTGGTATCAGAGCTTAGATTTCGTTGGTTCTAGGAAACCCCTGGTTGGTTTAGAGGTCGGTGGTAAGGTGTCTAGTGAATACAATTCCCTAAATTTAAGTTGTACTCTTCCAAGACTAGAATCCTGATGCTACTACCTTGTTTCCTTGTGATTTCAAAAAAGTTTGATGGCTGGTAACGCCGTAAACGACCATGAGAGTCGTGCGGGGAGCTATGTCTTTCAAGAGAAAAACTTTAGTAAGGAGTCTCCTAAATGTTAGGGATATAAGTCTTTCGAGAGGTACCGAAATTGAAAGGGCAAACCACCTCCATAATCTTACCTATGTTTTCTTGCAAGTGGAGTAAGCTATCTCGAGACAATCTGAGACACCTCGCAAGACTCCTGTTGAAAGGCTTCACCATTATGGACCAAATTTTTCTGAAGGTTTGGGTAAAGATGACCCGATTAAGGCTGATCAGTGGTTAAGAGACACTTAGAGGATTCTGAGATAGTTGAGGTGTAAGAGGTTTAGACATGGGATAAAGGTTGACCTTTAGATGCACTTGACAACGGGTCCACTTGGGACATTCTTAGAGTTAGCCAACAGTGCAAATGCACTTAAATGACTTTAAGGTTTAACACCGAGTCAGATTGAGGACTCTAGAGGCCATGCTGTAGGGACCCAGGACGTCATAAATCCTTCTCCAGCCCCGTCTAGGAGGTTTCATGCTCTGAGGTATTCAAAGAGAGTTACTTTAAGTCAGCTACCAAAAGTCGGTCAATGATCTAGGCTGAGGGTTTGTAAAGGCTCATTGATTTCTGTTCTTAAGGGAGTACTGATGGTTTAGCCTGAGCGTCACTTCTACCGGCTTGTGAGCATTATGGTCTATATCACCTTGGGGTGTTCTTTTTATTTCAGAGGGTTTTTTATAGGTGCCGGGTACCAGGTCACATGGCAAAGGACTACCCAGTGATGGATAATGGTGCACCAGTTCAGTCTTAGAGGTTGAATCCTTCTCGGTATGGTCAGAGTTTTGTGAGAGGCGGTAATAGGGCATCATCCAGATATCAAGGTAGAGGTATTTTAAGATCCATCGTCAAAGTAGACGCTCAAGTCGTTGCTAGACAGTCCATTGTTCAGGCTAGATATGACTGTTGTGTTGCAGATGATATGTCAAGTGCCAATGTTCCATTTTTGTTTTCATTTATTGCATTGATAAAAATTTGATTTCTTGCTGAATAAGTATTATGGAAAGAACTACATGTTTATGTTAGATTGGTTATTTCGTTAGATTTGTAAGTGCTTATAGGTAAGGTTTTTATCGTGGATGATGAGTGAGGATTGAGAGTAACAGTCTTCTTGGACTTGCTATATTTACTCTCTTCCTAGTTAGTGGATGTTACCCTAAGTATAGGTTGGTCGTGTGAGCACAACATATGCCTTGGTAGAGAGACTCGAAGCTTCGTGGTTCTAAGCGAATCTATTGGTGGGTAATTAGCGCGAGGAACCATTACCTCTCTAGTGTGAAGGCCATGTTCCTGTGATGTTAGTTCAAAGAGAGTCTTGTAGGTTGCAAGACGATCTTAGCCCACATTATGGATAGAGGGTTGAGATTTTAAAGGTTTAGATTTGTAGACGTTTAAGAGGTTGTTAGAGTGCTTTTCGAATAGTGAGCGAGCTTACCTCTTGATCATGGATTAAAACCTGCGGTAGAGGTAATGTCGAGTTCAGTGTTAATGTTCATCACCTTGTAGTATAGCACCGACCAAACTTCTTAAGTGAGAACTCATTTGTCCAAGTGAGTGAATACAAGTGTCGTCTCCAAAAGGTTCACCTTGGGACATGCCTGTATTGGTATGACAAAAATAGTTGGCATTGGATGTTATGAGCCGATATATAATGGTGAAGGATCGTTACATGTTTCTCGAGGTTAATGATCTTGTAATTGGTGGAAGAGTTTTGAGGGTTCTATATGAACATTCAGAATTGAGTATCGTATGTTGAAGGTTAAAGAGAAGTAGTGATAAAAATTGTGTTTAAGGTGATGTTTGGACTCTAAGGACAAGTCGTGAAGTGGTAGGGGCTCGTGTGTGCATCGACATGATCGCCAGTCTGATGAATTGAGTTGTAACACCCCTTACCCGTATCCATCACTGAATACGAGTTAGAGATGTCACATGATACTTGTACAATAGTTCTTATTTCAAAATCGGTAAAATTTTGTTTCTTTAAAATATAATTAATTTACCATTTTCTAAAAGAATATTTAATCGCATAAAATTTAAAACTAATATTTCTAAGTTCAATTTGAACCTAGATTCAGGCAGCAACATGGCAGTTCAATTCTAATTTATATGATTAATAAAATTGCCTAAAAACTACCTAAATTAAAAATCATTTGGATAGCTAATAAAATACGATTTTAAACATATTTAATTAATAATATCCAATATAAGTATCCATACTCATGTTTATAACATCACAACCATTTCAAACATTTTCTTTTCAAAGTAACCCAAAACATTTATAATTTATATGCCAACTAATAATATCAAAAAGGGACATAGATGTCTTATTGATAATGATGTACCACTATCAAAATAGATGGTGTCTTCTATTGCAGCTCATTACTCCTTACGTTCTTTCACCTACGCGTGAAACATTCACACGCTAAGTATAAACTTAGTGAGGCAACTATTATTTCTATTAATCTTTGCAATAAATAATTCAATAAATAACATTGAAAATAATAGTTCATGTAAATAAGGCAGTTCATACCAAAAACCACTGTTCAAAAATTAATGTCACTTTCACTCAATCATTTCATTTGCACATTTCACTGTTATTTAAATCATATCCCAATGTAAGATAAATGAGAATGTATAGTATGCGAGTCACTATTGAGTATGCACATGTGCGACATCAACTAATTTGTTGTGCCAAAATAAAACAGTATATCACTCTGTCATTGTATAACTACTGTAAACTTATACAACATCATTGTATCACTAGGTCATAGCTATAAAACACAGCATCACTGTTTTCACTTTATAACTATTGTACACTTATACAACATCACTGTATCATTATACCCCCACCTCATTGGCATGCCAATCATACCAAGAAATCTCATAATGCATACAATGGGCTTTAAACATTCATTGTCATATATCATTCACTTATTTAAAATATCAAAAGATATTAACATTTCACAATATCATATAAAAGTGCTTTGGGCAGTTCATACCCGAAAATTATTCATAGTTCATTAAAAAATATATGATAGAGATGCACTCACATGTTGCCTCACTAGAAAACTTTACCCTTATACACAGCTTCACTTTTGCACTTTTTCTTTGTCTTTAGGATTGCTCGGTTCCCGGTTTGGATTACGATTATGATCTACAACAATTTCACCAACATATACAATTCAAGTATATGTTAGTATCATCCTAACATAAAACCATATCATGAATAATAATAATAATATTCCTACTTTATTCACATATTTCCCAAACTTTACAATTTAGTCCTCAACACTTTACAACCTTTCACATTAGTCCAAATAACCTTCTAAACATATAAAATCATCATTACACAATTTCTAACCTTAGGAAAATTTTCCATAATTTCCCCCAAATTTCCTCTAGTTGCCGAATTTGAAAGGTCACTTTGACCAAAATTCCCAACTTGATTCAAGCATGAATTTAACCTCCATACATCATATTCAAGCTTCTAACATCATTTTCATTTCAAATAAAAATTTTGCAAGAGTTTCCCCTAATTTTTCAATATTCCCAAAAAAATACCTAACACCAACATTCGTGGAATTTTCATCATATCATGCATGTAACATCATCATAATCTCAAATCTAATTAAAACAATCCTTAAAACATGAAATCTCAACTTGTTCTTCATAAACCCTAATCTCCAATCTCAACATATAAGCATGAAAACCACTCAAAAATTATACCAAATGAAAGAGAATTCAACGGAGATTAATTCTCTATTTCATGATTCAACCTAAAAATCAACCAAATAACACCAAAAATGGAATCAAAATTTTTCTCTTACCTTGTCTAGGTGTTTCGATCAAGAGGAAGAAGAGAACCAAACTTTTCTAGTTTTTACCATACATTAATTACAAGACAAATGACATTTTTATCATTAGATTTAATATAAAAATCTCCATCAATAGTAAAATTACCATTTTGTCCTTTAATTATACCCAATTAGGTGTTGACACCTATTAATTTCACTTTTCCATAATCATCTTTAATTAAAAATTATGGGCAAAATAACTAAAATACCATTAACGAATCCATGTATTCACAAAAATGCCATTTGTGCACTATATTAAAATACAACCTTCAATCGAATTTAAATTGATTAAAAATGATTCGAAAATGAAATGTCATATTCTTCAAGTCCTCTTACAACTCCCTTCAAAATTTCATCACATTCCGAGCTCATACGATTACCCGAATCCCATTTAAACTTTAATTGTAATTTCCCAATAATAGAAACATCGAATCGAACCAACAATTTTATATTCGATTCACATACTTATGTGATCTATTTAATTATAGAATAAAAATAATTATTGGGAAAATTAATGTTGGTCCTTGAACTTTTCTCAACTTTTCACTTTGGTCACCAAACTTTAACATTTTACATTTTAGTCACTGAACTAAAACCACCAACTTTTAGTTCTTTGCAAATTAGTCACTAACCAATTATTGGGTTATTACATGAGTGGTTACTTTACTGAGTCTTTGAGATGGATTGTCTACATGTATGGTAAAACGGTGTGGATATTATCAGAGTAGCATAACAGAATTATGGTTTAATGGCTATGGTTATGTGGAACCAAGATTCTTGTGTTACAACAAATCTTGTTGGAAGAACCATTTAAAAATCCTTGAGGGCTTGTTAGAGTTCAGTACAACTGTTCGTTGGAATTAAGTGGTTGGATTGGAAGAGCATGTTCGAACCTTGGAGGATAGTTGGGTGAGTTTTGATTTCTAGTAAGAGTTTGTAACCAGCAATGATTTTTGTTTGGAAACAAGTGGCTCGAGCAGTGAAATCGCATAATCATGAGGTAGCTTTTGTTCGAGTTGAGGCAAGATCTAATTAAGTGAAGTGCTAAGTCCCGTCTTGGTTGGCCAAGTCGGGAAGAAGGGTTGATGCAAGATAGATAGATGATAGAATTTGATGGTTGGAGTTTTGCTTGTTGTTGAAAATGTTGATCATGGTGTATATAATAGACAAGAAGTGTTCCTAGTAGTATACCTTGGAAGAGGTTTCACGTGTCATACACAAATGAGGTTTGAGTTCAAAAGTTTTGAACCACGAATGATTGTAGAGAAGATTATTAATCAAGATGAAACTCATTCGAAGTGAGCTCCTTTGGTTGATGTTTGGACTATATCGTCTAAGTCCATCATATGTTGTTTGGTTTTAGGGTTTATTGTGAGTGTGGCTCGGTCGTTGGGGATTTATGAGAGAGTTATTGAGAAGTCTAGTATTAAGAGCTTAGCTAAGGAAGTTTTGTAGAGGAATTTTAGAACCAAAGTAGACATCTGTGAGATGGATAATAGTTGGAGCTAAGATGGTTGCATCTCTTTTTTTTTGTTTAATTTCAATGATGAAATTTCTTTTTAGGGGGGAGAGTTTTAACAGCCTAAATTTCTAGTTAATAGTTTGGGCATTGACCCAGGTTATAGACCTTTGTGTTAGGTTGGATCGTTGGACCCATTGGGTTGAGTTTGGGCCTTATTGGATGAGTATTGAGATAACTGGGCCTGGCAAAGGACCATTTTGCAAAAAGGATGAAACTTGAGGTGTCTATGTCGTAATTATGCCCTTTTTAAAGGAAATGGTTGATCTCCCTTTAATTATTGTTGTCTTCACGTGGAGAAAAGGGAAACAAAGTGATATCATCCCTTCCTACCCTATTTTCTTCCCCATGTTTCTTCATCTTTTCTTCTCAAGAAACTATGACTAGTTTGAGTTAAATAGGCTAACTTTATGCACTATTTCATCATTTTTCATATTCAAGATTCAAGTATGTTAATCACCAAGTCAAGAGCTTCAAGAAAAACATAATTTTAGGGGAAAAGAGGTAAGCTTTCATTTATGGGTTTTTGGAAGCTCAAAGCTTTAAGAGTTATTCCTTTGATGTTTAAGTTGTAAATTCATAGTGTATTTCTTCCCATAACTTAGTATTCAATCTTTGATTCGTTTTCCCATGTTTTGTGGTTAAGGGAAAATAGTGAGTTGAAGGCTTTTCTAGCTTAAGGCAAAGTAAGTTGAAGGAGATTTTTGTGGGAGCTTAAATCTAGGAATTGTTGCTAAAGGTCAGTACATCTCTAACTCCTACTCTTCTTGAGGATCATAAAGTGATTGCTTTGCTTGATTTTGTGGTTGAAGATTGCTAGTTTTGGTGTTAATGTAACTTAAAGTTTTGTTAATGTTAAATCCCAAATTAAACGTTAGTAAGGTCTAAAAATGGTAGTAAACCACCCTAATTAACTTCCATAAGATTTAGGATCAAGTTAATAGGTTAAAGGTTACGTTTTGGGGGGCTTGGGAAGTGATTTCTCTAGCCTTGGAAGCTATTTCTAGGCTTCGGTATCGATACACAAGGAGTATGTACCGATACTATGTGTTCTAAAAGATGAACAAAAGCAACTTGTGAAGGGCGTATCAGTACTCTTTGTGAGGGTATCAATACCCTTTGTGAGGGTATCGGTACCCCATGTTTCATCAAGATTCTAGTAGTGAGGTTTTGTATCAGTACGTTTGAGGGTGTATCGATACCGAAGGGGTATCAGTACACGGGATCCGTGTACTAGTATGGGGTTAACGGTCACCCCTTCCTTTATGAAGCCCGAGTATTGGTACACTTAGGGTGGGTATTGGTACCCAAAGAGCGGTATTGGTACACATGAGTGGGTATCGGTACCCACTAGGTAATCTGCCCATAAATGTTGAAAATGAGTTCGAGGGGTTAATAATTCGGGAACTATGGTCCAAGGGACTTCTAAAGTAGTAAAATGACTTGTAAAGCTGAAAAACCGAGATTTAACACTCATGGAGGGATGTAACGTGTAATAGCTTGGTAAGTGATAAATCGAGATAACCATGATTGTTAGTGTTATGCCTTGGGCATTTGCTTGATGGCTTGCTTGGTGCCATTTACCTCTTGGTGAGGTGTATGAATGCTTGAGGAGCATATATTTATCTTATGAATGTTGACTAAGGAATCTGGATGTCCTAGAGTCAGTACTACGGTACTTTTTTAAGGGAATGCATACTTTGGGCTGAGTTAACAAGTACATCCGACGTACCCTCTGACTGAGTGATTTAGGTGCGGTTAGAAACCTATATGTGGCTATAGTGATCTGAATTTTAAATAATGGCTAAACTTGTGGTTTTAAATTGGAAATCGGATGGGTTGGTTTTGGGTGACCCGAATATAGTACTTTGGATCAGGACCAGGATCGGGGTGTTACGTATGAGATTATCTCCTTTAACCTAAAAGGAAAGATAAATTAGTGAATTATTGAAATCCTTACTGTGGATAGCTAATGTAGTGGATGTCGACCTTGTCAAGAAGGTTGAACCACTCTAAAATCACTTGTGCAAATTTATTTTCTTTTTGCATTTGCTTCCACCAAATTTTTTAATTGTCAATTCATCCTCCTCTTGGCCATCTTCATTGATTGATCAACTCAATAGAGTGTATGTTCCCGAGGCTATGTGACACCATGCCTCACCTAGGGAGACTGTATGTTCTCGAGGTTGTGTGACACCTAGTCTCACTTAGAGTGTAGGTTCTTGAGGTTGTGTGACATCGGGCCTCACTCCAGGTTTGTGGCTTGATGCATATGTTTTCTTTGTGAGATTGATGCATCTTATGTTGGCTATGTGTTTAATGAGCTAAAGATATCTCCATATGTTGTATTTACCATGTCATCATATTTAGCTACATGCTCATATTTATGATTTGCCTAAAGCATGGTAGAGTGGAAGTGTATCCATTGATTTTTGTTAGCTCAGCGTTCGGAATCGTTGTTTCTGTTCATAGGTTAGTAGGTAGGCACGCGCATTGGAGGAGCACCATCGGTGAAAGATTTCAAGATCGACTTGTTCAAAGTCCAGTACTTAGATTTGTTTGGGCTATGTATTTGTAGGACCCTATGGTTATGTATTGGAACTCGTATTTTGGATTTGAACCATGAATCGAATATTTTTCTAATCGTAATTTAAAAGGAGCTCCCTTGTAAACGTTTAGAGTACTTAAGTATGTTTGAAGTATTTGAACTAAATGAAGTTTATGGAAATGGTTGTGATTGTGCTAAACTAGGTTGAAATTTTATTGTAGTGGGTTCAAGGCTTGAGGTCCAAGCGTGATATCCTGGTTGAGGGTGTTACACAAGTGTTTTACAATGAAAAAAATAAGAAAATTAAGATCTCAAAGACTCTTGATGTTGGTATATTTATTCAATTTATTTCTTGTTGTTCTACAACAACTTGGAGGTTCATTTTATAATCTCTAATAGTTTTCTAGCTGTTGTGGGTTGCTTCTAGTCGTGAGAAACATTAAAAATATAGATTAAATGCTCAATTGCAATTTGGTTTTAAAATCAAGGATTTGGTATCGAGGTCGAGCAACTCAAATTTTAAAATGGGTAAACAACACCATCGATCAATAAACTATTACTATTTTCTTATTTTGGTCACCAAATTATTATTTTGTACAAAATAGTCACCAACGTTACATTTTTTCTTATTTAGGTCATTAATGTTACTTTTTCTTCTTGGTTTGGTCACCGAACTATTGTTTTTTCCGTTAGTTTTTAATGATAGGTGACCATAATAGGAAAACGTTAGTGACGATTTTGCCAAAAATAATAGTTTAGTGACCAAAACAGGAAAACATGAATAATTTAGTGACCAATGATGTTGTTTACCCGTTAAAAATATAGCCGTTAGACACTGATTGGTGGGTTTCAAAATCGCCCCTTTTGAGTGTTTTTTATACATAAAAATTATTTTGAACTTACAGGTAAAGTCAAAACTCTTTATTTTTTTTTTGACAATAGTTAACTTTGTAAAATCAATTTAAAAGCTTAAACATGACAAATATTAATGTTTAATATTAAGAATGCAAACTTTTACAATTTAATTCCCTAATGAAGTTTGTTATATCAAAATCAAATATTATTTTAACAATACTAGGTTCAAGTCGTAGGAATAAATTGTATCAAATAATATAATTAAAATGGATTGAAAAAGATGATAACACCTTTTGTAACGCCCCGATTTTTGGCCTAGGAGTTTTGGGGAATGGTTTGGTCGGTCCAGTAGACCGAAATTAGAGGTTCGAGCCGGATTCGAGATTTAAATTGGATTAAATATTTTTATTGAAGATAAAATATGGAAATAGTCTAAAATCATTATTAAATATATAAATGATTTTGGTAAAAACAATTTTGGAAAATGGAATTCGGAAATAGGACATTTTGGGTTAGTGACCAAAATGCAAAGTTTGCAAAACTTTTTTCAGTGACTGTTTTGAAAATAGGTCAAAACTTTTTATCTTTAAGGAGCTATTAATCCAAAAGGGTTTCATCAGATTTCTCCCTTTAATTAACTATTTTTAATTAAGTTTTTAAGAGGTATAAATAGGGAGAGAATTAATTAAACACAATTAAGGCTTTTAAAAGAATTTCACGTAATTAACTTTGCAACTTCTTTTCTCCCAAATTCTCTCCAGCCAAACACATTTTCCAGCTTCAATTTCTTCAGGTAAGTTGGGATTTTCAAATAGTTTTTTATTTCTAATGGATTTCTAATGCTTTTACATCAAATGTTTATTTATTCTGTTTTTATTTTCATGGTTTTCAAGCAATTAAAGGGAGGAATCAGAATTAGAGGTAAGGATTCGTTCTTCTCCTCTAATTGAAGGTTCTTTATTGAAATTCCTAAGTTCTTGATCCATTTTATATTATTTCCATTGGGTTTTGATTAATTAAACTTGGATTTATGGTTTAATCGGTGATTTATGATAGAAAATGAGGAAATTTGTAGTTGATCTATTTTTCAAGAGTTGTGGATTGATTTATAACTTGATTTTGATGTTCAAAATGTTAATGAAGTGAGTTTTGATGATAGAATCCTGAAATCTAGAGAATCTCTAATTTGTTGGGTTGATAGTTAAGAAATTTTGGAGATGTTGTGGATGAATATTGTTGCTGGAGGTAAGAGGTTGGGTTGAGTTGTTGATTTGATGTAATTTGAAGTTTGAGATTTGTAGTTAATGGATGGGTTGAGGTTAGAGATAAATCGATGATGTTTTCAGTTGTTAGGATAGGATGTTGTGGAGGATTATAGTTGGATAAATGTTAATTGTTGGTTGCTGGGAGTTTGGATGCGTTATAATGCATTGGATCCTCTGTTGTGATGTGTTTGAAACAGGGAAAGATAATCTGGAAGTGAACCTTGGTGTTGAGGAGCCGCCGGAAGCCTAATTTGAAATTGAAAATGGAGGGGTTGCTTTGTCGGTGACTGAAACGGATAAGAATGGCTTTTCAAAGATTTGAAAAAGGTTAATGGGAGTCTAGACTAGGCTTGATATGCTAGTCTAAGACTTGGAAGTAAGTAAAGTGGATTTCTCTCTCGATTTCGGTTGGCAAATGATTTATGAATACACTTGTTAAATGATTGTTTACCTCCTATTTTATGCATGAAATGAGCATGGTTTAATGCTGGGAATTGATATGAAATGATGCTAGATGCATTTGGAAAGTAATGCATGATTTTAAAGAATGTTTACGAACATGGCTTATGCATGGTTTAATGCACAATGAAATGATTTGAATAATGCATATGAAAACAATGAGGTATGTTTATAAAAGTGATTGTATTGGCAAGTGATGAATTGGAAATGTTATCAGATATAATTGGCCGGCCATAGGATTTAAAATGCACTATAATAAGTCGCCCGTGGTTGTAGAGGTAGTACGAGAGGTACTTACTCCGATCATGTGAACCCCAATTTTGTTGAGGTAACACTTAGATGGCTTTTATTCCAGCCATAAGCTATAGAGGTTGATGCGTCGAGTGTGTACTCCAAATTGGAGGATTAGCCTTGGTAGTGTAGAGGCAGTGCATGTGTTGTACAACTCCATGCCATTGAGCTGAAGAGATTACGAGATCTCTTGGAAATCCGTGTATTCGATGTTAAAAATGATTTATGGAAAGGATGAATATTGAAATGGATCACTTGAAAGCCAATATAATGTTTTAAATTGTATCATGTTGATGGATTGGTTTGAATGACGTGATTTATACGTGTTATACTCCTTAAGCTTTGCATATGGGATGTTATGCTTGGGAAAGCTTAAGTAGAGGGAATTGCATATGGGATTATGCTGTGGAATCCATGATACATGTTGCATATAGTTTAATATGCTGATTTTATAAAGATTAAGTGCATGTTTTGAAAGAATGGCATGATGGTTTGAAATGGTTCTAAATTGCATTAGATGATGTTTTATATTCTCGAGCGCTCCTCACAAAGCAAAGATTGCTTACGCTCTCTTTTATCATCAATGCAGACTGATTGAATACAAGTGGCCTAGCAAGCAAGGAGGGAATTCTAAGACTTGATTTACCAAAGTATGTTTGGGTTTTAAAGTAGTAATAAAGACAATGTGGCTTAAATGTTGTTGGGAGGGTTTGAGTGGTTACTTCTCTATTTGAGCAAGTTTATATTGTTGCTTTGGACTTGTGATAAGCTTGGTTTGTTGGATTTTGCATATGGTTCATGCTTTGGTTGCTTGAGTATTAGGAAGCATGCCTATAGTTTACCTTTGAAGCATGATGATTGTTTCTTGATGTTTGGTTTATGGTAGTTGATGGTAAATGACCAATGATGATATTATTTGATTGTTAGAAGCATGCTTAAGTGTTAGAATTCCAAAACGAGGCTAAAAACCAGCAAATTTTGACATTACAGGTCAGGGCATATCGATACGCCTGTGCCCGTATCGATACAGATAAGTGTTTCCAGGAATAACATATCAATACACGGCTGACCGTATCGATACGGGTAAGAACATTTTCAGGCTTAACGTATCGGTACACGGGTGACCGTATCGATACAGGTCTACGGCTTCAATCATAGTGTATCGATACACGTAAAGTTGTATCGATACAGTTTTGAGCTACTGTAATTTTGAGAAAGCTCAGACGTATCGATACACTTGCCCGTGTATCGATACGGTCAGTGTTAAGTTAGTTAAAAGTATGTTTTAAGTTTTCTATTTTTTCCCGTTTTAGTCCCTGATTGATATACTTGCAATTAAATGAGTTTGAATGATCATTTTGACCTTAAATTTCACCAATATGCATGTAATTGGTTTAATTAAGGATTGGTAATAGTAATTATGAAATTGGCCCTTTGAAATAGTGGAATTTACATTTTGGTCCCTGGGTATTATATATGCAATTAGATGAGTTCGGATACTCGTTTTAAGTTGAAATTTAGCATGTGTGCTTGTAACCTGACTAATGGAAAATTGGTAAAGCAAATTATAAGTAAGCCCTTATAGATTTGTGGATTTACATTTTGGTCTCTATTCTTGCAAACGTGGTCAATTGGATATCAATTCGATGCCCGATTGAGTTGGGTTTTCTTCCGTGGTATGTATGTACATGTAGGGTAATAATCAGTATCTAGATAAGATAAAAGGAAAAAAATGGTCGCATTTCTAGAGTTTTCTTCACGGTTTACTTCGGTAAACCTAATGTAGCTCGCTCGGTTCAGTCTTGCGACTAGGACAGGTTGAGGGGGTTACACATTTTCCCCTTTACTTTAAAGTATTTATTATTTTGTTCTTCAACCAACCTATTAAGAGAAAAAAAAATAAGAGATCCGCTAATTGACTTAGTGGTTAAGGATGTTCATTTTGTATGAGTTTAATCCCGGGCATGAAAATGTAATACCTCTCTATTTAATAAAAAAAGAAAAAAAAACCTTATCCACATATGTTAGCCTCTTTGAACTGTCTACTCTCATTCTACCTCTAGTAACATGTGACCACCATTGACACCCTCTCACGTAGAGGTCGCAAACGGGTCGTTCGGTTCGGGTCATTTCAGTTGAGGTCATTTCAGGTCTGACTATATTCTGTTTAAGTTAGGTTCGGGTCTAGTTTGGTTTTAGTTCGGGTCTATGGTGATTTTGGTTCGGGTATCGGATCGGGACGTAGGGCTGATTGACGTTCAGTTTGGTTGATTTCGGGTCATTTATTTCCGAGTCAGTTCAATATTTGGTTAATATGAGATTGATCAGTTTTAGTTGGGTTTTTAGGCTGAGTTAGGCTTTTCCACCCTATATATGACTTTATATAGACTGCATATTTGGCTTTTTGGTGAGTTGTGTTACAGTTCACATCTCATCTTTATTTATCTATTTTAATATATTTTCTTTATTTCGGGTTGCCTTCAGTTTGGGTTACTTTCGGTTCAAGTAAAATTGATTTAGGTCCATTCGGTTCGGTTTATTTTGTGTTTCAGATTAAATTCGTGTAGTCGTGTTCGGGTAAATTGGTTCAGCTCTCGGGTCAAGTTTGTCAGGTATACTCTCACGTGCACCCTTCCCTTTCATTTTTGTACTCATCAATAGGCCTAGGGACGGAGGTATTAGTAAATTGGGAGAGGTTTTTTCCCCATGCATCAAAAACATTTTTTTTACCTTTGAATTATATATTTTTCAAAAAATGGATTAATTAAGAATTTCCCCACTTTTAAACATTTATGTTTTGCCCTTAGCCTCTATCCTAACTTCGTCTCTGAGTAGGCTTCACCTCTTTTGATCACACACTTTGTTCCCCCAACATGAGTCACTCCGTCGTGCATTCTCAATTTGCTCGTCACAACGTCTCGTTACTTGAAACCATATCATCACCTACCTTTTTTGAACGCAAACCTAATCATCCGAAAAGCTTCAATGCCATATTCACCATAACGATGTCTTTGTTAACATTACGAACTCCTTCACTCAGTGCCCTTACGCACACATCAACACCATCCTTAGGTGAACCCGCATAGATTCACCCTACCACTGTTTGGCTTCAAGGCCTTGAGAACCATTTACTATTGTCTACGAATTGCATCTTCGCACACACTATCAATGCCTCTAACTTGCTGCTCTTGCTCTTGTCCATCTGTTTACTCACGTAACTTAATAGCACGTTTGAATTCGTGAAACCCTTCTGCCTGTGCTCAACACCTTAGCATGCCCTGGTCAACACTTGTGTGTCAGCCTTGTGCACCACCAAAGTTCCCTTTCCTACACATACTCACTCTTTTTGCACCACCTTGGATGCCATAGCCGTGAGCCCCTCAAATGGCCCAGGAGAGTCACTCTGTCGTGCACCCTCACTTCACATGTCACAACACCGCATTGCCTTAATCCATGTCATCACCTAGTTTTTCTCTAAAACTCAAACCACATCGACCAAAAGGCTTCAATGACACTCTCACTAGAGTTGACTTCTTTGTTAACCTTTCGAACCCCCTTCACCTAGTGCCCTCACTGACGTCTACAAATTTCATTTTCACACGCACTATCAATGTGACCTAGTCAGCACCTGGGCGCTCGGTCTTACACACCCCTCCAATGCCCTTGCCTACACCTTTGTACTCGGTTGGGCATCACCCAAGATGTCTTGGTCGTGAGCCCCCTAAGTAGACCTGGCTAACTTGACCCGAGAACCAAAACGATTTACTCAAACCAAGACCCAAAATCGACCCGAACGCGATGACCCAAATTTGACCTGGAACCCAAAACAAACCAAACCGATCTGAATTTTAGTTGAACAAAAAATGGACCCGAATAGATTTTCAACCGAGCCGAATGGACCCGAACCGATTTTACCTGAACCGAAAGCAACCCGAACCGAAGGTAACCCAAAATAAAGAAAATATATTAAGATAAACAAAAAATATAGGATGTGAACTGTCGCACAACTCACCAAAAAGCCAAATATACATACTATACAAAGTGATATATAGGGTTTAAAACCATAACTCGGCCTAAAAATTTGACTAAAACCGATTGATCTCCCATTAACCCAATATTGACCCAACCCAAAATCAACCGACCCGAAAATAACCAACCTGATATCAATCAAACCAAAAGTCAACCAAATCGAAAATCAACCGACTCGACCTGATACTCGAACCGAAATCACCATAGACCCAAACTAAAATCGAAAGTCTGAACCAGACCCGAACCGATTGTAGTTAAAATCGAAATAACCCGAACCGAATGATCCGTTGGCCACCTGTACCCCTAAGTGACCTATTTGATGTTGTTATGAATCTATTGGGTCGAGCCTTCAAGCCCACTATGAGGTCTTGACCAACTGAACCCTTTTGTTTGTGCCTGAATATTATAAATTTATTGTTTTTATACATTATTTTATAAATAGTTTATCCGGAACCAACAGTGGCATTCAATCTCCTAAACATTAACGAAAAACTCAAATTTCATCTGACAAAGTACATATTTATTATGGCTATGACATGCAGTGCAATTTCGTTTACCTTTGCTAACTCGACGCAGAAAGCAGCATTTGATCGAAAACCGAAGCCAGACATTGTATCAACCTAACAATTTCAGCTGTCTTGGAGGTAGTACTTGGCCTTGATAGGTTTTTCCCGACAGGACATGCATTATAGCGGCGGATTTTGGCGAAACAAGTTGAAGGTCCTATTTAAAATTTTTAAAAATTTTATAAATATAAATTAGTTTTTTTCTAAAAAAATTAAAATTTAATGAGAATTTTTAGAAAATTTTAGAGGGAATTTAATTAAAAACATTCAAAGAAATTAAAACTTAACGAAAATTTAAAAAAAATAAGATACCAAATTAATTTTTTTAAATTCTAAGATCCTAATTTGTAAAAAAAAAAATTAAACTAAGCCCTTTAATATTTTTAAAAATTTTAATATAAACTCCCATTTTTTTTAAGTTTTAAAAGGCCCCTCAACTAACTTGCTAAGATCCGCCCATACTGATGATTACATCAAACATGTCTTAACTGAAGCAAATCTGGTAACAGCCCCTTCTCTTGCATCGTTGAACCCCCCACTGCATATATATACCCAATTGACAAGTACTGTTGAATTTGAAAACTATCGTATAAGATTAAGTGTTAGTTTGACATTGTTTTTGAAAACTGCGTTTGGAAAGTTTTTTTTTTAAAAAAAAAATTGATTTTGAAAAGTAGTTTTAAATTATTTGGTTTAAAATTTAAATGTTTAGGGTTGCTGTCAAAAAGTACTTTTGAGTGGATAAAATATTTATTTTAAACATGATATATTAAAGTAAAATTTAATTAATTTTAATGTAATTTAAATTCATTATAATATAATATACGAAATATATCAACTTAAATTAGAATAAAATTATAAAAAGTAATTTAGGATAACATATTAGTAAGATTTGATATATGAAATATAAATTTTGATTTTTAAATAATTAATATAAATTATTTGTAAAATTTTATTTAAATGTATTAAGTAATACATTATTGAAATTACTGATGTTTTTATTTATTTATGTATATACACGTGTAAATAAATAAATAAATTTTTATGAGGTTTATCAATATGGATGAAGATGGTAGAAAATGATAAATTGTGGGGGTTAAAAATATTTTCCCCCCTCCAAACTTGATCATAAATGTGGAAGCTAAAAACTTTTACTTTTGGCACTGTTTACTACCGTCTATAATCAGTTTTCCTTTCATTTTAAAGCCGTTTAATAATAAATTCGCTTAAAAAAGTGATTTTTGGTTATTAAACTAAACCAAAAAAAGCCCCTAAGAATGTAAAAAAATCGTACAAAGTTCTGTAAGATGAAATGAATATATAAAAACAACATATTATAAATATTAATATATAAAAATAATATATTTAAATTGTAACTAATAATTTATTTCTTAAAATAAATTATAAATAATATTTATAAAATTATATCATTAAATAAATAAAAGAATCTCAACTGTAATTGAACACATATATATTAGTTTGGTTAAAATTAGAACTAGATTCAAAAGTTAGTTTATTAATTGGTGATGGGTCTTTCTTCTCAAAGTCTTTGGTTCAATTCCTTGTAAGTGTATTTCATTTTCTTTCTTCAATTTTCTTTTAAGAAACCTTTCGGACAATAAAATTACGTATTCAGTATGACATTAAAAAAAGAAAAATACTTTGATACACTAGTTTGTATAAATTTTAATTTATATAAGCTTTTTAATTTTAGGGTTTAAATATTTAAATTATGGTTTAAAGTTTAGGGTTTAAGTTGTACTGTTTAGAATCCAAGTTTATAGTTAAAATTTAAAGTTTAGGATTTAAAGTTTAAAGTTTAAGTGGTAAGATGTTAGTGCTAGAGATTTGAGTTTTAATTTTTATAATTAAAATTTAAAAAGTTGTGTAATTTTTTTATATTTATATATTAAAATATAACTCTTAAAAAATTATAGTAATAATATGTTTGTTGCTTTTATATGTGTAATAAAAATAGATAAAAAAATGTAGTATGACTATTGTGGATTACGAGGAAAAAAACGGAAATCATTGCTGTAGGGATATTCTGTGAATATTTTGGAAGTTTGAGGGCCATCGTTTATACCAATAGAGGACAACAAATGCGATTTTTTCTATGGAGCTAAATCTAGGTAAGCAATGGAAGGATAGGAAAGGACGGTCGCTTTTTAGACATTTAAAATTTGTATATAATTTAGAAAATTTTTAAATTTTTTATTAAAAATTTATTTTATTTATGTTAAATTTTTATAAGTTCGTATTTCTTTAAAATTTTATAAATTTACTCTTTAGTATTAAATTATGTGTCTGTCCATGTAAATAAAACATACATACAGGTAGCCGCATAAGTTTTTTCTCCCACCAATAATTACATGATTAATTAAACGAACACCTTCCGGAGTCCTTTGACAATTTTTAATGCGTGTGCCAACTTCTTTTATCATGAGCCAAATTCACTTGTATTCCAAATTGAACCTGCAATTTTTAAGTCATCATATGTACAACTCACTAGAGTTAACACATGCAAAATGCTTGTCAAGGAAATTCATATATGCCAAAATAATTAGGCTACATGCTCACCCAAATGGTTGAGGAATGATGAGAGATTGAGGGACCTCCTTATTAATTATTATAATATCCAATCATCTTTTTCTTCAAATCATATTCCTTCTTTGTTCTTCTTTCAAGTTAGTTTTGCATTATAATGCGGTTTTAGCCTCTTTATTAATTAAAGCTGTCAATCATTCTACTTTAATTTAATCTATTTTAGTATAATTTCTTTAAAACATCTACTCAAATCTTAATTTGTTATTAGTTAAACTTGATTTGTAGGACTTTCATGTGACTTGATAATGATAAAAACATTTCATCACCTTTTTAACGATAAGGCTCCCTTTGCCATTAAAGTGGGAAACGGGCATTGGCAAAAATTGAATTTTTCAGCGGCCAACAAACGGGCGTTTAGGCACTAAATAGTGGTGGGCAAACATCTGTTTGCGCCAAATTAATCCCTGTTTGCTACTAGAATCATGGTGACAACGGGCGTTGAGTTGCAAAACTCAACCAAAAACAAAGCCTAAATACTAGTGTTATCAATTTAGATCTACTAATAATATTAAAAAAATTAAAGCACAAATTATGTGAAATCAAAGGGATTAAATCCCAGTTTTAATATTGTAGAGGGACTAAGACCATAATTAGATCTAGGATAGCTGTAATATTCCTATTTTTTTATTTCTTTATGGCGATGGAATTAACTTTATTTTTAAAAAAAAAAAAGATACTTGGCTGATAAATAAGTAATTTTGCATGTACTTTGCTAGTTGTATTTTTGTTAAAATGAGGGATTATTTGATTCCGAATTATTCTACTTGGAGCGTGGAGATTCATTTACTCTGTATATACCGCCTGGATGATCATTGTCTTTACAGGCTGTAACAATGTCACCCTCGTCTTTACTTGTTTGTTCGCATATTGCAATACACATCTATAAATTCTCGACCCAAGCTCTCATTTTGTAAGAGTAAGCAAACAGGAAAAGTAATAAAGCTTGAACAGCTGCTGCCTCATGGCAAAGACTTGTATTTCTCGTCTCCTTGTTGTTTTAATGTCACTTGTATCTTTGGCAGCGGCAGCAGCAGCAGCACCACCAGCCGTCTACATCTTCGGGGATTCGACTCTTGATGTCGGCACGAATGACTTCATACCCGAGTGTCAAGCAAGGGCGGATGTCTCTTTCAACGGTATCGATTTCCCTTACTCGGAGCCGACGGGGAGGTTCAGCAATGGCCTTAACACTGCTGATGAAATAGGTACATCCCACATATTAATTAATTCACCACCTTCATTTTCATTTGCTTTATGTGAATTATTGATGACACATTTTTGCTTTTAGTGATGCTGATGGGTCTAAAGAGGAGTCCGCCACCTTTTCTCCATCTTGTCCAGAATCCTTTAACTTTCAAGAGCAATATACTCAAGGGCGCCAACTTTGCCTCTGGAGGATCCGGTATTTTGAACACTACTGGACAGTATAACTACGTGAGCGTCTTCTCAACATTCCATATACAATTAATTCCTCTTTAAACACTAATCACGCTGCTTGCATAGCTTAATCCCGAGGTCTGGACATTTTGAAACCCTTAATTCGAGATTTTTTAACTTTGTCATTCTAGTTCCAGGGTTTTGATCAATTTCTGGTTATTTCGGGTTCAAATCATTTTAGGTTCAATTCATTATGGTTTGAAACTCGGGTTAATACAGGTTTGAATAATTGTGAGTTACTTATTCTTTTTGTTTTGAGTTTGATTATATTTTGATTTGAGCCAATTAAGTTCTAGTTGTACACTTGGTTGATCTTTTTATTGTCTGACAAGTTGTGCCAAGTTCGAATTTGGGTCGATCGGTCAGGATTTTGAGTTCGTAGGTTTCATAATACAAATGATAATTTCGTATTATAGACTCTTTAAGCACCAAAATAGTTAACATCAGTAGGCTAATGGTATTATAAAAATGGGGAGATCAAATTCTATCATATAAAAGTTTAAAATAAAATCATAACTTAAATTATTTTCCTTGTGCTTTGGATGAGAATAACAACGTTTACACATGCTGTGCAGAAAAGGGTCATATCTTTGGAGGAACAGATCCAACAATTCTCAACCGTTCGTTCAAATATCACACACATGACGGGCAGTGATGCAGAAACTGATGCCATTCTTTCCAAAGCATTCTTTCTTATAAGTATCGGAAGCAATGACATCTTCGAGTATCTGCTTAACCTCACCGTACCACCATCCATGACCATTCCGGAGTTCAATGCCACACTGGTATCCACATATGAATACCATTTAAAGGTTTGACCCGAATCTGGCCCTTCATTGCTTTCAAATCATTCCTTGTAAAGCAGTACATCATTACTCACTACTAGTATTACCATCTATGGTGGCTCACCTATCAGACTCTGTACGACCTCGGCGCTCGAACATTCGGTATCTTAACCGTTCCGCCAATTGGGTGCACCCCATTTGCTCGAGCTGTTTTCAGTACTGCCGTATACCATAATGATAGCTGCTTTGTTCCGGCTCAGCAGTTTGCGCAAGCGTTCTATATCGAGGCACTGGCTTTACTAGAACAGTTTAGCTCCCAAGTCCACGATATACGATATTCGCTCGCGAATACGTATTTGATGACCACTACTATGATGGAAGATATGTTCGCCTTTGGTAACCATCATTTCCTCTTTCGAAACACATTTTGCGTACATTTTCTCACTTAAGTCCGACCTCTTGTGATCCAGGTTTCAAGGATATTGCATCAGCTTGCTGCGGAAATGGAACTTATCCATGCAATCAAACGGCCAGCTTTTGTTTGAATCGTGACGAATACTTGTTTTGGGATCGGTTTCATCCGACACAGAGAGCTTCGGAGTTGGCAGCCCTAACTCTATTTGGTGCATCGGAATGGCTTGTGTCTCCCATGAATTTCAGTCGGTTGTTGGGGGTTAACATGTAGGATTAGGAGCCAATCCATCCCCAACACAAACACATAATTTCGCATCTTTGTATTTGTATAACTATTGTTTTTAAACACAAATGAGGGGAGCAGTCCAATCCAAGCATGCGAATCAAATAAGTGTATAGTGTTGACTGTAGAGCTGTTTGGTCTTACCATGGACCTCCAGTTTTTTAATTCCTTGTCAAAAGTATTTTATCCGAATAATTTTATTCCAATAAAGACTAAAGTATTATTAAACATATATGTACTTAACAACTAAATGTATAATACCATTTGTCATTTTTCTCGTATCAGTTATCAACTAAGTTTTATCAAATACTTTTATATAAAATGTTAATCAAATCAATTTTTCAAATCAGCTAATAAAATTAGTCGATCAAACCAGACACTGCTATCAGCTACCAGCTATATAGCTATCAGCCATTTGTAAAACACCCCTAATATGTATTTTATAATAATCATGTGTATTATCGTTCTTAACGAGGTGCTACACAGGTTTTACGAGTATTTTCTTATCTTGTATTATTACTATTATTATTATTTTTTGATTCAGTATAATTCTATGCATTGTAGATAATCTTATAATGAACACATGAAATTATACATTGCAAGTTGAAGATGCTGATATGGTGGCTGACGGTATATCGAAGATGCCGATATTGCAGCTCTATCAGCTCACGCTTCATGAGGATGCTCCCGAAACAATTAAACCACTGCTAGATTGTGATGTTCTTGGTCCTCCTCACTGTAAACATGTTCGAACTTAATTATTAAAGCTTGAGCTTCCTTTCAATTCAATATATATATATATATATATATATATATATTATCATCATCATTGTCATCGTCATCACTATCTTCTTGTTATTCTTTCATTCATTTTGTTCTTTTATGACTAAGTTAGTTCTTTCGCAATAATATCTAATATGACATTGAGCTTTTAATTCTTTGACGGAAACTATAGTTTGAGCATTAATTTATTTAATATGATTGTTGTTGTACTATTTAAAAGATCATTAATTTTTAACAATAAGGTTTGTGATGAGAACCGAATTTTTGATTTAGTTATGTGTTGACTCCTCAAAAGTATTGATTTTTACATCTTAATTGTCATGCTTTTGCTTAACTTTGAGTAAATATTTGTATATTTAGCTAGTAGAATCATGCATTTGCATCGAGGAGTTAAGGAGTGTTATTTGCCAGAGTAAGGGTGTATTTTTATGTTTTGATGACAAGTTAGGAGCAAGGCAGGGTTGGCAGAGTAGTGCAGGAAGCCAGCGAAGCAGAAGAGAAATGTCGAGTTACAGATTGGCAAAGTTAGAAGAAAATTGCCAAGCTCGGTTGGCAAAAGATAGACGGCTGATGCCCGGTCAAACAGCCGTTGGTCAAAGAACACGTCAGCCCAAATTCAAATTCAAAAGGAGGATAAGAAGATAACACACTTATCTTGGGGAATAACAAACTTTTCAAAATCAAACCCCATCTAGGGTTTCTTGTGTGCCTATTTAAAGAGAGTCGATCCATGAGCAAAATGAGCGTTGCACCGTGGTGAAAGAGGAGCTAGAGGGCAAACGTGGTTCGACCAGACTTAGACCGAGAGCTCTATAGTCATTGAAGGGCTGCATCGAAGGATCTCCTTCTTTGCCCATTTCTCTTAGTTTTTATTTTATTTAAAATGGTGATGTTGAAAAACGATGATTTGTGGATGGCCCTCCAGCCATGAACTAATTTTTTTAAGTTGGCTGGCAATATTTTTGCGATGAACGCTCAATTAGTTTTCAGTGTTTAATAAATGAATGCCTTGGCAATATTTGTCTATTTGCTAGTGTTTTATTTGCTTAAATTCTTTGTCATACGATAGTTGACACTGCATGCTTATTATTCCTTAATATCTTAACAGACTTAGGGAATAACGATTAATTGCCAGGTACTAAGGTGATAAACTTCGACAAAAGATGTTCGAGTAGATGAGCTTACTTTGGAAGTGAATCTGCCCCTTAGGAGTAAAGATTAAAACTTCATCAAATTAATTTATGAAAAACTTCACGGCCTGGTCGAGTACCGGGTCCGAGTGTGTTACCGAAGAACAAAACGGTGATCAGTGCAATCAATATTCGATAATTTAATATTGTCATATTTTACAATAATGCAATGGCAGTACAATAATTCCGATAACTCAGTATGAAGCTATGTTTACAAGTTTTAGGGACTAACTTGTAATTTTAGTATTTTAGAGGTCCTTTTCTGAAATTAACTTACTATACTGAAATTCAACCTATATTCAATGATCATACGGATTTTCAAGATAATCTGAGTCTAATTACCTCTTCAATTTAACTATACAATGTTTAGTGACCAATATGCCATGTTCCAAACTTATTCCAATTAACTTTTAACAGATTTACTTGTACCAGTATCGATACTCGAGAGGCCGTACAGATACGCCTGTGTCATGGACGTTAAAATAGTTAGGATTCAAGGAGTCTGTATCGATACGGTGTCTACCTGTATCGATGCGCAATACATATTTTATAATTATCAGAATCCAATGAACAATACTCGTATGGGTACGACTGGGGAACCGTACCAGTACAAGTTGACTAGGTTGACCCGTTTTGATACGACCTAAGGACCGTATCGATGCATTTAATTTTCTAGATTCTAGTGTTGACTTTTCGTATCGATACGCCCTGTTGATCGATGTTGACTATGTCTAAATATGTATACCCTTATCGATACGCCATCACCCTATCGATATGCCCTACACTAAAATGATAGATTTGTTCTGGTTTTTAATCGATTTGGCCTACCAAACAATGTCCAAATGCAATGAGATTTTACCAGCAAATTATATCGACATAATCTACTAGCATGTCAAATTTCATGATCATATGAGTCCATTTACTATGATTTCACCTTTTTATGCCAAGTATGCATATTTAGTCCCTTTTAGCCAAACATTAAAAGTCGTTTAGGGCGGCCCTTAAGGCTCATACATACCAACAACAAATATAAACATAACAAAAGGACTAAAAGTGACTAATCTAACTACTTTGCCACCATTCTAGGAGTTTATAAGGTTGATATACTTTACATTATCAATGTAGTGACTTGCCAAAAACCTTCTCCGGCTCCGATCTCGATCTCAAAAACATTTTAACCTGAAAT
Source organism: Hibiscus mutabilis (assembly GCA_019671005.1). Classification (NCBI taxonomy): domain Eukaryota; kingdom Viridiplantae; phylum Streptophyta; class Magnoliopsida; order Malvales; family Malvaceae; genus Hibiscus; species Hibiscus mutabilis. The sequence goes on along the minus strand of CM033726.1, from coordinate 42,029,079 downwards.
GCATGGAAGATGAATGCATTAGGCATACTTTGCCTAGTGAGGTTGTCATAAACAATGTCAATAATCAATATGCATTCAAATGAATGTTTCATCAATAATTCAATGGCAATATGTCAATGTTCAATAACAATGCATGACAATAATCAATACCATGTCCATGTTCAAACATATTTATCATTAAACAATAGTTTTTCTTAGATCGATGTACGGTATATGGATACATGAATTCCTCCTCCGCACCAAAATCAATAGTGGTTTAGTCATATATCCTCTGCCGCACCAATTTGACCAAATCACAACATCCCTCCGCTGCACCAATTTAAAGGCCGTAGCCTACCCGTACCAATGAGCTCATGAATTCTATGGCATGCCAATTGTATCCAATACTCTCGAATCCAAGGTCCAATAATCAATAGTTCAATAATGGTATTTCAAGAACAATAGTTTGGTACAATGATTCGGTAATAATATTTCCATGACGGTAGAGCATATCAATATTTCAATGCAATATTCAATGCTTCAATAACAATAGGTATATTTCAATGTTCCAATAGCAATATGCAATAGTCAATATACACTGCACAATAATTCAATATGACAATGATTCAATGGTTTCCAACAATAATGATGCTACAGACACAGATTCAATGTAATACCTACCCTTACTTACCAATATGGCTCTCAGTAGGGTTTTTATGTAATATCTTCAATGCAATGGTTAGAAATGCAATAATCAATAATCAATGATTCGGGATAGGCACCTAGCCTAATCTCGAGACTCTAACTACACTCACCTTGAACTCTGAAGCTTCTATGGCTCTCGGGTTACTATTCTTTTATTCCTAGCTTTGGATAGGGATGGTGGTCCTTCTATCTCCACTTCTTGAGCTAGAGAAACAATAGAAAAGTATTCAAATTAATATTTAAACTCAAAATTGATGTTCAAACTTACAATAGATATCTACAATAGCTTTGTAACTGTAACACCCCTTTCCCGTATCCATCATTGAATACGAGTCAGATATATCACAAAACATTTGCAAAACCCTCTACATTTGTAATTCGGTAAAATTTTATTTCTTTAAAAAAATATTACAATATATTTAGTTTTTATTTACAAATCTAGTTAATCGCGTAAAGTTTAAACATAATATTTTCATCTTCAAATCGAGTTTAATTTCAGGTAAAAACTTATCAGTTTAATTTGACTTTTTATAATTAGTGAAACAGCCTGATTTAAAATTCATCCAGATACCAAATAAAATACAAATTCTATCAGAGCAGGAATATCATTTTAATATGCATGCCAACTAGTAAATATCAAACAGTGTCTAAAGATATCTTACTGATACTAATGTACCTGTTATTGATTGATGATGTCCGTTTATGCTCCTTACTCCAACCATTTCTTCTTTCCTACGTGTGAAACAGTCACGCGCTAAGTAATTACTTAGTGAGGCAACAATTCATAGTCAAATGCAATTTGACATAAATATCAATGTAAATAAATAATAATGCATATGACATTGGACCATGTCATGCTCGTTAACATAAATAAATATGTAACAGTATATATGAATATCAAAGTGATAAGATTAGATCTTACCAATTACTGTTGCCATTTCCATCCATAAGCTTTCAATGCTTACCAATACCTTTTTCATTTCAATCTGCAAGCTTTCAAGTTTATCATTATGTTTCTTTGATTCATTTCAATTTACTTAGCCCAATGTATCGAATTAAGAGATTCTATGTACACGAGTCATACCCTTATACTTACTTGAGTATAGTGTATTATTGCACTCTACCGGGAGTGCTTAGCACCGAAGTGCTTCGGTATACTTACTGGAGTATACCATTAATGAAATTTGCGCTTTACGTGAAGTTCTTAGAATAAATTTGCACTTTACCTGAAGTGCTTAGAATATTTATACAGCTGTTTATGACTCTATGGATAACCAACTATACCGTCGAATCTCTATGTCATACATTGGGCTTTATATCATCAATATATTTCATCAATGGCAACATATATCAATATATATAAATATATATATATATATATCAACATTGGGCAATTCATACCCGAAATAACATTTCAATTTCATCAATGTAAGTAATCAAATGATCAATGCATTTTATTTCTCAAATCTTGACATATTCATATTATACCAATCATATATTCAATGACATAAATATCAATGTATTATGATATGCATGCAATTGCACTCGCCTGGGCCATTTATTTGTATGCTTCACTAGTCCTCTTTGATCTTTTCTTTCATTGTACCTCGAACCTCCCTTGATTCGAACTTGAACTTTATAAATCAAATAAGTGAAATATTTGTTAGAGCTCAATCTAACAATATCTTAGACATATTGTCCAATATAATCATTTGAATACAAAATTTCCAAACGTTTTCCTTTCTTCCTTGTATTGTTCAAAAACTCATTATGGTCCCTAGTGACCAATTGGAACTTCCATTAACCCCTTTCAAGCTTACAAATTAACCTTAGATACAAAATGTATCAATTCTCATTTTCTGGCAGATTGCACTACCTTCAAAGAAATATTTCTATAAGATAATCTACAACTCAGAATTCGATTCCGTTTGTTCTGAAAGAAAATAGATTCAATAAGATTTCCAACCATATAAATTAATAGGTCAAATTCAACTTGTATGATTTATGGAGAATTTTCAAATTCAATTTCCAATGTTGATTTCGGAATAGACTGCCATATTGTTTTCTGACCTTTCACCATTTAAAAATTCATATCCTTTTACTCGGAACTCAAAATCAGTTTCTGTTTGTTGGAAACGAAACAAGACAAACAAATCTTTACATCGGTATAAAATTCATCTTCTAACCATTTTGTAGAATTTATGGTGAATTTTCAAACTTACTGCCAAATCCAGTTTTCTACGCCGCTTTCATAAATTACTTCAAACTTTATACTAACTTTTCCTTATTTCTCTACTTTTCAATTTAGTCTAATTAATTGCTTTAAACCACCATCTTATGACCTTCTTCATCAAATAATTATTCACAATAATTCTCCTTAATTTTCCTTCTTTACCGAAATAGTCACTAAAATGCAAATATAAGGATTCAAGCTTCTTAACTTTGCAAATTAGTCCTCAATTCAACATTACTACCTTAATTCCATCATTACAACTAAAAATCAGATTTATCCCCCATACAAAACTTCAATTTCGATTTGGTCACTTAACTTTGACAATTTATCAAAATGGTCACTAATTCAATTCAACATCAATTTAGCATTCTAACTTCATTTTCTTGTCTCTAACATCATTAATAACATAAATACACTCCAAATTCTAAAAATTCAGATTTGGTCGTTCAACTTTTCAATTTGTTGAAATGGTCCCTACATAATTTAACTTAAGGTTTTGCTTCCAAACAATAATTCAAGCTTTCTAGATCATTATTTCAATATCACAAACCCTAAATTAAACTTAAACCCTAATCGTCTTCATAATAACCAGAACATGTAAAACTTAAAGCCCAACTCAATATCATGATTTTAACATCATACTAGCTTGATTTCAACTTGAATTCAATCATGGAATCATAAAATCTCAAAAGCCCCAATTTGATCCATAAACCCTAATTTCTTTCTCATTTAAATTCTTATCAATCAAGCATGGATTCCATGAATTATTGATATCAAAAGATGGAGCTTGAAGAGTAGAACAACTTTGTAGTTGAAGAGATTACCTGAAAACTGAGTTTCGGGGCTTGAATCGAGCTTGGAAAATTTCTCTTTCTTTCCCTAGCCCTCATGTTTTTGGCTGGAAAAGATGAACATTTTGTTCATCTTTTCACCATTATTTTGCACATATATCTATTAAATGAATATTAAAGTCATTTAATAGTGAAATTATAATTTTGCCCTTTTTATCCAATGGTTGAGATTGATTTTATCATCAATCAAGGGACAAGATTTAATCTTCCATTTCCCCTTTCCAAAATTGTCCCTTGTAACTTTAAAATATTTCAAAATTGCCATTATGCCCAAATGACCAATTTGCCCTCCAACTAGTCTTTATTTACTAGTTTGTTCCAAAATTGCCACTCCATTACTAACTAACTAAATATAGTTAGAATTCAACCAAACATGATAAAATATTCTTAAAATAGCATTTTATGACTTTTCCATAGCTTTTGAATCAGTCTCTCAATTTTTCCATTCGATCCGATATATCGATAATTACTCTCTTTACTCAGGATTAAATTGTAGGGTTCATCTTGAATCAAACTAAAAATATTCTCAGCACTTGTAATAGACTTTTATAACCTTCCTCTATCTTATGATGAAATCTCATAATTATTCGATTCAATTCGGATATCCGAATTCCATTTAAACTTTGATTGTAAATTCCCAATAATAGAAGCATCAGATCAAACCAGAATCTTCACATTCGATCTACACCCTTAGGTGATCTATTTATTTATGAAATAAAAACCCTTAACTTTTAGGGAATTACAACTTTCTTCCCCAAGCTTTTCCAAAGTTTATACTTTAGCCATAAAATTTTCAAAATTTACATTTTGGTCACTACCTTTTTAAACTTCAATTCCTATTCCAATTTTCCTTGGAATTCAACTGAACTTTAAGAATACCTTATTCAATTCACTATCTATCACATGATACCTTTAAACATTAGAAATTTCCTTTCCAAAACCCATAATTAAAGAAATCCTAACTTTTGCATTTTTGTCGTTTTAGTCACTAAGTTAGCTTTTAAGCTATTATCTTACTACTAAATAACCTTTAATCAACTTAGTAAATTTTGGGGTATTACAATTCTCTCCCCCTTAAGAAAATTCATCGTCGAATTTTCAATACGTACTTGGTTTCGAAAGGTGAGGAAACTGTTTTCTCATATCTTCTCCTAATCTTTTTCAAGTCATTTACTTGACTTAATGATTTTGTTAAAGAACTTGAACAAGCGAGATTATCTTGTTTCTTAGTTCTTTGACTCCATATGCTAGGATCTTTACCGGTTCTTCCTTTTACATTAAATTCGGCTGAATCTCTATTTTTATCGGGATAATGACATGCAAGAGATCTAATCAATACTTCTTGAGCTTCGATACATTATGAATGTTGTTCTTTTCCAAAGATAAAACTAGCTTATAAGCTACTGGAGCAACTCTTTTCCCAATTTCTTATGGTTCAATAATTCTTGGACTTAGCTTTCTTTTTGTCTAAACCACAACACCTTCTTTCAAGGTGAAACTTTTAAGGAATACTTTATCCTTAACTTTGATAGTTTCCATTATTCAAGATATAGATTCTTCCTTGATAATACAAATATCTATTAAACTTAACTTCAAAGTCTTCGGTTTCACCCTTTTTTCACTTGTTTGAACCTTGACAACATTTCTCATCCTTTCTCTAAAGATATTTTATTAGATCCAATAAAGTAGACTTTTTTAACTCGGCAATCAAAGTACCATCTTCTTTTAATGCCAGTCTCGTATCCATAGTTCTTAAGGTAGCAAATGTCTTTTAACTGAGGGGCCAGCTACCATATTAGCTTTTTCCTGGATGATAATCAATGTTCACATCATAATCCTTAAGAAACTCTATCCATCTTCTTTGCCTCAAGTTCAACTCCTTTTTAGTTTGCAAATACTTTAAACTTTTATAATATACATAAATATATCGCCGTTCACTATATAATAATGACTCATTATCTGTAGAATAAATATAACCATTGCCAGCTCCAAGTCATTAGTAGGATAATTCCTCTCATGTGTCTTAAGTTGTCTAGAAACATAGGCCACTACTTTTCCTTGTTACATAATTACACATCCCAAACTATTTTGAGAAGCATCGTTATAAACCACATTATTTTTGCCCAATTTTGGTTGTACTGCTACCGGGGCTACTATTAAGATCTCCTTTAATGTCTGAAAGTTTTCTTGGCGTTTATTTGTCCAACTGAATGTCATTTCTTTCCTCAATAGCTTGATCAATGAGGAGGCAATCATCAAGAAAATTTTTACAACTTTCGAGAATAACCAGCAAATCCCAAGAAATTTCGAACCTCGGAAACTTTCTTCAGAGGTTTCCATTCAACTATAGTTTGTGCTTTCTTGGGATCTACTCTTATCCCCTCTACTGAAATAGCATAACCAATAAAACAACTATCGACAACCAAAATTCACACTTTAACAGCTTAGTATATGGCTTTCTTTCTCAGAAGATCTGAAGAACAATTCAAAGATGGACATTTTGTTCTTCCTTTGCCTTCGAATATACCAAAATATCCTCAATGGACACTACCAAAAATTGGTCCAAGTAAGGTTGAAATACTATATTTATCGAGTCTATTAATGTTGTAGAAGCATTTTTCAAACCAGATGGCACTATCATGAACTCATTTATCCATATCGAGTTCTAAAAACTATCTTTAGAACATCTTCTTCCTTGGTCTTTAACTAACGATACTTCGATTAGAGGTTGGTTTCAGAAAATGTAGATGCACCTTTTAACTGATCAATAAGATCACCAGTCCTCGAAAGAGGATATTTATTCTTCACCGTCACCTTATTTAGCTGATGGAAATCTATACTTAATCACATAGATCAATCTTTCTTTTTCACAAATACATTGGTGCACCCCAAGGTAACACAATTGGCTTTATAAAACCTCGACCTAACATTTCTTGCAACTATACCTTTAACTCTCGAAGTTTGGTCGAAGTCATTTTATACGGGGCCATTAATTTAGGCGCAATGACTGGTAACATCTTTATTTTAAATTTCACCTCTCAATCTAGAGGTAATTCTTGGTAACCCATATGGGAATACATTTGGATATTTTCGGACAGTCGAGTTATTTTCCAATTTAACTTCAACAACCCGTGTATCCACTACATTTACTAAGGAAACTGGCAACCTTATAGAAACAATTTTCTTAATAAAATTGAAATTACATTGGAGAATGGATTTACCCTTTCGACAACTACTACTATTTTTGTACCTTCCATGTTTTTCAATACTAATTGCTCACCATGACATGATAGGAAGATAACCAATTTATGCCCAAAAATCATCTTTAGCTCCTCGAAATATAATTTCATTAAGTTTATAGGGAACTCCATTCTTTATATTTTATCGAGCAAATCCCATATGTTCAACTTACCCTTACATTACAACCCAACATATTTGTAACCGCTATATTACTTAAAATGGGTTCTAAGAGGATATCTCGTTCACCACTCAACTTCGTACTTATATACGAATGTGTAAAGCTAAGACCCATCAACATCAATACAAGTTTATCCAAAAAGATGAGACGCACCTTCTATGATTTTCGGATCATCCCAATCTTTATCAGTCCTGATGTTATAAACTTGGACTGATATGTGCAATCCTGGCTATGAAGCAAATTCAGATGGTTTTCAAATCTAGCTTAAATCTCGGAGCAACAAGACAATTCCATCCAATTCCTCTGCATCCAAGCAGTAAAATCCATCCAGTGTAATCCTTAGGTTATTCAGTTATAAATCAACAATCACTGGACCATCATCTGCTTCTTCTTTCAATTCAGATGTTCCCGAACTTTTCAGTTCCTTAATCCGGAACAGGCACTCCTTGTTATACTAGTGCCCTTTTCTTGTTACGATTTATCCGAAAGGTCAATATTAACCTTATTATTACTACTCTTAATTCCTTCCAAAGCATCCAATTTACAAGTTTATCACATTTTCTTGACTCAATTATTTCTTATAATTCCTCCCCAATTTACATTAGTAAGGAGCGACATCAATCGGATCATAAAAACATCATATCAGCAATATTGATATCCTAGTGGCATGTATACTCTTTTTAACATAAAACCAATTACATTTAGGCCGAGAACCGGCTAAACCTGTAGCTCTGATACCAATAAATGTAACACCCCTTTCCCATATCCATCACTGAATACGAGTCAGAGCTATCACAAAACATTTGTAAAACTCTCTACATTTGTAATTCGGAAAAATTTTGTTTCTTTAAAAAATATTACAATATATTTAGTTTTTATTTACAAATCTAGTTAATCGCGTAAAGTTTAAACATAATATTTTCATCTTCAAATCGAGTTTAATTTCAGGTAGAAACTTATCAGTTTAAATTGACTTTTCATAATTAGTGAAACTGCCTAAAAACTGCCTGATTTAAAATTCATCCAGATACCAAATAAAATACAAATTCTATAAGAGCAAGCATATCATTTTAATATGCATGCCAACTAGTAAATATCAAACAGTGTCAAAAGATATCTTACTGATACTGATGTACCTGTTATTGATTGATGATGTCCGTTTATGCTCCTTACTCCAACCATTTCTTCTTTCCAACGTGTGAAACAGTCACACGCTAAGTAATTACTTAGTGAGGCAATAATTCATAGTCAAAAGCAATTTGACATAAATATCAATGTAAATAAATAATAATGCATATGATTATTGTACCATGTCATGCTTGTTAACATAAATAAATATGTAACAACATATATGAATATCAAAGTGATAAACCAATTACCGTTGCCATTTCCATCCGTAAGCTTTCAATGCTTACCAATACCTTTTTCATTTCTATCTGCAAGCTTTCAAGCTTATCATTCTGTTTCTTTGATTCATTTCAATTTACTTAGCCCAAGGTATTGAATTAAGAGATTCTTTGTACACGAGTCATCCCCTTATACTTACTTGAGTATAGTGTATTATTGCACTCTACCGGGAGTGCTTAACATCGAAGTGCTTCGGTATACTTACCAGAGTATACCATTAATGAAATTTGTACTTTACCTGAAGTGCTTAGAATAAATTTGCACTTTACCTGAAGTGCTTAGAATATTTATACATTTTTTTATGACTCTATGGATATCCAAATATAGCGTCGAATCTCTATATCATACATTGGGCTTTATATCATCAATCTAATTCATCAATGGTAACATATATCAATATATATATATATATATATATATATATATATCAATATTGGGCAGTTTATACCCAAAATAACATTTCAATTTCATCAATGTAAGTTATCATATGATCAATGCATTTTATTTCTCAAATCTTAACATATTCATACTATATCAATCATATATTCAATGACATAAATATCAATGTATTATGATATGCATGCAATTCACTCAACTGGGCCATTTATTTTTATGCCTCACTAGTCATCTTTGATCTTTTCTTTCATTGTACCTTGAACCTCCCTTGATTCGAACTTGAACTTCATAAATCAAATAAGTGAAATATTTGTTAGATCTCAATCTAACAATATCTTAGACATATTGTCCAATATAATCATTTGAATACAAAATTTCCAAACGTTTTCCTTTCTTCCTTGTATTGTTCAAAAACTCATTATGGTCCTTAGTGACCAATTTGAACTTCCATTAACCCCTTTCAAGCTTACAAATTAACCTTAGATACAAATTGTATCAATTCTCATTTTCTGGCAGATTGCACTACCTTCAAAGAAATATTTCTATAAAATAATTTACAACTCGAAATTCGATTCCGTTTGTTCTGAAAGAAACTGGATTCAATAAGCTTTTCAACCATATAAATTAATAGGTCAAATTCAACTTGTATGATTTATGGCGAATTTTCAAAGTCAATTTCCAGTGTTGATTTCGGAACAGACTGCCATACTGTTTTTGACCTTTCACCACTTAAAAATTCATATCTTTTTACTCAAAACTCGAAATCAGTTTCCGTTTGTTGGACATGAAACTAGACGAACAAATATTTACATCGGTATAAAATTCACCTTCTAACCATTTTTTAGAATTTATGGTGAATTTTCAAACTTACTGCCAAGTCCAGTTTTCTACATTGCTTCCATAAATAACTTCAAACTTTATACTAACTTCTCCTAACTTCTCTACTTTTCAATTTAGTCCAATTACTTTCTTTAAACCACCATCTTATGATCTTCTTCATCAAATAATTATTCACAATAATTCTCCTTAATTTTCCTTCTTTACCGAAATAGTCACTAAAATGCAAAGATAAGGATTCCAGCTTCTTAACTTTCCAAATTAGTCCTCAATTCAACATTACTACCTTAATTCCATCATTACAACTAAAAAATTAGATTTATCCCCCATACAAAACTTCAATTTTGATTTGGTCACTTAACTTTGACAATTTATCAAAATGGTCACTAATTCAATTCAACATCAATTTAGCATTCTAACTTCATTTTCTTGTCTCTAACATCATTAATAACATAAATACACTCCAAATTTTAAAAATTCAGATTTGGTCCTTCAACTTTTCAATTTGCTGAAATGGTCCCTACACAATTTAACTTATGGTTTTGCTTCCAAACAATAATTCAAGCTTACTAGATCATTATTTCAACATCACAAACCCTGAATTAAGCTTGAATCCATACACCCTAATCATCTTCATAATAATCAAAACATGTAAAACTTAAATCCTAACTCAATATCATGATTTTAACATCATACTAGCTTGATTTCAACTTGAATTCAATCATGGAATCATAAAATCTCAAAAGCCCCAATTTTATCCATAAACCCTAATTTCTTTATCAAGTAATTTCTCATCAATCAAGCATGGATTCCATGAATTATTTTACACATATATCTATTAAATGAATATTAAATTCATTTAAAAGTGAAATTACAATTTTGCCCTTTTTATACAATGGTTGAGATTGATTTTATCATCAATCAAGGGCCAAGATTTAATATTCCATTTCCCCTTTCCAAAATTTTCCCATGTAACTTTCAAATATTTCAAAATTACCATTGTGCCCAAATGACCATTTTGCCCTCCAACTAGTGTTTATTTATTAGTTTGTTCCAAAATTGCCACTCCATTACTATCTAACTAAATCTAGTTAGAATTCAACCAACCATAATAAAATATTCTTAAAATAGAATTTTATGACTTTTCCATAGCTTTTGGATTAGTCTCTCAATTTTTCCATTCGATTCGATATATCGATAATTAATCTTTACTTAGGATTAAATTGTAGGGTTCATCTTGAATCAAACTAAAAATATTCTCAGCACTTGTAATAGACTTTTATAACCTTCCTCTATCTTATGATGAAAACTTATAATTATTCGATTCAATTCGGATATCCGAATTCCATTTAAACTTTGACTGTAAATTCCCAATAATAGAAGCATCGGATCTAACCAGAATCTTCACATTCTATCCACACCCTTAGGTGATCTATTTATTTATGAAATAAAAACCCTTAACTTTTGGGGAATTACAACTTTAGTCCCCAAACTTTTCCAAAGTTTATACTTTAGCCATAAAGTTTTCAAAATTTACATATTGGTCACTACCTTTTTAAACTTCAATTCCTATTCCAATTTCCCTTGGAATTCAAACAAACTTTAAGAATACCTTATTCAATTCACTATCTATCACATGATACCTTTAAACCTTAGAAATTTCCTTTCCAAAACCCATAATTAAAGAAATCCTAACTTTTGCATTTTTGTCATTTTAGTCACCAAGTTAGCTTTTAAGCTATTATCTTAGTACTAAATGAACCTTAATCAACTTAGTAAATTTTGGGGTATTACATTAACATTCCCTTTTCGTATCCGTACGACGAACTCGAGTCATGAATGTCACAACTTTACTATCCTTAAATATTAATGATATTTGATACAAAATTCAAGTTTTGATAATTTTGAACCCAAATCTTGAGTACTGGTACACCCTGTCACAAAATGCACATTCTTGCATTTTTATATTTCTAATTCATCCTAATTCAATTCCCAAATGCCTTTAAATGTTATGTATGCTTATAGGGAACAATTGACTATCATAAAACATACATGCTCTCAATTATCTTAGCATGGAACTCATCACCTGAGATTACTCTTAACTTTGAATCTTTCCAGAAACGCCAATTATCATATAACCATAACGAACTTTAAAGGCCAATCACAACTCAAATAGGTTTAGCAAGTATACATTCCACTGTAATAATCAAACCTCAATTAGGATGTCATTACTGTGATTACTTGTTGAGCTTTCCAATATTGATGCAATGCTCTTCTCACTCTTATCTTGATTTGCCTACGTGTGCACAATCAAATACGCGCTAAGTATAGCTTTGTGAGGCCATAAATTAAGATAATAACAATAATTTAAACTTATTAAACTTTATGGCTACATTTGTATAACATGATATATGCTAATGATATTTGCATCAACTTTTATATTGCATTAGTAATGATTTAATACATGCTAATGTCATAAGACTTTCATGCTTGTCCATTTGTCATAATATGTCATCTATGCATCAATGCATGAATATATATACCATGATACAAGCTAATGAATATGCTTGTTCAATTCCTTTAACACCATATCAATACTTACCATTAATGTTAAGCTTTCAAGCTTAACTTACTTACCATTTTCATGCATGTTAACATAAGTAACATCACATGTACTAACATATATTAAAGTAGTAAGTTTAATTCTTACCAATACCGTTGCCATTTATATCAACAAGCTCTCAAGCTTACAATCTTGTTTTTCAATTTGTTTAGCCCAAAGTATTGACATAAGAGAATCTAAGTACACGAGCCATCCCCGTATACCCAACCTTCCTTGAGTATACATATACCCAACCTTCCTTGAGTATATATGAAATTTGCACCAAAGTGCTTTAATATGTACCAAAGTACTCCCGTATACCCAACCTTCCTTGAGTATACATAAATGTTGCACCATAGTGCTTAGAATATTTATACAGCTGTTTATGGCTCTATGGCTAGCCAACTATATCTTTGAATCTCTATATCATACTTGGGATTTATATCATCAAATATTTCATCCATGGCAATATATATCAATATATATCAACATTGAACAGTTCATACCCGAAATAACATTTCAAACTTACCTATGTAAGTAATAAAATGATCAATGCATTTTATATTCCAAATCTTGACATATTTATATTATGTCAATTATATGCTCAATGACATAAATATAATGACAATAAACATCCAGGTAGCTCATCGCAAGCCATCCCAATAATGTATAAAATATCAATGTATTATGATATGTATGCAATTGCACTCACCTTGACACTTCTTATCCCAAACTAAATTGAACAACTTAAAAGAGATTCAAGCTTTATCATTTGCCTTATCTACTAAATTTCTGATTTCTCACGTTTACTTGAGTGCTTCACACTCATCCCTTGCATGCGCAATTAATAATACCAATACGACACTCATTTATAATATGTCAGCTTACGCTACCTTCAAAGAAATATTTCTTTAAAATAATCTACAACTTGGGATTCAATTTTGTTTGTTGTGACTGAAACTAGATTTGATAAGCTTTTCAACCATATAAACTAATAGCCCAAATTCAACTCTTACGATTTATGATGAATTTTCAAAGTCAAATTCCAGTGTTGAATTTCGGAGCAGACTACTACTCTGTTTTTTGACCTTTCATCACTTAAAAATTTATATCTTTTGATATACAAATCGAAATCAGTTACCGTTTGTTCCAAATGAAACTATACTGAACCACGAATACAATGATATAAGGATCACATTTTAATCATCTTTGTAGAATTTATGGTGAATTTTCGAACTCACTGCCAATGACTAAAATTCTGAGCAGATTTTAAAAATTCATATCTTTAGCTTTCTTTAACCATTCCAACACCTCAAATTAACCTTCAATTTTGTTATTCCAATATCAAATTCCAGCATTCATCCTCACTTAATCATCATCACCAATATCATATTGAAATTTGAACATCAAGTCATTAGATTTAATAAAGTGGTCGAAATGGTCACTTAAGGATACAAGCTTCCAACTCTTAAATTTAAGCATGCTATTCATCAATTCAATCCAAGTACATATCATTTCCAATCATAACAGATCAACCCAAAACTTTACTTAATTTTTGTTTTGGTCACTTAATGAAATTTAACATAATTCTTTAATCCAGTCACTAAATCAGCATGTACAAGCATTAATCTTTCATAAAATCCTTAATTTCATAATTGAATCCCTAAACCCTAACCCTAGCTTGGTGGCCAATTTGGGGTTTTAAGATTAGAGTAGGATTCAAGCTTAATTCAAGCTAATTTACAACTTAATAGCATGTAATTCATCAAAATCAATATTAATTCTTCAAACCCTATTTTCTCTCTCTTCAAGAACATAAACACTTCTTCATAACTATATGTAAAATTACTATCAAAATATAGAGAATTGAACATAGATCAATTTTTCTTAAATAACCATACATTGAATCTTACTTTAAACCTTCCAAAAATTTCTTGAAAAAATTTTGTTTTCCTTTTCTTCATTCTCTTGGAAGCTCACGGTTGCACAAGGAAAGATGAACAAATTTTTCCTTCAATTTTGACATTTAATTTTGCTTTATGACTAAACTTGCCACTTGTTTCAAATATGGATTTTTCCATTTATTTAATTAAATCTAACTTTTTAATCCAATGGCCATAATTCATCTTACCATGATTCAAGGGCTAGGATTTAATCTTGACTTGAGAAATTAATAAAATGCCCATGTCACTTCCAAAATATTTCAAAATTGCCATTAAAGGGAAATGACCAATTTGCCCTTAAATATTCACAAATTCATCTAGTTTGCCATTCTGTAAAAATTCTAACTAAATCTAATTAGAATTCAACCAACTATAATAAAATATTTATAAAATAATATTTTATGAATTTTCCATGGCTTTTGGATCAGTCTCTAAAATTTTCCATTCGATCTGATTATCCGAATATTTTTCGAACTTTATTGCCTCCGTACGAAAAATCCGAATAACACGAAAACGTCATTCTCGGGGGTAAACTATTCATTTACCGAGTTAAAATACATAACTTTTGAAAATTACACTTTGGTCCCTAAACTTTTCCAAAGTTGATACTTTAGCCACAAAGCTTTCAAAATTTATATTTTGGTCACTAGACAAAAATTGGGATATTACAAGCTTCCCATGGATTTTAAGATTGAAGAACAAGGATTTAGCCATAAGCTCCTTATCTTCAAATCAAAATTAAACTTTATTCTACCATGGGCTTGTAAAATTGTTTGAGGGCCTTGTCTTACCACTTCGATAGCTATCAAACGATGTACTGAAATCAAGGAAAATTTGAGGTTTCAAGAGAGGTGCTTGCTTGAGCTTAGGTTGAAGATGACAATGGAGGTGTGAGCTTAAGGTGCTTGTTTATCTTGGAGGGAAAAGATGAAGGAGGAAATGAAAGGAGGCTCGGTGAGTTAAACACTTAATGAAAAGTGTTCCTAAACACTTGCTATAGCTCAATAAAACATCCGATGGATTTCCTTCTAGCCAAGGTAAGCTTATTTAATTCATTACCTCTCCTATGGCCAATCATAAGCTTTCTTTCAAGGGAAAGAATCCTATAAATTATAATTTCTATTTCCCAACAATTTGATAGCAATAATAGCTATCATCTTTTCCTCTAAATTCACGTGAATATGTCTAAGAAAGGAGGTGAATAACCCTTGAAAATGGGGAAATTATAAGAGTGGTCCCTCAACCTTTTAATCTTCACACAATTGCCCCAAACTTTCAATTTTTACAATTTAGTCTCTAAGTTGTTTACAAAGGTTTCAATTAGGTCCAAGTTCAATAGTTTGACTCAATTAGACTCGAATACGATAAAATTGATTACCCAATTAGGGACGATACAATATTCAGACCTTTTCAATATATATTTTCCAGTCACCGAAACCTAATTCTGACTAGGCTAGTTTTTGGGGTGTTACAACTTTCCCGCTTAAGAAAAATTTGTCCTCGAATTTCTACCTGTAATAGTGTCGCGATCGTCCTCTTCTTCCTTGCCCCTTACGTGGTACATCCGTGCAAAAGCTTTAGTTTCAGGTTTGTATAACATCTTGGACGAACTAGTGGGCTTTCCAAAAGATTATTGCCTTGCTCCTTTACCTCGAAAGGATCGAGAAGGGGATAACGTGTTAACAGATGCAGAAGTAAACTTGATGGTGTTTTTAGGGCAATCACGAATAAGATATCCCATCTCCCCATAGAAAAAGCATGTTTCAGACTTCTTACGACATTGCCTAATAGGGTGCCTAAGTTGACAAAAGTTGCAACCCGGATGTTGCGCCTCTTGTCTAGAGCCACCAATACTTTTAACGGAATTGGTACTAGGGAAGAACTGGGTTATGGCTTGAGGCTTAGCAATTTATTCAGGACGAGAGGTCTGTGAATACTCATTTTGCTTCTGATCAGAGTACTTTCCTTTCTTGAAAGACTTGAAAGTATGAGAATCATCTCGATACCCTTTCTCTGACTTGCCTAATCCACCAGCCTTCTGAGCTCTCTGAGCAGTCTCAGTAGCTTTAACCCTGTTCACAGGGTCTTGGAAATTGGTAATACCCAATGCTGTAAACATAGGGCGTAGGCCATCATTTAGACCATTGATGAACATTTTACACTTCTCATCTTCTTTCTTGATGTATTTAGCCCCGTATCGATAGTACTTACAAAAGTCATAGATGTATTGTTCTACAGGTTGTCTTCATTGTTTTAGATGAAAGAAGATGTCTTGCCTCTCTGCTAAATAATATTCACTGATGTATTTCTTGTGAAACTCATGAAAGAAAAACTCCTAGGTCACAGCTTCTTCAGAAACTACGAGAATGACAGTTTCCCACCAATACAATGCTTCATCCGCTAGCAAAAAGAGAGCACACTCAAGCTTATGTTCATCAAAACACTATAGTTGCCTAGTTAGGATTCTCAGAGTACTGTCTAACCAGTACTCAGCTATTTTTGGATCGCCATCCTCACAACCCGTAAATGAGTAGGCTCGATGTTGAGATAACTTGTCAATAGGTGCTCGAACATTTGGAATAACAACGATAGGAGGTTGGAAATTTTGCTCAGCCCTCATTGAGGTCATGAATACTTTAAACATGTTGACCATGTTCCTATAACATTCGTCTTGAGTAACTTGCACCTCGGGCTCA
The DNA here is from genome assembly GCA_019671005.1 of Hibiscus mutabilis. Lineage (NCBI taxonomy): Eukaryota > Viridiplantae > Streptophyta > Magnoliopsida > Malvales > Malvaceae > Hibiscus > Hibiscus mutabilis. The sequence goes on along the minus strand of CM033726.1, from coordinate 42,012,012 downwards.
GGGTTTTGTATCGGTGGATTTTGCAGAATTGGAAGATCCCCTCCTCTAATCCCCTCACCATGAGTTGAGGAGCCAGTAATTTTCTCGTCTATACGAGCCTGATCAAAGTTAGACATCTATAAACAAAGAGATCGGGTTAGCCGACAAGTCACAATATACAATAAATAACTCATAGGTGGAAAAGTAATACAATAATCAATACAATAAGCTTTGTTTTAGTCCTAGAATCAACTAAATTCTAGCTTTGATACCTCAAATGTAACACCCTTTCCTGACTTGGTCTAGTACCGGGTCGGAGTGTGTTACCGAATAACAAAACAGTGATCTGTGCAATCAATATTCGATAATTTAATGTTGTCATGTTTTACAAAAACGCAATGGTAGTACAATAATTTCGATAACTCATTACGAAGCTATGTTGATCAACTCTGGATCAATTTTAAACTTTTATAAATTTTAGGGACTAACTTATAATTTTAATATTTTAGAGGTCCTTTTCTAAAATTAACCTTACTATACTGAAATTCAACCTATATTCAATGATCATACGAATTCTCAAGATAATCTGAGTCTAATTACCTCTTCAATTTAACTATACAATGTTCAGTGACCAATATGCCATGTTCCAAACTTATTCCAATTAACTTTTAACAGATTTACCTGTACCAGTATCGGTACTCGAGAGGCCGTACCGATGCGAATGTATCATGGCCGTTAAAATAGTTAGGATTCAAGGAGTCTGTATCGATACGGTGTCTACCGATATCGACACGCAATACATATTTTATAATTATCAGAATCCAATGAACAATACTCGTATCGGTATGGCTAGGGAATCGTACCAGTACGGTTGACCAAGTTGACCCGTCTTAATACAACATAAAGACCGTATCGATGCATTTAATTTTCCAGATTCTAGTGTTGACTTTTCGTATCGATACACCATTTGACGTATCGATACGCCCTGTTGACCAACGTTGACTATGTCCAAATATGTATACCTGTATCGATACGCCATCACTTGTATCGATACGCCCTGCACTAAAATGACAGATTTGTTCTGGTTTTTAATCGATTTGGCCTACCAAACAACGTCCAAATGCAATGAGATTTTACCAGCAAATTAATATCGACATAATCTACCAGCATGTCAAATTTCATGATCATATGAGTCCATTTACTATGATTTTACCTTTTTAAGCCAAATATGCATATTTAGTCCCTTTTAGCCAAACATTAAAAGTCGTTTAAGGCCCTTAAGGCTCATACATACCACCAACAAATATACACATAACAAAAGGACTAAAAGTGACTAATCTAACTACTTTGCCACCATTCTAGGAGTTCATAGGGTTGGTATACTTAACATTATCAACGCAGTGACTTGCCAAAAACCTTATCCGGCTCCGATCTCGATCTCAAAACTTCTTAACCTGAAATGCATGGAAGATGAATGCATTAGGCATACTTTTCCTAGTGAGATAGTCATAAACAATACCAATAATCAATATGCATTTGAAAGTATGTTTCATCAATAATCCAATGGCAATATGTCTATGTTCAATAACAATGCATGACAATAATCAATACCATGTCCATATTCAATAACATCTTTATCATTAAACAATAGTTTTCCTTGGATCGATGTACGGTATATGAATACATGAATTCCTCCTCTGCACCAAAATCAATATTGGTTTAGTAATATATCCTCCGCCACACTAATTTGACTGAATCACAACATCCCTCCGCCGCACTAACTTAAAGGTCGTAGCCTACCCATACCAATGAGCTCATGAATTCTATGGCATGCCAATTGTATCCAATACTCTTGAACCCAAGGTCCAATAATCAATAGTTCAATAACGGTAACAATAGTTCGGTACAATGATTCGACAATAATATTTCCATGACTATAGAGTATATCAATATTTCAATGCAATATTCAATGCTTCAATAACAATAGGCATATTTCAATGTTCCAATAGCAATATATAATAGTCAATATCCAATTCTCAATAATTCAACATGACAATTCTTTAATGGTTTCGATGAAAACAATAATGATGCTATGGACACGGATTCAATGCAATACTTACCCATACTTACCAATATGGCTCTTAGTAGGTTTTTATGTAATATCTTCAATGCAATGGTTAGCAATGCAATAATCAATAATCAATGATTTGGGATAGGCACCTAGCTTAATCCTGAGACTCCGACTACACTCACCTTGAACTCCAAAGCTTCTACGGCTCTCGAATTACTATTCTTTTATTCCTAGCTTTGGATAGGGATGATGGTCCTTCTATCTCCACTTCTTTAGCTAGAGAAACAATAGGAAAGTATTAGAATTAATACGTAAACTCAAAATCGATGTTCAAACGTACAATAGCTATCTACAATAGCTCCCATGGATTTTAAGATTGAAGAACAATGATTTAGCCATAAGCTCCTTATCTTCAAATCAAAATTAAACTTTAATCTACCATGGGCTTGTAAAATTGTTTGAGGGCTTTCTCTTACCACTTCGATAGCTATCAAACGATGTATTGAAATCAAGGAAAACTTGAGGTTTAAAGAGAGGTGCTTGTTTGAGCTTAGGTTGAAGATGACAATGGAGGTGTGAGCTTAAGGTGCTTGTTTATCTTGGAGGGAAAAGATGAAGGAGAAAATGAAAGGAGGATCGGTGAGTTAAACACTTAATGAAAAGTGTTTCTAAACACTTGCTATAGCTCAATAAAACATCCGATGGATTTCCTTCTAGCCAAGGTAAGCTTATTTAATTCATTACCTCTCATATGGCCAATCATAAGCTTTCCTTCAAGGGAAGGAACCCTATAAATTACAATTTCTATTTCCCAACAATTTGATAGCAATAATAGCTATCATGTTTTCCTCCAAATTCACGTGAATATGTCTAAGAAAGGAGGTGAATCACCCTTGAAAATGACCTAAGATAGGATCTTGGGTGGCACCATCTAGCGGGTCGTTAAAGTTTAATGTTGACGTTGCTGTCCATGGGAGTGTTGGGGCTGCGGGTATTGGAAGAATTATAAGAGATCGTTCTGGTAATTATCTCCTAAAGTTCTCCAAATCAATCGGGATTTCAAGTCCAACATATGCGGAACTATTGAGTATTCTGGTAGCCTGCGAGGTGTACTCATTGTCTAATTGGTGTGATTCCCATCCCCTAATCATCGAGACAGATAGTTTGATGGCCGTTCAATGGATTGAGAGGCCCTGTAAAGCACCTGCAAACGTTTTCAAACTTAGCCAAGAAGTGCAAGGAGTATCGTCTCGTTTGATTGGAGAATTGTTTTTGCTTTTAGAGAACAAAACTGTACTAGCCATGTTTTAGCAAAGCAAGGAATTAGGAGGGAGGTAGACTTATGCTGTGCTACGTAGCTTGTGATTATATTTTTCTTTGAAAACCGTAATCATCTGTAGCTTTTGTGATGTATGGGTGAGTTGTATCAAGTACTTTGAATAAAACAGGGTACTCTTTTCCCATTGACATCCATGGTTCGGCCTAAACTGTGTTTGTTCAGGGGTTTTTATTGAGACTCTTTTTTCCTTTAAAAATTCTAACCTAAATATTGTAATTTATACTTTAAAACAAATTCTTCGGAGATAATCAATGCATACCTTTTTTTCATTTCCGTTTCATATATTTCCAAATGAAAGAAACGAAATTTGGATGTTGGAGTGAAAATTTTATGGTAGTTCAAAACTGTGAATTTTAACTTGCAGAATATTGGATCGAATCAAATTTGAATTTAATAGTATTTATTAATAAATTTAGGCTTAAAGGTATAAGAAACCCTTGAACTTTTGAAAAATATCAATTAAGTCCCTAATTTTTTTCTGCACCCAATTAAGCCCTTGAACCAAAAAATTAAGCCAATTAAGCCTCCTGACCAATTTTGACCATTAAATCTTAATATTTTTTTGGATCTACTGGTGCAGTGCGTCATGTCATAGTGTTTCCACTTATTTTTTTATTTTATTAAAATATCCATAAAAGTTCTAAAATTTCTAAAAAAAAACTTATAAAATTGATAAACATTTTTTTGAAAAGAATATGTAAACGCAACATGATAGAACTGTAATTTATCATGTGCCAGTAATATCTAAAGAAAAATCTGTCAAAATTTAATGATCAAATGTCTTAATTGATTCAATTTCTTGGTTCAATGACTTAATTGATTCAATTTCTTAGTTTAAAAGATTAATTGGGTGGAAAAAGTTTAGGGGCTTAATTGTTTTTTTCCAAAAAAATTAAGAGCTTCTTATACCCTTAAGTCATAAATTTAATTGATTTGCGGAATACGCAAATAAAGGGTATAATATACGCAAGTGCACGCAATCAAATAAGTAATATAGCACTATTAAAAAATACGTAATATAGTAATGAATAGAGTATCGTCTTCACGTGAATTAATTATGTGTAGACAAACTAATTATATATTATTTTTGAAAGGGGAATTAATTAATAAATTGTGCAAAAAAATAAAACAATTAGGTGTAAATAAAATGCAATTAAAGACAAAAGCAATATGTTTAATCAGTAAAATATTCAACGATGATGGAATTTAGTTTCACTACAATTGCAATTATAAGTTACAACTACATACACTTTAGTAATGTTATAGCAAAGTCACCCAGTTCAATCAGGGCATAATCTCTTCTGAATAATTATGCCTTAAGCTCATTAAATCAGACACAATATATTCCTATATTTTTCCAATTCTCAAAACTTGAATTAAAATACCAATTTCATTGGTGAGCAATGTATTTCTATATTTTCGCAAGCAACAACTATAAAGTTACTAAAATTGTATTATCCAATCTTAATCTAACTAAAAATAGTCATTTCAGAATTAATTTTAGTTAAGTTTTCACATATTGATGGCCAGCCAATTAGTAGGAGTATAACATTGAATACTCATGAATAAAAAGAATAAAAACTGCTAAACAATTAACAAACCATTTAAATCATAATCCCAACTTTGGTTCCACTAACAATCCTAGCTAATGGGTTTTGCTCATGATCAATTTAAGCAAAACAAACATAGATTCAATAATAATTGTTCACAAATCAGGAAAGAGAATTAAGGTTAGACTGAGGAAGGCTCGAGGAATATTGAATATGTGTTATTGTTTTCCCTCTTTCTTTCTTCTTGTTCATAGCTCAAAGCTTCTTCCCTTTTTTTTCTTCTTCTTTTTAATCTTTTCTATTGTAGCTTTCTGTTCTTATTGCAGCTCTCCCTTCTTTCTTTCCTTTCTTTTCCTTTTATACTAGGGTAGAATTCATGTACCCTAGCACACGTGAGGCACCCATGAGAATTTGATGGCCATTTTGTGTAGTGCAGATAAACAACTGTCATTTGCTGACCATTGCACATACAAGAGCAACAGCTACTGCAAGTAATGAAACCGAGGTGGCAATTCATAACTGATTCAGACTTGCTATGTTGCATAATTTGCTTGTTCTACGGCTTTTTCTTCCTTGAATGCCCACTTTCCTCATCCAAGGCATAAGATGGCTCTCTTGCATAAGGCAACTGAGAATAAGTCATAGTTATCAACAGGGACAAAGCTAGGATTTAGGGTGCAAAATATAAATGTTTGAAAGTGAGCCGCAAATTCAGAACTAAACAATTTTTTAAAAAAAAAAAAATTATGTAAGGGACAAAGATGAAAACAATTCTTGGGGGTTGCCCCACCCCATGTAGCTCCACCCCTGGTATCAACTCTTGAAGGTTAAGCCAAAAACTATTCTACATAACAAATAAAAACATTAAAATTAGGCCACATACTCTACAACTTTGGCAGAGTCCGAGTTTAAAAATAAATATATTAATTATTATTTAAGAGTTATCACAACTCCAAACTTCGTTCATCGCTTGTCCTCGAATAATGACATGCAAGCATCAGACACAAACTAAACTAACACACGAGGACAAGTTTATAAAACAAAACTAAAATCTATTCCTAGCATGACTAACATTGAATACTCATGGATAAAAAGGATTGTATTAATCGTGATATTCCCTACTTTGGATTGCAACCTGATCCTGCTACATTTTCATTGGGAAGGTAACGTTTCTGCGGATTCATTTGGCCAAAGCTGTTCGGTCTGGTGCTTTGTTTGGATTTGTTGTTTTGCCATGTCTGCTTGTTTCATTTTTGTGTGGGCCTGTCAAGTGAGGGTGTTGTTTCGGCGGTGTGGTAGTGGACAATATGGTTCCATTTTATTCTGAATAGGTCATGGTTGTTTATGAGTGTTATATGTATTCTGTTTTGACATTATTCGCTTACAGTATTTGTATGGTGCACTCTTTTTCCCCGTTAGATTTAGGGATGTTTTTAATGAGGATCATGTCTTTGTCCTAATTCGTATGATATTATCAATAAAATTATACCTTTCCTTTCAAAAAAAAAGATTGTGGCTTTCCCTCTACTCTCGAGTTGCTCGTCCATTTTGTCGTGACATTTTTAAATCGAAATAAAAATAGCTTGATGATTAATTTTGAAAATTGGAGTTTTGTTTAAATTAGATTTTGAAAATCATTTTGGAGTCGCCACCGATCACTTCAAGGTAGACCGGACACCATAAAAACAACCAAAGATTCATTCTTTTTAAAATTTGGGTTCAGGAGTCAGTTACGTGCGGAGAAGGATTAGCACCCCACAAACACTCGTTATCGGTACCTTAAATTTTATGTGGCATTTTGGCATTTCGAATAATATTTTAAATTTAATGTCACCCTTAATTAGTAACTGGATTTAAATTCCAAAGGGAGATATTTCTTTTATAATAAAATATATTTTTATCCGAATATGAGATTAAAAGTATCCCTACACGTTCAGGGCACCCTATTCATATTCAAAAATATATTTCTAACATAAAAGGTTTTTTAATGCATGGTCAATTATTGTCTTGTCTATTTTAAGTTCCAACTCAAAAACGTTTTAATTAATTGTGTGCTATTTAATTCTACAAATATTATTTAATTTAAAGGCTTACATGAGATAACACACAATTGCTTGAGCATCATCCATATTTAAGCCCCTAAATTATAGATAATATTCCTAATTTTAATTAATTAAACTAATTGTTTAAGTTCTAATCCTAATTAACGCTCTAATTAAATAACTAGGTTATTTATCATATTATAGGGTTTTAGTAAATATTAAATATTCTACTTAAAAGCCCATGTTGAATGACACCTCATTGCAATAAGACATCATCCGAATTAGAACATCTAAGCTTCCCATTTAACACTCATTAATTTTCTAAAATTGTCTCCTTAATTGAATTATTAAAACCTAATTGATCCTAAAACTAGGCTTTAGACAATTAACAAATAAATCTAGTGAATTCAATGATCTAGCAATTAATCCTACATGTATAATTTAAACCATGCATCAATTAAACAATTATTAAAGCATTTAAATCAAATAGTTAAAGGCTGTAATGGACTAAATTATAACAAATTAAAACTTAAAATTAAAAAAAAACGGACCAAATTGAAATTCTATTAAAACGAAGAGCTGAATTACAAAAAATAGGAAAATAGGACTTGAGCTCGGCCGGGGATTCGCGGGCCTACAGGCCCGAGCCTCGCCCCTACTTAAGGGCTTCCTCAAACCTTATTTTTCCCCTTTTTTTTCTTATCTTTTCATTTTTCATCCCCTCTCTAAATCTCCATCTCTCTAAAATACTCTGATACAAACACATTTTCCCTATATTTTCCACCAAAAATGAATAAAAAACAATGATTTTTGCTTGGTGTTCTTCAAAGTACTTCAAGAACTTGAAGAACACCCAAAACTCCGACGATAAAACCACCATAGCCTTCGCCCTTCGATCCGACTCGGCCAAACTCTGGTGTTAGCCGACCACCACTCATACTCTGTCGACAATCGTTCTTTTTCGGCCGGCCGGCGTAAGATAAAATTTGGCTACCGGCCGAAACCCTAAAATTTCTCAAAATTCCTAATTTTAACCCTAAAATCTTAATCTAACCCCGATTCGATAGAACCTCCCATCTCCACCCCTAAAACCTACCTACCCAAAACCCTAACCCTCTTTGACTTCACCTTAAACATCCCGACCGTCGCAGATAAGTTCTGATCACTTTTTGATTCTTGCTTTTCATCTTTTTCATTTCTGTTTTACACTAATTTTTATTTCTTCCTTTTTAGCAGAATCGAAAATAAAATTGAGAGTTTACCTCTTTAATGGCGAGATCACGGTGCCGGTAGTCTTCTTCGACTACTCATGTGCTCCAGTGACAGTTGAACTCCGGTAACTCTTCCCTTCCCGGCGACAATACAATTTCTCAAGGTAGTTTGGCTACTGAGAGAGGCAATTTTTTCATTTTTATTATTATTTAACATGATTATTATTATTTTAATGATTGTAATTAATTGCTCTAACAACTCTCTATATATAGTATGGTGGGAAATGATGTCATCACTGACGTCACATGGGTGACGTTAGTGGCAAACTTTCTCTAACAAAACTATTATCCGTGATAGTCTTTATGGGCCAATAAGACGCTATCATGTGCATTTTTTGAGCGAGACAAGGGGTTATCTAAAATATATGTGTTTGTTGGGCTGTCATAGATTAAAAATGGGTGGGAAACAGCTATGAAAAGCTGAATCAAATTATAATATGGGCTTTTGGGTATTTTGGATATCTGTAAGGGATTTGGAATATTTTTATGGAAATTTAGACTGAACATTTTATTTATGGGTTTTATTATATTTATTTATTTTTAGTCTTATTTATAGTGAGACATGTATATATGAGTATACCCGGATAAAATTCGGGTCTTATACATTTTAAATCTCTGTTCAAACTCATATTCATATTTTTCTAATTCAATATAATTAAGTTTAGTGAGGTTTTTAATGAGGCACACAACTCACAACTCAGGAGTTGATTCTTTTAAACCTTTTATTAATAAAATTCATTTGCTGAGCAAAAAAAATCTACCAAAAGTCTGCTTGGAGTTGTTGGACATTGAACTCCCCTACAAAATATTAGATTAAATAGAACTACTAACAAAATGATAATAATAATAATAATAATAATAATGATGACGACGACGACGATGATAAATTATTACTCCCTCTGTCTAAAAAATAATGTCTATTTTGTGTTTTAAAATTGTCCCACTTAAATTGTCCTCTTGAAAAATTCAACAACTTTTACTAAATACATTTCCTTTTTTACCATCTTTTTAGTTTTCCAATAAAGCAAACTTTAACTTTTTAAAGATGAAATTTTCATTTTAATTATTTTACAACACACCTCTTACACAATTTTTTTTAAACTACGTGAAAAGTTAACAAGAGACATTATTTTTAGGACGGAAGGAGTATTATTATTATACTTGCAACAACGGGTAGCAAGAAGTCCCCATCACAAGAAAATTTGAGAAAAATAGTTGGAGTGTGAAAGTGAGTAAAGAATAACTGTTCTGTTGAAGTAACTTTAGCATCAAACCCTTGATTGAACATTTCGTAGTGTGGAAAGTATCTGCACCTCCAAAACAATCAAGATTCTAAATATTCTCCGAGTAAATTAAATGAAAATCGAAAGATAAAAGAGTACTCGAGTGGAGAATGAAAGCTTCGTGAAAGTGATAACTTGATTGTCGCCACTACCATGATTGTACTTTGCTTCTTCGACGGCCAAATCCATATTACTAAACTGATAACTATCTGCAGCATTGTCAATATATAACCATGTCACTATATGACGCACAACTATATGAGAAGACATCAAAGCTAGTACAAACAATATACCTACCAAAAGATAGCTCATGAGAAATTATTTCATCAAGCAATCCGTCCATCTCGTCGCCAATTCTAATAGCTTCGGCTAAGACAATTTGCTTGTTCACATATATTGGAGCCTGCATGCATGCTCAAGTTTTGATTACCAATTGCAACAAAGTGAGAATAGAATGCATACAATTACACTATCATATTCCAAAGGCTTTGATTTATAATATTATTCAGTACAAACTTGGCATCCGTGAGCAAAATTTATGGCATTTGGGACTCGCGCACACTCTTAGCGCATCATTTTCACCTAGCTGTACACATAAAAATTATAACTGAATCAAGTCCCTACTTCATACAAAGTAAATAACACGACACATGTATCTTACATTGCCGACATAAACTTTGTTAAGTACATATGGATGACTCTTTTCATATTTCTATATGTAATTCTCACACTTTTAACCTGAAATAAGTAAAAGGTAAAAAAAACAATGGCAAGAAATGTAGACGTAACTAAATTATCTCTGTTGGTGACTAATAAAAACTACAAAGTTTTTAGCAAAATAAAAATCAACTTCATTCTTCATATCCAAGCTTATCAACTATATGTCCAACAAGATTATAGGGATCCTGCAAAAAGAAAACACGAAAGAAAGAAAATTACATCAAAAAATTTATACAAAAACATCAACCAAATTCTAAAAGTAGTAAGAGATAAAAGTTATCGCCATATGATCTCCTTATAAGTTAGGTAACAATTTTTTGACAAAAGAATACTATACAAAAATTTAAATTAAATTGAATTAACTAAAACAAAATAATAATAATATTTTTTTTCTCAGCAATATAAAATTTTTATTACTAAAATTAAGCCCATATAACAGGAAAAAACAAAGATGACAAAATGAAGACAAGCTACAAACGGCACCTTAAATGAATCACATTTCATACAATTTAAGAACAACTTTTAGAGTCACTCGCCACTCAAAATTGAGACTTCGACAACGGTCGTGGTTTTTATCCAATTGGGAGTTTTCACGTAAACTCTTGTATTCTTTTATTGTATTGTTTCTTAGTTTATTTATCTAGTTTAGCTCATTTATCTCTGAGGGAGAATTATTTCACGCTTTTATTCCCAACAACTGTTATAGAACGAGGTTGAAGGAGTGATAATTTTTCTATTTGTATGGTTGCAACATTTTTCTGAGCCTCCACATTATCTGAGTGGAGTATGAAAGCTTTGAGAAACTGGCTATTGTGATCGCATTCATTATAATGATTGTACCTTTGTTCTTCGACGACCAAATCCATATTACTAAACTAATAACCATCTGTAGCACTGTCAAATATATAACCAAGTCACTATATGACGCAGACTTATATGAGAAGACATCAAAGCTAGTACAATATCTACCAAGAGATAACTCATAAGCAATCATTTCGTCACGCACTCCGTCCATATCATCTCCAATTCTAATAGCATCAGGTAAGACAATTTTCTTGTTCACATATATTGAACATTGCATACATGCTTAAGTTTTGAGTACCGATTGCAACATAGTGAAACTAGAATGGAAACAACTACACTATTATATTCCAAATGCTTTGATTTTATAATATTCTATACAAACTCAACATATGTCAGCAACATTTATGGCATCTGGGACTCACGCATACACTCTTAGGGCATCATTTTCACCTAGCTGTAAACATAACAATTATAATTGAATCAGGTTTCTACTTCATACAAAGTAAATAACACGATAATTTTTTTTTACCTTACCGACATACAACTCTGCTAAGTACATATGGACAACTCTTTCTTTATTTCTATATATAATTCTCACACTTTTAACCTGAAATAAGTAAAAAGTAAAAAAAAAAAAATCAATGGCAAGAAATATAGACACAACTAAACTAAATTATCTTAGTCGATGACTAATAAAAACTAAAAAGATTTTAGAAAAATAAAAACCAACTCCATTCTTCATATCCAAGCTTATCAACATGTCTAACAAGATTATAGGGATCCTACCTAAAGAAAATACGAAAGAAAGAAGATTATGTTAAGAAATTTATACAAATGCATCAACCAAATCTTAAAAATAGTAATAAATAAAAGCTATCTCCATATCATCTCCCCATAGGTCAGGTACGAATTTTTGAACAAAGAAATCCTCTACAAAAAATTAAATTAATTAAAACAAAATAATAATAATAATATTTTTTCTCAGGAATATAAAATTTTTATTAATAGAACTAAGCCCCCGTAACAATGGAAAACAAAAATGACAAAATGAAAACAAACTACAAACAACACCTTAAACAAATCGCATTTTATACAACATAAGAACAACTTTTAGAGTCATTCGGCACTCAAAATTGAGATTTCCAATACTGAATAAGGTCACAAAAATGACCCATAAACATATAACATCGCAAGTCAACATTGACATATCAAAATCCCACTATTAAAGACAAGATATTGATCACACTACAAAAATAAAACCATGGAACCCAAAGATACAACCATCAACTTGTTAAACATCTGTCTTTTAAAGTCAACATGCCGTCAAACAAACTTTATTAAAACATAATTTCTCAGGTCTGCTAACAATAGCGATCAAAAACTCATACTCACCACTCTGGTTAGCATGCTCATTCTAAACTTTCAAGATCTCCACAAGACAAACATTGCACTTTCATCGAACCAAACTAAGGCAACATGCGAGATCTCTTAATAATAATAATACTTAGTAATTAACTAATAATCATTCTTGTCAACAATCTCTAGAGTAAGTGGTTAAATACTCTCAGTTAACACTCTTTACTCTCCTCTAAGTTGTGGGTTCAATACTCATTTGCTCAAAATTTGAAATGTTTTGTCAAAGAAATACTTAATGGGAAATGGTTAGAATCTCACATTGCTTAGGAAAACAAAGGAGTTTGGACTTTGTGGCTATATAAAGACACTAAGGTCTTGGTTTTAAAGTGTACCAAGTTAAGTATTGAGATGTTTATTTGACTTTTAAATTCCTTCATAGTCCTTTGTATTAGAGTGATGGAAGGCATAGTTAAAAGTCTTCTTGGGTATACTTGGGGTACCGGGTAGTGAGAATCAGTCCTGAATATGCAAAAGTTTAGAGGGGTAAATGTAACTTTTGAAAATTTTTATGTTAGATTGAAAAACTTCAAAAAAAGGGATGACTTATCTATCTATTTGACCAATTTTTTAAATTCCAAGACTTTTCATTCTGTCAATTTATTGAAAGAAATAATTACTTTCCTTAAAAAATAAACAATATTATAATTGAGTAATGACCTCAAAAAAGTTTAAAATTCCAAGATATTCTATTTCTATTTAATCTCTAATAATTGAATATATTTTAAATTAATAGTTAAAATAGATTAAATATATTTTCGTTCTATAGAGGGCCTATTTTTTAACTTTCGATCAGGGCCTCGAAAATATCTGAGCCGACCCTAGTGAGAATGATTTATGTGTTTTAGCAATTTTCACATAATGGTTTATCGGGTTGTCTTTGACAACGATCATGGTTTTTTTCCTGATTGGGAGTTTTCACGTAAAATCTTGAGTTCGTTTATTATGTTGTTTCTTAGTTTATTTCTATAGTTTAGCTCATTTATCTCTCAGGGGAAATTATTTGCACTTTTATTCCCAACAACCGTCATTAGAGCGAGGTTGAAGGGGTGATAAATTTTCTATTTGTGTGGTTGTAGCATTATCTGAGCCTCCACATTAGAAAAAGAAATTTTTTTACGGTTATTTGAGTTGGTGGAGAGTGTTGCTTGAAGATTGTTCGTGGTTGCTCAATTGGTGGGTTGCTAGAAAGGTGTGGTAGAAGTGCATGTCTAAGAAAGTTCTTGCTAAGAAAATACTTGGTATTTGAGTGATATGTGTGATCCACTTCTCTTTAATGGGAACTACTTGATGCATTGTTCACCGGCTACGACCACCATAGAGTGTGACATGGAAAGGTTGTCTTTAATTTATGATAAATAAGCATAAAAGACGTGCTAATACAGTTAATGAACCACAAGGCTAGACAATGTTCAGGAGGAACAAGTATGACAAAAGGCTCTAAGGTAGAAACTAGCGTTGTCTAGTTTGTCATGGGAGATGGTTTTAATTTTTTATGAAGTTGAAAATGACGTCCTTGTAATATCTCTGCTTTATCATGGAAGAGCATGTGTTCTCGTGACCACAGCTTCATTTTCTCGATCTTCATTTTTCTTCCTTTGGTTCTTGTACTCGGCAATCATCTCCATACCATCGATAGTCAGCTTTGGCTACTGAGCACCACAGCCACGGCTCTTTTTTACTGGTTCCTCCGCATCTTGACCTTGGACGTCGATTTCATCACCACCCTCTCATTTAGTTTTATTCTTACACGAATCTAAGATCTTTTTTAGCCTGTTCTTTGGATTCTTTATCTTCAATGCTTTCTTAAATTTATGATCATCCTGTAAAAACAACAATAAAATTAGAGAATGGCATCGTGAGACCGCTTACCTGGTATATTCACTCTGAAGGTTTTAACACAAACCAAACACAAGGGGACATGAATAAAAACCCAGTGCAACAATATATTAGAACTAAAATATGGAAACGTGGAAAAACCCACTTTAAGGGGAACTATATTCTTACAAATGTAATTAAAAATGAAAAATATTCAGTTAAAAAAAACAATGAAAATTACCTCTGGATATCACTTCCCGTCCAACAGTCAATTTTCCACTCAAAATAAACAATTTTCAAAATCGCCAATCAAACAACACGAACGTTACTCACGCTACTACAAACGTATTGTGTATTAAAAAATTACAGTAAATAAAAATCCTTTGGATTAAATTCAAATAAGAAAACAACCTAATCAAGCATAGTAGAAAGTACCTCATCAGCGAGAATCTTAGAGCAATTGAAGCAGACACATCTCATTATACTAAGCACAGTCTTCATAAACTCGATATGAAACATGGACTTGGCAAGCTCCAAGTGCCCAAAATGCCCTGGACGCTCAGCCATGTTGGCCGTACACGTTTCACACTTCAATTTCCTATCAATTGTGCCCAGCCGCGGGTCACTTAAACCTCCAACTTTGGGTTTCCCTCTCTCAGTCGTTTCATTGTGCTCAATCTGCACCACTGACATCTGCCGCTGCAAAAACCAAGGAAACAACGAAAAAAAAGGCATCGACGGGTGATAACCTATTACAAATTTTGGTGGAAGTTTATCCGAAACCAACAATGGCATTCAATCTCCTAAACATTAACGAAAAAACTTAGACTTCATCTGACAAAGCACATATTTATTATGGCTATGACATGCAGTGTAATTTCGTTTACCTTTGCTAACTCAACGCAGAAAGTAGCATTTGATCGAAAACCGAAGCCAAACATTGTATCAACCTAACAATTTCATCTGTGCCATTGAGGTAGTACTTGGCCTTGCTGGGTTTTTCCCGACGGTACATGCATTACAGCGGCGGATCTTGACGAAACAAGTTGAACGGGCTTATTTAAAATTTTTGAAAATTTCATAAATATAAACTATTTTTTTTAAAAAATTAAAATTTAATGAGAATTTTTAGAAAATTTTAGAGGGAATTTAATTAAAAACATTCAAGTAAATTAAAACTTAACGAAAACTTCAAAAAAATTAAGATACCAAATTAATTTTTTTAATTATAAGACCCTAATTTTTTTTTTAAATTTTAAACTAAGCCCTTTAATATTTTTAAAATTTTAATATAGACTCCCATTTTTTTTTAAGTTTTAAAAGGTCCCCTCAAGCTAACTTGCTAAGATTCGGCCATACTGATGATTACATCAAACATGTCTTCACGGAAGCAAATCTGGTAACAGCCTCTTCTCTTGCATCGTTGAAAGTAGGCGCTTAGCTACCAAACCTTTGCTTATCCCTGCATATTGTCACGTCCGTAAATTCACACAAACTAGGACGTGAGGCCTTGGGTGCTTGCTGGGCGGATTAGCAACCAAGTAAGCCTAACTGATCGAAGCTAGAATGCTTGGATCGTCGCGGAAACGAAAGGAACAAAGAAAGGAAATGGCTAGCAAAGAAGACCGAGGGAAATGAGTGAATGCTCAATGTATTACTCAAATCAGAAGTGATTTACAAGTGAGGAGGGAGCCTCTATTTATAGTTGAACTCCCCTACATCCAACGGCTCAGTTTAAATTACATCGACGGTCGAGATTGATCTTATCTAATCAAATCTCAATTTCAAATCTCTAATTATCACAAACATTATCTACAAATTATATTTCAAATAAATAGATGATGCTTTGACCGAATTACCCTCCTAAATCCTCTATGGATTTGGCTAAGTCTTGTGGGCTTGCGGGCTCTTTAGCATTCTCCAAGTGTCGGGCCAAGTGTGATGGTCTTGACAAGCCCAAAATGGCGTGGAGGGCCTCCTCAGCTGCCTGGTGTGCACTGGGCTCGGACCCAAGGGTACGGGCCGTGACAATCTCCCCCACTGGTTCTAGCGACGCCCTCGTCGCCCGACTGGTATGGTAGTGCTCCACTTGGTTCTTGAATTGCCAAAGGGCCTCAGCTGGTTCCCAACTTCCTTCGCTGTCGGGAAGTCCCTTCCACTGAACAAAGTACTCGTGCCTTGGCCGGTAGTTTTGCCGTCGAATTACTCTCTCTGCTTGGATCTCTGGAACCTCGTTCTCATAGGAGACCTTCACTCCGACTGGCGCTCGGTATGAATTACCTCGATCCGGATCTAACTCATCTCGATGGTAGGGCTTGAGTTGACTGACATGGAACACTGGATGAGTTCGGATGGTCGATGGCAACTTCAATTTGTAGGCCATGGTGCCTACTCGCTTCACAACTTCGAATGGACCCTCGTATCTCCGCACAAGACCCCTGTGCATGTTCTTGTCGCAGAAGATCCCGGTGATTTTGGCAAGGACTTGATCACCAACTTGGAAGTTCACGTCCCTACGCTTTCGATCTGCCCACTTCTTGGTCCGCTTCCCTGCCTTGTGTAAACAAGCTCGGGCTAAGTAGTGATTCTCTTGCCACTCCTTGGAAAACTTGTGTGCTGCTGGATTAGGCCCCTCATACTTGGTAGCAACCGCGTTGGGTGTAAGCGGTTGTTTCCCCATCACGATCTCGAACGGACTTTGGTTTGTCGCCTCGCTCCGTTGGAAGTTGTAGGAAAATTGGGACACATCTAACAGCTTTGGCCAGTCGCATTGTGTGGAACTCACATAGTGCCTCAAATAGATCTCCAACAAAGCATTCACTCGCTCGGTTTGCCAATCGGTCTGTGGGTGGAAACTAGTTGAGAAGTTCAAACTTGATCCCAAGAGCTTGAACAACTCGGTCCAAAACTTCCCTGTGAACCGCGAGTCTCGGTCACTGATGATTGTCTTTGGCACTCCCCAAAGCTTTACCACGTGCTTGAGGAAAAGACGGGCTGCCTCCTCTGCTGGGCATGCCTTAGACGCTGGAATAAACGTCCCATACTTCGAAAACCTGTCAACAACAACCATAATAGTAGACAGGCCATCAGTGCTAGGCAAACCAACAATAAAATCCATGGAAAAACTCTCCCATGGTCACTCGGGAATGGGCAATAGATGCAACAATCCCGCTGGTTTCTTCATCTCCACCTTGTCCTGTTGGCACACAAGACAAGTCCTCACATAGGCTTCAACATCCTCGCCCATGTGCGGCCAGTAGTAGTGCTCGCTGATTAGTGCCATGGTCCGATTCATCCCTGGATGTCCGGCCCACTTGAAGTCATGACACTCCTTCATGAGCTCCTTGCGCAATTCTCCAAACTGAGGCACGTAGAGGCTGTGTCCTTTGGAATAGAGCAAGTCCCCCTCGAGCCAAAACCTTCTGGTTTTCCCTTCTTTGGTATACTCGATCAACGTTTTGGCCGTTGGGTCATATGACAACCCCTCTTTGATGCGCTCTAACAACTGTCCCTTCGGCAAGCTAATAATCTCCATGTTGTACCTTCGGCTTAAGGCATCGGCAACGGAATTCACTTTCTCGGGTTTGTATTCCAAGGCAAAATCGAATTCTGCAAGGAATTTCTGCCAACGAGCCTGCTTGGGAGACAATTTCTTTTGGGTCAGAAAATAACTATTGGCAATATTATCAGTGAATACCACAAACCTCTACCCAAGAATGTGGTGACGCCAAGTACGCAAGCAATGCACTACTGCTGTCATCTCCTTCTCATGGACCGTGTACCTTCTCTCAGTCTCATTGAGCTTCCGGCTCTCATATGCAACCGGATGTCCCTCTTGCATCAGGACCCCACCAATGGCAACGTCGGATGCATCGGTGTAAATCTCGAAAGGCTTGGTGTGATCCGGTAACACAACACTGGCTCACTCTCCATGGCCTTCTTCAGTCCCTCAAAGGCTTCTTGGCACTCGGTGCTCCAGTTCCACCCCTTGTCCTTCTTCAATAGCTCGGTCAATGGTGTGGCGATCTTGGAGTAACCCTTGACGAACTTTCGGTAGTAATTGGCTAGCCCTAGGAAGGATCTCAACTCTGTCACCTTGGTTGGCGGCTCCCAATCTGAGATGGCTTGAATTTTGGCCCCATCCATCCGGATCTTGCCACCTCCAACTATGTGGCCTAGAAAAGGGACCTCCATCTGAGCAAACAAGCATTTCTCCAATTTGACGTAGAGCTTGTTTTCCCGCAAGACCTCGAACACCTGTCTCAAGTGTTCCACATGCTCCCCAAGGCTCTTGCTATAGATGACAATATCATCAAGGTAAACTACAAAAAATTGATCAAGGAAAGGCTGTAGTACCTTATTCATCAGGGTGCAGAAGGTGGCGAGAGCATTCGTGAGGCCAAATGGCATCACAAGAAATTCATACGAACCGTAGCGTGTCACACAAGCTGTCTTCGGCTCGTCTCCTTCTGCAATCCTCTCTTGCCAATATCTGGACCGCAAATCTAACTTGGTGAACCACCTTGCACCACCAAGTTGATCGAACAAGTCTGCTATGAGCGGGATCGGGTACTTGTTATTCACAGTGAGCTTGTTCAAAGCCCGATAGTCGATGCACATTCGAAGAGTCCCATCATGTTTCTTCTGAAAGAGCACCGGAGCACCATAGGGTGCCTTTGATGGTCGGATATAGCCTGCTTCGAAGAGTTCCTTCAATTGTGTGCGTAACTCCTCTAGTTCTGGCGGAGCCATTCGGTAAGGGGCTCTAGCGGGTGGCTCCGCGTTCGGCACAAGTTCAATCTTGTGGCCGACCTCCCTTTTCGGTGGAAGATCCTTAGACAACTTGGCAGACATCACATCACGGAATTCTGCCAAAACTTGTCCCACTTCTGCTGGAACATCCTCGGTCATGGTGGCCTCATTGATCACCAACGTTGCTAGGTAGGTTGGCTCCTCCTTGCGAACTCCCTTGCTGAATTGGATGGCTGAAATCATCTTGGCCCCAACTCCAGCTACTCGGTTTACCGGAACAATGCATTGGCCTCTCGAATCAAGTATGCACAAGCAATCGGCAAATGGAACGGGAAACGCATTAATCTTGTCAAGGAAACTAAGCCCAATGACAAAGTCAAAATCATCAAGTGGAATTACCTTGATGTTTTCCTTACCAGACCAGCCCCTAATCTCGAGTTTGACTCCTTTTGCTACTCCTGCAATCAGAGCCTCCTTGGCATTCACGGTCTTGATGAACCCACTTGCCTTCTCAACATGAAGGTCAAGTTTCTTTGCGGCCTGTTCGGACATGAACAACTCTGAGGCACCGGTGTCTACTAGCGCGCTCAACTTTTGGCCAGTAATGGTGATGTCGACAAATATCAGCCCCTTCTTCTTGGAACCCTTCATGACCTACATCGCCACCACAAATATCAGCACCTACGTCGCCACCACAATAGAGCGGCATCAGACAAATAAATCAAAGCAATTGTTACCTTTTCGGTATCCTCCACGATACTCATTGCCTTTAAATATTGCTCAAGTCCCCACATGAAGTTCTCCACTTCTTGAGCAGATCTGGTCCCCTTGAACGGCTTGGGCTTCGGGGCGTCGATCTTGGGCTTGGGCATAGTTGCTTCGGCCATCATGTCATTCAACATGGCAATCTTGTAGAGAAGTAGCTCGGCACTGAGCTTCTTCACTTCTTTCATCATCTCCTCCTTCACAGCTTCAACAACAGCTTTGATGGAGAGATCTTGGTCGTTCAACGACTCATACAGGTTCTCGAGATTCTCGTTAACCTCATTCATGATGTCTTCTTTCATGGAATCCATATTCTCGAAGCGCTTATCGGCTTCCTCCTGGGTCCCTTGAAGCTCGACAATCGACTCTTCAAGCCTGACGACCCTCTTGTCCAAGGCATCAACAATGTCCCTCGAACTCTCTCGTTTCTTTCCGGCAGCTGTAGCACGAATCTCACAGTCAGTTGCTGGGACCTCACCGGCGTTCTGTGGTGCCATCTCTCTCGACGAACCTGGCTCTGATACCAACTGTCACGTCCGTAAATTCACACAAGCTAGGACGTGCGGCCTTGGGAGCTTGCTGGGCGGATTAGCAACCAAGTAAGCCTAACTGATCGAAGCTAGAATGCTTGGATCGTCGCGAAAACGAAATGAACAAAGAAAGGAAATGGCTAGCAAAGAAGACCGAGGGAAATGAGTGAATGCTCAATGTATTACTCAAATCAGAAGTGATTTACAAGTGAGGAGGGAGCCTCTATTTATAGTTGAACTCCCCTACATCCAACGGCTCAGTTTAAATTACATCGACGGTCGAAATTGATCTTATCTAATCAAATCTCAATTTCAAATCTCTAATTATCACAAACATTATCTACAAATTATATTTCAAATAAATAGATGATGCTTTGACCGAATTACCCTCATGAATCCTCCATGGATTTGGCTAAGTCTTGTGGGCTTGCGAGCTCTTTAGCATTCTCCAAGTGTCGGGCCAAGTGTGATGGTCTTGGCAAGCCCAAAATGGAGTGGAGGGCCTCCTCAGCTGCCTGGTGTGCACTGGGCTCGGACCCAAGGGTGCGGGCTGTGACAATATATATACCCAATTGACAACCTCTTCTCTTGTTTTTGAAATCTGCGACTAAAAAGTTTTTTTTTTGAAAATTAATTTTGAAAAGTAATTTTAGATTATTTGGTTTAAAATTTGAATGTTTAAGGTTGCTGTCGAAAAGTACTTTTGAGTGGATAAAATATTTTATTTTAGACATGATATAGTAATTAATTTTAATGTAATTTAAATTCATTATAATATAATATACGAAATATATCAACTTAAATTAGAATAAAATTATAAAAATAATTTAGGATAACATATTAGTAATATTTGATATGGAATATAAGTTTTAATTTTTAAATAATTAATATAAATTATTTGTAAAATTTTATTTAAATATATTAAGTAATACATTTTTGAAATTACTGATGTTTTTATTTATATATTTTTGTATATACACGTGTAAATAAATAAATAAAATTTTATGAGGTTTCTCAATATGGATGAACATGGTAGAAAAAATATAAATTGTGGGGATTAAAATTATTTTTTCCCCTCCAAACGTGAATCATAAACGTGGAAGCTGGAAATTTTCACTTTTGCTTTTGGCATTGTTTACTACGAAAAACTATTAGATTGGTCTGGCTCACCACGTCATCCATGATCCCATCCAATAATAATTTTCCATCTCATTCTTTTAAGGTGAATCTTCACCTCTTTCCTACATGTCATTAAATGAATGAATCTCATTGGATTAGACCATGGATGACGTGGTGAGCCGGGATCATGTAATAATTTCTAGTTTACTACGGTCTATAATCAGTTTCCCTTTCATTTTAAAGCCGTTTAGTAATAAATTTGCTTAAAAAGTGATTTATGGTTATTAAACTCAACCAAAAAAAGCTCGAAGAATGTAAAAAAATCGTACAAGTTCTGTAAGATGAAATGAATATATAAAAATAACATATTATAAATATAAATATATAAAATTAATATATTTAAATTTTAAATAATCATTTATTTTTTAAAATAAATTATAAATAATATTTATAAAATTATATCATTAAATAAATAAAAGAATGTCAACTGTAATCGAACACATATATATTAGTTTGGTTAAATTAGAACTAGATTCAAAGTTAGTTTAGTAATTGGTGATAGGTCTTTCTTCTCAAAGTCTTTGGTTCAATTCCTTGTAAGTGTATTTCATTTTCTTTATTCAATTTTCTTTTAACAAACCGACGTCGTTTTAGATAATAAAACGACGTATTCGGTATGACATTAAAAAAAGAAAAATACTTTGAAACACTAGTTTGTGTAAATTTTAATTTATACAAGCTTTTTAATTTTAGGGTTTAGATATTTAGGTGTGGTTTAGGATTTAGGGGTTTAAGTTGTATCGTTTAGAATTTAATATTTATGGTTAGAATTTAAAGTGTAGGGTTTAGAGTTTAAAATTTAAGTGTTAGGATGTTAGGACTAGAGATTTGAATTTTAACTTTATAACTTAAATACGAAGAGTTATAAAATTTTTTATACAACTTATATTTTAAATATAACTCTTAAAAAAACTATAGTAATAATATGTTTGTTGCTTTTATATGTGTAATAATAATAGATAAAAAATGTAGTATGGCTATTGTGGATTACGAGGAAAAAAGGAAAATCATTGCTGTAGGGATATTCTGTGAATATTTTGGAGGCATGAGGGCCATCGTTTATACCAATAGAGGACAACAAAGGTGATTTTTTCTATGGAGCTAAATCTAGGTAAGCAAAGGAAGGATTGCAAAGTTAAACATTTAAAATTTATATATGATTTAAAGATTTTTTTAAAAGAAATTATTTATTTTTTATTAAAAATTTATTTTGTCCATACTAAAATTTTATAAGTTCGTAGTTCTCTAAAATTTTATAAGTTCTTTCCTAATATAAAATTATGTGTCTGTTTATGTAGGTAAAACATACATACGGGTTGCGGCATAAGTTTTTTCTCCCACCAATAATTACATGATTAATTAAACGAACACCTTCCCGAGTTCTTTGACAAATTTTAATGTGTGTCAACTTCTTTTATCATGAGCCAAATTCACTTGTTTTCCAAATTGAACCTGCAATTTTTAACTCATCATATGTACAACTCGCTAGAGTTAACACATGCAAAATGCTTGTCAAGGAAATTCATATATGCCAAAATAATTAGGCTACCTACTCACCCATATGGTTGAGGAATGATGAGAGATTGAGGGACCTCCTTATTTATTATTATAATATCCAATCATCATTTTCTTCAAATCAAATTCCTTCTTTGTTCTTCTTTCAAGATAGTTTTGCATTATAATGCGGTTTTAGCCTCTTTATTAATTAAAGCTGCCAATCATTCTACTTTAGTTTAATCTATTTTAGTACAATTTCTTTAAAACATCTACTCAAATCTTAATTTGTTATTAGTTAGACTTGATTTGTAGGACTTTCATGTGACTTGATAATGATAAAAACATTTCATATCACCTTTTTAACGATATTACGGCTCCTTTTGCCATTAAAGCGGGAAACGGACGTTGGCAGAACTTGAATTTTTCAGTTGCCAGCAAACAGGCGTTTAGGCGCTAAATGGTGGTGGGCAAATATCCGTTTGCGCCAAATTAATCCCTGTTTGGCACCAGAATCATGGTGATAACGGGCGTTAAGTTGCAAAACTAAACCTAAATACTAGTGTTATCAATTTAGATCTACTAATAATATTAAAAAAATAAAAGCACAAATTATGTGAAATTAAAGGGATTAAATCCCAGTTTTAATATAGTAGAGGGACTAAGACCATAATTAGATCTAGGATTGCTGTAATATTCCTATTTTTTTATTTCTTTATGGTGATGGAATTAACTTTATTTAAAAAAAAAGATACTTGGCTGATAAATAAGTAATTTTGCATGTACTTTGCTAGTTGTATTTTTGTTAAAATGAGGGATTATTTGATTACGAATTATTCTACTTGGAGCGTGGAGATTCATTTACTCTGTATATACCACCTGAGTGATCATTGTCTTTACAGGCTGTAACAATGTCACCCTCGTCTCTACTTGTTTGTTCACATATTGCAATCCACATGTATAAATTCTCGACCCAAGCTCTCATTTTGTAAGAGTAGGCAAACAGGAAAACTAATAAAGCTTGCTCTTTGGTTGCACAGCCGCTGCCTCATGGCAAAAACTTGTATTTATCATCTCCCTGTTTTTATGTCACTTGAAGTATCTTTGGCAGCGGCAGCAGCAGCACCACCAGCCGTCTACATCTTCGGGGATTCGACTCTTGGTGTCGGCACGAATGACTTCCTACTCGGGATGAAACTTTGAAGTAATATGTTTCATTTTACCATCTTTGATGTATCCTCATTTCGATTGAGATATAAATTTTACATTATCTCCACATAAGATAGCTTGCATCTTATCTTGTGAAAGTAAATTACATATCTTCTGAATATATTGGATCAATAGTCTTAGCCAAACACATTTTTGGCTTACCTCATGTATAAGAATTATTTCTATATGATTTGAGGAGACATTGATTAATGTTTGAAGCTCTAAAGGTAATGATCTTTGTAGCATTTAGATGGTATTTCTTTTGAAGATAAATTTATTCACATCCAACAAGCAATCATTAGGGTACTAAATAGATATATTTTATCCATATTGAATCTTCTTTAAGATTCTTTCAGCTTATGTCCATTCATAGACAAAAATGCATATTTAAGTGCTCGATCTTTAGTTCGAGACAAAACCCTATATCAAGATTCTTTTTCTCAAATACTTTCATTAAATGCTTTGAAAGCTCTTCATGAGTTTTTAATTTAAAGGTCTACAAGAGTTATAATGATATTCAAATTATCATAATGAATCTGGATCCAAACTCATTTATAAAATACATAAGGAAACATGATAATTTTTATTGTATTTCCTCAACTAGTACTCACTAAGTCGATTATACCAAATGCGCCAAAATATAAATATTCAATGGGACATATCTAAATAAATTTTCTCAAAAATTTCCAAATGCTTTTGGCATTTTAAATCCGTCAAGGATAACTTTTCTTTTATAGGGATCCACAAAATGACTAGACGCATATATAGTATTTCATAACTGCCAAAGTAATTGCATCCACCATAAAATAATTAGAATTATGCATAAATCATAATTTAAGTCGTATTTACGACTACTTATTTGTGCCTCACTTGCGTTACACCTTTAGGTGTTTCGACTGCAGGTCCAAAAACTTCTCTTTTGGAAGTTCAAAGCGTCTTTCTACATTGGCCAATTTAATATCTATACTAATGATAGATTTATATATATATAATCCTCATTTTGTTTCTTTACTTTTATAGAAATATTGTTTGGAAAAATGTTGTCGACAACTTTTCTATTTCGGTTCCATTCGTTTCTCGTATTGATATAACTTGTCGAGATCTCTTTTCAATCTTTATTTTAGGTACCTGAAACTCTTCTAGAGTTTTATTAATAGTTATGTCTTGGGTCTCTTCAAAAGCACTTGTCTCTAATATATGATCATCTCATACTATTTTTTATTTACGAGAATTTTGATCATTGGAACCAATTTTAACTATCATGCTTCATGCATGATTTACATCCATTCGCTCTAACATGTAATTTAAATTTAGAGCATTTGAGCGGGTATATGAGACTTAATCACTCTCATTAGGTCAGTAAATATGTCTGGCAGCTGACATGTAATAACATGAATTATCTTATGAACTTCTGGTTCATATACGAGGATCTAGATAATGATAATTCATTTTCCTTTATCAAGCTGATTATTATCTCCCCCTGATGTTGAGAAAAAACATTCCATAAATGATTCTCCAATTAATGTTTAAGAATTTAAACATAAAAGGAGACTCATACTTAATATATATATTCTCAACCCTTTTTATTTACCCATTTTGTGCATTGTGGTGAAGCAATTCAACTATATATCGTACTTTCAAAAATTCTAAAATGGAAAATGTATGGCTTCTGACCAAAAACCAATCATAACGGGGAGTTTATTATAACTAGTTGGCTTGATGCGTATAAGTGCTGCTATATGTGAAATACCATGTAGATAATAAATGTTTTGTTCTCATAGTTTAGCTATTAAAGAGGAGGCATCCAATCAAAATTTTTCTAAACTGTTTTATTCATAATCAACAGGCTTTGTAACAGTTATTTCAACTGATATAGCCTAAAATATAGACCCACTAGCATTTGCAAGACGAATAGTCTAATTGCATAATCTGAATCTTTTCCTAATCAATCTCACAAACTTTTGGTTATAAGTTGATAAAACATATGTAGATGCATCTACTAAAATCATGTAAAAAATTTCCATATTTGTGGATAAATGGGCTCATATTTTATTCAGATATACAAAACATGCAGTCTCTTCTTTAGTATAAGAAGTTTAAGTTCTTTTGGTAAGTGAGATCTTAATCATTTTCTTTGAGAACAAGCACCACAAGAACTTCAGGTTCTTTTAATAAATGTGCATATAAATCTCAATAATTTTCGCATCATTATTGATCAGGATGGTCTAACTGATCATGCCAACTATATATGTGTATATATATCTACGAATTTGTAAACTTCTGGTTTACCATAACACGTGATTCAATCTCACTTGTACATAGGTGGTAGAAATTTTGAAATAGAAGTTTCTTTAAAACTTGATAATACATTGTTCACCAAAAAATGTTCCTTTGGATAGAAATATATTTAGCTCTTTCGGAGCTTTCAATAAAAAATATTCTTTTGGTAGCAATATATAGCTCGTTTAGAGCTTTCAACTATTTTTTTTGGCTACCAGAACTTATATTCACATTGGCTTATTTCATATGTCAATTGATAACATATGTTATCCATAATTCCTGAAAGATTGTTCTCAGAACTCTTATTGTTCTTTTAAAATTTCCACTTCTGATGGTGACGATATTATTACCATTAACGGTAATTATTGTAACCCCTTAAACCCGGCTATGCGATACGCCTAAGTCTAGGAGGACACATTTAGGGTCACCAGATTGACTCACAGTAAAAACAAAAGAAAATTCAAAAGAATACATTGAATAGTGTGAAATGAAATTTCTATTAAACTCCTATTAAAATTTTGTTTACCTAAAACTGAAATCCAGAAGACATATTACAGACTAAATCATAAAATTAAAACGTGACATACATGCCCACTAATACACATGTACCCTACTCCACGCGCAACGCCAAGGGAACTCCAAACTGAGATCGATTATAAATTTATGATCGAATTTCTTTAACCTGCAATGGTGAAACAAAGTGAGCTTGAGAAAAATCCGTAATACAAACTACCAAAAGATGATGTAGATAAATACATGTAAGGTAAAACAGGTATATGGTATAGCACAAAACTATCACGGTGTTTCAGGTAACCACAGGTTCCAATTACGGTTCATTTTTAATTCTTATCTATCCTCCAACTGAACTCAAATAGGCTGCATCTATAAGGCATTAACTCAGGCCCGTTGGGCGTAGGTGTTGACTTAAAGGAGTGTATTGGTCCAAAATGATCGCCCTAACTGAAGCCTAAAAGCCTGAAAGCAGAATGTATTACCCTAGCTGAAACGTAGGAACCTGATACAATAGACATAAGGAATTACCCTAGCCGAAGAGTAGGACCATGATACAGTAGACATAAGGAATTACCCTAGTCGAAGCGTAGGAACCTGATACAGTAGACATAAGGAATTACCCTAGCCAAAGCATAGGAACAACATACAGTAGCAGTAAGATATTACCCTAGCGGAAGTGTAGGAACCTGATACAGTAGACATAAGGAATTACCCTAGCCGAAGCGTAGGAACCAGATACAGTAGACATAAGGAATTACCCTAGTCGAAGCGTAGGAACCTGATACAGTAGACATAAGGAATTACTCTAGTCGAAGCGTAGGAACCTGATACTGTAGACATAAGAAATTAGCCTAACCAAATCGTAAGAACCTGATACAGTAGACATAAAGAATTACCCTATCTGAAGCGTAGGAACTTGATACAGTAGACATAAGGAATTACCCTAGCCGAAGCGTAGGAACCTGATACAGTAGCAGTAAGGTATTACACTAGCCAAAGCGTAGGAACCTCAAACAGGACAGGACATGCAAAATTACCAGCCGAGTTAGGGCTGGACCTAGAACAGGCGGAATTACCAGCTTGATCAGAGCTGAACCTCAGGCACTTCATATAATACCCAAGTACCCTTGTAACATTTTAGGACATATCATGTAAACAGTAAAAATTTAACAGGAATCTAGTAGACATGAATTCAGTAAACGGAAAATTAACAGGAATACAGTAATTAGGAACTCCGTAAACAGGTCACGCAATAAAATTCAGAAATTATGTCATGCTGTATGCAAATCAGATATGTAGCACACAAGGAAACACACTAGATTCTCTAATTTAATTCTCCGAGGTATAAGGTAATTACAGGAAATTGGACACTAAACTTCTGAGAAATTTGAACTAATTTCAAAAACGAGATCCCTAAAACAAGTTCGATAATTAATGGCTCCACCCAAACATTTAGTAATTTTTCTATCATGACCATGCAAGATTCAGATACATCAGGACTTATCCCTTCTTTAAGCCTACAAGTATTTAGGTCTTTTTATAACTCAAGGGTAAATTCGTAAAGTATGCAAGAGGTAGTAATGTATTACCTTGGCTCCAAGATACTTAGGTTGATCTAAGGTACTCCATTCGATCGTTATCAAACTCGAATTCGACGTCCTCATAAATGTCAACTTCACAATCATGAATTCCTAACTTACCCAAACTTATTCGAACTCCGGCGAAGGCCCTACGGTGGCGATCTGACTATCCAATGATGATGGTAGGATTGTTTCAGCACGGAGAAAACGTTGACGACTACCAAACCACAAATACACGTCTGTGGTGGCCGGAAAATTAATGACAAACCAAGGAGTTCTAAACCTAGGTTCGTCGAATCTTCAAGCCCAGATTGCCGGTGAACAACATGGTGGTTACGAGAGTGGTTTGAGGGGTTTTGGTTGGAGTGGGGAGGCAGTTCGAATGGGAGTGGCGGTGGTAGTCACAGTGCGGTGGTGTGGGAAGGTCGATGGTGGCCGGATGGTTCTGTTGAGAGAAATAATAGTTTGCGGGTTTCATATTTCTCATTCGAATGAAAAAAGACAAGAGGTCAAAGCTAGTTTTATCTAAAGGTAATCCCCTAAACCCGTCTATGCGATACGCCTAAGTCTAGGAGGTCACATTAGGGTCACCAAATTTACTCACAGTAAAAACAGATGAAAATTCAAAAGAATACATTGAAAGGTGTGAAATGAAATTTCTATTAAACCCCTATTAAAATTTTGTTTTCCTAAAACTAAAATCCAGAAGACATATTATAGACTAAATCATAAAATTAAAACGTGGCATACATTCCCACTAATACACAGGTACCGTACTCCACGCGCAATGCCAAGAGAACTCCAAAATGAGAACGATTATAAATCTATGATTGAATTTCTTTAACCTGCAATGGTGAAACAAAGTGAGGTTGGGAAAACTCACTAATACAAAACTACCAAAAGAGGATGTAGATACATACATGTATGGTAAAACAGGTATATGGTATAGCATAAAACTATCATGGTGTTCCGGGTAACCACAGGTTTGAATTACGGTTCATTTTTAATTCTTATCTATCCTCCAACTGAACTCAAATAGGCAGTTTTCCAAGACTGCATCTATAAGGCATTAACTCAAGCCCGTTGGGCGTAGGTGTTGACTTAAAGGGGTGTATTGGTCTAAAAGGATGGCCCTAACTGAAGCCTAAAAGCCTGAATGCAGAATGTATTACCCTAGCTGAAGCGTAGGAACCTGATACAGTAGACATAAGGAATTACCCTAGCTGAAGCGTAGGAACCTGATACAGTAACAATAAGGTATTACCCTAGCCGAAGTGTAAGAACCTGATAAAGTAGACATAAAGAATTACCCTAGCCGAAGCGTAGGAACCTGATACAGTAGACATAAGGAATTACCCTAGCCGAAGCGTAGGAACCTGATACCGTAAACATAAGGAATTACCCTAGTTGAAGCGTAGGAACCTGATACAGTAGACAGAAGGAATTACCCTAGCCGAAGCGTAGAAACCTGATATAGTAGCAGTAAGGTATTACCCTAGCCGAAGCATAGGAACCTGATATAGTATACATAAGGAATTACCCTAGCCGAAGCGTAGGAACCTGATACAGTAGATATAAAGAATTACCCTAGCCGAAGCGTAGGAACCTGATACAGTAGTAGTAAGTTAGTACCCTAGCCGAAGCGTAAGAACCTCAAACAGGATAGGACGGGAAAAATTACCAGTCGGGTTAGGGTTGAACCTAGAACAGACAGAATTACCAACTTGATCAGAGCTGAACCTTATGCACTTCATGTAATACCTAAGTAGCCAGTAACATTTCAGGACATATCATGTAAACAATAAAAATTTAATAGGAATTCAGTAAATGCAAAATTAACAGGAATACAGTAATCAGGAATTCCGTAAACAAGTCATGCAGTAAAATTCAGAAATCATGTCATGTAGTATGCAAATCAGATACGTAGCACACAATCATGTCATGTAGTATGCAAATCGAATAAGTTTGGGTAAGTCACAAATCTCAAATTTACAGTCACGAATTCCTGACTTACCCAAACTTATTCGAACTCTGGCGAAGGCGCCACGGTGGCAATCTGATGATCCAATAATGACGGTAGGATTGTGTCGGCACAAAGAAAACGTCGACGACCACCGAACCACGAATACACATCTATGGTGGCCAAAAAATTAACGACGAAACAAGGAGTTCTAAACCTAGGTTCGTCAAATCTTCAAGCCCAGATTGCCGGTGAATAGCGCGACGGTTGCGAGAGTGGTTTGAGGTGTTTTGGTTGAAGTGGGGAGGCGATTTGGATGGGAGGGGCGGTGGTAGTCACGGCGCAACGGTGTAGGAAGGTCGACGGTGGCCATATGGTTCTGTTGAGAGAAACAATAGTTTGGGGATTTTATATTTCTCATTCGAATGAAAGAAAATAAGAGGTCAAAGCTGGTTTTATCTTTTCCCTTTTTACCCAAACTATGAAAAACTATTACTTAGCTAGAGTAACTTATTTCAGAAATGAGCCTTGGCTCAAATGGTTACCCCTCATGCTTGTGCAGCCAAGGTCACCGGTTCAAACCCCCTTGGCTACAATTCTTCCTTTCTTTATTATTATTATTATTATTTGTGCTACAATTCTCCCCCTAAAAGAAATTTTGTCCTCGAAATTTATCAGGGGCAGAGAATGTAGAAACTACTCCTTCATCATTCCTTATACTAAAACTTATCCATCGGAGTATACGTGATTCTTAAGGCTTTCTCAAATGGTCATTGATCAATCCAGTAATGTTCTCAGTCAGTCGGACTAACTTTGGACTCGAACCACTCCATCATGCATCTCAGACCAACTAATCAGAATACAATATTTTAATTCTTAGAAGTCTTCACAGAGCACCGAGCATACACTGGCCTAATAGTTGCATAGAAAAAAAACTTAGTTAGGGGCAATAAACCTTCCTAACAATCACAATAGTCAATCATACATCTTTTAGATATTGAATTACTCTATAAGACTGGTCGCCAATTTTACAGATGAAAACTGTAACTGAAGTTGAGATAAATACCCAAGACGCAATATAGAACTTAAAACATATCGTATTTCGAATTTATCAATTTCGAATCTAAATTAGATTCAACCTTAAATCTTACCAGAATTCCCCATGCATTCACCATTTCACAAACTTGTTCATTTCATTTTTTCTTTTTTTTTTTTCATTCTGATCCGAATTATCTAAAATTTTAGACAATCATTTCAGATCCTTATCCAAATTTAGATTCATCACGTGAATCTGAAACATAGATAAATACCATGTGCATCCTTTGCCAGAACAAGTCATACCATAATGGACAAAAGGCTTGGATACACTTATCTCAGAAATGATTCAACACCATAGCCCCAGCGCAGCGGAGTACGATAATAATCTAGGGGCATGTATTTACCAGACACCCTAAGATAGACGATCGGCTGATCCACCCAGAAATACACAACTCTAAGCTCTGATACCAATAATATAACCCCCTAAACCCGGCAATGCGATACGCCTAAGTTTAGGGGGTTACATTTATACGCCTAAGTCTAGGAGGTCACATTAGGGTCGCCAGATTGACTCACAGTAAAAAGAAAAGAAAATTCAAAAGAATACATTGAAAAATGTGAAATAAAATTTCTATTAAACCCCTATTAAAATTTCGTTTACCTAAAACTGAAATCCAGAAGACATATTACAGACTAAATTATAAAATTAAAACGTGACATACATGCCCACTAATACACAAGTACTGTACTCCACGTGTAACGCCAAGGAAACTCCAAACTGAGATCGATTATAAATCTATGATCGAATTTCTTTAACATGCAATGGTGAAACAAAGTGAGCTTGGGAAAACTTAGTAATACAAAACTACTAAAAGATGATGTAGATACATACATGTAAGGTAAAATAGGTATATGGTATAGCATAAAACTATCACGGTGTTCCGGGTAACCATAGGTTCTAATTACGGTTCATTTTTAATTCTTATCTATCCTCCAACTGAACTAAAATAGGCAATTTTCCAAGAATGCATCTATAAGGCATTAACTCAGGCCTGTTGGGCGTAGAAGTTGACTTAAAGGGGTGTATTGGTCCAAAAGGATAACCCTAACTGAAGCCTAAAAGCCTGAATGCAGAATGTATTACCCTAGCTGAAACGTAGAAACCTAATAAAGTAGACATAATGAATTACCCTAGCCGAAGCGTAGAAACCTGATACAGTAGACATAAGGAATTACCGTAGCCGAAGCGTAGGAACCTAATACAATAGACATAAGGAATTATCCTAGCAGAAGCGTAGAAACCTGACACAGTAGCAGCAAGGCATTACCCTAGCCGAATCCTAGGAACCTGATACAGTAGACATAAGGAAGTACCCTAGACGAAATGTAGCAACCTGATATAGTAGACATAAGGAATTACCCTAGCCGAAGCGTAGGAACCTGATACAGTAGACATAAGGAATTACCCTAGCCGAAGCATAGGAACCAGATACATTAGACATAAGGAATTACCCTAGCCGAAGTGTAGGAACCTGATGCAGTAGCAGTAAGGTATTACCCTAGCCGAAGCGTAGGAACCTGATATAGTAGACATAAGGAATTACCCTAGCCGAAGCGTAGGAACCTGATACAGTAGACATAAATAATTACCCTAGACGAAGCATAGGAACCTGATACAATAGCAGTAAGGTATTACCCTAGCTGAAGCGTATGAACCTAGAACAAGCAGAATTACCAGCTTGATCAGAGCTGAATCTCAGGCACTTCATATAATACCCAAGTACCCCAGTAATATTTCAGGACATATCATGTAAACAGTAAAAATTTAACAGGAATCCTGTAGACAGGAAATCAGTAAACGAAAAATTAACAGGAATACAGTAATCAGGAACTCCGTAAGAAGGTCATGTAGTAAAATTTAGAAATCATGTCATGCAGTATGCAAATCATATATGTAGCACACAAGGAAACACACTAGATTGTCTAATTTAATTCTCGGAGGTATAAGGCAATTACATGAAATGTGACACTAAACTTCTGACAAATTTGAAATAATTTCAAAAATGAGATCCCTAAAACAAGTTCGATAATTAATGGCTTCATCCAAAAATTCAGTAATTGTTCTATCATTGCCATGCAAGATTCAGATACATCAGGACTTATCCATTCCTTAAGCCTACAGATATTTAGGTCTTTTTATAACTCAAGGGTAAATTCATAAAGTATGCAAGAGGTAGTAATGTATTACCTTGGCTCTAAGATAATTAGGTTGATCCAAGCTACTCCATTCGATCATTCTCAAACTCGAATTCGACATCCTCACAAATCTCAAATTCACAGTCACGAATTTCTGACTTACCCAAACTTATTCAAACTCTAGTGAAGGCCCCACGGTGGTGATCTGACGATCTAATGATGACGGTAGGATTGTCTCGGCACGGAGAAAACGTTGACGACCACTGAACCACGAATACACGTCTATGGTGGCTAGAAAATTAATGATGATCCAAGGAGTTCTAAACCTAGGTTCATCGAATCTTCAAGCCCAGATTGCCGATGAACAGTGTGGCAGTTGCGAGAGTGGTTTGAGGGGTTTTGGTCGGAGTGGGGAGGCAGTTCGGATAGGAGGGGCAATAGCAGTCACGACGCGGCGGTGTGGGAAGGTCGACGGTGGCCGGATGGTTCCGTTGAGATAAATAATAGTTTGGGGATTTCATATTTCTCATTCGAATGAAAAAAGATAAGAGGTCAAAGTTGGTTTTATCTTTTCCCCTTTTTACCCAAACTATGAAAAACTATTACTTAGCTAGAGTACCTTATTTCAGAATGAGCCTTGGCTCAAATGGTTACCCCTCATGCTTGTGCAGCCAGGGTCACGAGTTCAAACCCCCTTGGTTGCAATTCTTCCTTTCTTTATTATTATTATTATTTGTACTACAATTATTAAAATACTCACAATTATCCACTTTTCATAATGTGCTTTCTCTCAAGAACGTATTGCTATTCTGGAGCATCAATAATTTTAGTACTTTGAGATATAGTACTAACATTTTCCTTTGTATTTAAATGGGAAAATATTTCTTATGCTTATGTTAAGCATAAATCGTCACCATAGATTGTATTTGATAAATAATCATGTTAAACAAAATAAATAAATACCACAATATATATACATATATATATAATGTAAATAATTATTTCGTAAAGTAAATAAACATAAAGCAAAATAAATTAAAAGATAAATAATTCTCTTCAAGGTTATAAGAATAATTAGAAAATGATTTATTCCCTTCAAGGTTTATAAAGAAATCAACAACGTCCAAATGAGTTGGACCAACGACGTCCAAATGAGTTGGACTAATATCATCTTCGTCTTTTTTACAAACAAAATTTAATTATATTTTCTTTCCTTTATCATTCAATGATTGTTGATGTTTTCAGCGTACGACAAGTAAGGGACCAATGATTTATAATATCGCATTGGTAATAAAAAGGATTTTACTTGCTTAGAATGATCTTTATCATTCTTGTCATCCTTATAATCTCACTTATGGTGGGTATAAACATTCTTAAAATAATCATTATTTCTATGTCCATGGCATAGACCGTAA
Source organism: Hibiscus mutabilis (assembly GCA_019671005.1). Classification (NCBI taxonomy): domain Eukaryota; kingdom Viridiplantae; phylum Streptophyta; class Magnoliopsida; order Malvales; family Malvaceae; genus Hibiscus; species Hibiscus mutabilis. Next base: position 41,976,811 of record CM033726.1, on the reverse strand, counting down.
CCACAACTACTAATGTGACATTTATTCTTCCGCTATATAATCTCACATTCACTTCATGGAATGGAGTGGAGCCAATGGGCCTTTAAAATCTTTTTTCGCGATATTTTGTCTAAGGACAACATTATTTGCGTGAAAAAAGTGGAGTATGTTTTTATTAACATATCCTCATCATTGATACTTTGACCACATAACTTTAGTTGTGAAGTAATTTGAATAATATCTGAGTTATATTCACTAATTAAATAGTATTTTATCATGTTTGCATTCACTTCAAGGAATGAAACAAATCCAATAATATTATGGAATAAACAACATGCTTGCATTCACTTCAGGGAATACCTCCTACAAAAATTCTTGGATCAAGACAAATTTTCGTAACTTGAACTGGAGAGAAGTCTATAGTCGAGTTTTTCGACAAATAAGAATTATTGCTTTCGAGCAAATATAGACTTTATAACAATCTTCTTGTAGATTAAAAATAACCATGTTTTTTCGCACTTTAAAATCGTATTTTAAAGAATGAAAATAAAAGTAGAATTTACCAATATTGATTTCCCTCTTGAGGATGATGGAGACATAACAAATGACCAAGACGGCTTCTCATAGTTCCTTTATGTCATGTCACTTTCCAAGTTATTTAAACATATCATGTAAAATTCAAAACACGGTTAAAAACACCTGCTCTCATCAATTAAATATTAAATAACCACAAACTTTCGACCATGCATTATATGTAAACTAACACAAGAATATATAAACATGTGAGATTTATGGTTCATTGGCGACAAATCATATTATAGTCGAATTAATCAAGTAATTAGGGTATATTTGTGATTCAAATCCCATTGACGTTATTAACTTTATATATATATATATATATATATATATATATATTATTTCCTGATAAGACTGCTAGAAGATAACAATACCAAAAGCTCATGTGATATACCGTATTAAAAAGAATTGCTTAGAAGTAGTAATTTATGTGCATCAAAGATCAAGTTTATCACCCACGTTCATTCACTAAAATCGTGTAATCGGTGGAACATATCAGTCCCAATAAAGAACCGCACTGAAACCTAGTTCATCATCGGTCACCCATGAAATAATCACTATCTCCTTATTTTATAGGAACCTTAAAAATCAAAAAACACCAATTCAAACTAATAATAAAAAAATAATTTTAAATATATATATAACAAATGTAAAAAGACTTATTATTGATTCATACTAGAATCAAATTCTTTTTGGTAACTCTTTTAGGATTTGAACGATAAACACCCCAATTGGTTAGATTCTCGTGCTGATAACGTGTTGTGAATAAAATAACGAAGAACAATAACCAGAACAAAGAGATGAGAGAAAGAGAGAGATTTTTATTCATCTCAATATTGAGTTGTCTACAATGCTTTTTCAAAATCTATATTTATAGGCGTAAGATGAAAACTCTAATTCCAATGAGTATTAAACCCTAATAATAAAGTACATTAAAGTCTCCTTTAATACATGTATATTCACCATAAATAAATATTCATAACACATCATCTTTATTTTTTATATAATATTTTCCTATAAATTAAAATTTACAAATCATCATCTTCTTTGTAACACCCTAAATTGAAGTTAATAATAAATTAAGGCTATGGTTAAAAAAAAGAAAATGGTCTGTAGCCAAAAGGAATCGAACCCATTCCCCTTGGCATAGGAGATGGAAGGCTTAACCATTTGAGCTAAGGCCATTATTGATTTTTACCTACCCTAGCTTTATTTTAATCTATTTTAGGTAGTTATATCGAAATTAATTAAAGCTTGGTCTGACTTTCCACCTACCTGATAATGACCATTCGAATCTGATGGGATATTTAAAATTCTAGAAAGCTCTCACCTAACCCCACCGTCTTCACCATCCGATCAGCCTTACTGTTCTATCACGGGCATCATTGCCACCTCTTTTATGCTCGCCGTCGTATCCCGAACCCAACCTTGTGAGCCACTCACAGAGTCCTATCATCGTTCGTTGAGAAAATTGGGTTGAAGGTTCAACGAGAACCCAACCTCGTCCTCTATTTTTTGAGCTCTCTGCCACCGTCTGGCTTCGTGGCGTGAAGCTAAGGCCATTATCAGACTCAAAAGATCGAGATGATTAAAAACGTGGTCGCCAATCGCCAGGCAGCTGCCATTTTAAGCCTCATCAGAGCTACATGTTTTTCTGGCCATAACCTATATTTTAGGGTTTTTAGTAAGATCCCGACCTATATGGCTTTGTCCTTGGTTCGATTTAATTTTGAGTTAATAGGCTCTTGTTTTTGTAGAAATGGTGCAATTTGTGTCTCCGACGACCTTTTTCGACAAACGTTCGACGGTCTGGAATTTTGGGTAAGTGGACTGGTTCAGGTTCTGGCCCAAAAGCCTGAATCGACTTGAACCGGTTAGACCGGTCTGAACCCAACCTTGTTTAATCCCAAGCCCGTGATATCCAACCTGACCTGACACTACCGGATCCAGTCTAACCCGTTAACTGAGTTAACTCATCCGAGTTAACCCATTTGAGTTAACCCGTCTGATTCAACTCACTTGACTTTGACTGTTGACTTTGACCAAAAAGTTATTTTTTGAAAACCTCTATCTCATGTTTTTTGACATCCTAAGTCCTTTTTAAGTCCGTTTCGTGAAATTCTAACCCAAAAGCCTCTGAATTTGACCTTGAATTCGAGCATGCATATGTATTAAATTATTTCTTTTAAGGGAAGTTATGTTAAATAAAGGACTGATGTGAATTTATCTATTTAAAGATACCCGAGATTTACCCGACTATTCGTTTGCTCAACCCAACTCCTCCTGGTTCACTCACCAGCATGTACTCGTAGTTACTCGTATGATCTTAGAAACTCAATGAATTTATTAAGTTAGAGTTATTCTCTTGTAATAACCTTGACCCTTTCGCCTAGCTTTTTGAGGTGTGTTTCTTGTGTCCTAAATTACGGTTTTAAATATATTTTCTGAAATGATCATGTGCACATGAGTATTTTTCTTTGATTGGAAGCATGAGTAATTTTATATGATTTGAATACATTATTTGTTTCAAAAACATGATGTTATTATCTGATTGGATATATGAATACTTTATTTGTATTGAAAGTATACCCATATGTCTGACTTGAAAGCATGATCTTTGGTTACCGTTTATTTTTTCCTGTTATAAAACATCTTTGCCACATGATTCACGATATTGATGTCTGCTGTACAAACACTGATTTTTATCTGGGTATACTTTTGGGGATATGTTATGAAGTCCCTGCAGGTTCAGCCCTGATCCAGCTGATAATTTCTTATGGACCCAAGGTCGTCCCTTGGGTGGGTTTCGACGCTTCGGCTTGGGTAATTCCTTATAGACCTAAGGCATCCCCTTAGGTTGGCTCCTAAGCCCATTGGGCCTATGGTAAGTCCTTATGGATACAATTTTGGGGAAATGCATATCGGTGTACGGTTGGAGGGTAGTTAAGTAAATGAACCTTTGGTTGCTCTTGAAACATGTTTTACTTAAATGGTTATACATATCTTAACTACTTATATGTTTTATCTGCACTTATTGGAACACACTGAGCTCCCTAGTTCACACCCCAAACTTTCTCTTTCAAATTTTGGATAGCCTTCCTAGACTTGGAACTTGGAGGATCGACACATTCAATATACTTATTTTATTGTAATGTTTCTATCTTCCACACTGTCTTTATTACGGTGACATAGCCTATATTTTGATATTGTATACTTTACTCCTTTGTCGATGTGGCATATTTTGTAACTAATTTTTGATATGGTTTTAGACTGAGCTTCTGGCATTATATTTATGGTTTATAATTACTATCTGATTGAACTTTAAACTATAAATATTTTCATGGGAAGTTTTTGGTATGGAATGTGACCTCCTGAAATTAGATATAACGCATAGGCAGGTTTAGGGGGTTACATTCTTCCTCATACCTCATATATTAATCATGTTAATGAATAAAATCTTTAAAATAAAAAAGACTCCAAAACTTAACATAAGAATCAAAAGGCCCTAGGATTAAGATATTCTCATGTCGATTTCTTCGAGTTCATACACATGATGGCAAGCGTTGCGGTCCGAGGCTCTTGATCATCGGCCATTTTAATTGCCAATTTCTTTCTTTTTTTCAATCTATATTTGTATGTTCTGGACTTTGTTAATTTACTTTCTGTTTCACCGATTGTGCAATTGTGGTTCTGGTTTAGTCCCGATTGTCGTCGATATCTTTCCGGAGAAACAAAACTTTTTCACCCCTTTAACCATTGACCATTGTCCTCTTGTTTCTAATTAATTAAGGTTTTCTAATTAATTTGTTTGCAGTTTAAATGAATATATTAATTTTAGTGTTTTTTAACGTATTATAATTAATTATTTTATTTGTCTCTTTTGATTCGTGAGTTAAGCTTTTGGGGTATTTTTTATTTTAATAATTTTATTCATTAACATAATTAATAACATAATTAATACATGAGGTATGGGGAAAAAGATTATGATTTGTAAATTTTAATTTGTAAAAAAATATTATGTAGAAAATAAAGATAATGTGGTTTTATTTAATTGGGTAGGACCATGGATGAGGTGGTGAGAATGGTTCATGAAATAATTTCTTATCATTTTGTTTTGAAATATGATTAATTGCTTGTCGAGCTTTTGAGACTTTTAACAATCATTTAAAAGTCATTAAAAATTAATGGTGTTCAGTTGTGTATTGTGTTAGTTGTGCTCAGCGGCGTGAATCACCCGTTCTAAAATTTTACAAGTATTTTCTATATCATTTTATTATTATTTGATTGAGTATAATTCTATGCATTGTCGGTAATCATTTAATACAATACTATTAAGAATAGTTTAAATGAATTTAGTTTAAAATTTTTATAATAATGAACCCAAAAACTGTCTTAGTAGAAAAGTGGATGATGTTCATGCTATGAGGCACGTGTTTAAATTGTTTTGTCAACAAGGTGTATGCATATTGTCAAAGGGATAAGAAAATGTTTGAACATATACTACCTTGTAATCACCTTTAGATTATTCAAAAATTTATAATAATGTGTTATCATTTTATTTACCGAAGACACATCAATTTATACATTGTGAGTGTATCAAATATAAAATTTATCATCATCATTATCGTCTTGTCATTCTTTCATTCATTTTGTTCTCTTAATCTAGAGAAATTATATCACAGGCCGCCTAGGATATAGGCTCAACCACTAAATTTTTTACATGTAATCATCTTTAACTTTTGGGTAAACTACAGAGATGACCACTTAATTATGGGGTGTAACACCCTCTTCTCGTAATTGTTACCAAACACGAGTCGGTAATGTTACAAAACAAAGTTTAAACAATTTTCCATATCAAAACTTAAATTGGTAGCCTACACTACTCTTGAATAACAATTCATAACTTTTAGTATAAACCTCGAAATCATTTACAGTTTGTTTTAAAAGAATCTAAACTCAATTTCTAGTTCATACAGGTAAGATTCACCTTCTAATTCGATTTGAGGAAATTATGGCAATTTTTCAAAACTTGCTGCCTAATATGAAATTTTCTGGGCTGTTTCAACCTATTCCACTTATAAGACAACTAACTACTTATAAATCATTCCAATTTACATATTAGTAGTACTAAACCATATTTTAGTTATAAACATTACAAATTCTAAAGTGATTAGGTTCGTTTTACACAAAATACACAAGTTTAACATTAAACATGCCACTAATCAAAAACATCATATAGGATGTCAAAACATTACAAAAATAACCTGTAGATGTCCTCGCTCTTGAGGTGATGCAAAACGCTGATGCTTACGAATCTGATCAATCAACCTACGCGTGCACAGGAAAAACACACGCTAAGTACGAACTTAGTGAGACATTATAATGTAATAATAAATGCAATAAATAATTAAATTCAATAACATATTATAGACAATTCCATTTCAAATCGATATCGCTTTAAAACAAAACATAGTATCGACAATTCTTATTCAAACCCTTTTCAAATCAATATTGCTTTAAAGCAAGGATGAATCATATCAAAATTTATTCTATAAAAGTTCTTTATACCATTATCCCAAGAATTTCATGTAGAGAGAAACTAAGTATATGAGTCATGTAGTCCCAAACTTCTAGGCCATAAAGACCAATAATCAATAGACCATAAAGGTCGATAATCAATAGACACATAAAGTGCCGATAATCAATAGACACATAGAGTGCCGATAAACGATAGACACATAAAGTGCCGGTATATGATAGAACATAAAGTGCCGGGTGCAGCTGCTAGACTCTATGGCATGCCACTATACTGTAACTCTCAATGGTATTCTTGGGAAATAAAACAATATCACTACCTTTGCAATATATCATTCTGTAGATGGTAAATAGCTCATTATCGATAAATCAAAATAATGGAGCAGTTCATACTCCATTATACCATAAATCATTCTATAACAATTCATAAACCATTCTATAACGATAATAAAATTATCATAAACAAAACACAACATGACAATTCATACCCCATCATGTACCAAACCTTTACTTTATGCCTATGAAAATATCATATTTCATATGAAAAACAATGTTATTAATTCGATAAAATCATATAGGTCGACTTGTCGCAAGTCTTCATAAATACGTTTTAAAACAGATACATGTACTCACCTTGCAGTCCGTACTAAACCCGATTTTGAAGAGTATCACTCAATCTTTGATCCTTGACTTTCATTTTTATTCAATTCAATCCCGAACTTTCCCGAATTCTAGTTTACATCGAACATGCAATAAAAAGAATCGAATGTATACATTAGTATACCTTTACTAATTCGACATTCACTATAGGGAATCCATAAAATTCTTCAAATGCCAATTCATATCAATAACTCATCAAGGTTTCATTTAAACCCTCAAATTTTCATTATTTCCATATAAGTCTCTTACTTTAACCAAATTACAAAATAGTCCTAATTGGATGTTTTCTTCATCCAATTGACATATTCTGGCACGAAGAACATCATTCTAACCATTTCCATTACTAAAATAATTTTTGCAATATCTCCCCTTAATTTTTTTTAATTGCCGAATGGTCCCTAAACCATATACCTTAGAAATTTCATCACTTTAAGTATAGAAACAACATCACAATCTCATTTCCAACATGAATAAACCTTAAAACATGAATTTCAAACATTTCCTTCATCCACCTTAATCACCAATATTAACTTAGAAGCATGGAAACATTGCAAAACTTATATCAAAAGAAAGAGAATTCCATGGAGATAAAATCTTTATTTCATGACTTAATCCAAAAATCAAGATCAAAAATTGAATTGAAAATTTTTCTTACCTAGCTTGGAGACTCACGACAATGGAGGAGAAAATGAGCTAAATTCCACACTTTTCTATTTCTTTATTTCATGCCAAATGTCATTATTTAACTATATTTAAAAATAAAAAAATCTCTTTAATAATCAAATGAATATTTTACCCTTTAATTATAACCAATAAGGTGTTGACACCTATGCTTCTTACTTTTCTATAATTATAGATATTTATAAAGTATAGGCAAATTGACCATTTTGCCCTTAATGAATAATCATATCTTTAAAAATGGCATTTTATACACTACACAAAATATTGTATACAATCGAATCTAAAACAATAAAAAATGATTCAGAACCATAATGTCATGTTCCTTGGGTCTTCCTAAGACTTCCATAAAATTTCCAACATTCTGAACTCGAACAAACATCCGAATTAAATAGCGAAACTTATTCTTTTATATCTTTTCACACAAATCTCGTACCAAAAATCTAATTCCCACCAAAATTCTTATACCGAGATGAATTATTGATTTATGGATTATCAGAAGATAGTTGGGAAAATTACCATATTTGTCCTTGAACTTTTCTCAACTTTTCACTTTAGCTACCAAACTTTAAAAAATTATGTTTTAGTCACTGAACTAAAACCACCAAGTTTTAATTCTTAACGTCTTGGTCACTAACCAAATATTGGGGTATTACAATTCTCTCCCCCTTAAGAAAATTCATCCTCAAATTTTAAATCATACTTGATTTAAAAAGATGTGGATATTGCTCTTTCATCGTTTCCTTTGTTTCCTAGGTGGCCTTCTCCACTTTATGGTTCCGCTAGAGAACTTTCACTAACGGAATGGTTTTGTTCCTCAATTCTTTAACTCCATGAGCAAGAATCTTCACTGGTTCCTCTTCATAAGTTAAATCTGGCTAAATTTCAATCTCTACCGGTGATATCACATGAGATGGATCTGATCAATATCTTCTAAGCATCGATACATGAAACACATTGTGAATTTTGCTCAACTCCAGAGGCAACGCTAATTGATAAGCCACTGGGCCAAATTTCTTTAAAATTTCATAAGCACCGATAAATCTCGGACTCAACTTTCCTTACGCCCGAAGCGTAACACCTTTTTCCAAGGTAAAACTTTCAAGAATACCTTTTACCCACTTCAAACATTAAATCTTTCCTCTTTAGGGCTGCATAAGATTTTTGCCGATCCGAAGCTTTCTTGAGGTTGTCTTGTACTATTTTCACATTATCTTCTACATTTCGAACCAATTCAGGTCCAATCACTTTGCGATCTTCGAGCTCGAACCAATTCAAGGATATTCTGCATCGCCTATGATATAAGGCTTCGTAAGGTCCATCTTTATACTTGCTTGGTAATTGCAGTTGTAAGAAAACTCGACAAGTGGAAAATACTTTTCCCACGAGCCTTCAAACTTGAGTACTCAAGCTCTAAGCATATCTTCAAGAATCTGAATAATTCTTTCAAACTGGCCATTTGTTTGAGGATGGAAAGTAGTGCTAAAGTTTAGTCGAGTCCCCAATGCCTCTTGCAAGGATCTCCAAAATCTCGAAGTAAATCTCGGATCTCTGTCTGACACAATAGAAACAACCACACCATGCAACCGTAGAATCTCCTTAATGTACAATTCTGCATATATATTCATTGTATAATCCGTCCGAACTGGAATAAAATAAGCATAATTTGTCAATCTATCCACTATCACCCATATAGAATCTTTTTTTACTCAGAATCATCGGTAAACCTGTCACAAAATTTATTGTAACATTCTCCCATTTCTACTGTGGAATAGAAATCGGTTGTAGCAATCTCGATGGAACTTGATGTTCAGCTTTCACTTGTTGACATGTCAAGCATTTAGCTACAAACTCCGTCACCGCTCTTTTCATGCCTGGCCACCAATATCTGCTCTTCAGATCCTGATACATCTTATTACCTTTTGAATGCAGTGCCAATGGACTATAATGAGCTTCATACAGAAGTTCCCGTCTTATTTCCTCATCATTAGGAATATATATTCTATCCCGATAATAAAGACATCCTTCAATCTTAACTGTATAGTCCTTAGCCTCACCACTTTGAATCTGTTTCAAAATTGCTAAGCATTTTTCATCCTTACTTTATAGCTCTTTAACCCAATGTATCAAAGTAGGTTTAAGCTGCAATTCTGCATCCAAAGCACCATCATTTCTCAGTACCAACTGAGCATCCAAAGTTCTCAAGGTAGCAAATATTTTCCGACTCAAAGCATCAACCATAATGTTTACTTTCCCAGGATGATAATTAATTACAAGATCGCAATCTTTGATTGACTATAACCACCTTATCTGCGTCATCAAATACTTTAAACTTTTATGATCCGTATAAATATAACATTTCTCACCATACAAGTAAAGACGTCGTATCTTCAAGGCAATATAATTCTAGATCATGACTCGGATAGTTCCTTTCATGCATCTTTAATTGTCTGAAGGCATACGCTATTACCTTACATTCTTGCATCAATACACATCCCATTCCATTATGGGACGTGTCACTGTACAATGTAAAGTCCTTTCCTGATTCTGGCTGCACAAGCACTGGTGCTTCAATTAAAATCCTTTTTAACTGCTCAAAACTCTCTTGACACTTATCAGTCCATACGAAGGGTACATCCTTCCGTAATAGCTTAGTGATTGGTGCAACAATCATCGAGAAACCCTTCACAAAACGTCTATAATATTCTGCTAGTCCTAAGAAACTACGCACCTCAATTATATTCTTGGGAGGTTTCTATTCAACGATGGCCTGAATCTTTTTAAGATCAACTCAGATTCCTTCTGCCAAAATAATATGGCCTAAGAAAGTCATCTTTGATAACCAGAACTCACATTTAGAAAGTTTAGCATACAATTTTTTTCTCTCAATGTCTGTAATACCACTCGTAGATAAGTATCATGCTCTTCCCTGGTCTTCAAATAAACTAGTATATCATCAATAAACACAATAACGAACCGGCCCAAATATGGCTGAAACACTCTGTTCAGCAGGTCTATAAATGCTGCAGGAGCATTAGTTAGACCGAAAGGTATCACTACAAACTTATAGTGTCCATACCGTGTTCAAAATGCTATTTTTGGGATATCCACTTCTTTCACCTTTAGCTGATAATAACCCGATCGAAGATCAATCTTAGAAAATACAGCCGCTCCTTTCAATTGATCAAACAAATCATCAATCCTCGACAAGGGATACTTGTTCTTAATTGTCACTTTATTCAACTGACAATAGTTAATACATAGCCGCACCGATCCATTTTTCTTCTTAACAAATAGAACCAGTGCTCCCCAAGGTGACACACTAGGTCGTATAAAAACCTGGTCCAATAACTCCTGCAATTGAGCTTTTAATTCCCTCAATTCTATCGGAGGCATTCGATAAAGTGCCATCGATATCAGTTCGGTACCAGGTAGAACATCTATTCCAAATTGTACCTCTTGATCTAGAGGCAACCCTGGCAATTCTTCTGGAAATACATTAGGGAAATCCTGAACTGTTGGAATATTGTTAATGTCTATCTTTGGTGATTGAGTTTCCACAACATGAGCTAGGCAAGCCTGACATCCCTGATACAACAATCTTTTTACTTTTATCGCTGAGATCGCATTACTCAAACCATTCGATCCTTCGCTGATCACTACTATTTCTGCACCTTCCTTACTTCTCAACACTAGTCGTTTCAAATGACAATTCACTATAGCATGGTAAGCATGCAACCAATCCATGCCCAAGATAATCTCAAACTCATGAAAAGGTAATTCCATTAAATCGACTGGAAATTCAATTCCTTGTATCACTATTGGGTATTGTTTGCAAATTTTATTCACTCGAGCACTATGACCAATAGGGTTGGTCACAAAGACATCTCTAGATGTAGGTTTTAAGGTGATCCCTCTTTCTTGGACTAACTTAGAACTAACATATGAATGAGTAGATCCCAGATCTATCAATACAAATACAGGCTTACTAAAAAGCTGGAAAGTACCTGCAATAATATCGGGTGCATCCTTATCATCATCAGTGCGAATATGATAGACCTTTGTCAGAGTCTTGAATTCCCTGTTGGAAGCAGCTTTAGATGTTTCCAAACGAGTGGTCTTAGCAGATCCTGGATTACCCTGATATTTCCCTTTTTGGTTCTGAGTAACAGATTTCTCTGATCGCTCTGATCTGTCACAAAACTTTGGACAGTCTTGCACAAAATGATCAGTAGCACCACAACCAAATCAAGCTCCTGTAAGGAGTCGGCACTTTCCAAAATGATACTTGCCGCAATGCTCGCAAAAAGTTAAATTTTGAGAGTTCCTTGAACCTCCTGTCTTCGCAGCAAAGGCCTGTGAATCTTTGGATTTCCTGGATCCAACTCCCTGTCTAAAGGATGCGGTAGATCCTGCTCAGTTATCTTGATATGAACTCCTATTTCGCTTGGAAGATGGCGAACTAAAGGAACCTCCATGACTCATTTTCTGCGACTGAGTACTTCGGGTTGCTATCCTTCATCTCGAACTTTTCCCATTCTTTTAGCTCGATTAATTTTCTCTTGAATTTTTTTTAATATCCATAGCAATCAGTACCTCTTTATATTCAGCATTCAACCCTTCAATGAAGTAAGCACTACGATCTTTTTTAGTAGGAATCAGCTTTGAGGCAAATTGACTTAATTTGTTGAATTCACATTGTTGAATTCACATTCATATTCATATACCGTTCGTTCACCTTGCTTGAGATTTAGAAATTCATTTCTCATTTCCCGGATGAACATGTCAGCTATATATTTGTTACGAAACTTGTAGAGAAAGAACTCCCAAGTAACCTCTTCACGGGGGCAAGTAGTAACATTTGTCCACCAAATACGAGTATGCCCCTTCAGCAAGGACACAACTCCCTATAGCTTTCTCTGATCATCACAATGCAATCCTTCTAGCATAATCTTTAGATCATTTAGCCAATAGTTTGCAGTAAAAGGATCTCCTTCAATGAAATCCGGTGCTTGTAACTCATTTAACTCCTTAGAAATGGAAGTTGTGGAGGTCGATTAACAATCAACTCCAAAGCTCGTAAGAACTTTCCATGATCTTGTACCGGTACTTTAGTCCGAGCTGGTACATTCTCTTCAGCCTGTACTATTGGTTGAATGAAACTAGCTCTCTCACCAACCTCAGAAGCATTTTGACCCTCTATATGGGTCACCTGATGCGAACCTTCACTTTCAGACATCTGTACTCATAATAACATTTCACATTAGTAAGCAGGCGCATCAATCATACAAGTGTTATCATTAGTAATTTATTACATCCTAGTGGCATGTATACACTTTCTGACTCATAATAGACTCGGTTTAGCTCCAGAACTGGCTAAACCTGTAGCTCTGATACCAATCAATGTAACACCCCCTTCTCGTATTTGTTACCGAACACGAGTCGGTAATGTTACAAAACAAAGTTTAAACAATTTCCATATCAAAACTTAAATTGGCAGCCTACACTACTCTTGAATAAAAATTCATATCTTTTAGTACAAACCTCGAAATCAGTTACCGTTTGTTTTAAAAGAATCTAAACTCAATTTCGAATTTATACATGTAAGATTCACCTTCTAATTCGATTTGAGGAAATCATGGCAATTTTTCAAAACTTGCTGCCTAATATGAAAATTTTAAGGTTGTTTCAACCTATTCCACTTATAAGACAACTAACTACTCATAAATCATTCCAATTCACATACTAGTGGTACTAAACCATATCTTAGTTATAAACATTACAAATCCTAAAGTGATTATGTTCGTTTCACACAAAATACACAAGTTTAACATTATACATGCCACTAATCAAAAACATCATATAGGATGTCAAAACATTACTAAGATAACCTGTAGATGTCCTCGCTCTCGAGGTGATGCAAAATGCCGATGCTTACGAATCTGATCGATCAAACTACGCGTGCACAAGAAAAACACACGCTAAGTACGAACTTAGTGAGGCATTATAATGTAATAATAAATGTAATAAATAATTAATTTTAATAACATATTATAAACAATTCCATTTCAAATCGATATTGCTTTAAAACAAAACATAGTATCGACAATTCTTATTCAAACCATTTTCAAATCAATATTGCTTTAAAGCAAGGATGAATCATATCAAAATTTGTTCTATAAAAGTTCTTTATACCATTATCCCAAGAATTTCATATAGAGAGAAACTAAGTATACGAGTCATGTAATCTCAGACTACTAGGCCATAGAGACCAATAATCAATAGACCATAAAGGTTGATAATCAATAGACACATAAAGTTCTGATAATCAATAGACACATAGAGCGTCGATAAACGATAGACACATAAAGTGCTCGTAAATGATAGACACATAAAGTGCCAGGTGCAACTGCTAGACTCTATGGCATGCCACTATACTGTAACTTTCAATGGTATTCTTCGGAAATAAAACAATATCATTACCTTTGCAATATATCATTATGTAAATGGTAAATAGCTCATTATCGATAAATCAAAATAATGGAGCAGTTCATACTCTATTATATCATAAATCATTCTATAACATATAATCATTGTACGACAGTAAAATTATCATAAACAAAACACAACAGGGCAGTTCATACCCCATCATGTACCAAACCTTTACTTTATGCTTGTGAAAATATCATATTTCATATGAAAAACAATGTTATTAATTCGATAAAATCATATAGGTTGACTTGTCGCAAGTCTTCCTAAATACGTTTTAAAAAAGATAAATGCACTCACCTTGCAGCCCGTACTAAATACCCGGATTTGAAGAGTATCACTCAATCTTTGATCCTTGACTTTCCTTTTTATTCAATTCAATCCCAAACTTTCTTGGATTCTACGTTTACATCGAACATGTAATAAAAAGAATCGAATGTATACATTAGTATACCTTGACTAATCGGCATTCACTATAGGGAATCCATAAAAATTCTTCAAATGCCAATTCATATCAATAACTCATCAAGATTTCATTTAAACCCTCAAATTTTCATTATTTCCATATAAGTCTCTTACTTTAACCGAATTGCAAAATAGTCCTAATAGGATGTTTTCTTCATCCAATTGACATATTCAGACATGGAGAACATCATTCTAACCATTCCCATTACTAAAATAATTTTTTCAATATCTCCCCTTAATTTTGTTTAATTGCCTAATGGTCCCTAAACTATATACCATATAAATTTCATCACTTTAAGCATAGAAACAACATCACAACCACATTTCCAAAAACATGGATTTCCACCTTAATCACCAATATTAACTTAGAAGCATGGAAACCTTGCAAAACATATATCAAAAGAAAGAGAATTCCATGAGATCAAATCTTTATTTCATGACTTAATCCAAAAATCAACTAAATCAAGATCAAAAATTGAATTGAAATTTTTTCTTACCTAGCTAGGAGAGTCACGGAAATGGAGGAGAAAATGAGCTAAATTCCACACTTTTCTATTTCTTTATTTCATGCCAAATGGCATTATTTAACCATATTTAAAAATAAAAAAATCTCCTTAATAGTCAAATGACTATTTTACCCTTTAATTATAACCAATAAGGTGTTGACACCTATGCTTCTTACTTTTCCATAATTATGGATATTTATAAAGTATAGGCAAATTGACCATTTTGCCCTTAATGAATCATCATATCTTAAAAAATGCCATTTCATACACCACACAAAATACTATATACAATCAAATTTAAAACAATAAAAAACGATTTAGAACCATAATGTCATGTTCCTTGGGTCTTCCTAAGACTTCCATAAAATTTCCATAACTTTCTGAACTCGAACAAACATCCAAATTAAATACTGAAACTTATTCTTTTTTATAGCTTTCACACAAATCTCGTACCAAAAATCTGATTCCCACCAAAATTCTTATACCGGTATGAATTATTGATTTATGGAGTATCAGATGATAGTTGGGAAAATTACCATATTTGTCCCTAAACTTTTCTCAACTTTTCACTTTAGCTACCAAACTTTAAAAATTTACGTTTTATTCACTAAACTAAAACCACCAACTTTTAATTCTTTACGTCTTGGTCACTAACCAAATATTGGGGTATTACATGGGGTTGGTGTCAATTTGACCATTATAATTTTAATTTTGATAATTATACCATGTAACTATTTGAGTGGTTCCAATCAAGCCATCCACCGTTAAA
Organism: Hibiscus mutabilis; assembly: GCA_019671005.1. Classification (NCBI taxonomy): domain Eukaryota; kingdom Viridiplantae; phylum Streptophyta; class Magnoliopsida; order Malvales; family Malvaceae; genus Hibiscus; species Hibiscus mutabilis. The sequence continues at coordinate 41,961,154 of CM033726.1, read as the reverse complement.
TGAGAGGCTAGCGTGGCAAATCAATAAAATTGGTATAATTATACATTTGGTCCCCATTATTTACACAATCTATCAATTTGATTCTAATTTTAATTTAATAAAATAAATTAATTATTTAATTAGATGGTGACATGTGGAGGACTTTAGCTATTTTTATTTAATTTAATAAATTTATTTTCACCACCTGATTGGAGAAAAAAATAAATACAAAGCAACTTAGCTTTAGGGGGATTTGAACCTTGGTAAGCTTGGAAAAAGTGACACGCCTTTACCACTAAGCCAACATCAACTTTGGGATAAGGAATACAAAGTTATGTATATGTCTTTGTGGCATGTCTTTATCACAACTTGGAGGCCTCCGACCTTTTCTTCAGGCACCTGAAGGAATCGCACATTATATTCCTGAACCTCATCTTTGTGAGCTTTTTTCTGTATTGTTGGCTGCCAAATGCATCTGCTACCTTGCAAGTTGCAACCCTTCATTCCACTTTTTCTTGTTTCCTCTCCTCCTATACACTCAACACTTTCTTTTCTTCAAGCACCTAAAGGAGAATCCGCTGTGTTTGCAAACGGGGTCACATCCAAGATTGCTTTGAGCGGATGAATGTTAGTTTACTACAGATAATGTCAGGAAAGGAAAATAAAAATATTTCAGATCCTTGCTTGAATATAAATTTCAATCATATGGTTTAGAAAAATAATGGAAACTAATGCTTCATCAAATGTTTTTACTTCCTTTATTCATTGAGAGCTGACTATGAAAAGTTCAATCTGGCTTTCTAGTGTATGGAATAAGGAATGGTTTCTGAAATGCCTCTGTTTTAGTTTAGACTTACAGCTTCATTTCCTAGTGCTACAACAAAAATTGCCGGTGAGACGCAAATGAAATCTATCGTAATACTTTGTACCTCTGCAACTGCTCTTGCTTATGGTAGTAAATAAACAGGACATGTATCTCCAGCCTGCATTTTTCCTTCCTTTTCACCTATCAATGGACTAGTAAATTCATTATAGAATATACTTGGCCTATGTATATTCCCTTTTTATATAGTACCAAGACGTGCACCTGAAAGAGGCTTGCAAGTTGGCTACCATTGTTGAAGGCTTGGAATTGAAAGCTTGAAATTGTTTGTGATAAAAGACATATACATAATTTTGTTTTCCTTATCACAAATTTGATGTTGGCTTAGTGGCAAAGGCGTGCTACTTTCTCTAAGCTTACCTAGTTTCAAATTCCCCAAAGCCAAGATGCTTTGTATTTATTTTCTTTCTCCAACCAGGTGACATGTGTCACCACCTAATTGAATAATTAATTTATTTTATTAAATTAAAATTAGAAACAAATTGATAGATTATGCAAATAACGAAGACTAAATGTATAATTATACCAGTTTTATTTAACAGTCACGTTAGGTTATCCGAACACAGCTTACAACTTTCATCGTATTGTGCTCTCCAAAGAGCAACCCCGAACAATTTCCTCAATCTCTAAACTTTCAAAACAAAATCTTTTTCACTTTCACCAATCGACTTCTCTTCGCGCGTGATCTGATGACTCAAGGTTCGTTTCTCTTTCTCTTATTCTTACAAAATTTCACATGGTTATCGATTTACTTTCTACTTGGTTTCACGACATTTGTTTTTCCTTTAATATATTATTTTTACTTGATTGGTTTGGTTTAGGTTTTTTGATTTTGTGTTATTGATTTTATGATTGAATCTTTCACAATAATAATTAATAAGCTGCGACTTTAATTGTGCTACGTTGATTTTGGCTTTCTTTTAGGTGCGCTAATGCTACGACAATGTATTTTGTTTGTTAGATATTTTAATTGATGAATTCAGTACTAGTGTTGGAATTAAAAAATGAAACTTAATTTTTTCTTACTCGACGGGTATATCAACAATTATTATTTGTTAATAATTATGCTGAAATAACCACAAATAACAAATTCAATTTTGCATGGACAATCGATCAAAAAACATATGCAGTAAATTTTTTTACGAGATTTAATTAGATTTTCTCCTAAACTGTACAGTAATGAGCGATTGTTATTGTTTATACAAGTTCCAGCTGCAAATTCTTTATTAAAGATATTTTCTTATCATAAAGCTCATTTATCATTTCAATTTTAACTAAGCTTATGACGTTTGAAGTAATCATTATTTTTTACTCTAAGCAATTATCTCTTTCAAAACTACCTAATTTAATATCTTCTGATCGATTTGTGATTGCAATGTTAAAATTGTTAGACATGTATTTTGTGTTGAGATATCTTTACTCAACTCCTAGCTTTGATAATCCTCTTTTTCTTTTTAATGAATATTTTATTTTTTCTTTATATTGCCAGAAAACTAGCCAACAATACCTTGAAATCAAGCATCAGCCTAGGTACTTGAATCCCCATCCAATTGTAGCCAACATAAAGGTACTCATAGTACCGGTCAATCCCTTCTACTATCGCCAAGCGACCATAACACCTCCCTCCTACTGTCGCAAAATAAGGATTGTAGTCCACCCTAAACATGAGCTCTATGGACTCTATGTCATGCCAACTATACCTAAGACCGACTTGAGACCAAGGCTTTTCACATATTCTTATCTTATCATATCAAAATTGAGCTTAGCTCCATACTCATGTAATCATGTACATATTATAATCTTATCATAGCAGAAACGAATGAGCATTACTCCTTATCAGAATATCGGATCACATTTCATATTACTTAACTTATGGTGCACATGAATACAATCATATGTTCAATCCTCAATTCCAAACATACTTTTTATCAACAATTGCTTAGCATAGTATACTTTAACAAGCAACCACTCACCTGAGATCCAAGCTTAGCTTAAGCATTATCTAACACAAGTATAAAGAAACGTAATTAAATTGATAAGGTGCTCGGGAAGGCCTTTAACCTATCCCGAAACTTTTAACTACACTCACCTCTTATCCCGAAGTTACGGGATACTTAAATCCTTAATCGTATCTTTGTACTTATCCAAATCCTTTCCTAGCTCCTTCTTGGTCTAAATGTAACAAGAAGTATAATCATGCATTAGAATAATTCTTAAAAACCATTCATTTATAAAACTACTAAATTACTCATGTATTACATTAATTTCACACAAATCAGTCCACTATTCTTCATATTGATGCAAAACAGTCCCAATTGTCTATACTTTAACACATATACATCACAAAAACATTCCACCAACTTATACATCAAAGCAATACAGTCCCTAACATACATATTTTTTCATATATACTCATAAAGCAATAATGCAAAACATCCTACACATTAGCATTTATGCTTAAATACTTCAAAACAATCCAGATTCTCACATATATATACACAATATCCTAACAGTCCACATGTTTTAATGTTCATTCAAAACTTTCTAGATTTTTCCTATATACTCAAGACAATCCTATTTACATGTATTCACATATATACATATATCAAAGCAATCCTTTATACTTTATCTCCATTCAAAACAATTCACTTTTCATGTATATATATTTATGTGGGTACAAATCAGTCCCTAAAGATCATATAAATACAATTCTACCATGTTTTCATTTTTATACACAATGTATGCTCACAATAGTCCTTAACATACATATATCCATATATATTTTTACAAAATGGTCTACAATCATTTCCACTAATGCAAAACAACATCTAATTTTTCATATGTATGCCAAGCAGTTTCAATTACCTAGGTATACAATACATATACCAAAACAGTCCTCAAATGTTCATATGTATACATAACAGGGCAGCTTTCATACATGTATATTTATTCACTCAAAACAATCCAATTTCATAAATATATGTGTAAAACAGGGCAGCTTTCGTATGCTCACATGTATGTGTATCAAAACAACCTCTACTCATATGTATTCAATTATGTAATCACTTAACAGTCCATAATTCGTACATATTCAATTATATATACATTGCAGTCCCCTAAGATATCTTATGTATTCTAAAACATCCCAATATTCAACTTTGACCACATGATCATCCAGTTTAAGCTCACCTCAAATTCTTAATTAACAAGGATTCATTCGAATAGTCCTCAACATATCATCCATTGTTTGAAACAATATGCATTGAATTGATAAGAACATTCCTTAATAAAAACACTTAAGTTCATGTCACCTATAATTCACTATCATCAAGCAAGTTATCAAATTTCACAACTCAATCATCCTTTTCGGTCCCATCATGTCCCAATTCAACAGTCAATTATCATAACATACTCTAGAATATAAAGACAATTCAATTAACCTCTTATCCATATTCGGCAATCACCAAAACATAGCAATTAATCAAGTACACCATTCAAACAAATCCTAAATTCTCTATGTAACTCAACCTTCCAACAAGTTTAATAACATATGCTTCAAGAACAATTTCTCATTTCTTAAGTTAAAATAAGGTGATAAAGGAGAATATCTCACCTTCCTCCTTGAGCTATCAAAGTAAAACTTCAAGAATCATGCTAACTTAAATCTTCGTTTCAAGCTTCCATGGCTAACCAAATCAAGCTTTCTCTTTCTCATTTTAGTGCTCCGGCCACATGGAGAAGATGAAGAAAGAAATTGTGATAATTTCTTCCCACATGGCCGAGATTTCACCTAATCACAACGTGTGTCCAAGCCCCCATTTTTTTCTTATTACATGCAATGCTTTAAAGAATCAAGACACTCTAATTGATCACTTCAATTTCGGCTATCACATTCTTCAAGTTTATCAAATAGTCCATAACCATTTAATTGTCATTCCTAATGATAATTCAATTAAATTGAGATATATTCAAATTAGTAACATAATTCTAGGCTATAAGTTGGGATATTACAATGGTCACGCGATCCCACTTCCATTGTAGAATCTAGATGGGCTGAAGCAAACCTGAAAGAACTTGATGTTCGGTCTTAATTTGCTGACAAGCTAAACACTGGTTACAAACTTGGATACGTCTCTTTTTATACTGACCACCAATAAAAAGGACAAAGGTCTTGATATATCTTGTTACTCCCTGGATGCACAACAAATGGACTACGGTGCGCCTCTTACAGTATACGGTCTCACAAATCCTCTAAAGTTGGAACACATAATCGATCTCTGAAGTACAAGATCTCACCATCCCTCACTTCAAAATTAGACACCTCGCATCTCTGTTCCATCTCAATCTTTGCCACCAACTCTTCATCTAACACTTGCGTCCTCTTGATTTTTTGCACTAAGGTAGGCTCTACATGAAGCTCGACTAATAGCCCACCATCCTCGGTCATCCTCAACCAGGCAAACATCACTCTCAAGTATGACATAGACTTCCTACTCAAGGCATTAGCCACCACAATAGCTTTGCCGGAATAATACTCTATGATGCAGTCATAGTCTTTTAATGACTCAATCTATCTCTTTTTCCTCAAATTAAACTCTTTTTGGGTAAGAATGTACTTAAAACTCTTATGATTGGTGTAGTGTAACATTTTCCCTATACAGATAATGTCTTCAAATCTTCAATGCGAAGATAATCACTGGCAAGCTCCAAATCATGCATAGGGTAATTATATTCATGAGGCTTAAGTTTTCTTAAGGCATAATCTACCACTTTACCCTCTTGTATGAGAGCACAACCAAACCCGTTCAATGAAGCATCACTAGACACAACATAATCCCTTACCAGTTCGGGTTGCATCAAAATTGGGGCCTCCGTAAGATAAGCTTTCAACTGCTCGATGCTTTGCTGTCTTTTTTTGTTTTACCTAAATGAAACTCCCTTCTATAACAACTTGGTCATGGATACTGCTATGATAAAAAAGCCCTTAATAAAATGACGATAATATCAGGCAAGCCCAAGAAAACTGTGGATCTTCTCCTCAGTTTGTCTAATCAAATCCAACCCTATAATCCTTCTCTCATTGAGCTCAGTCTAACACAAGGGCGTCCTACACTTACGCCTATATAAGGCCACAAAAGGAGCCATCTTGATTCTTGATTGGAAGCTATTGTTGTAGGCAAACTCAACAAGATGTAGTTGTTCTTCCCAACTTTTCTCGAAGTCAATGATACAACACCAGAGCATATCCTCTAAGATCTGGATAACTTGCTCAGACTGACCATCGATCTGAGGGTAGAAAGTAGTATTGAAATGCAACTTGGTATCTAAAGCCTCATGTATCTTCTTCAACAACCTTGCGATGAATTGCGAATCTCTATCTAATATAATCGATGATGGTACCCCATGCAACCTTAATATCTCTTGGATGTACAACCGTGCCAACTTCTTAAGCGTAAAATCCATGTGCACAGGTATGAAGTAGGCAGACTTGGTCAAGCGATCTACTATCACCCAAATAGCATCATGTTTTCTTTGGGTCAATGGTAAACCCGTCACAAAATCCATGGTCACACAATTCCACTTCCATTTTGGAATCTGGATGGGTTGAAGAAAACTTGAAGGAACTTGATGTTCGGCCTTAACTTGCTGACAAGCTAAGCATCTGGTTACAAACTCGAACACTTCTCTTTTTATACTAGGCAACCAATAAAAAGGACGAAGGTCTTGATACATCTTGTTACTCCCTGGATATACAACAAATAGACTACGTGCTGTATACGGTCCTGCAAATCCTCTAAAGCTGGAACACATAACCGATCTCTGAAGTAAAAGATCCCACCATCTTGCACTTCAAAATTGAATACTTCGTCTCTCTAAACCATCTCAATCTTTTCCACCAGCTCTTCGTCTAACACTTGCATCTTCTTGAGTTCTTACACTAAGGTAGGCTCTATACGAAGCTCGACTAACAACCAACCATCTTCGGTCATCATCTACCAGGCAAACATCGCTCTCAAGTCTGACATAGACTTTCTACTCAAGGTATCTGCCACCACATTAGCTTTGTCGGGATGATACTCTATGATGCAATCATAGTCTTTTAACAAATCGATCTATCGCCTTTGCCTCAAATTCAACTCTTTTGGGTAAGAAGGTATTTCAAACTCTTATGATCGTGTAGATGTAACACTTTTCCTATACAGATAATGTCTCCAAATCTTCAATGCAAAGATGACTGTGACGAGTTCTAAATTATATGTAAGGTAATTACGTTCAATGAAGCATCACTAAACACAACATAATCCCTTTCCAGTTCAGGTTGTATCAAAACTAAGGGCCCCATAAGATAAGCCTTCAACTACTTAAAGCTTTACTGTCTTTTTCGTTCCACTCAAATAGAACTCCCTTTTGTAACAACTTGGTCATGGGTGCCGCTATGATAGAAAAGCCTTTGACAAAACGTAGGTAATATCCAACAAACCAAAGGAAACTACGAACCTCTACAATATTCCTAGGTGGTTTCTACTCCACTACAACCTGTATCTTTTGCGGGTCGACTCAGATCCCATCTACTACAACAATATGACCCAAAAACGCCACCTCGAAGAGCTAAAACTCACACTTACTGAACTTAGCAAAAAGTTGCCTCTCCCTCACGGTCTAAAGGAGAACACAAAGGTGATTGTAAAACCTCAAAATTTTGGCTAGTGACTAAAATGAATAAAATGAAAGTTTGGTGGCTAAAGTATAAACTTAGGAAAAATTAGGGACTAAATTGTAATTTTTGAAAGTTATGTATTTTAGTCCCGTAAATGAATAGTTTAACCCCAAGAATGACATTTTCTTGTTATTTGGATTTTTTATACGGAGTTTGTATTAATGGCTATAAAGCGATAAAGTTTGAAAAAATATTTGGATAATTGGATCGAATCAAATATTCAAGATATTTTGAAGGATGATAAGGGAAGTATATTGGTAAGAAATTTATATCCAGTTTATATTATGTTAATATATGATTAATATGATGGTAATACATATTTAGTGATCATGATGCATTTATGGATATATGGCATATTATGAAAAATGCACAAACATGAAAGTTTTATGACATTGACATATAGTAAATCATTACTAATGCAATCTGAAAGTTGATGCATTGGCATATATCATGCTATATAAACGTCATCATGAAGTCGAATAAGTTTTAAATTATTGTTATTAACTTCGTTTGTTGCCTCACTAAGTTCGTACTTAGCATGTGTTTGATTGTGCACAAGTAGGTGGTTCGAATCATTGGACAAAGAAAAATGTTACATCAAGTTTAGAAATTTTCATCAAGCTACCGCAGTAATGGAATCCTACTTGAGGTTTTTAATTTATTTTAGTGGCATGTATAAATGGGATTAATTTTTCTATTTTAGTTTAACGTCCGATATATTTTGAACATCCAAATTTATTTATTTTAAAGTAAAAGAGATTTGATTTTGTGTATTAGTCGATATAAATATTTTTAAAGGCTTTAAATTTATGGAATTTTTGAATAAAAATTATGTTATTGTTCCGTGATATCTCTAACTCATATTCGGTAATGAATACGAGAATGAGGTGTTACAGTGATAGTCATGCTCCTCCTCTGAACTCAAATAAACCAAGATGTCATCTATGAAACCATCACAAAATGATCTAGGTAAGTCTGAAAGATCTGGTTCATCAAATCCATAAAAGTTGCAGGTGTATTGGTAAGCCCAAAAGGCATTGCCAAGAACTTATAGTGTCCATACCACGTCTTGAAAGCGGTTTTCTGTATATCCTCTTCTACTACCTTCAACTGATAGTAACCCAACCTCAAGTCGATCTTAGATACCTTTCAACTGGTCAAATAGATCATTTATTCTTGGTAAAAGATAACCGTTCTTCACCATTACCTTGTTGAGCTGCCAGTAGTCAATGCACATTCTCATTGCCCCATCATTCTTCTTAACAAACAAGACTGCTGAATCAAATAAACCCTCTTTCTAACAACTTTTGAATCTAATTCTTTATCGCTCTTAATTTTGTCGGTGTTATGCGGTACGGTGTAATAGACACTAGTGCCATGCTAGGCATTACATCTATCTAAAACTTTAACTCACAATTTGGAGAAGGTCCTAGTAACTTTTTCGAAAACACATCGACAAACTCACTAATAGTCCAAAGACTCTTAAACGTTGGACTCTCAACACTTATGTCTACTACACGAGCTAAGAAGGCCTCACAACCTTGTTGGATCATCCTTTGTGCTGCCAAAGCCGATACTATATTGGAAAGGAAATGATTTTTCTCTCCCTCCACTACCAACTTTGCCTATATCCGAACCATGAAACTTAAGGCTCTTCGTTCTACAACCCAAATGAACATCATGCTCAAACAACCAATCCATCCCTAGTATAGTATCAAACTCTTGAAACGGTAACACCATTAGATTAGCCAAAAAGATCAAACCTTGAACCTCAATCAAGCACCTCTAATACACCTTATCCACCAATACATCATACCCCAAAGGACTAGTCACACGGACCCCTATCTCAAGATCCTCGGCAAGAACACCCTATTGCTTAGATATTCCACTACATATATAGGAATGAGTAAACCCCGAATCAACAAAAGCAACTGTAGTAACTGAAAACAAGGTAAACATACCTGAGATAACATCAACAGCCTCACAATCTTCTTAAGCCTTAACTACATATTGCCTCGTGGCTACTCTCAAGGTGGACAAGAACGTACCGCTACTCTGATCCCCCAGACATGTAACTTGCTTCTCTTCTAGGAAAACCCAAACCCCTCTAAGTTGGATAAGAGGCCCTCTGATTTTGAACTAGAGTGGTGTTAGTAGCCGCCGGGAAATCCCTCATATAGTGATCCGATGATCTACACTTAAAGAAAACTCTAGATGCCCCCCAATATTCGCCTGGATGCTTATGCCAAACTGATCACAAATTGGTGCGCCCACACTCCTTTGTGAGCCCTCTGAACTCATCATGGATGAAGATGAAGGCCTCCTACGGCCAGTTGATAACAATATACGATATAATCTAGAATTCTAATTTAAAGCTCTTCTATCTTGGTTCCAACGATCTTTGTTCCTTTGAGAAAAAAGACTGCAATCTATCGGAGAAGTTCTGAGTTCTCCCACTCGAGCTCCCTTACCCGCCAACCAGGCTATAGGTCAAACTTTGCACTTACTCAAGCAACTTGACATTAGCAATCAACTCTGAGAAAACACTTTCAGTGGGGCAGCAGTCAAGTAGTTTGAATCTCATTCCTCAAACCCTTTAGAAATCTCTTTCACCTTATTTTCTCGATAGCGACCAACTCTGGACTATACCTACTCAACTGTAGGAATTCCTGTTCATACTCAAATATTGGTCGATTCCTTTGGACCAAATGGGTAAACCGATCCCTCAAGCTATCAATGTATGCTTCAACCACATAATTCTTCTCGAACTCATTCAAGAAGTTATCCCATGAATGACGATTAGGATACCACCCCAATTCTATTATTTCCAACCATTCCCATGCATTGTTTTCAATAAGGAAAATACACGTGTTAGCTTGTCCTCTGGTTCTAACCTCAAATGTCTCAAGATCTAACGAGTGTCTTTCAACCACTAATCTGCGTTGATCATATTATCTTATCCCGATCCATGGAAATCTATCACACCATGATGCCACACCCTCTCTACTGATGCCTCCCGATGGTTAGCCGACGACCTAGGTATAGCTCTCATTATCCGGTAAAGGGCTTGATGCAGATGAGAGAGTAGGTAGCCCTCCAGCTACTCTATTCTTTCGACATTTCTTATGCCGGGAATATAATCTTTATCATAGCTTCCCTCAAGAGAGCCCCAACTCTCCTCACGATCTCGTTCTCTCCTTGGTATGATTACTTTTTTGCACAAGCAAATAAATTAGGTTATACCATCGAATACTCAGTTTAAACAAGTACGACATCGACTCATGAGCAACGTATTCGCTAAACACCTATACAACGCTCTAAGTATTCCCAGTGCTTCCTAGAACCGACTAAACCTAGGCTCTGATACCACTGTTGTAACACCCCCGACCCAGATGTCACAATTAGGCCTCAAGCCCAAACCAAAACCATAAATTATTTCCATCTAGGTTTAGCCCAAACACATTTGTATTATAAAATCCATTAAGTTCAAATACAAAAACAAATAGTTAAACATTACATAGGAAATCTATTTAAAATACATAATTAAAAGCATTCGACTTACAACTTAAAATCCTAAATGAGTGTTACAATAGAACATAGGGTCTTACGAATACATAGTCCAAAATAATCTAAGTACTATACTCAAAAAACAAGTCAGTACCGAGGTTCTACTCTAATGGTGCTCTAACGATGCACGTCAATCTACTAACATGCGAACGAAAACAACAATTCTGAACGCTGAGATAACAAAGCTCAGTGGATACACTTCCACTCAACCATACTTCATGCAAATCATAAATAAGAGCATGGTGCTAAGAACGATACATAGAAATATAATACGCATGGCGCTACCTCTATCCGCCTAAACACATAGCATGCAAACAATGCAATAGTCTCACATAGCACATATACACCATACCAACAAACCTAGAGTAAGGCCCGAAGTCATACAGCCTCGGGAAAATACACTCAGAGTGAGGTCCAGTGTAACACAGACTCAAGATCATACATTCGAAAGCTTATCTCTTGGTGTTGCAACACTCTCACTAGGTATTCGGATCTCATCAATCAAAGTGACCTAACCATACAAGTGCCCTTACTTGGCACGTAACAACACACGAACCACCAAGGATTTCTATAGTTGCTATTACAAACAAGTCAGCCAACATTTACCAAGTTATTGCTCATTTTGCTCGTATATGAAGTTAAATTTTTAGTTTCTTAGTTTTACTATTCATTTTACCACATTAGAAGTCTATTGGGCCTTAGTCCTCGAATTATAAGTCCATCGAACTCAAAAGGTTATTTTGGGCAGATTGCCCAACGAAGTACCGATACATGCTTAAGTGTATCGACATGTTCCTCTAGGAACTGATACCTACTTATGCATACCGATACTCAACTTTACATGCTAAAGGGGTTTAACCAAAACCCCTTACCGATATATAGGGCCGTGTATTTATACACCATCAGTACCGATACGCCCCCAAGCATACCGATACCCAATTTCACTACTGGAATTCTCATTTAACATGGGGTATCGATACCATCTAAGCCCGTACCGATACACTCTTTAAAACTTGTCTAAGTTAGCCACTCAAAGCTAAGGGGTACGATACCGATTTATCCAGTATTTTTACACAAGCCCAAAATTCTAATTTTGGAGCTCGTAAATTACTTTTAACACCTCCAAACCTTCATGGTAAAAACCCAAATTAAAGCTACAAATTATGGAAGTTAGTTTGAGTGGTTTCCTATCATTTTTACACCATTTTAACAATAACTCGGATTTAGCTATTAATGGGGTTTCAAGCTCTCAACCAACCAAAACATCAAACCAAGCAACAAGCAATCTATATTTATGATTTCTAGGAATACAAGGGAGTTAGTAGTGTACTAACCTTGATCCTACAACAAAGAATGAAGCCCCTGGCCCAAGCTTCAAGCTTCTTTCTTCCTTTGACCCTTTTAAGAGTTCCCAATCTCTTTCACTACAAGAAACTATCGCAAATCGAATTACAACATTGTTGGAAACTTAAGATACAAAAAGGGAAAATTCTATAATAAAGAAGAGAGTTAAATCCCAAAATCCTGCTCTTCCTCTACAACTCTCACCAAACACATATTTTCTAACCCCAACCAAACTCAACTATTCTTACCTTAATAGATAAATCTTTGTGTGGTGATTAACCTTCTCTCAATGAGGAGTCCAAGATTCACACTTAAAATGACCAAGATTCCACATTTCTTGTGGGTGGGGAGTTAGAAGATGAGAATGAGGGAAGGATGAAAACAAGGGGAACAAGGTGATCTCATTCCTTTTGTTTTTCTGTAGAGGAATTAAAGGGACTCACATTTCCCTCTTCAAATAATTAGAAAATTACCTATTTTGTAACACCCTAAACCAGGCCTAGGAAAGTTACCACTATCTAAGTGATTAACTAATTGAATTAGGTGTTAGTCAAATTAAAAGAATTGGAAATTAATTGAGGAAAGAACATTAGCTAACATAATTAAAGGACTAAAATGTTATAGCCAACAAGTTAGAGTGCCAAATTAAAAGGACCAAATTGAAAGAAGAATGAAACAACAAACTTGCATGTGTAATTAGACCATTATTTTATAATGGAATACATGTGGCAAGGATTATCCACATGTGGCAATTAAGGGTGTATGAACCAGCCATGCTTGTTGAAAGAAAGAGAAAACAAAAATTTGATCTTCTTCAACCTTGTTCTTGTTTGGCTGAAAATTAGAGAGGGAGAGTTTGAGAGCGAAAACTTCATAGAATCATCTTCCACTCGTGTTTTTGAATTTGTTCTGATCAAATTAGCTTAGGAGGAAGGTAAATGCTTGATTCCTTTCATCAATTACATGCTTAAATCTGGAAATTTTGATGTTCTTGTTGCCTAGTTTGAATAGGATGATTGTTATGAATGTTATAGTGATGTTAGCTCTAAGATTCTTGAAATATTGAGTGTTATTGATTAAATTGCTATGTATATGTGAATGGTTACTGGAATTTTCTGGGAGATTTCTGGAAAATTTAGTACTAAATTCGTATGATTTGAATGTATTATGGCATGAAACTGTTTTGATCACATTGCTAGTTGAAGATTGTGTAAACATGCTTGATTTTATATAATGCTCTGTTTTGATCACATTGAAAGGTGAATTGAACTGGCCTATACTTGTATGAGTATACATATAAGTTGAATTAACATGTTAGAAGTACCATCCAAGTGATTAAAGAAGCTAGAAACTCAAACTAGTGTAATCTGCGCAGAAAACTCTGTTCTGGGCAATAACTTTAAAAAATTACCATAAATTGTACAAAGAGAATTTAGGGCTGGAAATTTTATGGACAATGTCTTAACATGTATAAATACATTAGGAGAAAATATAATTGAATTATGGATTGTAGAATGAAATGTAGAGAAGAAACACTAACAGTGCAAACTGTACAGTGTTGTAAATTGCCCTTGCTTTAAACTAAAAACTATATTAATTGGAAAAGAATTAAAATGCAAGGCCTATATGAGTAGAAATATAATTAAGTTAGCTTTCCAACGGTGTAAACAAATTGAAATTCTGACATACGGAATGAAATATATGAATATTTAAGCAAGTAATGCACATGCTGCCAGGCAGTAGCAGCAGCAGCCTTGATGTTTTGAAATGAATGAATTATGTATTGTAGCCTTGTTTTGAAGAATTGAATGTATCTTGTCTTGACCTTGATTTAATTGTGTGAATTTTTAGAGCAAGTAATAAATCTTGTGGAAGAAGAAAGGAGTGGCCAAGCTAGTGGCAAACACAAAGGAGTTTGGATCCAAGACTAGCTAAGCTTGGAGTATTGTGAGTGTAGTTTACAAATAGGGTTAGGACTTAGGTCCTAAGCAAATATGCATGACTACTTTCTTGCTATGGATATGCCACAATAATGAACCTAATTTAACTTATATAAATAATAAGGGAAGTATGAAATAAGATAATATAAGAAACTTGTCTACATCCTTAAAGTGTTGTACAATTACAATTGCTTGATTCTTAATGCCTTGGGTGTGAATTATCAAATGCTACTTGAATGTATTGTCTTGAACATGAATGTATTGTCTTGAACATGAAATGCATTGCTTTGAACATGAAATTTACTGCCTTGGACTTGAATGCTTTGCCTTGAGCATGAAACACATGAAATGTGAAATGAAATTAAAGAGCTAAGGTTCAATTGGTCTAAGGACTAAAGCATGATATTGCTATACATTGATTGATTTGATTCTTGAATCATACATGATTCTAAACTTGAAAATCTTGAATAAAACAAGTGTAATCAAAAAACCTTGGTTGCTAGTTGATTAGGTAAAAGGGCATGCCTTAGAGTCTAGAGCTCACTGTCAGGGTGGACTACGGTCCAGGGCTAATGACCCTAATTGGCGACAGACGAAGGGTACGTATGTGATCTTTGGCGACGGTAGGAGGGTTGACCAGTACTACATTACATCTTAGGGTGACAGTTGATTAGAGACTCGATTACCTAGACAAACTAAGAGCCAAGGATTGTGTTAAAGATACTAAATGAACTAATATCACCTTCAATATTTGAATTACCTGACATGTAAGCTTGAATACTTGAATCTTGACATGAATCCTTGAAATACTCAAATTGCTTGACATGTAATACTTGAATCTTGGCATGAAACTCTTGGAAATGATAATTGTCTATGCTTGAACCTTGTATTGTATGACTTGCTACATGAAACACTTTATTCTTGAACTGCTTGATTCTTGAACTATTTGATACTTGAGTTACTTGATTCTTGAACTACTTGGTATATAAAGATTAGTTCGATTTCTATAAATCTTGACTACGTTCAAACTTAGCTAATTGATACATGTTAATAAAATGGTTAGAACTAGTTGCTACCTCACTAAGTACAATCTTGTACTTATGACTCTTGTTTTCATTCTTCCCAACCACAGATTAAGGATTTGATCGTTGCTTGATCCTGAAGTCTGACTTCCTTGAGCTCGAAACAAGACACAAGATTTGCTAAAGTATGATTCATACTTGTTTTGTACTCCCCTAGTTGGTGGCACTTAGTTTGTATATAATGTCTTGTGCATGCATTTTGAATACTTGAACTTGTATATGTATATGTTGTTTTGAATGGGCCTATCATGTTGTGAACTTGATTGATTATGTGAATCAACAATGAACTTGAACTCTATGTAATGAAAGTAATTTTTTTGCGCATATTGATGAGTAAATATATTGATTTGTATACATGGAATGTTCAAAGTGATCATCTAACCTTGTACCATTCGAATGCCTTATGTGATAATTACTTGTGTAAACATACCATGTTGTTTATGTACTTTTATAATCTTGAATGGTAATTGCCGAATGGTAAGCTTGGAATTTGGCTTGGTTGGAATCAAGGTACGTTCAAATGATCATGTCTAGTATATTATGTATGAAATGTTACATGTATCAAGTTAAGGAAAAATTAAATGAAATGGAAACATGATTGCTCTTAGGGTATTCGAATGATAGTTGTAAGATTATATTAACCTTGATTGATCAATTGTTTGGAAACCTATTATGTTTTGTAATTGAGATGGCTTACATGTTAAGTAATGATTGCTTGGTTACTTGCTAGTTAAGTAATTCATCTAATAAGGATGAGTTAACCTATTCTTGCCTCGTTCTTGCTTGTAATGTACTTGGTAACGCTCCCGAACTGGTTTGCTGCCAACCTGGGGTAGGGGTGTTACATTTATTGGTATCAGAGCTTTTTAGTCAGTTCTAGGACTAAACCGAGCTCTCTTGCATCATATAGGATACTTGTGCCACCTAGGAGACTTGTATTGTATAGCTTGTGTCTTTGCTTAACTAAACCAAATTCCTAATTATTCTATTTAAATGTAGAATATATAAAACAAGGCTCGCTCAGGATAATGAAAGTCTCGTAGGCTCCTTAAATGAAGGAGATAGTGTAAGGATGGAACAAAACCCTCCACATCAACGAGCTGAACCTAGAGGCAAAGCTGCTGCTCAACAGGAAGCTCCTGCTATAAATCATGTATAGCAGGAATGTCTCATGAGCATGAAGGAGATGTTCAATCATCTTGTAACTACCTTAAAACGAGACCATCCTATTCCTCCTCCTCCTACTACTCCAACTAGAGCCCCGATTGACAAACTGGCTCAACACCGGGCTTATACCTTCACCGGTACTGATGAAGCCAGTCCAAAAATAGTTGAGTATTGGTTAGAGGCCACTACTCGAATCCTGACCAAACAACTGCCCTGTTCTAATGAACACAAACCCGAATGTGCTATAGCCCTGTTGGCAGACGAAGCTCTGAGCTGGTGGGAAACCACTACCCTGATTGCTCCTGCTGAAGTTGTAACTTGGAAATTCTTCCTCAAGGAATTCAAGAAGAAATACATCAGTGAACAATACCTGTCTGAGCGTCAGAAGCGTTTTTTGTACCTCAAGCAAGGTGGCCAACCTATCAAACAGTACGTGAGTGACTTCTGAAAGTATTACAAATACGGGTCGGAATACATCAAGACTGATGCTGACAAGTGTAGGATGTTTATCGATGGATTAAATGATGAATTAAGTCCAATATTCACTGCCCTGGGTATCACTAACTTCTAGAATCTGGTGAACTGACCATTGCAATCGAGGCAAAGTTGAAAGCCTCTAAGAAACGCAAAAGTGGAAATTCCTGGAAAGAAAAACGGTCAAGGAATAATGACAAGCCTCATTGGCAGTCAAAGAAGCCCAAATATCCTAAGGATCACTCTTCGAATTACACTCCTGCTCAGAAAAGCAACTACCTACCGAGACCCCAATTGGCAACCAAGCCTTCAGCCTTGATTATCTCTGTTGATAGTATGGGGAATGCCGGTAAAGCTGCTCAATATCCTACTTGCAAGTTTTGTCAGAAACACCACACTAGTAAGTGTAGAACTCAACATAATCTATGTTACTTATGTGGAGCCTCCGATCACTATATTAGGGATTGTCCTCAGAATCCTTACAAGGTTCCGAATCAAACTCCTGTGAGTGCTAGCTCAGCTCCTTCCATTCGAAATAAAGGTCCCGGACAAGCTCAGTCTAGAAATTAAGGGAAAGGCAATAGACAACATTCGAATGCCCCTACTCACTAGGAATCTCAAGCTACTGCTCGAATCTATCATATCCGAGGAAAAGAAGATGAAGAATCACCTGATGTTATAGCAGGTATCGTTGAGTTAAATTTGACTCATGTTTATACTTTAATAGACTCAGGATCCACTCATTCTTTTGTATGCTCAACCTTGATTGAAAAGTTGAACTTAAAGCCTAAAATTGTAAAAAAAACCTAGTTGTATCGAACTTATAGGGGGAATTACAAACATAAGTTCTATCTGTAGAACTTGTCCCCTATTCATTCGAAATGTACCCTTTCTTGTTAATCTATATGTACTACCAACTTGCGAGTTCGATCTAGTACTGGGACTAGATGGGTTAAGCAAGCATGAAGCCTGGGTAGATTGCCTAAATAGGAGACTTTACCTCCGGGGTTTAGGAAAGGAATCAATTCTTCTAATTGATAATAAACCGACCTCGATCTTTTCTACTATGGTCTTACAAGATGAACTTGAATTTGATTTTCTATTTTGCCTATTGTATCTGAATATCTCGATGTTTTTCCTGAGAAACTCCCTGGTCTCCCTCTAACCAAAGAAGCAGAGTTCGAAATCGATGTCCAACCTGGAACAACTCCGGTGTCCATCACACCTTACCGAATGACACCTTTTGAGTTGAAAGAACTTAAGAAGAAACTCTAAGAGCTACAAGAAAAGGGTTTCATTAGGCCTAGCTCGTCTCCCTGGGGTGCTCCAGTCTTGTTTGTGAAGAAGAAAGATAGGACCATGCGACTCTATATTGACTACAGACAATTGAACGAGCTTACTATCAAGAATCGATATCCTCTCCCAAGGATTAAAGGTCTTTTCGATCAACTCAAGGATGTCGCAGTATTCTCAAAGATTGATCTACGATCGGGATACTAGCAAATGAGGGTAAAAGAATAAGATGTACTCAAGACAACCTTTCGTACTTGATATGGCCATTTTGAATTCCTTGTAATGCTATTCGGGTTAATGAATGCTTCGGCTACTTTCATGGATCTCATGAACCATGTATTCAAGCTATATCTTGACAAGTTCGTGGTCGTCTTCATTGATGACATTCTAGTGTATTCTCAGAATAAGGAAGAACATTCTGAACACCTTCGAATCGTATCGTAAACTCTCTGAGAACGTCAATTGTTTGCAAAGTTCTCTAAATGCGAATTTTGTATATCGGAAGTATCATTTCTTGGACATGTTATCTCGGTAGAATAGATTAAAGTAGACCCGAGCAAATTCAATCCATCCTGGATTACAGACCTCTGAGGAATGTTGGTGAGGTCAGAAGCTTTCTCGGTTTAGTCGAGTATTATCGATGTTTTGTCAAGGGATTTTCATCCATTGCTACAAGTTTGACTAAGCTAACTCGCAAAGAAACACCATTTGTTTGGTCGGAGAACCAACAACGAAGCTTCGATCAGCTTAAACAAGCCATGACTCATGCTCCGATTCTCATCCAACCAGTATCGGGCAAGGAGTACACTGTTTACAGTGATGCATCTCATTTGGGACTATGATGTGTCCTAATCCAAGATGGAAACGTGGTAGCTTATGCTTCAAGGCAACTAAAACAACACGAGTCAAACTACCCTACACACGATCTAGAATTACCAGCTATCGTGTTTGCACTCAAAGTCTGGAGACATTACTTGTACGGGGAGAAATACAAATTGTTCACAGACCACAAGAGCCTCAAATACCTTCTAACTCAGAAAGACTTGAATTTGAGGCAAAGTAGATGGATAGAGTTACTTAAAGATTACGATTTGGTTATCGACTACCATCTGGGGAAAGCAAACGTGGTTGCTGATGCCTTAGTCGCAGACCATACTCGGGTAAACCCTTAAATCTAAATCATAGAATAATTCATCAAAGGAACATTTCGATTTAGACCATTCTTAACTTACAAGTAACTATTCAAAAATCTTCCTTAATGATATTTTCCATTCGTTTATAGCTTCCTTAGCTATCAATTCTCATTTTCGTTTATCCAAAGGATGGAAATTATTGTCTGAACTTCAAGTTCAATCTAGTCTAATCTCGAGAATCAAAGAACTCCAACAAATTGATCCAGATCTTCAGAAGACCATGTCCAAGCTAGACTCTGAGTCTAATTCTGACTTCTCCCTCAAGTTGAATGGACTCCTCTATTTCAAAGATAGAGTATGTGTTCTTAACAACGAAGAACTAAGGCATGAGATGTTACAAGAAGCCCACCAAAGCTGTTTCTCGATTTATCCTGAATCGGTTAAGATGTACAAGGACCTAAAGCCACTATACTGGTGGCCAAGCATGAAATCAGCTATCATAGAATTTGTTTCAAAGTGCTTAACTTGTTAGAGGGTCAAAACCGAGCATCAAAACCCTACTAGATTGCTCCAACCAAATGAATTCCTTTAGTGGAAATAGGATCGGATTACAATGGACTTCGTTACTGGTCTTCCTTCCACTCCAAGAAAGAATGATGATGTATGGGTGATTGTTGATAGATTCACAAAGTCTACTCATTTCATCCATGTTCGAATGAACATGAGCTTGGAAACCTTAGCCGAACTATACATCTGTGAAGTAATCAGATTACACGGTATACCTATAGCTATAATCTCCGATCGAGACCCCAAATTTGCTTCCTGATTCTAGAATTCCTTGCAAAAAGCCCTTGGAACCAAAGTGCATTTGAGCACAGCTTTTCATCCACAAAGCGATGGCCAATCAAAAAGGGTGATACAAGTACTTGAAGACATGTTGCGTGCTTGTGTAATAGACTTTGGAAAGAACTAGAAGAAATCTCTACCCCTAGTAGAATTTGCTTACAACAATAGCTACCAGACATCTATCCAGATGGCTCCCTTCGAAGCTCTATACGGAAGGAAATGTAGAACTCCATTATGTTGGTCTAAATTGGGAGAAAATAAGGTTTTGGGACCTCAATTACTTAGAGAAACCGAGGAAAAAGTTTAAATCATACATGATCAATTGAAGCAAGCTTTCGATAGAAAAAAAGCCTATACAGACTTGAAAATGAGAGACATCCAATACAATGTTGGAGAAAAAGTCTTCCTGAAAGTGTCCCCTTGGAAGAAAGTCTTTCGGTTTGGAAGAAAAGGGAAACTCAGTCCCCGATTCATTGGTCTGTTTGAAATCATTGAAAGGATAGGGCCACTGGCCTATCGATTAGCTCTTCTCAGTGAATTTGACAAGATTCATAAAGTCTTTCACGTGTCTATGCTCTGAAGATATAGATCTGATCCATCCCATGTCCTTGAGCCTAAAGAAGTGGAGTTGAATCCCGACCTATCATATGAAGAAGAGCCAAAACGAATACTTGACAAAGAAGTTAGAAGACTGCGAAACAAGAATGTTTCTTTGGTGAATGTGTTATGAAGGAATCATAAAATGGAAGAAGCAACTTGGGAACCTTAGGCTACGATGAGAGATCAATATCCTCACTTGTTTAACTCAGGTAAATTTGACGGCAAATTTATTTTAAGGGGGAAGAATTGTAACACCCTAAACTGGGCCTAGAAAAGTTACCATTATCTAAATGATTAACTAATTGAATTAGGTGTTAGTCAAATTAAAAGAATTGGAAATTAATTGAGGGAAGAACATTAGCTAACATAATTAAAGGACTAAAATGTTATAGCAAATATGTTAGAGTGCGAAATTAAATGGACCAGATTGAAATAAGAGTGAAACAATAAACTTGCATGTGTAATTAGATCATTATTCTATAATGGAATACATGTGGAAAGGATTATCCACATGTGCCAATTAAGGGTGTATGAATCGACCATGCTTGTTGAAATGAAGAGAAAACAAAAATTTGATCTTCTTGAACCTTGTTCTTGCTTGGCCGAAAATTAGAGAGGGAGAGTTTGAGAGAGAAAACTTCATAGAATCATCTTCCATTCATGTTCCTAAATCTATTTTGATCAAATTATCTTAGGAGGAAGGTAAATGCTTGATTCCTTACTTCAATTACATGCTTAAATCTGGAAAATTTGATGTTCTTGTTGCCTAGTTTGAATATGATGATTGTTATGAATGTTATAGTGATGTTAGCTCTAAGATTCTTGAAATATTGAGTTTTATTGATTAAATTGCTATGTATATGTGAATGGTTGCTGGAATTTTCTGGGAGATTGCTGGCAAATTTATTACTAAATTGGTATGATTTGAATGTATCATGGCATGAAACTGTTTTGATCACATTGCTAGTTGAAGATTGTGTAAACATGCTTGATTTTATATAATGCTCTGTTTTGATCACATTGAAAGGTGAATTGAACTGACCTATACTTGTATGAGTATACATATAATTTGAATTAACATCTTAGAAGTACCATCCAAGTGATTAAAGAAGCTAGAAACTAAAACTAGTGTAATCTGCCCAGAATACTCTGTTCTGGGCAGTAACTTTGAAAAATTACCATAACTTGTACAAAGAGAATTTAAGGCTGGAAATTTTATGGACAATGTCTTAACATGTTTAAATTCATTAGGAGAAAACAAAATTGAATTCTGGATTGTAGAATGAAATGTAGAGAAGAAACACTAAGGACAGTGCAAATTGTCCAGTGTTCTAAATTTCCCTATCTTTAAACTAAAAACTGTATTAATTGGCAAAGAATTAAAATGCAAGGCCTATATGGTTAGAAATATAATTAAGTTATCTTTCCAATGGTGTAAACCAATTGAAATTCCGACTTACGAAATGAAAGATATGAATATTTATGCAAGTAATGCACATGCTGCCAGGTAGTAGCAGTAGCAGCCTTGATGTTTTGAAATGAATGAATTATGTATTGTTTCCTTGTTTTGAAGAAATGAATGTATCTTTTCTTGACCTTGATTTAATTGTGTGAATTGTTAGAACAAGGAGTAAATCTTGTGGAAGAAGAAAGGAGTGGCCCAGCTAGTGGCAAACACAAAGGAGTTTGGATCCAAGACTAGCTAAGCTTGGAGTATTGTGAGTGTAGTTTACAAATAGGGTTAGGACTTAGGTTCTAACCAAATATGCATGACTACTTTCTTGCTATGGATTTTCCATGATAATGAACCTAATTTAACTTGAATATAAATAATAAGGGAAGTATGAAATAAGATAATATATGAAACTTGTCTACATCCTTGAAGTGTTGTACAATTAGAATTGCTTGATTCTTAATGCCTTGGGTGTGAATTATCGAATGTTACTTGAATGTATTGTCTTGAACATGAATGTATTTTCTTGAACATGAAATGTATTGCCTTGAACATGAATGCTTTGCCTTGAGCATGAAACACATGAAATGTGAAATGAAATTAAAGAGCTAAGGCTCAATTGGTCTAAGGACTAAAGCATGATATTGCTATACATTGATTGACTTGATTCTTGAATCATAATTGATTCTAAACTTGAAAATATTGAAATTCTTGAATAAAAGAAGTGTAACCAAACAACCTTGGTTGCTAGTTGAATAGGTAAAAGGGCATGCCTTAGAGACTAGAGCTCATTGTGTCAGGGTAGACTACGGTCCAGGGCTAAGGCCCCTAATTGGCGACAGACGGAGGGTCTGTATGTGGTCTTTGGCGACAGTAGGAGGGTTGACCAGTACTACGGTTCATCTTGCGTGCTACGGTACATCTTGTGGCGACAGTTGGTTGGAGACTCGATTACCTAGACAAACTAAGAACCAAGGATTGTGTTAAAGATATTAAATGAACTAATATCACCTTGAATATTTGAATTACTTGATATGTAAGCTTGAATACTTGAATCTTGACATGAATCCTTGAAATACTCAAAATGCTTGACATGTAATACTTGAATCTTGGCATGAAACTCTTGGAAATGATAATTGTATATGCTTGAACCTTGTATTGTATGACTTGCTACATGAAATACTTGATTCTTGAACTACTTGATACTTGAACTACTTGATTCTTGAACTATTTGATACTTGAG
Organism: Hibiscus mutabilis; assembly: GCA_019671005.1. NCBI lineage: Eukaryota > Viridiplantae > Streptophyta > Magnoliopsida > Malvales > Malvaceae > Hibiscus > Hibiscus mutabilis. Next base: position 41,937,432 of record CM033726.1, on the reverse strand, counting down.
TTACTTGATTCTTGAACTACTTGGTATATAAAGATTAGTTCGATTTCTATAAATCTTGACTAGGTTCAAACTTAGCTAATTGATACATGTTAATAAAATGGTTAGAACTAGTTGCTACCTCACTAAGTACAATCTTGTACTTATGACTCTTGTTTTCATTCTTCCCAACCACATATTAAGGATTCGATCGTTGCTTGATCCTGAAGTCTGACTTCCTTGAGCTCGAAACAAGACACAAGATTTACTAAAGTATGATTCATACTTGTTTTGTACTCCCCTAGTTGGTGGCACTTAGTTTGTATATAATGTCTTGTGCATGCATTTTGAATACTTGAACTTGTATATGTATATGTTGTTTTGAATGGGCCTATCATGTTGTGAACTTGATTGATTATGTGAATCAACAATGAACTTGAATTCTATGTAATGAAAGTAATTTTTTTGCGCATATTGATGGGTAAATATATTGATTTATATACATGGAATGATCAAAGTGATCATATAACCTTGTACCATTCGAATGCCTTATGTGATAATTACTTGTGTAAACATACCATGTTGTTTATGTACTTTTATAATCTTGAATGGTAATTGCCGAATGGTAAGCTTGGCATTTGGCTTGGTTGGAATCAAGGTATGTTCAAATGATCATGTCTAGTATATTATGTATGAAATGTTACATGTATCAAGTTAAGGAAAATGAAATGAAATGGAAACATGATTGCTCTTAGGATATTCGAATGATAGTTGTAAGATGATATTAACCTTGATTGATCAATTGTTTGGAAACCTATTATGTTTTGTAATTGAGATGGCTTACATGTTAAGTAATGATTGCTTGGTTACTTGCTAGTTAAGTAACTCATCTAATAGGGATGAGTTAACCTATTCTTACCTCGTTCTTTCTTGTAATGTACTTGGTAACGCTCTCGAACCGAGTTGCTGCCTACCTGGGGTAGGGGGTATTACATATTTCCCATTCCATCATTCTCTTAACTCAACCCAACACCAAAACTCAAGCCCGACACCCTAACTACAGGCCCACCAAGGCTCATAAAGCCCAAATGTAAAGCCCATGCTTCGGGTTAAATTGACCCTCAGATTCTGAAATCTTGGTCGTTACACTTCAACTCTCTAGGAAGATTTAGTTTGAGAAGAAAAGATATCAATGCTAAACGTAGTACTCCATTTTTCATGACATTTATACAAACCTTTCAACCATTGATGATCATGAAGCATATGGTTATTTATCATTTTTGTCCAAGTTCCCTCAAATTCTACTTCTGGTTGACAACCTTGCATGCATTTATAAAATAAATCATGAAATTCTGCATTTGCATTAAGACTACCAATATGTGAAGGAGCATTCTTAGAAATATGCCATAGACATAACCACTAACGTGAATCAGGAAATACTTCTTCAATCTCTTTACTAAGTGTATGATCTTTATAAGTCATTATAATATTTGGTGATTGATTTCCCATTGACTGCAAGGACTTGAACAACCATGCAAAAGATGCAGCTATCTCATCTAATAGAAAAGCACACCAAACATTATAGTTTGTCGGTGATGATTAATCCCTACAAAGGGAGCACATATCATGTTATATCTATTGGTACGATAAGTTGTATCAAAAACCACAATATCACCGAAAGAGTCATAACCAAATCTTGATCTACACACTTTAAAAAAGATTTTCATTCGATTTTCTTGATCCACTTGAACTGTGTAAAAGAACACTGGATTTTCAGTTGCTCTAACCTTGTAGTGATTAAGTAAGCTTTGACCATCTCCCACTTCAATAACCATCACATTTTGTTTATTTACATAATTATAGCAATCTCTCCATGTAAACCCAATATTTTCAGATCCACATGCTTTCTTTGACAAGTAAGGATAAACATCTTTAGGACGTATCCTAGCACTAACCATTAAACTAATCATACAAGCTTTGGTTGTCGAAAGAGATCTCGATGACCTAAGTAAATATCTTTTAGAAAGAGTTACTGACTCATGATTATGCTTTAAAATAAAACAAGTGATTGTCCAATAGTTATCTTGTACCGTAAAATGAATCATCGCTGGACATCTAGTTCTAGTTTCTAATTTATTATATTATTTCTTATTGATACCATCTTCAAATTCTTTGAAACCTTCTTTAGAACAATAAAAATCTTTGGAACAAATATCCTTGGTGCCAGAAACATATCTATTTTTTCCTATTTGGACACTAAAACCTATACCATGAGCACAAGCTTTATACATATCATAAGCTGCATCTTCACTATTCACCTCAACTACAATCATACTAACACTTTCATTTTCTTTTCTTCCTACGCAATTCAAATTTTCTAAATTTCTTGCACCGTTATTAAGGATCATCTCTGCAAAAAATTATCATAACATTAATTTTTACTAAAAATATAAAAACAACTTGTAATAAAAATTCATAATTTATCAATGATCAATATAAAAGTGAAAATATATACTAAAAGAATATAAAGACCAATACCAGTGATCAAAACTGGTTCAATCTATACAAAGACATATAAATAAACATATATATAATATTTACTTAGTTTTGTCAAAAACTTGTTGCCAAATCCAATTACGAGGTTGTCGAAATTGTTAAATCCAATGAAAGCATACTCAGCAAATAAAAAAATATAACACTTGTAGTTTGGTGAAAGTTCTGGCTAAATCTAATATAAAAGTTGTATAAAAGAAATATAATTTTGCATCGCAACAACTACAAATCTAACAAACAAAATACACTATCACAACAATAGCTCACCTAAGAGAAAGCCTAAATCAACATAGTACAATTAAAGTCGCAGCTTATTAATTATTATTGTGAAAGATTCGATCATAAAATCGATAACACAAAATCAAAAGACCTAAATCAAACCGATCAAGCAAAAATAATATATTAAGGTAAAAACAAATATCGTGAAACCAAGTAGAAGGTAAATCAACAACCATGGGAAATTTTGTAAGAAGAAGAGAAAGAGAAACGAACCTTGAGCCATCAGATCATACGAGAAGAGAAGTCGATTGGTGAAAGTAAAAATGATTTTTTTTTGAAAGTTTAGAGATTGAAGAAATTGTAAAATTCAGAATAAGGGATTTGGGTTCTTTTTCTTCTGTAGATGTCGTGAAAATCTATTGGGGAACTTGCACAGAGACGACAATAAAAGTTTCCTTTTTTACTTTTTGTATTTAATATTTAGTGCTAAAAATTAAAGATGATTAGGATAAGATGACTGCATGTATGCAAACTCTCTAAGTGAATGCTGGCAAAAGTGACATAAGATGTGTATTGGAAAAGTATAAAACAGTGCCAAGATGAGTCTTTTGCGTGCAAGTATACATGGTCTGCAAGTAATACAACAGTTAAGCTGAGTATCGATCCCACAGAGATTGACTTGGAATTCAATTGCTTTGATTGTTACTTGTCTTGAGAAAAAGTTGTTTGTTTTGAAGTTGGTTTTGGAAATAATTGAATAGAAAAGAAATAAAAGTAAAGTAAAGACGTTGGCAAGAAAGATGTTTTAATGAATGATGAGCGTTGGCAGGGAATGCCTGGTTTTCAAGCTATTCATGTTGTGCCAGCCTTTAATAACAACCTATCTTGGCATTGTTTGCCGAGCAGATTCAAAATTAGCAAAGCCTCTCTCGATGGTCATTTCCCTAAATTGATCATGTAAAAACCCCTATATCTCTATAGTGCTTGCTTTTAAATAAACCAATTTGATTAAGATCCAAATTATACTCCTAAGGGGTAGATTTCACTCCCGAAATAAGTTCATGTACTTGAACGACTTCTCTCGAAGCTTCCCTCCTTAGTATTCAACAACTTAATCGTTGCCACCCCAAGTCTGTTAAGATATTGAGGAGCAATAGTTCATGGTGAGGGATTTAACCCAAAATTCACAAACATTTTCCAAATACATCATTATTAAAACAAAATTAAAACTACTAAAAAAAGAGAATGGGAGAGAGGGGTCTCTCGATGTAGCCCTCAAGATCCAAGATCTCGGCCAAGTGGTCGAACCTCCCTCCTTGGTGCGGCCGGTTGTCAATTGTCGCACTCCAAATCCTCACTCCGATCACTCACGATCAAGTACCACCAAAAACCCTTCATCGAATGTTTGCTTGGTTGGTCTTTAAATAGGCGTGCAAGGAGGGCATATGATACGCTTCTCATTTGAATTTTAAATTCTTAAGGGATAAGAGATGAGATCTTATCCGAATTTGAATGAAAGCTTATTAGGTTAGTGCTGACATCATACTGCTGACGCTACCTTAGCATCCAAGCTTGGCATGCATCTGCCAACCAATCTTGGCACTATCTTATCCGCTATTTTCTCAGAGATTGATCCAATTGCTATCATTTCAGAGCCTGATCTTGTCCTATTTTTTCAGAGTTCAACAGCTTCTTAGCATGGTATCAAGTTCACTTCTCTGCCAACCGATGCTTGGCATTGTCTGGTTCATCTATGCCAACAACACTCGGCATTCTCTCTGGCATTCCATCCAATATTTCTTTTTTGGGCCAAATTGTAACGCCCTAATTTTAGAGATTAGCGGTTTGGTGGTTTATTAGACAGTTCGGTGGACCGAAGTAGAGATTTGAGTCGATTTTGGGATCGTATATTTTTGGTGTTGGAAAATTATAGAAAATGCTTTAAAATCATTATTAATTATGCATTTAATAATGGTGATATCGATCTTGTAAAACAAGTTTTGGAAGATGGACATTTTGGTTAGTGACCAAAAAAGAAGTTTTGAAAACTGTGATTTCCTAGTGACTAAAATGAAAAGGGTGAAATACTTAGAATCTTTAAGGAGCTATTTTACCAATTGGTTTCTGATGGTTTCTCCCTTAATTGAAGATATTTTAACATGTGTTTTAATTATTAATTAAAGAGGATTTTTTTTAAAAGTTAGTTATCTATTTCCAAAACCAAAATCACATCATTTCTTTTCTCTCCATTCTCTCCTCAGCAAAACACTCAGGTTTTCACCAAATTTCCAGAGGTGGGGTGGTTTCTAACTTAATTTTATTGTTTCAAATTGTTTTATAAAGATTGTTTTCACAAAATTTTACAATAATCTTGTGTTTTCTTAGCTTTTCACAAATCAATTGAGGGAGAAACTTCACAATAGGGGTAAGGTCCAAGATCTCCTCTATTGTATGGTTCTTTACTGAAATTCCCAAGCATTTGATCCTTGTTTTTGTGCTTCTAATCTGATTTTGATGATTTCCTAAAGTTTAATTGAGTTATTTGGGGGGGAAATGAGTTGATTCACGGATTGGATCTGTTTTCCAGTAATTAAGGATGTTTTGATTTATATTTTGGATGTTAAATAATGTTGATAAGTCATTTTTATCAATGGATTCCTGAAACTTAAGAATCTCTATTTGTTTAGGTTGTTAGTTTTGAGATTTTGTGGTGTTTTGTGGTTGTAAGGTTGCTGGAGGTGGTAGGTTGTTTTGGACCTGTTTTAGATGTGTTTTGATGTTGAAAATGATGTTATATTGATAGATGTTGGCTGGGTTGTGAAACGAAGTGTTTTGGTTATGTTTCCGGTTGTTGTGGAGGGTTAATTCTAAAGGTTTTGTAGAAATCCAAGAAGGATTGTGGTTGTTGTGTTTAGCACGCTTTATGATGCCTTAATCCTCTTTTGTGTTGTGGTTAAAGCAAGGGAGATTGCTCCGAAAGTGTTTGGAGAAGCGTTGGAGGCTTCAGATACTTGATTTCGCGTCGTCGAATCGAGGTTTCACGTATCGGTGAGTGAAAATGTGGTTTAAAGTGTTTTGATGTTTTAGAATAGAGTTTTGGGAGTTAAGGTAGAGCTTGAAATGCTTACCTAGACTCGAAAGTAAGTATAAAGTGGTATTACTCACTTGGTCGTGCTAGGTTGAAATGATTTATGCACTTGTTTTGATTACATGTTACCTACTGTTTAAGCATGTTCTAAAGTTTCTGATATACTATTTTTTAAGCATGTTTTGCTAAATGATGCACATGGTAAGTGATCCTTGTAAATATGGTTTATACTTGTGGTTTAAAGCATGATTGTTGCTTTGGAAAAGTGTTTTGGTTAATGCTTGTTTAAAGCAGACAGGTAAATGTTAAATGGTTAATTATATTGGCAAGTGATGTGGCTTTAAAATTGTTATCAGATATAGTTGGCCGGCCATAGGATTGAGTGCACTGTAAATAAGTCGCCTTGGATGTTGAGGGGTTTATACGGTGTACCGAATACTCCATCCAAGTACCCTAACGGTTGAGGGGTTATATGGTACCAAAAACTCTCGTTAGTGGATTAAGCGTCTAACCGATGATTGGGGTTGGTGTCCCCGTGGGTTGGAAACGTACCCTATTGTTAATGTATCGCGATTGTGATTGTATCGCTATTCCAGTTGAGATGGCTTGAAGTGTTCGGTTAACACTTGTTGAATCCATGTATCCGATGAACTTCTTTGTTATTGGACTTGTTTAATGATCACTTGTAAGCCAATATAATTGTTAATGTATCATTGGAATGGTTTATGTGTATATGTGACTTATACATATTTCTCCTTGAGCTTTGCAATTGGTGGTAATGCATGAGAAGGCTTAAGTGGAGGGTTAGCAATGTGACTTGCTATTGATTAATGATACATGTAGCATATGGTTTAATATGCTGGTTTTAATGATGTAAAGTGCATGTTTTAAAAAGGGGCATGATGTTTAAAAGGATGATGTTAAGTAAATGGTTTAAAATGCATTGATGGTATTTGTTTTTTAACACTCCTCACTAAGCCTTGTGTGCTTACGCTGTCATTGTCCATCAATACAGATATTTGAGGTTTTGGAAGGCAGCAAGAAGCAAGGGGATCCTACTAGACTATAAGAATAAAGGTAATGGGGTACTTGCTTTGGTTTTAGGACATGTCTTGTTGAACTTCCTGTTTTGCATGTTTCTTTAGCTGCTCTTGGGTTGTAAATGGCCTTTAAAAATTGATTTTGGTGCTGGTTTGTATTTTGGTATGTTGCTTGGATGCAAAATTAGGAATCATGCCTATAGATTTCCTTTTGATGCATGAAGCCTTGTTGTGTTGTTAGGATAATTATGCTTAATTGCTTGTGGTATGCTTGGCATGCTGGTATTGTGTTTCCAGCTTGTGGGATTGACTTGAAGGTGTTATTTGGATGAAAAACTAGCAAATGTGACATTACAGGTCCAGGCGTACCGATACGCGGGGGACCGTATCGGTACAGCTGGGTATTTTTAGACTTGAGGGATAGGTACGAGTTGGTGGTGTTTCGATACGCCTAGGCCAATGTATCCGTAGCGTATCAGTACGACAAAGGGTGTTTCGGTACGGGTCTCAGCTACTGGAATCAACTTTTTCACCCCAATCCCGTGTACCAAAACGCATAGACAGCCATATAGGTACGATCATCAAGATTTCCAAAAGTTCTGTATTTTAGTTAGGCATATCGATACGGCATGGAGGTGTACCGATATAGAGTGTTTCAATCTGTATCGATACGGGATCACCAGTATTGGTACGGATAATCGTTAATTTTGTTAATGTCACTTTGGGCAGTTTTGTCACCTTTACAATTTAGTCCTTGAATCTTGTCAATGCAATTGTATGTGATAGAATGATCAGTTTAAGCTAAAATCTGAGATGGGTGTTCGGAACCTGACTAATTAAAGGTTGGGAGATGTCTTGTTAAACTCCCTGTTTGTACATGTTTCTTTAGCTGCTCTTGTGTTGAGAATGGCCTTTAAAGTTTGATTTTGGTGCTGGTTTGTATTTTGGTACGTTGCTTGGATGCAAAATTAGGAAGCATGCCTATAGATTTCCTTTTGATGCATGAAGCCTTGTTGTGTTGTTAGGATAATGATGCTTAATTGCTTGTGGTATGCTTGGCATGTTGGTATTGTGTTTCCAGCTTGTGGGAATGACTTAAAGGTGTTATTTGGATGAAAAACCAGCAAATGTGACATTATAGGTCCAGGCATTCCGATACGTTAGGGACCGTATCGGTACGACTAGGTATTTTTAGACTTGAGGGATCGGTACGGGTTGGTGGTGTTTCGATACGCCTAGGCCAATGTAGCCATAGAGTACCGGTATGATAAGGGGTGTTTCGATACGGGTCTCAACTACTGGAATCAACTTTTTCGTCCCAATCCTGTGTACCGAAACTCATAGCGAGCCGTATCGGTACGATCATCAAGATTTCTAAAAGTTCGGTATTTCAGTTAGGCGTATCGATACGGCATGGATGTGTACTGATACGGAGTGTTTGAATCTGTATCGATACGGGATCACCTGTATCGGTACGGATGACCGTTAATTCTATTAATGTCACTTTGGGCAGTTTTGTCACCTTTACAATTTAGTCCCTGAATCTTGTCAATGCAATTGTATGTGATAAAATGATCGGTTTGAGCTGAAATCTGAGATGGGTGTTTGGAACCTGACTAATTAAAGTTTGGTAACTTAAAAGTGAGTTTTAATCTTGAAATTTTCTGTATTTGCAATTTGGTCTCTAAATTACAAATGTGATCAATTGGATGTCAAATTGATGCCCAATTAAGTTGGGGTTGCACCTGATGTCTGCATGAACATGTAGGGTTAATAATTGGCATCTAGATAAGATAAAAAATGGACCGGGTTTCGTTGTATCTCTTCGGTTTGCTACGGCAAGCCTAATGTAGCTTTCTTGTTTTGGTTAGGCATTTAGGCCGGGTTGAATGGGCTACATTTGGTGGTATCAGAGCTAGGTTTTGAAAGGCTGGGATATTGTATTGGATTATTTGTTGTTGCTTGATATGCAAGGTGCTTGTTTGCTATGTACGGTGGTTGAAATATACGCGCGGATTGTTTATATTATGTTGGGAAAATTTTGGGGACCCATTGCCTTATTATTATAGTCTTGGATCATTGCATGAAGTTGGCCTGACTGCTTTCGTTCTGAAATGAATATCATGCCTTAGATATATTTTAGCACGATGGGACCGAGGAGAGAGTTGTGATCTAGTGTGATTGCTGCTACCACTGGGCAGGGTGTTGAGGGAAATGTTGTGCCTCTTGGAGGGTTACAACTAGCCCCACCTATTCCACCTGAGGGAGTGGAACAAGTACTACCTGAGCCAGGTGGGCCAGGGATGGGTGATATGGCACCGTTGATACAGGCCATGACTGGTGTTTTTCAGGCAGCAGTTACGAGTGTTCATGTACCATCACCATCGGTGGTTGGGCAAGGGTTACCGCTTGAGCGTCTTTGTAGTTTGGGCGAAGTTGAGTTATGAGGGTTGTCTCCTGAGGCCTCTGAGGGCCGGTTGGCCAGTACTGAGAGGATATTGGGCCAGATGGGGTGCACCGATGCTTGTTAGATGGGATATGTTGTTTCCCTACTGCAGGGTGATGCTTATACATGGTAGACTACCACGATATCCGGTATGTAGACCGATGATGTGACTTGAAAGTTCTTCTGTGAAGCTTTCTAAAAAAAGTTTTTGGGAGCCCGATATCAGGATGATAGGAAGCACGAGTTTATGGCACTTGTGTGCATGGCAGTATGTTTGTTGCAGAGTACGAGGTGCAGTTTGTGAGGTTGAGTCTGTATGCACCTGAGTTGGTACCTGACGAGCATACGCGATGTGATCGATTTTGCTATGGGCTTGTATAGGATGTTAAGACATACATTCTTACTGCTGATTATACCGATTTTGATGTGTTGGTTTCGTGGGCCAAGGATGTGGAGTAGAATTTGGGTTTGGCTTCTGGATCGCGAGGTTCTAGCTTGGGTAAGAGAGCTGTTGATTCAGGTTATAGCAGTGGTCAGGCCAAGAGACACCGTGACAGGAGGTTCCGTCTAAAATCGAGGCATAGCGGAGGTGCTATTGGACGTGGAGTCTAGGGGCAGGGTGCCTAGGCTAGAGCTCCTTTTAACACATGTTGGGTTTGTGGATCCCGAGATCATATGAGGTGAGATTGCCCACGTCTAGCCAGGGAGGGTCAGGCACATGCGCCTGTTATGGCTAAGGCTTGCTGGAGTTCTGGGTCGGGTGACCATTAGAGGCGTGATTGTCCGTTGTTGGCCTGAGGTGGGTAGGTTGCTGCACCTGTTGTTACTCTGTAGAGAGGTCATGGTCGTGGTCGAGGTCGCGGACAATTTAAGCGTCGAGATAACGGGCAGAGGACTGTGGCTCATACTGTTTCTATCCGGCCTAAGAGAGGTGGACATGCTAGGGTGTATGCGCACTGTGAGGGTCGCAATGACACCAATGTCATTGCAGGTACTTTTACCCTACAGTCTTTGTTGTTGTATTCGTTGGTTGACTCCGGTTCTACTCAATCGTACATTTTGAGTAAGCATGCTAAGTTGCTTGATATATCTGTTGAAATTCTTAATGTGGGTGTTAGAGTGACTATTCTCTTGGGGAGACAGTCGTGGTTAGGAGGTTGTATCGTAGGTGTCCGCTGATGGTTCAGGGACATGTGTTGTCATGGATTTGATGGAGTTGCCTTTCCATGGTTTTGATATGATTTTCGGTATCGATTGGTTAACCGAACATCAAGCTATAGTGGATTTTGAAACCAAATGGGTATCCTTGAGGTTGTCGGATGATTATGAGGTGGTTGTTGTTGGCGAGAATGACAAGATTTTGTCTAATTCTGTTTCAACTTTGGAAGCAAGTCGAATATTGGATTCAGGATGTCAGGCTTTCTTGGCCTATGTTATGAATCCTAGATCAAAGAAGTTGAGGGTACAGGATGTTCGCACCGTATGTGAGTTTTCAACTATTTTTTCGGAAGAGTTGTCGGGGTTGCCACCTGACGTGAGATTGAGTTTGGCATTGAGGTCTTTGCGGGTATAGTACCAATATTGATTGCACCGTATTGCATGGCCTCGAAGGAGTTGAAGAAACAGTTGTAGGAGTTGCTGGATCGAGGTTTCATTAGACCTAGTATCTCACCGTGGGGTGCACCGGTGTTGTTTGTAAAGAAGAAGGATGGTACGTTACGGATGTGCATAGACTATCGGCAATTGAATAAGTTGACGATAAAGAACAAGTATCCCTTACCACGAATAGATGATTTGTTTGATCAATTCAGGGGTGCCTCGGTGTTTTCTAAAATAGATTTGAGGTTGGGGTATTACCAGTTGAAGGTGAAGGAGATAGATGTGCCCAAGATAGCCTTTCGTACGAGGTATGGGCATTACGAGTTTTTGGTGATGCCTTTTGGTTTGACCAATGCACCAGCTGCTTTTATGGACATGATGAACAGTGTGTTCCATGAGTTTTTAGACTAGTTTGTGGTTGTGTTTATCGATGATATCCTCGTGTACTCCCGTACCGAGGAGGATCATGATAGCCATTTGCGGATTATGCTTTAGAAGTTGATGGAGAATCAGTTGTATGCCAAGTTAAGCAAATGTGAGTTCTGGCTTAGGGAAGCCGTGTTTCTCGGGCTTGTTATGTCGGATGAAGGAACTCGTGTCGATCCACATAAGCTTGAGGCTATAATAAGTTGGAAGGTGCCCAAGTCAGTGAAGGAGGTTAGGAGTTTCCTTGGTTTAGCGGGGTACTACCGAAGGTTTGTGGATGGGTTCTCCAGTTTGGCGACTCCATTAACTAATCTGCTACAGAAGAATGTTCGGTTTGAGTGGACGAAGGATAGACAACGAGCTTTCGAAAGGTTGAAGGAAGCCTTGACGCGAGCTCCAGTCTTGGTTCAACCAGAAACGGGAAAAGAGTTCGTTGTTTATAGTGATGCATCGTATGTTGGGCTTGGTTGCGTGTTGATGCAGGAGGGTAAGGTTGTGGCGTATGCATCTAGGCAGTTGAAGGTGCATAAACGTAACTACCCTACTCACGATCTTGAGCTTGCCGCAGTTGTGTTTGCCTTGAAGATCTGGAGCCATTGTCTTTATGGTGAGAAATGTGTGGTTTATGCGGATCATAAGAGTTTGAAATATCTGATGTCACATAAGGAGCTGAATCTTAGGCAACGTAGATGGTTGGAGTTGCTTAAGGATTATGATCTGACCATTGAGTATCATATGGGGAAAGCCAATGTTGTGGCAGATACTTTGAGCAGAAAAACGGCTGTAGAGTTGGAGCCATGTTTGCTCAGTTGAGTGTGATGAATGACAGGGGTTTGTTGGTTGAGTTGCAGGTAAAGTCGTCCTTGTCATAGATGATTAAGGAGAAGCAATCGTTCGATAGGAGTTTGGTACCTCATGTGGAAGATATCAGGGATGGGAATCCTACGAATTTTCATTTCAGTGGTGATGGGGTGTTGTGTTTCAAAGGTCGAATAGTGGTGCCTGAAGACGAAGAGTTGAGGCATACTATTTTGACTGAGGTACGCGCTAGTCCTTTTGCTATGCATCCCGGTAGTACTAAAATGTATCCAGGGTTGAAGGAAGAGTACTATTGGGTCGGACTGAAGAAGGATGTGGCTAATTTTGTTGCTCGGCGTATGGTTTGCCAACTGGTAAAGGCTGAGCATCAGTTCCCTTCGGGTTGTTACAACCGTTGAGAATACCGGAATAGAAGTGGGAAAGAATCACCATGGATTTTGTGTCTGGGCTGCCTTTGACGCCGACAAAAAAGGATTCCATCTGGGTGATTATTGACTGGTTTACGAAGTGTGCGCATTTTGTGCCAGTGCATACTACGTATACCTTGGACAGGTTGGCTGAATTGTACATCTCAGAGATTGTGCGGTTGCATGGGGTGCCCAAATCCATAGTTTCGGATAGGGATCCGCGGTTCACAGTAAGGTTTTGAGTGAGTTTTCATTGTGCTTTGGGAACCCGGTTGAGCTTCAATACCTTGTATCATCTTCAGTCGGATGGTCAGTCGGAGCTCGTAATTCAGGTTCTCGAGGATATGCTGAGGTGTTGTATTATTGAGTACCAGGGAATGTGGGAGAAGTAGTTGCCATTGGTGGAGTTTGCTTACAATAACAATTACCATGCTAGCATACAGATGGCACCTTATGAGACGTTGTATGGCAGGAAATGTCGTACGCTTGTGTTTGGGCAGAAGCAGGGGAAAAGTTTGTATCTATGCCTAATGTTCTAAAAGGCACAACCGAAAAGGTAAATTTGATATGTGAGTGCTTAAAAGCAGCTGCAGATCGTCAGAAGTCCTATGCGGATTTGAAGCGTATGGATATAGAGTACGTTGTGGGTGGTCGAGTGTTTTTGAAAGTGTCGCCTTGGAAAAAAGTGATGCGGTTTGGGCGGAAATGGAAGCTTAGCCCGAGATTCATTGGACCATACGAGGTTGTTGAGCATGTGGGTCCTGTTGCGTACCGCTTAAGGTTACCTCTGGAGTTGGGAAAGATTCATGATGTGTTCCACGTTTCGGTGTTGCGGAGGTATAGGTCGGATCCATCGCATGTTATGCCGGTAGAGGAGATTGAGTTGAGACCATACCTATCTTATGATGAAGAACTGGTAGAGATTCTTGATATCAGCAGTAAGGTGCTGCGTGGCAAGATAGTAGAGCTTGTTAAGGTGTTGTGGAGGCACCGCGGTGTTGAGGAGGCAACGTGGGAGCGCAAGTCGGATATGTTGGAACAATTTTTGCACCTGTTTGCTCTAGGTAAATTTCGAGGACAAAATTTATTAAGTGGGGAGAGTTGTAATGCCCCAGTTTTAGGGCTTAGCGGTCTGGTGGTTTATTAGACAGTCTGGTGGACCGGAGTAGAAATTCGAGTCAATTTCGGGATCGTATATTTTTTGTACTAAAAAATTATAGAAAAATGCTTTAAAATCATTATTAATTATGTATTTCATAATGGTGATATCGATCTTGTAAAACGAGTTTTGGAAGATGGACATTTTGGTTAGTGACCAAAATAGAAGTTTTGAAAATTGTGATTTCCTAGTGACTAAAATGAAAAGGGTCAAATACTTAGAATCTTTAAGGAGCTATTTTACCAATTGCTTTCTATTGGTTTCTCCCTTAATTGAAGATATTTTAACATGTATTTTAATTATTAATTAAAGAGGATTTTTGTTAAAAGTTAGTTATCTATTTCCAAAACCAAAATCACATCATTTCTTTTGTCTCCATTCTCTCCTCAACCAAACACTCAGGTTTTCACCAAATTTCCAAAGGTGAGGTGGTTTCTAACTTGATTTTATTGTTTCAAATTGTTTTATAAAGATTGTTTACACAAAATCTTAAAATAATCTTGTGTTTTCTTAGATTTTCACAAATCAATTGAGGGAGAAACTTAACAATAAGGGTAAGGTACGTGATCTCCTCTATTGTATGGTTCTTTACTAAAATTTCTAAGCATTTGATCCTTGTTTTTGTGTTTCTAATCTGATTTTGATGATTTCCTAAACTTAATTGAGTTATGTGGGGAAAATGAGTTGATTCACGGATTGGATTTGTTTTCCAGTAATTAAGGATGTTTTGATTTATATTTTGGATGTTAAATAATGTTGATAAGTCATTTTTATAAATGGAATCTCGAAACTTAAGAATCTCTATTTGTTTAGGTTGTTAGTTTTGAGGTTTTGTGGTGTTTTTGTGGTTGTAAGGTTGCTGGAGGTGGTAGGTTGTTTTGGATCTATTTTAGATGTGTTTTGATGTTGAAAATGATGTTAGATTGATAGATGTTGGCTGGGTTGTGAAACGAAGTGTTTTGGTTATGTTTTCGGTTGTTGTAGAGGGTTAATTGTGAAGGTTTTGTAGAAATCCGAGAAGGATTGTGGTTGTTTTGTTTAGAACGCATTATGATGCATTAATCCTTTGTTGTGTTGTGGTTAAAGCAGAGGAGAATGATCCGAAAGTGTTTGGAGAAGCGTTGGAGGCTTCGGATACTTAATTTCGCATCGGCAAATCGAGATTTTGTGTATCGATGAGTGAAAACGCGGTTTAAAGTGTTTTGATGTTTTGGAACAGAGTTTTGGGAGTTAAGGTAGAGCTTGAAATGCTTACCTAGACTCGGAAGTAAGTATAAAGTGGTATACTCACTCAGTCGTGCTAGGTTGAAATGATTTTATGCACTTGTTTTGATTACATGTTACCTACTGTTTAAGAATGTTTTAAAGTTTCCGATATACTGTTTTTAAGCATGTTTTGCTGAAGGATGCATATGGTAAGTGATCCTTGTAAATATGGTTTATACTTGTGGTTTAAAGCATGATCGTTGCTTTGGAAAAGTGTTTTGGTTGATGCTTGCTTAAAATGGTGAGGTAAATGTTAAATGGTTAATTATATTGGTAAGTGATTTAGTTTTAAAATTGTTATCAGATATAGTTGGCTGGCCATAGGATTGACTGCACTGTAAATAAGTCACCTTGGATATTGAGGGGTTTATACGGCGTACCAAATACTCTATCCATGTACCCTAACGGTTGAGGGGTTATATGGTACTAAAAACTCTCGTTAGTGGATTAAGCGTCTAACCGATGATTGGGGTTGGTGTCCCCGTGGGTTGGAAGTGTACCCGGTTGTTAATGTACCGCAATTGTGATTGTATCACTATTCCAGTTGAGATGGCTTGAAGTGTTGGGTTAACACTTGTTGAATTCGTGTATCCGATGAACTCCTTTGTTATTGGACTTGTTTAATGATCACTTGTAATCCAATATAATTTTTAATGTATCATTGGAATGGTTTATGTGTATAATGTAACTTATACATATTTCTCCTTGAGCTTTGAAATTGGTAGTAATGAATGAAAAGGCTTAAGTGGAGGGTTAGCAATGTGACTTGTTGTTGATTAATGATACATGTAACATATGGTTTAATATGCTGGTTTTAATGATGTAAAGTGCATGTTTTAAGAAGGGGCATGATGTTTAAAAGGATGATGTTAAGTAAATGGTTTAAAATGCATTGATGGTGTTTGTTTTTGAGCACTCCTCACTAAGCCTTGTGTGCTTACACTCTCATTGTCCATCAATGCAGTTATTTGAGGTTTTGGAAGGCAGCAAGAAGCAAGGGGATCCTAGCAAAACTTGGTTAACAAAGTATGTTGGACTAGACTATAAGAATAAAGGCAATGGGGTGCTTGCTTTGGTTTTGGGAGATGTCTTGTTAAACTCCCTGTTTGTGCATGTTTCTTTAGTTGCTCTTGTGTTGTGAATGGCCTTTAAAGTTTGATTTTGGTGCTAGTTTGTATTTTGGTATGTTGCTTGGATGCATAATTCCCCAATCCCGTGTACCGAAACGCATAGAGAGCCATATAGGTACGATCATCAAGATTTCCAAAAGTTCTATATTTTAGTTAGGCATATCGATACGGCATGGAGGTGTACTGATATGGAGTGTTTCAGTCTATATCGATACGGGATCACCAGTATTGGTACGGATGATTGTTAATTATGTTAATGTCACTTTGGGCAGTTTTGTCACCTTTACAATTTTGTCCTTGAATCTTGTCAATGCAATTGTATGTGATAGAATGATCAGTTTAAGCTAAAATCTGAGGTGGGTGTTCGGAACCTGACTAATTAAAGGTTGGTAACATAAAAGTGAGTTTTAATCCTGAAATTTTCTATATTTGCAATTTGTACCCTAAATTGCAAATGTGATCAATTGGATGTCAAATTGATGCCCAATTGAGTTGGCGTTGCACCTGATGTCTACATGAACATGTAGGGTTAATAATTGGCATCTAGATAAGTTAAAAGAAAAAAGTGGACCGGGTTTTGTTGTATCTCTTTGGTTTGCTACGTTAAACCTAATGTAGCCTTCTTGGTTCGCTTGGGCGTCTAGGCCGGTCGAGGAGGTTATACAAATACTATGCCAAACCTACAAAATTGCCAACAAAACAACCCTTCACACTAGCATAGGCAGAATTCTAAACTCTTTATGTAAATGCATGGTTTTAACATCCTAATGCAACTAAATGTACCTAAAAACAAGCAAAAGCCTTGTAAGATTGGCATTAAAAATAGTACTTTTTGGGAGGTAACACACCCCCAAACCTAGCTCATTGCTTGTCCTCAAGTAATGCAAACAAAATAAAAGCAAAAATAGTGAAAACGTTACCTCGACAAAATTCTGGTTGGAATGCCAACAAGTGATGGGAAGTAGAATTTGGCTCTATTTCCGTCCTTAGTATCTCAGTGCAATAATGCCAAGCAGGTAATAATTCAAGTGCAGCAATATAACTCTAGTCGAAGTTCCTGAAGGGTGCATGATGTGTAGGCAATATTCATCGAGTATCCTTTCACTCCCTTAGCCAATTTTACTACCTAAACTCATATTCTTATTTTTGTCATCTTTTTTTTTCTTTGCAAAGGGTTTCTGTTGGCATTAATTTACGCTTGCTTCATGACACTATTTAGCGTGAGAGATAAGAGGGAGCATACCACGAATCCCCACCTTAATCTAGACATCACTAGGCTTTCTCTTCAACTCATACTCTAAGGTTTTGGACTTGAGAACTAAGAGGGAGCAAACCACGAAGCCCCAAGTAACTTATTATCCCTAGATAGAGGAGAGTTCATTTTTTTCATTGCCCTGGCAGAACATTGATGCATTATTAGTTTCTTTTACCCTGACATCATTTGATCTTTTCTTAAAATCTGAGCATAGTTTCAAAAAGACTAAGTTTGCTAAGGAACTAGATACATACTACGTGTTAGATGAAGTTTCAGTTCCCTAAACTAGAGATCAATTGCCAAGCTAACCTGGCATACTACTCTGGTGTAATGGCATGACAACTAAAGATTAAAACTTCGTCATTGGACAAACACCTAGATCAAATTAAACTTGCCTAACAAGTGTTAACATTTTTCAAGATTAAACCGAGGCAAAATTTTCTTTTTTTAGTGGTTCGGTATGCATCTATTCTAAATGACCTAAATGGCATGGCAAGATGGCATGGCAACAGAAATTAAACATAAAATGTATGGCATGGCATAAATGTGAGGAAATGCACACCCCCAAACCCAAGGTATGCATTGTCCTCAATGCATGAAACAACATATATATACAATCAAACTAGAAAATTAAAAATGCATGATCATGTAGATGCAATGAAATGAAATGTACAAGAGTTTAGATAGAAGATGACTCTCCTTCGGAGACTTCCTTCTCCTGTGGCACAGGTATTTCGTTTCAGAAATCGACCATGAGCAGGGGCCATTCTTTTCTTTCCTTTCATGATTGGCTGTGAAGCGGCAGTAGAGGCTCCAACTTCCTCCTTTTTCTTGGAATGTTCCGGCGTGGCAGGTGCATCGGTGGCATCAGAATGTGTTTGTATAGTAGGTGTCACTGGTGCTTGGCTTTGGTAGACTTGGCTTTGGTTTCCTTTGATTCAGATGATGAACCAGAACTGGCAGACTCAACTTGTACTAGAGACAATGGGACTGTGGCATCAGATGAGGTATGCACTAGACTAGCTGGCATGGCGTTATTGCTGGCAGATGGCTTGGCATGGAAGTCTGGAAATTCTGGCACAAAATCAGTGGACAATTTCTTTAGAGCATCCCTGATTACAGCATCCCTGGCCTGTATGTAATGTCGTAGCTTTACATTAAGCTCCTCGGCCTTTTCTAATTTACTAAGTATGATCTCCTAGCGATGGTAGATCTGAGATAGCACTGCCACTGAATTGTCTGGCATGGTTGCTGGCTCTGCCTTTGAAACTTTCGGCCTTGGCGTGGGCACTTTAGCCATTCCCTTGCCCTTTTCCTTTGGCTCGACAGCTATAAGGTTTCTCCAAATAGCAGTTGTTATTGTTGTTCCCTTCATCCTTTGACCTTTGTCTGTATCAAGCTTTGGCACACCATGGAGCATACAAATGTTAGAAATTAACAATAGAAAGAACAAACTGCAATTACCTTTCGCTGCACATTTGTAAGTTTCATCAATAATGAGCCTGCTAACATTAATCTTGCGCCCCACAATGATGGAATGCAATAGGATCAATCTCTCTTCCGATACAGTCTCGTTGTGAGATGTTGGCATCAGATTTGCCTTAACAAAGTGATTATATCCTCTCCATTGGGGTTTCAACGCCAACTGCTTTACCGTGTGGTGTCCCTTTGTTGATACTATCCATGCCGTGTCAGGATCACACAAGTCTGCCAACAGCTTCTTTCTCTTGGCAACATTAATCGACTCGGCATAATCAAAATATTCATCCCCTTGTACCATCCAATTCAAACATAGTGTTAATATACCCCTCATCAAAACGCACACACTCACCTCGAATCATTAAGAAGGGTGAATCCTTGGTCACAAGATGAGCGTAGAATTCCTAAACAATGGTGGCATAAATCTCCCCTTCTTGCTGGCAAAACAGATTCCACTTGTGCATGTCAACTATTTCCATGAATTCTGGAGGGAAGCCAATGCTTGTCTCTGTCTTGAGACCGAAGTGTTTCTCGTAGTAAAACGATCTTGAAGCAAAGTTAGCTTCAAACTTTTTTCGGATCTCCTCATTGAAAAATCGATTGAAAGGGATAGAGTAAGAGGCCATTGAAAATGTTTAAGAATTTGGAACGGTTTTGAGCAAATGATAAAGAAGAAGAGATGATATGGATCTTGGTTCTTGCTTGATGAAAAGAAAAAGTGAAAGAGTGAGAGAGATTTGGTTCTTTAAAATTGGCTAGGGTAAGAAAGTTAAAAGGTTGAGTGTTTAATGAGGTTTGATAATGGTAACCGAATATATGGTGATAATGATGGAAAATAAAAAGATTTGATTTGAAAGGGGTAAAGTGATAAGGCTGAAGTAATAGGATTGGGTAAGAATTTGAAGTAATAAGGTGAATAGGTTAAATTTATATTCTAACCTAATTTTGGGCGATTAGGGTTTAATGTGAAAGTAAAATACTCTCTTATTCCATGATCCGATCAAGCTAGGGTTTATCTTCTCCTTCTATTTTTTAATTTGTCGCATGCTAAGTTGCTTTGGCATTGTGCTTGGCAATGTGCTTAGCGTGCCTAATTTTCTCTTTGTGGCATTGTCTCATGCCAAGTCTTCCCTAGGCATTGTTCCTGGCATACTAAATCTGCATAAACTCAAAGAAAACCTTTCAACACAGTGAAGGAATAAAAATGAAAATTACAAGAAAGAAAAACTACTAAAAATCCTGAATCCTAAAAACAAAGAAAAGAAACTAACCTAATATGTACAGAAATTCAAACTTAATGATGTTTTCACGTTACCACTGTCAAGAGGATCACCTCCTTGGCATTGTTCTGACCACCTTCCAAATAGTGCTTTAATCTTTGTCCCTTGGTTGGTGGATAGTAGGTTGTGGCAATATTTGGTTTAAATAACCAACATAGAAATCCAAATAATTGCTTACCTTTGAGTATGTCGAACTCTAGATTGCTCAACAAAGGAGAATGTTTTGCCATGTGGGTTTTGAATAACCACCTCAGAAAACCAAAATACCTCTTCCCTGTAGGCCTATCAAATCTTTGATTGAATTCAGCACCCCAGTAGTGCTTAGGCTGTGGTCCTTCTATTTCATTTGATGCCAAGGCATATATATCCTCAACTGGTTCCAGACTTGCCATAGCATTCTTAGGTAAATCTTCAATTTCTGGCAGCACCATCTCTGGAATTATTGTCATGGTTAAATTCTCTTACTTCAATTCTTCATTTTTTGCCATTTGGACTCCATTTTTTCTTCCAGTAACTAGCCATCTAAGCACACCTCGCTTTATGGAATCAGTCTTGACCAGAATCGATCTTCTCTGTTGCTCAATTGTGTTGCCATCATACTTATGTTTAATGGCATCAACTTTTATTACCTGGTAAGTCAATGCCAGGTTCTCATCCAAAATAGATTCCATTGGCTCAACTGCATGGCATTCTTCAGGTTCATCTGCACACTTATGAGATTTGTCAATATTAAAAGTGACATTTATTTGTCTTACCAATGTAGGGTTGGCAATTACTGCCTCCACTGGTTTTACTGAGATAGTGTTAGCATTAGATTCAGATCTGGCATTGTTGGTGCTTGCTTCCCATTTCTCAGCTTCTTTGGTTTCTTCCGCTGGCATTAATGTATTCGCATGGCAAACAATTGGCACTTCTTCACACGTTAAAATCTCGACTTGGTTGCCACTTAGGGGAGTGACAGCTTTGTTTTGTTCTCTCTCTTTTTGCCGAGCATCATCCATATCACATGGCAGGGTTTCTGGAGGTCTGGCATCAGATAGTGGTATGGCATCATTAGCCTCTACCTCTTCTTTCTCTACATCCTTAGGTTCACCTGCTGGCACCGATTTTTCTTCCTGGCAAATAATTGGTTGATTGCCTTCGTCTTCTTGGTTTGGATCTTTAGAATCACCTTCTATCCTGGCATCGAACTTGGCAACATTATCTAGCTTTCCCTCAATGTTGTTGTGTTCAGGATCCTTTCCCTCAAATTTTTCCTCACACTCTATTACCACTAATGAGTCCAATGTACCTGTTGTGGAATACTCTTCATCAGTATAATATATTGATTCGTGTGTTAGGAAAAACCTGATACTCGTAATGTTGATTTTGAATTCCTCGAGGAGCAGATGGAGGAAGAAAATTGCCAGCTTTTTGATGTAGCATTGCCATGGCATTCTGATTGTTACCACTAACCGAAGCGTTCGCCACCTCTTGCTGCCTTGATGGAAGCTCTATCTCATTCTCTTGAGGCATGCCATTCACGGCATTGACAAGCCTCCTAACTTGTTCTTCCAATCCTCTCATAGCATCCATGGCTTCTTCAAATGCGTCTCCAATGTAATTTGTTTACCCTTGAGGTGGATTGTTGTGTATCAGCATTTCTGAAGGCAATTACACCATGGAAAATGATCAGTTAGATCCATAAAGATCTGTCGCTGATTTCTCATAAAGAAAACTGACTTGGGATGGCATTTGCTTGAAGTCTGGTGGTGCGGCAAAGTTGTTAGGTGCATAAAAATAATCGTCGTCTTGATCATTCCAAAAAATATTTTACTGTTGGTTCCATCCTTGGTTGAAGTTGTAAGAGGAAAGGTTGTTCACATTATAGTGCCCCGTGTAACAATAGGAATTAGGGTTGAAGGGGCAATTGTCAAACGAGTGGCATCCTCTACAATATGCACAAACAACGGGCGTTGCTTGTCTTTTGCTGAACTTGTTAGGCACTTGCATTGATGTAATCATGTATTTCAATTCAAAAGTCTGTGCCGATATTGTTTTATAGGCATCCTCTTCATGCTTTTCATATAATATTTGCTCATGGACAGCTCTTGGAGTTGGGTATTGGTAGTCATAAGTGGGAAAATGTAGTCATCATCATACCATATGTGGTTGCCCATACTCTTCTTTGTAGCTTTCCTAAAAAAGAAAAAAATTAATAATCAAAACAAAAAAACAAAGTTAGTAAAATGAAAACAAAAAAGTAAAAATTAAAGCAATAAATTTGGTCACAATCCCCGGCAACAGTGCCAAACACTTGTAAACTCTCTAAGTGAAAGCTGGCAAAAAGGGCAGAAGATGTGTATTGGAAAAGTATAAAACAGTGCCAAGATGAGTCTTTTGCGTGCAAGTATACACGGTTGCAAGTAATACAGCAGTTAAGCTGAGTATCAATCCCACAGAGGTTGACTTGGAATTCAATTGCTTTGATTGTTACTTGTCTTGAGAAAAAGTTATTTGTTTTGAAGTTGGTTTTGGAAATAATTGAATAGAAAAGAAATAAAAGTAAAGTAAAGACGTTGGCAAGGAATGTGCTTTAATGAATGATGAGTGTTGGCAGGGAATGCCTGGATTTCACGTTATTCATGTCGTGCCAACCTTTAATAACAACTTGTCTTGGCATTGTTTGCCGAGCAGATTCAAAATTAGCAAAGCCTCTCTCGATGGTCATTGCCCTAAATTGATCATGTAAACCCCTATATCTCTATAGTGCTTGCCTTTAAATAAACCAATTTGATTAAGATCCAATTTATACTTCTAAGGGGTAAATTTCACTCCCGGAGTAAGTTCATCTACTTGAACGACTTCTCTCGAAGCTTCTCTCCTTAGTATTCAACAACTTAATCGTTGCAACCCCAAGTCTGCTAAGATATTGAGGAGAAATAGGCCAATAATTCTAGCTCTCGCTTGGCATAGTATTTAGGAAACATTAAAGTATGCTGAATAGATAAAACATTTCCAAAGCAGATTTATTATCAAAAACTAAAACATAAAATAGCGTTCAACGCAAAACATCCCCCACCAACTATTAGATTAGTTCATGGTGAGGGATTTAACCCAAAATTCACAAACGTTTTCCAAATACATCATTATTAAAATGAAATTAAAACTACTTAAAATAAGAGAATGGGCAAGAGGGGTCTCTCGATGCAGCCCTCAAGATCCAAGCTCTCGGCCAAGTGGTTGAACCTCCCTCCTTGGTGCGGCTGGTTGTCAATTGTCGCACTCCAACTCCGATCACTCACGATCAAGTACCACAAAAAATCCCCAAAAACCCCTCATTGAATGCTTGCTTGGTTGGTCTTTAAATAGGCGTGCAAGGAGGGCATATGATAAGCTTCTCATTTGAATTTTAAATGCTGAAGGGATAAGAGATGAGATTTTATCCAAATTTGAATGAAAGCTTATCAGGTTAGTGCCGACGTCATGCTGCCGACGCTGCATTGGCATCCAAGCTTGGCATGCATCTGCCAACCAATCTTGGCACTATCTTATCCGCTATTTTCTCGGAGATTGATCCAATTGCTATCTTTTCGAAGCCTGATCTTATCCTATTTTTTCATAGTTCAATAGCTTCTTGGCATGGCATCAAGTTCACTTCTTTGCCAACCGATGCTTGGCATTGTCTGGTCCATCTGTGCCAACAACACTCGGCATTCTCTTTGGCAGTCCTTCCTATGTTGCTTTTCTAGGCCAAATACTATGCCAAACCTACAAAATTGCCAACAAAACAACCCTTCACACTGACATAGGAAGAATTCTAAACTCCTTATGTAAATTCATGGTTTTAACATCCTAATGCAACTAAATGTACCTAAAAACAAGCAAAAGCATTGTAAGATTGACATTAAAATAGTACTTTTGGAGAGGTAACAATGTAAAATATGACATTTAAAAATTAATGATATGTAAAAAATTTAGTGGTTGGGCCTATATCTTAGGTGGTAGGAAGGGCCTATGATATAATTGTTGGATTAAAATTCTCAATTATAGGCACGTATGTATAATGTATGATGTCATTATAAAGTTGACACAAAATTAAAAATGATTAATTTTCTACGAAAATTCAGAATCATAAACTTTTCTTGTTTAAAGGGCCGAATCAATTTTTGATTTAATAACTTATGTTTTGCGGCGATAAAGAAAAGGCATTAATAACAATCGATCATCATGTTTCTTTGCAATTATGCATATGCGATATAGTTTTTTTTATTTGTAAAGATGAAGTCTAGAGACTAAAGATCAAAAACAAGATTAGAAATCGGCAATATCCTTCTCCAACAGAGGCTGCAAATCCACCGGAGGCTTGTCGAGGACAAACAAGCCATAGTCAATGGCGTCCCTATGTTTTGCAAGTTTATCCGCCGCCATGTTTCCTTCATGCGGTATCCATCGAATTTTCGTTACCCAAGATTTTCGTCGAAGGCCATCAATTGCCCGGAGCAGGGTGTTAGAACTTTGTCGAACTGTATGGTCATGGATAGCCGTGACAGCTTCAAGACAATCAGATTGTAATAAGACATATCCAAAACCATTCTCCCATGCCACTTGTAGCCCAATGTAGATTGCCCATAATTCTGCATTAAAAACCGATACAACACCCAGGAGACAGTGAAATCCCAAAATCCAGGTTCCATCATTATTACTAACGAGTCCGCCAATCGAACCCATGCCTGAATTTGAACTCACAGCCCCATCAACATTTAGGCAAACCCATCCTGCTGGAGGATGTAGTTTTTTTTTACCTTTGATGTTACTGTATATTTGTCAAACATGAAAGTATAGATTTTCAAGGCGATTATGGTTATCTTAATTTAGGTTATTGACTATTAAACTCCAAAGTAGGCAGATAATGTTATTTAGAATTATAAGATTATCATGTTTTTTCTTGTCAATTAATTTAAGGTTTTAATTGAAGGTTAATACAGTTGTTTTTAGTTTGAATGGTATATACTGATTAATCTAAAAATATTTATATGTATGCAATCAGTGATATATATTTAGTTTAAAATATATATTCAATTCGGTTTGATCAAAATTTTATTTTTGATCGTTAGTAATTAAGAAAGAAAGAAACAAAAAAATTTGACTTGGACTTGGTCGTGGTAAATTTATTGTGACTTGAAAACTTTATAATCAGGTTAGCTCTCGAAGCTTTATATTCGGTTTATGTCTAATAAATTATGGTTGAATTTTGTTGAATCACGTTTAGTTTTGTACAAAATATTTTGCTTAAATTTGTTTGTCATATGCTTAATTATGTCGTTAATGTTATTCACGGAATATACATATTTGCATTTGGTATTGATGTATATTCGTTTCGGTTTGATTAAAATTTCAAGTCTGGTCATTAGGTTATTATGGATAGTTTAAGGTTTTATGTGATCATTATATGAATTACTCATTTGTATGATACTTCTGGTTTTTTGCTCCTAGTAAAGATTGAATGTTTTGAATTCGACTTTGCATTTGGTAAATGCATGTTTAAGGTTTAAGACATTTTTAAGAAACAGACAAAGATTTAGGTTTTTTAATTTCTGATAGCCCCATTCAGATAACTTTATTTTGGGTTATTTCATAAACTTAAGTGTTATCCGAAATTTCAGTTTTGACTATTACAAAATTTAAATTTAGATATCGGTATATTTATATTATATACTCTGAGATAAATAAATTGAAGCATTAAGTCAATAAAGTGACATCTATTGTGGAAATTATTTTATTTTAAAATATAGGTCTTGCGAATGTAATTCAAATTATGTTAGAATTAATCGGCCCAAAAGAAGATTAATAGTTGACATTGTTACAAGTCCAGGTGTGGTAATAAAATGTGATAATTATTCAGTTTTACATGTGAGCAATAAATCAGCCCCATCGAAGATTTTTGTTTGACATGTTCTTATTACCAATGTTTGATTATTGTACCAAGATATCCTTGCAAGTTGATGTTTTGTCCAAAGATGAAATATTAATGGAGTGTCTGGTATCTTGATATGAGGTTTACCTTTATTCAAATTTATTATTACTTTGGTTATCTTTTAATTTGATTGAAAGATAAAATTAAAGAAAAATATTTTAAAACAAATAAATTCATATTTTGGCTTCGTATTTATAATATTTTTAATGGATTAATTGAAACATAATGTCACCAAAGTGACCACTTTTGTGTAGATTAGTTTATTTAAAATAGCAAGATGTTTATGGGTTTTTGTAATTCTTGAATTTATTAATTGACCCAAAGGAAAGTTATTATATGGCATATTTACAACGACAACTGTGGTGATAAATGTGTGACAATTATAAGATATTTTATGTGAGTAACACATTAGTCCAAAGATTAATCTATTGTTTGACATAGTTTATTGCCAATGTTTTATTGCTACAACAAGAGTACAACTTACAGTTAATATTACTGTCCAAAGACTTGATATTAATGTTGTGCTTGGTATCTTGAGGGGAACTAATCATTATTTTGAATTTATTTGTTTACTTATGAATATTTATGTGAGCTTGTTTTGTTTATTTATTTATTTATTTTCAATATTTATCTAATTTATCTCATATTATCGCAACATCTACTATTTCACATTTTACACTCATGTTTAGTAAAACTAATTTCAAAGAATAGAAAAGGCACTTACATATTGTATTTCGTGGTTCTATGAACATAGACTTTGCACTAAGGAAAGAACAACTTGCAGCTCGCACTGCGGTAAGCACCCATAAAAGGTATTTTGAGAGGTGAGATCGTTCAAATTTCATGAGTCTAATGATAATAAAGCACAACATTCTAGATGTTAGGAGCACAAACAGGGACGGACCCATAATTTCAAGTAAAGGGGTGCAAACTATCAGGAAGCTATATTAGAAATGTAGGGATGCAAAATTACAAGAGTTTAGGGGTTCAAAATTAGATTATCAATAAAAAATACAAAAAATATATAAAATATAGGGAAACTTGAAATTTTTAGGGGGTGCGGCTGCCCCCTAGCACACCTTAGGTCCATCCCTGAGCACAAATCTAAACATATTACTCATACTAAGGGTTTCCTTGACGAAATTAATAAATGTTTTACCCAAAACATTAAGGTTAAGATGACATCACTTATACCTTCTTTAATGTCTTTGAAGTATAACGGTCAAGAAAATGTGAGCAAGTACACTATGAAAATGTTTAATATTGCTTCAAAATTTAAGGCACATAAGATCAAACTTTCTAACAATTGTTTGTTCTTATGGTTTTGGTGCCACTTCCTATACAGTTTAACCATTTCAAAAAATAGCTACAATTGTCAAAAGGAGAACTAGGCTCTAACTGTAACACCCTTACAATTATTTATTATCCAATACTAGTATAGAGTGTCACATGATGTTTAAACCGCATTTTATGATATTCATACAAGTCAAAAATAACGATTTTGAATGTTTCCTTTTTAATCGCATAAAATTTATTTCCAATTTTTAATCCATCAGATAGACCTCGATTTCAGGCAGTAACTTGGCAATTTATAAGTATACTTTACGATTAACAAAACTGCCTAAAAACAGCCTAAAATAAAAATCATTTTGATTACTCTAAAATTTCATTTTTTAACATTACCCGATTTTCATTACTAGTAATTTCTTTAAACTAGCATCAAGTCTAACAAAATCCAACATCATATACTAACCATTTATATAGATGTTAATCTTACAATCCACATCTAGACTAGTTTAAAAGAGCTAATATTCATTTATACATGCCAACTAGAAAATATCAAAATACATCAAGGATGTAGCTACCGGTAATGTATATATATCCTTCTTTGATAGTGATGCCTTACTCCTTACTCCGACCCGGGTTTCCTACCTACGCGTGAAAAGTCATCACATGTTAAGTATATACTTAGTGAGGCATTATATATATATATATATATTCAATATAAATCAATATGCTTAAATTATAACAATAATGAGATAATCATGCAATTTGACCACTAATCATTTATTTCCCTTATGTTAATCACATATTAACATAATATACTCCGGATTTACAATCATTTTAACTTACTTGCCATTTCTTGAGAGTTTATCTACTTTCTAACCAATATATCATTTATTATACCGTAAATTATAGCCCAAATTAACTTGAGGACTTGAGTACACGAGTCAAAAACTATACCGAAGTACTAAAGAACTGCACTTAAGTGCTAAATAACCGCACCTATGTGCTAAATAACCGCACCTAAGTGCTAATATACTGCACCGAAGAGCTAAACCGCTGGACTCTATTGCATGCCAACTATACTCTATACCTCAATAACTTACTTGGGCATACTTTTCAATTTTTGTAATTAATTCATCCATGGCAATTATAATTGAATACGTGGGTAGTTTATACCCTAAACATCATATAAGCAATCATAACCAAATTACCTGTGATCAATGCATGTAATCCTTCTACCTTTGATATTTTCTACTATATCAAATATCAAAGTAAATATAATCTTCAGGCATATATTTATAACAGACTTGTCACAAGTCTTTCAAATCAAACATAATATTTTCCATACATGTAATGCACTCACCTTGACACTTTATAAGTTGTTAATATGTACTTAGCCACACTAAACTTCAGCTTGATCTATGTCATTTCCTCGATTGGTAGTTTGATCTCGGTTTTGATCACGATCTATATGTACATCAACATGCCATAAATACATTTCAAATTATATGTTAGTATCATACTAACACATAAATACAATAGGAATAATTTTCCTACAATTATTCTTATAATTGTCCAATCTTAGATCCATGGCATAAGTCATTATACCTTTAATACCTTGAATTCTCTTCAACTTTTAATCAAAGAATGATCAAAAGTTCATTCTAATAACAATTTAAGCATAATGCTTCCATGAAAACAATTTTTCACTTTAGTCCCTAATTTTCCCCAAAATGCCGAATTGGTCCCTAATCTTTCTAAGATTTTTGAATTGATCCTTATGTTTTTACAAACTTCTAAAATGGTCCAAATGACATTTTAAAGCTTGTAAAATCATAATTTCATCATATCCAATCTTATGGAAATTTTTCCATAATTTCCTCTAATTTCTCTTCCTCGACCAAAATGGTCCTTTACTTTCCGATATCTCCATTTTAGTCCTAAATTATCAATTCAAGCTAATTTGATCATAATCTCATCATTTCTAATACTAGAACAATTTTCACAATAATTTCCTCTTTATTTCCAATTCTAACCGAATTGATCCTTTATTCTTCCTAAGGGAAAATTTTCATTCTAACATCAATTTAGGGCTTCTAGTATCACAAATCATTCATTTCCATCCTTTATTCAATTCCCTAACCCCAAATTCTAGGGTTAGGGTTTATAACCTTGAACATAGAATTAAACAAAGTTCAAGATTGTTTTCATGTTTACAACACTTGAGTTACTTAAATCAAGCCTTAATTCTAACATGGTTCATGAAATTCCAATTTCTTTCTCTTCAAGAACATGAACTATTCTTCATATCACCATGCAAAATTACTATCAAAAGAAAGAGCATGAAGCATAGATCAATTTATTTCAAAACAACATGCCTTGATTCTAACTTTAGAACCTTGAAATTTGCCAAAGAAAATTTCTCCCTATTTTCTCTTGCTTTTCGAAATTCTCCAAGAAAGATAAGCAATTTTTGTTCATCTTTTTTTCTTTTAATCTGCATGTTATAATTAAATAAATTTTAAATTCATTTAATTAGTGAAATTACTAACTTAGCCTTCAAATCCAATGGCTAAATTTAATCTTATCATAAACCAAGGGCCAAGATTAAACCCATGTGTTTATCATCTTCTAAAAACGCCCTCAAAATTTCAAAATATTTCAAAAATGCCATCCATGGAAATGTCCAATTTACCCTCCAACTAGACTTTATTTACTAACAAGACTTGAAATTTGCCATTCCATCACCATCTAACTAAATCTAGTTAGAATCCAACCAAATGTAATAAAATATTCATAAAATAATATTTTATGAATTTTCCATAATCCTTGGAACTGTCTTTAAAATTTCAATTCGATCCGATTACTCGATATTTACTTTCTACGATTTTTTTCCAATTTCCAAACTATCGAGTAAAATTTGAAATTCTCATAATTTTGATCTCCATATGTAAATATTTTTGACATACAAAATATTCCATAATTTTGTAAAAATCAAAATCTTGAAATTTTGGCTTGGTCCAATATACCCAAAATCTTTATCGGATAAATTTCTCTTAACAATCCTTTATCAGATATCCACAAAAAATTCAACTTGAACTGATTCCCCTTTTTATCAGTCTCAACTATTGACATGAGACCTTCCCATAAGGTCACCCATCCTAATGTTATTCTGGCTTGAGCACGCTTAACTTTTCAGTTCGATCCAAATTCGAATAATATAATCCTCGTAAGAAAAATCCAGGTAACACAGAAATACCACTCTTGGGGGTAAACTATCCATTTACGGGGTTAAATTACTTAAATTTTTAAAATTACACTTTGGTCCCTGAACTTTTCAAAGTTCACACTTTAACCCCTAAACTTTCAAAATTTACATTTTGGTCACCAGCCCAAAAATTGGGATATTACAATTTCCCCCCTTAAGAAAATTCGTCCTCAAATTTTCCTTATGTACTAGGTTCAAAAAGATGCAAATGTTGCTTTTTCATTGATTCCTCGGGTTCCCAAGTAACTTCCTCTATTTTGTGATTTCTCTATAAAACTTTGACTAGAGGAATCTTTTTATTCCTTAACTGTTTTTCTTCCATAGCTAAGATCCTCACAGGTTCTTATTCGTATGTCAATTTCGATTGAATTTCAATTTCTTCCAGTGTAATGACATGCGAAAGGTGTGATCTATACCTCCTTAATATGGATACATAAAATACATCATGGATCTTATTCATCTCATGTGGCAATGCTAACTGATATGCCACTAATCCAACTCTCTTTAGAAATTCATAAGGGCCAATGAACCTTGGACTGAGTTTACCTTTTCCGTTCAAAACGATCGGCATATCTTTTCTTAATAGCTTGGTTATCGGATGGGTAATCATTGAAAAATCTTTCACTAACTACCGATAATAACCAACTACTCCTAAGAAACTTCTTACTTCAGAGACATTCTTAGGGACTTTCCATTCAAGGATTGCTTGAACCTTCTTAAGATCAACTCAAATTCCTTCGGCTGAAACTATATGCCCAAGGAAAATTACTTCCAATAACCAGAATTAACATTTTGACAGTTTTGCATACAACTTCTTTTCTTGTAGAATCTAGAGAACTACTCGAAGATGAGTATCATGCTTCTCCTTGGTTTTAGAATAAACCAATATATCATCAATAAATACTACCACGAATCGAACCAAATACAGCATGGAAAATTTGATTTGTTAAATCCATAAATACCGGTGCATTTGTAAATCTGAATGGCATTACTACAAACTCATAATGCCCATATCTAGTTTTGAAAGCTATTTTTGGTATATCTGCCTCCTTAATCTTTAATTGATGATACCTCAATCGAAGATCAATCTTATAGAACATTGTTGCTCCCTTAAATTGATTAAAAAGAGCATCAATCCTCGGCAAAGGATACTTATTCTTTATCGTCGCTTTATTAAGCTAACGATAATCCACACATAACCTTATTAATCCGTCCTTCTTTACAAATGAGACTGGGACTCCCCAAGGTGCTATACTAGGCTGTATAAAACCTCGGTCTGATAATTCTTGTAACTGGTCTTTCAACTCTCTAAGCTTTGTAGGAGCTATTCTATAAGATGTTATCGATATTGGTGCTGTTACAAGAAGCACCCCAATACCGAATTCCACCTCTCGATCGGGAGGTAATCTATGTAATTCATCCAGAAAAACATCTGGAAATTCTCATACCATTGGTATATTTTCCAGATTTATTTTCGTTTCTAGAGCACTAATCACATTGCTCATATTATCCGGTCTTTCGCCTACCAATACCATCTTTGAGCCGTCTGGCTTCTTTAAGATTAACCCGTTTTATATCGGCATTCAATAATAGCATCATATACCGATAACCAATCTATTCCAATAATAATCTCCAATTCTTGGAAAGGTAATTCCATAAGATGGGCAAGAAATTCTACTATTTTAATCTTTAGAGGACATTTCTTGCATATTCTAATCGCTTTGGCACTTTGTCCTATTGGATTGACTGCAACTACTTCACTCAAAATTAGTTATATCGGAACATTTCTTTCAAGTATTATTTTAGAACTAATGTAAGAATTAGTAGAGCCTAGATCAATCAATGCAAAGATAGGTCTACCAAAGAGTTCGATCATACCTGCTACAATCTCTGTATTATCCTGATCCTCAATAGTTTTGAGGTTGTATACCCGAGCTGTAGCCTTGCTCTCTCGATTAGGTATAGATGCAGATGTTCCTGATTTTCCACCTTTATTTCATTTGCCCGCTTGGTGTGATACAATAGGCTGATTTGGTGAAGTTCTTGACAATTCTTCTTGAAATGACCAGCTTGCCCACAATGGAAACATGCCCTAGTTAACTAGCACTGACCAGGATGCCTTCTACCACAATGCTCGCATTCTGTAATAGGGTGAATTCCAAAACCTTGAGTACCCTAGTACCCATCTGGGACTGCTTCGATTTTCCTCCTGCATACCCTTTCTTAACTGAAGAGGCTGATGCTGCAGGATACTATTGTAGCATTCCTTTATTGCGTTTAAACGATGATGCAGCAAATGAACCTCTAGACCTTTTTCCGGTCTGAACTTGCTTCTCACTTTTTTCCTCAAGGTCGACTTTCTCTATGGCCTTGGCTCGATTCACCACTTCTTGAAAAGAAGTGAAGTTACGAGAGACCAAAATCTTTTTATATTGAGAATCCAACCCAGCTAAACTATAAATCTGTCTATTCTGGACTTCTCAGTTGGAAGAAACTCTGTAGCAAATTGGCTTAGTCTATTGAATTCGCACTCATATTCATAAATTGATCTGCCATATTGTTTCATCTGTAAAAATTGTTGTCTCATTTCCTCGACAAACACGTCTTCAATATATTTTCCTTAAATTCTTGTAGAAAGAATTCCCAAGTAATTCGTTCTGGTGGTACTTGTGCAGTTATCACGTTCCACCATACGCTGGCTTGTTCCATTAAAAGGGATACTACTCCTTCAAATTTTCCTTGATTATCAAAATGAATTCTGCTTAACATAATCTTGATATCATTTAACCAATAATCGGCAACCATAGGATATGCATCAGTATCACCTCGGAATTCTGGTGCCTCAATTTTCCTTAATTCCTTTGGGACTGATACTAGTGCCCACCGATTGATGATTGCATCCAATGGCTGCAGAAATAAGCCTTAATCTTGTACCGACATATTTCTTTGCTCTCGAGCTTGATGCTCTACATTCTGTTGAAATGGCTGCTCTACATTTTTCTGAATCTGAGGTGAGTTCTAATTCACCTCATTACTCCCACTTTGAGCAAGCATATCCTACTCGATTCCCTGACGGGATTCCCGATAATCTGACATCTGACATCTGTTTATGTCACAATCATCTATTATAAGTAAGGAGTACATGTTTTAAATAATAGGCATCATCATAACTCTATAAAAATATCAATAATTCTTGACATCCTAGTGGCATGTATTTCATTCCAACTCTCTATAGAGACTCATTTCCTATCTAGAACCAGCTAAACCTGTAGCTCTTATACCAATAAATGTAACACCCTTACTAGTATTTATTACCCAATACTAGTATAGAATGTCACATGATGTTTAAACCGTATTTTATGCTATTCATACAAGTCTAAATGATGATTTTGAATTTTTCCTTTTTAATTATTTCCAATTTTTAATCCATCAGATAGACCCCGATTTCAGGAAGAAACTTGGCAATTTATAACTATACTTTACGATTAACAAAACTGCCTAAAATAAAAATCATTTTGATTACTCTAAAATTTCATTTTTATAACATTACCCGATTTTCATTACTAGTAATTTCTTTAAACTAGCATCAAGTCTAACAAAATCCAACATCATATACTAACCACTTATCTAGATGTTAATCTTACAATCCACATCTAGACTAGTTTAAAAGAGCTAATATTCATTTATACATGCCAACTAGAAAATATCAAAATACATCAAGGATGTAGTTACCGATACTGTATATATATATATATATATATATATATCCTTCTTTGATAGTGATGCATTACTCCTTAGTCCGACCCGGGTTTCCTACCTGCACGTGAAAAGTCATCACACGCTAAGTATATACTTAGTGAGGCATAATATATATATATATATATCAATATGCTTAAATTATAACAATAATGAGATAATCATGCAGTTTGATCACTAATCATTTATTTCCCTTATGTTAATCACATATTAACATAATATAACCCGGATTTACAATCATGTTAACTTACTTGCCATTTCCTGAGAGTTTATCTACTCTCTAACCAATATATCATTTATTATACCGTAAATTATAACCCAGCTTAGATTGAGGACTTGAGTACATGAGTCAAAAATTGTACCGAAGTACTAAAGAACTGCACTTAAGTGCTAAATAACCACACCTATGTGCTAAATAACCGCACCTAGGTGCTAATATACTGCACCAAAGTGCTAAACCGCTGGACTCTATGGCATGCCAACTATACTCTATACCTCAAAAACTTACTTGGGCATACTTTTCAATTTTTGTAATTAATTCATCCATGGCAATTATAATTGAATACTTGGGTAGTTTATACCCTAAATACCACATAAGCAATCATAATCAAATTACATGTGATCAATGCATGCAATCCTTGCACCTTTGATATTTTCTACTATGTCAAATATCAAAGTAAATATAATCTTCAGGCATATAATTATAACAGACTTGTCACAAGTCTTTCAAATCAAACATAATATTTTCCATGCTTGTAATGCACTCACCTTGACACTTTATAAGTTGTCAATATGTACTTAGCCTCACTAAGCTTCAGTTTGATCTATGTCATTTCCTCGATTGGTAGTTCGATCTCGGTTTTGATCACGATCTATATGTACATCAACATGCCATAAGTACATTTCAAATTATATGTTAGTATCATACTAACACATAAATACAATAGGAATAATTTTCCTACAATTATTCCTATAATTGTCCAATCTTAGATCCATGACATAAGTCATTATACCTTTAATACCTTGAATTCTCTTCAACTTTTAATCAAAGAATGATCAAAACTTTATTCTAATAAAAATTTAAGCATAATGCTTCCATGAAAACAATATTTCACTTTAGTTCCTAAGTTTCCCCAAAATGTCAAATTGGTCCCTAATCTTTCCAAGATTTTTGAATTGATCCTTATGCTTTTACAAACTTCTAAAGTGGTCCAAATGACATTTTAAAGCTTGTAAAATCATAATTTCATCATATCCAATCTTATGGAAATTTTCCATAATTTCCTTTAATTTCTCTTCCTTGACCGAAATGGTCCGTTACTTTCCAATATTTCCATTTTGGTCCTAAATTATCAATTCAAGCTAATTTGATCATAAAATCATCATTTCTAATACTAGAACAATTTTCACAATAATTTCCCCTTTTTTCCAATTCTAACCGAATTGATCCTTTATTCTTTCTAAGGGAAAATTTTCATTCTAACATCACAAATCATTCATTTCCATCCTTTATTCAATTCCCTAACCAAATTCTCAAATTCTAGGGTTAGGGTTTATAACCTTGAACATAGAATTAAACAAAGTTCAAGATTGTTTTCATGTTTACAACACTTGAATTACTTAAATTAAGCCTTGATTCTAACATGGTTCATGAAATTCCAATTTCTTTCTCTTCAAGAACATGAACTATTCTTCATATCACCATGCAAAATTACTATCAAAAGAAAGAGCATGAAGCATAGATCAATTTATTTCAAAGCAACATACCTTGATTCTAACTTTAGAACCTTGAAATTTGACAAAGAAAATTTCTCCCTTTTTTCTCTTGATTTTCGAAATTCTCCAAGAAAGATGAGCAATTTTTGTTCATCTTTTTTCTTTTAATCCGCATGTTATAATTAAATGAATTTTAAATTCATTTAATTAGTGAAATTACTAACTTAGCCTTCAAATCCAATGGCTAAATTTAATCTTATCATAAACCAAGGGCCAAGATTAAATCCATGTGTTTATCATCTTCTAAAAATGCCCTCGACATTTCAAAATATTTCAAAAATGTCATCCATGGCAAATGTCCAATTTACCCTCCAACTAGACTTTATTTACTAACAAGACTTGAAAATTGACATTCCATCACCATCTAACTAAATCTAGTTAGAATCCAACCAAATGTAATAAAATATTCATAAAATAATATTTTATGAATTTTCCATAATCCTTGGAAATGTCTTTAAAATTTCAATTCGATTCGATTACTCGATATTCACTTTCTACGATTTTTTTCCAATTTCCAAACTATCGAGTAAAATCTAAAATTCTCATAATTCCGATCTCCATATGTAAATATTTTTGACATACAAAATATTCCACAATTTTTTAAAAATCAAAATCTTGAAATTTTGGCTCGGTCTAATATACTGATAATTTACCCGGAATCTTTATCGGATAAATTTCTCTTAATAATCCTTTATCAGATATCCATAAAAAAATTTCAACTCGAACTGGTTCCCCTTTTTATCAGTCTCAACTATTGACATGAGACCTTCCCATAAGGTCACCCATCCTAATGCTACTCTGGCTTGAGCACGCTTAACTTTTCAGTTCGATCTAAATTCGAATAATATAAGCCTCGTATGAAAAATCCAGGTAACACAGAAATACCACTCTTGGGGGTAAACTATCCATTTACGGGGTTAAATTACTTAACTTTTTAAAATTACACTTTGGTCCCTAAACTTTTCCAAAGTTCATAGTTTAACCCCTAAACTTTCAAAAATTACATTTTGGTCACTGGTTCAAAAATTAAGATATTACACTAAATGAGGTCATTTTTCATTGTGTTAAAGAGGAAGAAAGTTTGAAGCATTATAAGTGTAAAATGACTTATTTGATTATTGTTCATTTAGTTAGAGTCTCTATGAATAAGATCAATAAAGAAAATATTAGAATAAAGTTGCTAAGGGTCCAACTCAAAATAAACAACAAGTTACAAATGGTTGATTTCTTTTGTAACAAGTTAGAACACATGTGAAGTAGTTAAATTTTAAAAGTGAGCAACTACTGTGGTTATTTTGATTGATTCATGGAGTGTACGCTTTATGATCCCACAATTATGAATTATTTAAGAAGAGATTTACAACATTTTTAGGATGCTGAGTTTAGAGGGAGAAATAAGATTAGATACATTGCTATTGAAGAGGAAATGGATTATAATTTAATTCCTAATATCACTTTTGACGATGTTTAGGTTTACACACCTATCATTAATCAAGAAGTAAATCATGTACCTCAACAAAATAATGTTGAACAACTTTCATTCAAGATAAGGTAATTGTTTCAGAAGAAAAAACTCAACAACCTTAAAAACAAGTGTCATTAAAGAGATCCACGAGATAAAGGAGAAATATTATTCTATATTATTATATTGTATTTTTTCAAGAAAATAAGGATAATAATGGAATGATATAAAATGACTCAATCATTTTTTTATCAGGCCATAAAAGTTCTGACTCTCAAAAGTGGATTGATGTCATTCAAGAAGAGTATAATTTTATGCAAGAAAATAAAGTGTAGGAACTTGTCTCATTACCTTAAGGTGCAGACCAATTGGTTGTAAATGGATATTTAAAACCAAGAGGGATGCATATGATAATGTGGATAAGTGTAAGGCACGGCTTGTATCGAAAAAGAGATGCAAATGATAATGTGGATAAGTGTAAGGAATGTCTTGTATCTAAAGGATATACTTTAAAAGAAGACATTGATTTTGTGGAGACTTTCTCTCAAGTTTTATTGAAAAACTCTTTTAAGATAATCATGACGCTTGTCGCTTATTTTAGTCTTGAGCTACATAAATGGATGTTAAGCTTGTGTTTTTCAATGACGACATTGAAGAAACAAATTATATGGTACAATCATAGATTTGTGTCTAATGATGCAAAATCAATGATAGGTAAATTAAAGAAATTCATCTAGGAGCTTAAGTAGAACTCTCATTAATGATATTATAAATTTCATAATGATTATCTCATTTGGTTTTGAGATAAATTTGGTTGACAATTTTATATACTACAAGTTCAGTGGGAGTAAAATCAAGTTATACTCATATTGCTAAGAAGGCAAATTTAGTCTTACTCAATGCCCTAAAAGTAACATTAAAATTATAAAAAGAAATACAAATGATTCCATATGCATAAGCTGTTGAGACTCTAATTTATGCTCAAGTATGTATGCGTTTGTGTACATTGTTGGAATGTTAGACAGATATTTAAGCAAATCTAGTATGAACCATTGGATAACAGCCAATAGGGTTTTGAGATATATTTAGAGAATAAAAAATTTCATGCTCACATATCGGAGTTCTGGTAAGTTACAGATCATCAGGTTTAAAGACTTTGATTCTAATAGAATATTGGTGTAAAAGAATTTTGTCACATGAGGTGCTAATTATAGATTAAATAGAAAGACATCTTCAGTTATTTTGTGACAATAAATATGCATTCATTTATTCTATAAACAATAGGAACACTTCAATTTTGAAGCACATAAATATTAAGTTTCTAGTTGTTAAAAAATTCAGACTGGTTGTGTGTGTCTAGAGCATGTTGGTATAAACTTCATAATTGCGCGCTTATTAAGAAACTGTTACCGTAGGTCTTTCATAAGCACACTACTCATGCGGGTGTAATGTTATTTAAGGATATTCTGTTTTAGTGGGAGTTTATAATTTTGAAAAATGCTCTTCGTTTTACATACAATTTTGGTTACTCTAGTTTAAAGTTATTTTAAGATTTTTTTTTACAGAATTAAAGTTCTTTTGGTTTATGCACGCTCTGAATTTAATAAAGTTTGATCTCACTAAGGTTTAGGAGGACCAGTTGGAAATAGACATGTTCGGTTCACATTTCATGTAATTTTCCATGCTACGCATCCATGATTGATTTATGTCATTTGACTATATTTGTATATGTGACCATTGATGGGTCTAGTCATGATTGAGATGGCAAAAGCTGCTTTGATCCTATATGGATATGGTTGATGGACAAGATTGTTATAGAATACCTATTACATAATAGCAAATTTTGAGCTCATAAGGTTGTACATTTATTATGAAACATATGTTGCCCAAGTGGGAGATTGTTAGATTAAAATCCTCAATTGTGGGCACATATGTAGAATGTATGATGCTATTATAAAGTATGACACAAAATTAAGTGATCA
The DNA here is from genome assembly GCA_019671005.1 of Hibiscus mutabilis. Taxonomy (NCBI): domain Eukaryota; kingdom Viridiplantae; phylum Streptophyta; class Magnoliopsida; order Malvales; family Malvaceae; genus Hibiscus; species Hibiscus mutabilis. Next base: position 41,897,803 of record CM033726.1, on the reverse strand, counting down.
ATTATGTTAGGCGTGTCATAGGTATTAAATTGTCATGGAAATAAAAATGTAGATACCATAAGATATATTTATAATTCAATGAAGGGCAGAGTTATAAATGCTTAATAGTTGATTTTTTTTATTTAAGAAGGGATGCTCCTACCACATGCCTCGTTAAAAAACCTCCCTAACCCTAAATGGAGGAAAAAGAGTGCATGCGATAGCAGTTACAAATTTGAATTTAATACTCATATTAAGGGAAAATATCTCATATTAAGGGAAAATATCTCATGCACTAGTTGTGGAAATGAAAAGTTTCTATAAGCGACTTAGTTTTAGGGTTTAGGGATCTAGTTTAGGGTTTAAGCATAGGGGTTTCAAAATTATGGTTTATGGTTAGAATTTAGGGTTTAAAGGTTATGGTTTAGTTTCCAGGGTAATATGGTTAGTGATTTAGGTTTTAACCTATAAACCGTAAATTTTAACTCTAAACCTTAAATTCTAAACCCACTCCCTAAATTCAAAATTCATCCACTAAAACCCTTAAACACTAGAACCTAAACAAAATCTATAAACCCTAAAACTAAAATATTGGTAGAAAAAGTTTCCATAAGCTTGTACATGGAATAATTACCCTAATATTTATTAATAAATTTAGGCTCAAGGGTGTATGAAGTCCTTGAACTTTTGAAAAAACATCACTTAAGCCCATAAACTTTTTTGCACTCAATTAAGACCTTGAACCAAGAAATTGAATCACTTAAGCCCCTTGACCAATTTTGACCATTAAATCTTAACATTTTTGGATATGTTGGTGTAATGCGTCGTGTCACAGTGTTTTCACCTGAAATTTTTTTATTTTATTAAAAAATTCTATAAAAGTTTTAGAAAAACTTATAAAATTGATAAAAATTTGTTTTTTGAAAAAAATATAAAAAATACAACATGATATAACTATAATGTATCACGTGCCAGTAATATCTAAAGAAAAAAAACAGACAACATTCCTCACTCAGCTCCCAACATTTGTGGGGTCAGTTTTAGGATTTTTTTTCATTCTCATACCCTCCATGTCCGAATCTTACGGATTTTGGAGAATTCTCATCCAGAAAAAATAAACAACACTTACTACTTTACTAGGCAAAATATATGGTCAATTTCAGTTTACAAGTCATATATTCATTACACTTAAAAATATCTAAATCTTAATACATTAAAAAATATTTAACATTAAATCTCCAAAATTATAAACATAAATGATTAATTTTGCTAATAATAAATATATCATTTCTAAACTATAATAATAACTTAACAAGTGATACTTTTTTTCTCAATACTTTTGTTGCCAAATCAATCTAACATGCGATTATTTTCTGAGATTGCCATGGAGATTTATATGGGTACTGTTCGGGGATCCTTACGGTACATATATAGTAATCTTTGTCCCATTTGAGCTTTGGGGATAAAATTTTCCTATCCACATCCCGTGGGTGAAATTTTCGGTTACTCTTCATCTTGTCGGTTCGGATCCCACAATTTTCGGTTATTTCTACCCGATTATCACCCTTAGTTCGAATCCTAACATTTGCCTTGAAAATATAATCTCTTTTTAATTAAAAATATATATAGTACGACTTTTGTGGAAAGAGGAGAAAATGAAATTCATTGCTGTAGGGATATTCTGTGAATATTTTGGAGGCATGAAGGGCAACGTTTATGCCAATAGGGGACAGCAAAGGTGATTTTTTCTATGGAGTTAAACCCAGGTAGGACATACATACGGGTTGCCGCATAAGTTTTTTCACCAACCTATAATTACATGATTAATTATTTCTTCCCTTCACAAGGCCTTTGGCAAATTTAACTTCTTTTACCGTGAGCCAAATTCACCTGTATCAATCATATCTCCAAACTGAACCGGCAGTTTTTAACTCATCGTATATACAACGCACTAGAGTCAACACATGCAAAAAGCTTGCCAAGGAAATTCATATATGCCAAATATTTAGGTTATCTACTCACCCAAATGGTTGAGGAATGATGAGAGATTGGGGGACCTCATTATAATATTCACTCTTGTTTTTTCAAATCATATTCCTTCTTTGTTTTTCTTTATTAATTCACAATTTTGAATCCTTTTATCTTAATTTAGTTTAGTTAAATTATTTTTATATTAACATTAGTAGGTTTAAATAGACAATAGCGTTTGTTTAAAATGATTGCATGAAATTCTCTTTAAAGCAACAGCGTACTCGCATCTTAATTTGATATTCTTTAAACATGGCTTGCAGGATTTTCATGTGATAATAACAAAAAAAAAATTACGTCATCATTTAACGATTGTAATTACTAGTGCTATCAATTTAGACCTATTAATAATATTAAGAAAGTAGAAGCCAAGTTATGTGAAATTAAAGGGATTAAATCCCAGTTTTAACATAGTAGAGGACTAAGACCATAATTAGATCTAGGTTTGATTTTTTATTTAAATATTTCCTTAATAAATAAGTCATTTTGCATGTACTTTGCTAGTTGTATTTTTGTTAAAATGAAGGGTTATTTGATTCCGAATTATTCTACTTCGAGTGTGGAGATTCATTTACTCTGGATATACCGCTTTACAGGCTGTGACAATATCACCTTCATCTTTACTTGTTTGTTCACATATTGCGATCGACATTTATAAATTCCCGACCCAAGTTCTCATTTTATAAGAGTAGGCAAACAGGAAAACTAATAAAGCTTGCTCTTTGGTTGCACAGCCGCTGCCTCATGGAAAAAACTTGTATTTCTCATCTCCTTGTTGTTTTTATGTCACTTGCAGTATCTTTGGCAGCGGCAGCAGCAGCACCACCAGCAGTCTACATCTTCGGGGATTCGACTCTTGATGTCGGCACGAATGACTTCATACCCGAGTGTCAAGCAAGGGCAGATGTCAACGGTATCGATTTCCCTTACTCGGAGCCGACGGGGAGGTTCAGCAATGGCCTTAACACTGCTGATGAAATAGGTATAAACAAGTACATATACCTTCATTTTCATTTGCTTTATGTGAATTATTGATGACACATTTTTGCTTTTAGTGATGCTGATGGGTCTAAAGAGGAGTCCACCACCTTTTCTCCATCTTGTCCAGAATCCGTTAACTTTCAAGAGCAATATACTCAAGGGCGCCAACTTTGCCTCTGGAGGATCCGCTATTTTGAACACTACTGGACAGTATAACTACGTGAGCATCTTGTTAACATTCCATATTATTACCTTCAATTAATTTTATGTCCCCTAGGGTTTAGATTAATTTCTGGTTGTTTCAAGTTTGAATTGTTTTAGATTGGGTTCATTATGGCTTGGAACTCGAATTATTATAAGTTTAGATCATTTTGAGTTTCTTATCCATGTTGTTTCGGGTTTGATTTTGTTTCGATTTTCGCATATTCAAGTTTTAGTTGTACATATGGTTGGCTTTTTTTAGTTTAACAAGTTGTGTCATGTTTGGATTCGGGTTGATCAGGTCAAGTTTCTGAGTTCAAGTCATAATTCATAGGTTTAATACAAATGATAATCTCATATTATTGACTCTTTAAACATCAAAATAGTTAACATCATTAATTATTTGGACTGTCTAATGATATTATAAAAATAAGTAGTTAAATTATATTTATAAAAGTATAATGAGTAATAAAATCATAACTTGAATTATTTTTCCTTGTGCTTTGGATGAGGAAAAGCAAATAACAACGTTTACACATGATGTGCAGAAAAGGGTCATATCTTTGGAGGAGCAGGTCCAACAATTCTCAACCGTTCGTTCAAACATCACACACATGACGGGCAGTGATGCACAAACTGATGCCATTCTTTCCAAAGCATTCTTTCTTATAAGTATCGGAAGCAATGACATCTTCGAGTATCTGCTTAACCTCACCGTACCACCATCCATGACCATTCCGGAGTTCAACGCCACACTGGTATCCACATATGAATACCATTTAAAGGTTTGACCCGAATCTGGCCCTTCATTGCCTTCAAATCATTCCTTGTAAAGCAGTACATCATTACTCACTATTAGTATTACCATCTATGGTGGCTCACCTATCAGACTCTGTACGACCTCGGTGCCCGAACATTCGGTATCTTAACCGTTCCGCCAATTGGGTACACCCCATTTGCTCGAGCTGTTTTCAGTACTCCCGTGTACCATAATGATAGCAGCTTTGTTCCGGCTCAGCAGTTTGCGCAAGCGTTCTATATCGAGGCACTGGCTTTACTAGAATAGTTTAGCTCCCAAGTTCACGATATACGATATTCGCTCGCGAATACGTATTTGATGACCACTACTATGATGGAAGACATGTTCGCTTTCGGTAACCATCATTTCCTCTTTCGAAACACATTTTGCGTACATTTTCTCACTTAAGTCCGACCTCTTGCGATCCAGGTTTCAAGGATATTGCATCAGCTTGCGGCGAAAATGGGACTTATCCATGCAATCAAACGGCCAGCTTTTGTTCGAATTGTGACGAATACTTGTTTTGGGATCGGTTTCATCCGACGCATAAAAAAATAAGGATTTATATTCAATACATAGCGGTGAAAACAAAAAGTTTTCACAAGCGCTTTAGTTTTGGGGTTTAGAGCTATATTTTAGGGTTTAAAGGTTAGATGTTTAGAATTTAGGTGTTAGGGTTAGAATGTAGGGTTTAGGGTTTAGATGTAAGAGTTTAGAGTTTAGTGTAATATGATTAGGGATTTGGGTTTTAGCTTACAAACCCTAGATTATAAACTCAATTCCTAAATTCTAACCATAATCCATCAATTTCTAAACTACTAAACCTAAACCCCTAACCTTTAAATCCTAAAATCTAGCCCAAAACCCTAAAACTAAGGCGCTCGTAAAATCTTTTTGTTTTCACTTCTTTGTATTGAGTAATTACCAAAAAAATAAACATAAAGAGGATATCTAGTGAAAAACACCTTAAATTTGTAATGCAATAAAATGTTTTTATCCTTAAAAAATGTTTTAGCATGAATATATATAATTTATTCCTAGGAACAAGAAGATTGAATCGGAAATATCGACAGATTCTTGTGGAGTCCAAATAAACAAATAAATATGAAATAAAAAGAAATCCACTGTTCCAACTTCATCTCTATCGAATTTTAATATCAGAATAGTGGATATAGTCACGATTCAATGGGTTAGATCCACTTACTTTTTCTTTTGTTGATTTCTAATCTTTACAATTCTTTACAATGGATTTGATTGGAATAATCTAATTCAAAATCAAAATCAAAATATATATTTGTTTTGTCGCTTCAAGAGACGAACTTAGGACGTGTATAATTATTCAATTCTCAAATAAATAAATTTAATATTGAAATCGAATTATTATCATAAAAACTATATATACAAATTACAAAATGAACGAACACAAAACACAAAAAATAAAAAAAAATGTTATATATATATAATTTATAATAATTTACACAACAAATAATAAGAAAGCGAGATAAACGTATAATATATTATTGCGTAATATTAAATAACATAAAACATACTAAATCAGGTAAAAAATTAGATATGTATAAATTTATAAAACATAATACTGATACAATCATTATACAAAAATAATATATAAAAACACAATTAAAAACAATGACAGTAAAACTAAGAAAGAAAACGAATTCTATCCCTACTATAACTTTTATATTTATATAAATTAAAAGGTAATAATTCATTTTTTACCCACCGAATCATGTTTAATGACATTTGCAAGGCGGCAAGTAGTGAAACACATTTGAGAATTAAATTATAGATACTATAAGTATTTGTTATATTTTCGGTGAAGTTACCGTCACGATTGCAAATATAAATGATAAACTTCCAAATAACAAACACAAGAGTTGGGTATTATAAAGCACAATAGGGTAAGAGGATTGAGAAGCCTTACAAATACAAATAACACGCATATAAGTAACTATTACAAGAATCCGTTGAGTGTCTCAGTGGTAAAGGATGATGTGTTTTATTCAAGTGTCTCGGGTTCGATTACTATATGTGCACGTGTGTGTGCGTTATTAAAGGGCTAAAAAAATTGGACAGATACGACCATGTAATCACACCAACATATTCAAAAAATAACTATTACAAAAATTAATCACTACAAAGTACGATCATCTTTGTTCTCTCATATTCCCTTAGGTCATGAGCTCTAGTCCCATTAGGATCACCCCTTAATTTCTTCCCCTAGAATCCTCCTTCCCCTCCCCTCTAGGTAGGATTAGGATTAGGATTAAGATTAAAATTTGTCAAAAAAATTACACATGATTAATATTTGGGCAAACTACACGGGTGGTTCCTTTTGTTTTCAGTATGTTCTATTTTGGTCAACGATTTTGAAAAGATTTGATTTGGTTTAAGTCATTTACATTATCAGTTTGTTCCATTCTGATAGATGTATTGTTAACTTCCATTAGTTTGATGACATGGTACGTTAATGAAAAAGAATAATTTTTAATTTAACCCTTAAACTTCTAAACATTTTTTTCACCATCTTCAAACAAACAAACTTAAAAATCTCAAAATTTCTCCTCTTCAAATCTAACCTTCATTTTTACTGATGTTGTTGTCGTCAACCGCCACTGTTGCCTTAACTACAGTCAATTGCCGCACACACGTTGTTCCCACCTTAAACCCTTCAACAAGCTCTATCAATCTGTCTACATTGCCATTGATTTTAGCAAGGAAAAGAAAAATAAATGGAGTCCTTTTCATCTTATTTTGGGGTTAAAGTAAATATATTTGCTTGTTTTTATTGCTTGAAAGAGTTAGTAGCAAGATGGTTTCTAAAGTTTGATTCTTTTGGTTGTTAAGGTTAATTCTTCATGAGTTTTTTATGTTTGCTGTTTTGATTCAAGGATTGTTGAGATAAAATTGGGAGTTTATGAAATTTATATCGGTGGGTTAGTTTTTGAAATTGAGAATTGAAAGAAACCATGGGTACCCTTATAAGAAAAATCCTTCCCATTATCATCTCTTGTAGATGATGATAGTTCCTATTGAGTACCATGGTCCTCCGATCACTTTTGATATCTCCAAATTGATTACGGTGAACGTTGATCGCCTCCCGACCGACTGCTGAAATTTTCTCTTCTTTTTCTTTGAATTATATTTCATTGTCTTGGATCAATTCAGTGCACCGGGGAAAGACAAATCATGTAGGGACTACGTGTATGTGTTAATGCGAAGAATGGTTTATAAATTTTAAATGTAAGTCATTTTATCTTATTTGCTTCACATTGATACTTGTTTATGACATTGTGAGGTTAATTGCTTGAATTACGTTTGCATCTTGAAATGGAGAGTCAACAAGTTTTGTCTTACCCTAGAAGGACTAAGCGTACAACAAGAAGTGAGTATGAAACAAGATCACAACCTACTACAATCAGGTCTCACAAACCAACAACAACTTAGTAGAAAGCCCTAAAAAAACAGGAATCAAGCAAGCAAATAACACGAAGAGCCACAACAACACTAAATCGATCAACTCTTTATACTTAGTTAAGTTCATAATGTGTGTGCAACATCATATAAATTGTAACAACATAATATCTTTTTATTATTGCAAGAATTAAGGGAACGCCTACTGGATTTAGGAAGGAAAAGATATTCAATGGAATGTGATAATGTCCTCAACACACAAGAGAGAAACAATGGAGCAAAGAAACAATGTTTGAAGGTTCTAGTTGATTCCTAAAGTTTACAGAAGTTATAAAAGGTCATTTAACACGTTTTTATCATCTTATAACATCAAAAGCATCATTTTGATCAACCAAGCATGATTTCACTCAAAATACATGTCATAATATTTTTAGTCCCGGCCATAACCCAATAATTAAACAAATCCATTACAAACTAAAAAACCCAAATACCCATTCTAATTAAAATATCCCAAATTACAAAAATACCCAAAATACCCAAAAACTATCCTAACCCTAATAACAAACTCTAGCAACCTATCCCACTTACAGCTGCCGCCACCGCCCACTTGCCAGCCGCCCCCTCACTGCCCAAGCCGCACTGACACCACCAGTCACCGCCCTCGCCGTCCAAACCTGCAAAAAATTAGATCAAATTGTAATATTTTATTATATATACATGTATCCGAATGGGTTATAAAAACCCCAATCTAATCGGATGTAAAAGGGGGTTTTTTTAGTTCAAATATATAAAAAAGACGGTTAGAATGAAATAAAAATAAAGGATTCGAATAAAAAACAGCTTTATCTCCTATTTATTATTCGAACAAACAAAAGCAAAAGAAAGAGAGGAAACCGAATCGGAAAAAAGGTAAAAAAAAGCATACCTTTCTTTGTAGATCTAGGTATTTAGGGACTTCGATTCGAAAATCCGACCTCGGATTCGGCACCGGTGCTTCTAGGAGAGTCGAAAAGCATTTTTTTATCGACCGACGACCGGAGACAGCAGCGACCGGAGGTCCGCTGCGGAGACAGTAGCCGGCAGCCAAGCCCGGCCAGAGAAGGGGAGAGCATCTTTGAGAGAGTTTTTATTTTGTTTGAAACAAATGAAAAAATGGGTTTTTTTCTTTTTAATTTTTTAACTTATATACTAGGCTAAAATTAAGGGTTATTTACCTACTTAGTCCTCCCGCACCATCTGTTTTTTTTAAAAGCTTGTCTCATGGGATAATCACACTATCGGTCCCTGTGGTTTTTTGAAAGTTTTCAATCCGGTCACTAAATTGAATTTAATCAGGTTTTTTAATGGTCTAATTACACGACAAGTCCCTCTGCCCAAAATTTATTTTCAAAAGGAGATTGTTGCTTGGTAAAATTGCTTTATTGGTCCCTATAACTTTCAAATATCTTGCGATTTCATCCTTTTTTGGTTTTTTTAAAGTTTCTTCTTTTATTTTTTAGCCACTTGCTATTTTTTATTTTTTTATTTATATTATTATTTCATCATTACATAAGTATATATTTATATAATATATATGATATATATATATAGATGTATATATAATCTATTATGTGTATTATTTATAATTATAATTGTTTGTTCATTATATTTAATATTATTTTTATGTTATATTTCATATTCATTTGTTACTATTATTATGTATATATGTTTATTTTCCTATTATATATATATATATTATTTTTGTATATATATGTACATTATATAGTATAGTATATTAATGTATATTATATGTACAAGTATAAAGTATATTATCACTATGTATATATTATTTTGTATTTATCATTTTTATTTTTATTAATATATATTATATTATTACTATACTATGTATATTATTACTATTTCATGAAATATATGTATATTATTATCATCATTAATATTATTATTATTATTTTCATTGTATAATATATGAGCATTATATTATATGTATCGTTTATTTTATTCCATATATTTTTCTTTAAACTCGGTCAATTTAAGGGAATATTTTCCACTTTATTTCGGAGAAGTAGAATTAGATAACAGCAACTTGGACTCAACCTCTCCATCAACGCAAGAGGTGAGATTGGATATCTGTAATTTGGACCTTGTTACGCCATCAACGGAGGAACAAGACTGGATGAAAGCAACTTGGACACAACCACTCCATCAACGCAAGGGGTCAGATCGGACAATTGCGACTTGTACCTAACCTCTCCATCAATGCAAGAGGTAGGATTGAATGTCTGTAATTTGGACCTTGTTACGCCATCAACGGGGGAACAAGATCGGATGAAAGCAACTTGGACCCACCACTCCATCAACGCAAGGGGAAAATCGGACAGCTGCGACTTGTACCTAACCTCTCCATCAACGCAAGAGGCAGGATTGGAGAATGAAGCTTTGATTTTTGATTTTCCCTTAATTTTAATTTTTCTGATTTTTTTTCTTTTTTCTTTTTTTCTTTTTTTGAGTTTTTGATTTTCTTTTTCTTCTTTGATTTTTTTTACTTTTTTTGAGCTAAAACTACAAGAAAGATATAATATCTGAGGAAGAAGTTTGGTCTAGCTGCAACACCGATGAAGAAGCAAGACTTGGATAGGGTTTGATCTGCTACACCACTGATGGAGGGGCAAGATCTGGAGAAAAGTATGATCCACTACACCACTGACGGAAAGATGAGATTTGAAGGAAAATTTTATCTTGCAACACCACTTACGGAGAGGCGTGTAACACCCCGATTTTGGGCCTAGCGGTTTTGAGGTTTATTAGACGGTCTGGTGGACCAGGTTAGGGATTTAAGTCAAATTTGGGACCATATATTTTTCGGTAAGATAAAAATATGGAAAAATAGTTTAACAAATTATCTTTTAATATATATTGATTTTTGGTGGAATCAAATTTAGAAAAGGGAATTTGGAAATATGACATTTTGGTTAGTGACCAAAATGCGATTTTTGAAAACTGTTTTAAATTGACTAAAATCAAAAGGGTCAAATCCTTAAGGAGCTAATCTACCAAGTGATTGCTGGTGGTTTCTCCCTTCAATAAATCATTTTAAATATGTGTTTTAAAAGGGTGTTAAGAAGGATTAAATATATAAAGTTGGTTATTAGCTTTTAAAAGAAATTCACGTAACTTTTTCCTAAACCTTTTCTCTCAACTTCTTTTCTTCCAAAAAATTAGAATTTCATCAAAATCCAGAGGTGATGAATTATTTTCACTCAGATTATTGATTTTAACATGATTCTTTAACTTTGTTTTGCAAAATCTCATTGAAATTGTATGCTTTCTTAGCTTTAAACAAGTCAATTGAGGGAGAAATCACATAACAGGGGTAAGGTCCATGATATCCTCTGTTAAATGGCTCTTTATTGATATTCCCAAGTATTTGATCCTTGATTTATAACTTGTAATGTGATTTTAATGTTTTATCAATGTTTAATTGAGTTATTTTGGAAATATTGATGAAACATAGTAATTTCTGAAGTGGATCTAATTTCCAGTATTTAAGATTGATTTAATATATGTTTTGGAGGTGTTTTGATGTTGATAAGTTGTTTTTATCAATAGAATCCCAAAACTCTTGAATCTCTAATTGTTTAGGTTGCTAGATTTGAGTTGTTATGGAGATAATCGAGTTTAATCTTTGCTGGAAGAAAAAGGATGTTAGGAAAGGGTTTTTGGAGGTTAATAGATGTTGATTGATGGGTTGAATTATTGTTTTATGGCTAGGTTAAGTTTCGAAAATGTTTGATGATGATTTCGGTTTGTTTCAGATGGTTTCTTAATAGGCAACCTGAGAGTTGCGGGGTTTTGCTCTGAGGCGATGGTGAATGCATAATGATGCCTTTATCCTCTGGTTTTATGTGTTTAAAATAGGGGATAATTAAGGCGACGAATCTTGACGTTGTTTTGGTGGCTAGCCGGGAGCTTGTATCGCATTGCAAGAAAGACAAAGTGTATCGGTGAGTGGAAACTGGTTTTAATGCTTTACAAAGGTTTGTAAAGGTTGTTGGGAGTTTAGGGTAAGCGTGAGACTCTTACCTAAGCTCAGAATTAAGTTTCCCTTATTTTGCCCTTGAATATCGGCTTGGATATAAGCATGTTGTTTGCATGTTTTGGTGATAAACATGGTATGATTTACTTACTGGAAATGCATGATTTTGAGTACATACGCAGGGGATTGAAAGTATATTAAATGCTATTGAGCATTGGTTTTCATTCCAGTTGGGAATGGTATTTTCATTAGTAATGAGATTTGCATATGTGATATTTTGTTTAATGCATTGTAAAACAATAAGTAAATGGTTGTAAATGGTTTGTAAATGATACATTGGCTATGTGACAAGGTGAAAAACAATTGGATATAGTTGGCATGCCATACAATTAAAAGTGCACTATAAAATATGAACACAATCGATCGTGGCCATGGGTCCTTGAGGTTTGGCAGTTTAACAATGCCACTCGGACTGTTGGGGACCTCATTTTGGGCTTGCAGTTTAACTAGGCAACCCAAATTGATGGTGATATTGTGAATCAACTAGGAAAAGGTCGGTACATTTGCGGTTTAACTAGGCAAGGGTGAAATCTCGCGGTTTAACTAGGCGAGGGTGTCAAATCTTACAGTTTAACTAGGCAAGGTTTAGGATATCATGCGGTTTAACTAGGCATGGTATGAGAGATTCGTGTATCTGATGTGTATAGGATAGAGGTAGACTATCCGGGTCACTATAAATGACAATATATGTGAAAGTTCATGTGTTGAACCTTGTTTAAAATGATTTGGGAATTAAGCATGGATTGTATATGTTGTTATATAATGGTTGTTATGTTTTGATTCGGTTGGAATCAAGGAAAGGCTTTGGTTGTAATCATGTTTTGGAGAACAAACATATAATTTTCAAATGGTTTTAATGCATCATTGTTTTATGAGCATCCTCACTAAGCATGTGTGCTTACACTCTCTTTTTCCTAATGATGCAGAGCATTAAAGTTCAGGGCAGTAAAGGGCAAGGTTTGCAAAGATCCAAAAGATAAACTACGTTGAGTATAAACTCAGTTTATGTTTTCGGTTAATAAGGCAATGTGTTCGCCATGGTTTTTGGGAGTTGTAAATATGTTGCATTATGGATTTTAGAATGATTCTATGCTAGTTTTTTATGAAGGTTTGATGTTGCTCAGCTTGATGTTAATATTTGCCTATAGTTGAGGTTGAATGAGTGTTTAGGTATGCATTTAGAGTTCCCTTAGGGATTGCTATGTTGTGCTGGTTTGACCAGGTTTAATATGCTATGTTGAGTGTGTTACCATGTTGCTTATGCTGAGATTGGTCTAATTGTGCATTCTAGTAAGTTTGGCAAAGTGGTCTAAGAAGCATGCCTCTAGAGTGGTCCTTTGGATGTATGAGGTTGTTTTATTTGCCTAACTTTGGTATAAATGATAGTTTATGTATATTCAAATGTTGGTGTGCATGTATGCAAGTTTCTAGGGGCCAATTACATCTAGAATTGTGTGAAAATATAGTTAATTTTAACATTACAAGCCCATGTGTACCGATACGCGGGGGATCGTATCGGTACAGCTAGGCAAATAAGGACATGGTGTTTCGGTATAGGTATGGGTGTTTCGATACGCCTAATGGTTACTGGAATTTTACTTTTTGGAATGAGGCCGCGTACCGAAACACTAGGTGACCGTATCGGTACGATGTTAAAGGATTTAAAAAAAAGTATTTTATACTCGAAATGGCATACTAGTACGAGTTTTGCTATATCAAAACTATGGGTTCACAACTGTATCGATACGGGACTCAGCGTATCAATACAAATAACATTGTTTCTATTAATGTCTTGGAAAGATAGTTCTAGTTTCTTTCGTTTTAGTCCCTGAATCATGTTTTGCCAATTATTTGTGCATGGATGATCATTTGAAGCTGATTTTTGACATATAAGCATGAAATGTATTTAATTAAAGGTTGGTAACTTAAAAATTAGAAAAGGCCTTTTATATTGCTGAAATTACGTTTTGGTCCCTACTTTATGTTTGTGGCCAATTAGATGTCGTTACGATGCCCGATTGAGGTGAGTGCTCACATGTGGACAGTATGAACATATAGGAAAGAACTATTGCATCTAGATAGGATAAAAGAAAAAATGGACGTGTTTTAGGTTTTATCTTTCTGATTCACTTCGGTAAATATAATGTAGCTTGCTCGGTTCGGTCTTGCGACTAGGCCAGGTCGAGGAGGTTACATTTGTTGGTATCAGAGCCAGGTTTGCAGAAAGTTGGGATGTTGTTGTTTGACTAGATGATGTTGTTTGAACTGCACGGTAATTGTGTATATGTTCGGTGATTGTTTAATATTTTGTTGGGGTATATTTTGGGAACACATTGCCTATTACCGAGGATTTTAAATGCGTTTTAAAGTTGACTTAGATCATTTGCCTGATGCTAGCCTAACTCTATTTTGTTTTGATGCTTTTGTTAGCATGGCTCGACGTCAGACACGATCAATGGCTAATACTGCTAGGGTTGGGCAAAATAATAAGACAGAAGAGAATCTCTCTCATATTTTACCTCTTCCTCCTCCAGTTGACGTTGGGGAGGGTGAAGCACCCCAAGTTCACCAAGTACCTGTGTATGGTGATTTGACTTTGTTAGTTTAGGCAATAACGGGAGCTTTCCAGGTAGCGATGGCTGGAGTACGGCACAGGCACCGGCACCTACTGTGGTGGTAAATCAAGGTTTACCCTTGAAGCATTTAAGGAGTTTGAGAGGTGAGGAGTTTCAGGGTTTGAGCCATAAGGAAGCCGAGGGTTGGCTAGAAAAGACGGTTTGCATCATGAATCGGATGGATGTAATGAGGAGCGCAAGATGGGTTGCACTATATCTCTGCTGCAAAGGGATGCATATCATTGGTGGGTGAATACAATTGCTAGCATTCTTGAGGCAAACGTTACTTGGGAGTTCTTCCGGAGAGCTTTCAAGAGAAAGTATCTTGGTACCCAATATTTTGATATGATGAAGTGCGAGTTTATGTCGCTATCTTAGGGAGGCATGTCTGTTACTGAATATGAGGTGAAGTTTGTCTAACTGAGTCAGTATGCTCCGAAGTTGGTTTCAAATGACCAGTAGATATATGACCAGTTCTGTTATGGTGTTGTTAAAGACATTAAGACGTATCTCATGGCTGCAGATTACACGAATTTTTATGTGTTGGTCAATCAGGCCAAGGATATCGAGCAGTCATTGGCTGCACCAGTTTAGGCTATAGGTGTGAACTTGGGTAAAAAAGTGGCTGACTCTAGCTATTCTGGGAGGTAGAATAGGAAGTTCAAGGACAAGAGACATAAGCCAGATCACAAGCGTGGTGGTGGAGTTGGCCAGGGTGCTCAAGGAGCCCATGTTACACTAGAGTGTGAGCGATGCGGTAGGCCCCACGCGGGTATGTACTGGGGTAATGCTGGAGCTTATTGGATTTGTGGTTCATCTGATCACTTGAAGCGTGATTGTTCTCGGGCTACGAGAGATGCACCAGCACATCTTGTTGCACCTGCTAGGGGCCGAGGCCGTGGCAAGGGTAATTTTCAGATGTGCGATAATGGTCAAAGGGGTATGGCTCATGCTGCAGCGGTGAGACCTGAAGGTGGTAGACCGGCTCGGGTATTTGTTCACCATGAAGGTCATAATGACACTGATGTGATCGCATGTACTTTTACTTTGCAATTCTTGTCATTGATATCTTTGATTGATTCAGGGTCTATGCATTCATATATCTTGAGTGAACATGCATATATCCTGAATATTCCTGTTGAGATCTTAGATGTTGGCATGTTAGTCACAAGTTCCATTTGGGAGATGGTTACAACAAAAAGGTTGTACCGGCGTTGTCCTTTGGTGGTGCAAAGTTATGAGTTTTCCGCAGATCTAATAGAATTGCCATTCTATGGTTTTGATATCATTTTGGGTATGGATTGGTTGAGTGAGCATAGAGTAGTTGTGGATTGTGAATCCAAGAGAATTTTCTTGAGGTTGGCTGGTGATTTTGAAGTTGTGGTGGTTGGCGAGAATGTAAAGTTTTTGTCCAATGTGATCTCGGTTGTTAGAGGGGAGAAGATGATGTTTGATGGCTGTCAAGATTATTTGGCTATTGTTATGAATTTGAAAGCCAAGGGTGTCTGAGTGTAGGACATTCAGACCGTGTGTAACTTCCCTGAGGTTTTTCCTGAGGAGTTGTCGGGTTTACCTCTGGATGAGGATATGGAGTTTCGTATTGAGACATATGAGGGTACAACACCAGTGTCCATTGCTCCTTATAGGATGTCACCGAAAGAATTGAAAGAGTTAAAGTCATAGCTTCAGGAGTTGTTGGACCATGGGTTCGTTCGACCAAGTGTTTCTCCGTGGGGTGCTCCTATTCTCTTCATGAAAAAAAAGATGGTACGATGTGTATGTGCATTGATTATCATTAGTTGAACAAGTTGACGGTAAAGAATAAGTACCCGTTGCTAACGATTGATGACTTGTTCGATCAGTTTTGTAGAGAAGCAGTGTTTTCCAAGATAGATTTAAGATCGGGGTATTACCAGTTGAAGGTTAAGGATGTGGATATGCATAAAACCACGTTCTATACGAGGTATAGGCAATATGAGTTTCTTGTCATGCCTTTCGATTTGACAAATGCCCCGACTGTGTTTATGGATATGATGAATAGAGTGTTCCATGAGTATCTTGATCAGTTCATGGTGGTGTTCATAGATGATATTCTTGTGTACTCCCGTACCAAGAAAGAACATGATCGGTATTTGCGGATAGTGTTGCAAGTGTTGAAGGATAATTAGTTATACGCTAAGTTGAGCAAGTGCGAGTTTTGGCTTAAGGAAGTGATATTCCTCGGTCATGTGGTTTCTACGGAGGGTATTCGCGTTGATCCACAGAAGATTGAGGCTATTCTCAATTGGAAGCCGCCTAAGTCTGTATCAGAAGTGCGTAGTTTTCTTGGTTTGGCTTCCGTTTTGTTGAGGGGTTCTCGAGTATTGCAGCACCGTTGACCAATTTGTTATAGAAGAACATTCCTTATGTATGGACGGAGAAGCAACAGCACAATTTTGAAAAGCTAGAGGAAGTTCTGAAACATGCTCCTATGTTGACTCAGCCTGAATCTGGGAAGGAGTTTGTGGATTATAGTGATGTGCCGTATGTTGGCTTGGGTTGTATGCTGATGCAGGGTGGGAAAGTTGTGGCCTTTACATCGAGGCAGTTGAAAGTTCATGAGCGTAATTATCCAACTCATGATTTGAAGCTTACGGTTGTGGTATTCGCTTTGAAAATTTGGCGACGTTACCTCTATGGTGAGAAGTGTGTGATCTTTACGGACCACAAGAGCTTGAAGTATTTGATGTCTCAGAAAGATTTGAATCTTAGGCAACGTAGATGGTTGGAATTGCTTAAGGATTACGACTTGACAATTGAGTATCATCCTGGTAAAGCCAATGTAGTGGCAGATGCATTAAGTCGTAAGGTTGCGGTTGAGCTTCGAGCTATGTTTGCAAGATTGAGTGTGACACGGGAGGGCAGTTTGCTAACTGAATTACAAGTTAAGCCTACGTTATTACAGTTGATTAAAGCTAAGCAATCGTACGATGATTCGTTGGTTGAGCATGTTAAGGACATAGAGGATGGTAACCCGACAAAATTTCATTTTGATGATGATGGAGTTTTGTGTTTCAAGGGTCTAATAGTGGTGCCGGATGATCTGAAATTGAGGCACACTATCTTGACAGAGGCACGCTCTAGTCCTTTTGCTATGCATCCTGGTAGTGTTAAGATGTATCGTGATTTGAAGGAGGCATACTATTGGGTTGGTTTGAAAAATGATATGGATGAGCTTGTTTCCAAGTGCACGGTATGTCAACAGGTCAAGGCTGAACATCAATTTCCATCCGGGTTGTTGCAACCGCTGAAAATTCTAGATTGGAAATGGGAAAGAATCACCGTGGATTTTGTAATAGGTTTGCCGTTGACACCGGCTAAAAATGATTCAGTTTGGGTGATTGTTGACCAGTTCACAAAGTGTGCACATTTTCTGCCAGTGCATACAATGTACACCTTAGACAAGTTGGCAGATTTGTATATAACTGAGATTGTGTGCTTGCATAGTGTACCTAAATCCATTGTCTCTGATAGAGATCCGAGGTTTACGGTAAGGTTTTAGAGGAGTTTGCACCAGGCCTTGGGTTCGAGGTTGAGTTTTAGCACTGCGTATCATCCTCAGTCGGATGGGCAGTCTGAGCGGGTTATCCAGGTTTTGGAGGATATGCTGAGGTGTTGTATTATTGAGTTCCAAGGAAACTGGGAGAAGCATTTACCTTTAGTTGAGTTTTCTTACAGCAACAATTATCAGGTGAGTATACAGATGGCACCTTATGAGGCGTTATATGGCCGGAGGTGTCGTACGCCCTTATGTTGGGCTGAGGTAGGGAAAAGCATGTTACTTTACCGGATGTGTTGAAAGACACAGATGAGAAGGTTAAGCTTGTATGTGACCGGTTGAAAGCAACTGCAGATCGACAGAAATCTTACGCGAATATGAAGCGTAAGGAAATTGAATATGCGGTAGGCGATCGCGTATTCTTGAAAGTGCCACTATGGAAAAAGGTGATGAGATTCGGACGTAAGGGTAAGCTTAGTCTGAGGTTCATTGAACCATACGAGGTTATTGAACTTGTGGGTCCTGTGGCATACTGGTTGAGGTTGCCCCCGAGTTGGAGAAAATTCATAATGTGTTCCATGTTTTGATGTTGATGAGATATCGATCAGATCCATCACATGTTATGCCGGTGGAGGATGTGGAGTTGAGGCCGGATCTATCATTTGATGAGGAACCTGTAGAGATCCTCGATACCAGCAAGAAAGTCCTACGTGGTAAGACAATAGAGCTCGTGAATGTCTTGTGGCGACACCGAGGTGTTGAGGAAGCTACTTGGGAAAGCAAGGCGGATATAAAGGATCAATTTTCGCGTCTGTTTCCTCCAGGTAATTTCCGGGATGAAATTTCTTAAGTGGGGGAGATTTGTAACACCCCGATTTTGGGCCTAGCGATTTTGAGGTTTATTAGACGGTCAGTGGACGAGGTTAGAGATTCGAGTCGAATTCGGGACCGTATATTTTTTGGCAAAATAAAAATATGGAAAAATAGTTAAAAATCATCTTTAATATATATTGATTTCTGGTGGAATCAATTTTAGAAAAGGGAATTTGGAAATATGACATTTTGGTTAGTGACCAAAATGCGATTTTTGAAAACTATTTTAAAGTGACTAAAATCAAAAGGGTCAAATCCTTAGAATCCTTAAGGAGCTAATCTACCAGGTGTTTGTTGGTGGTTTCTCCATTCAATTAAATCATTTTAAACATGTGTTTTAAAAGGGTGTTGAGAAGGATTAAATATATAAAGTTAGTTATTAGCTTTTAAAAAAAATTCACGTAACTTCTTCCTAAACCTTTTCTCTCAACTTCTTTTCTTACAAACACTCAGAATTTCATCAAAATCCAGAGGTGAGAGATTCTTTTCACTCAGATTACTGATTTTAACATGATTCTTTAACTTTGTTTTGCAAAATCTCATTGAAATTTTATGTTTTCTTAGCTTTAAACAAGCCAATTGAGGGAGAAATCACATAACCGGGGTAAGGTCCATAATATCCTATGTTAAATGGTTCTTTATTGATATTCCTAAGTATTTGATCCTTGATTTATAAGTTGTAATGTGATTTTAATGTTTTGTCAATATTTAATTGAGTTATTTTGGAAATATTGATGAAACATGGTAATTTCCAAAGTGGATCTGATTTCCAGTATTTGAGATTGATTTAATATATGTTTTGGAGGTTTTTTGATGTTGATAAGTTGTTTTTATCAATAGAATCTCGAAACTCTTGAATCTTTAATTGTTTAGGTTGCTAAATTTGAGTTGTTGTGGAGATAATCGAGTTTAAGCTTTACTGGAAGTAAAAGGATGTTAGGAAAGGGTTTTTGGAGGTTAATAGATGTTGGTTGATGGGTTGAATTGTTGTTTTATGGCAGGGTTAAGTTTCAAAAATGTTTGATGATGATTTTGGTTTGTTTCGGATAGTTTCTTAGTGGGCAACCTGAGAGTTGCGGGGTTTTGCTCTGAGGCAGTGGTTTGAATGCATAATGATGCATTTATCCTCTAGTTGTTTATGTTTAAAACAGGGGATAACCAAGGCGACGAAGCTTGACATTGTTTTGGTGGCTTGCTGGGAGCTTGTATCGCGTTGGAAAGAAAGGCAAAGCGTATCGGTGAGTGGAAACTGGTTTTTAATGCTTTACAAAGGTTTGTAAAGGTTGTTGGGAGTTAAGGGTAAACGTGAGACACTTACCTAAGCTCGGAAGTAAGTTTCCCTTATTTTGCTCTTGAATATCGGCTTAGATATGAGCATGTTGTTTGCATGTTTTCGTTATAAACATGGTATGATTTACTTATTGGAAATGCATGATTTTGGGTACATATGCAGGGGATTGAAAGTATATTAAATGCTATTGAGCATTGGTTTTCATTCCGATTGGGAATAGTGTTATTGCATTGGCAATGAGATTTGCATATGTTATGTTTTGTTTAATGCATTGTAAAACAGTAAGTAAATGGATGTAAATGGTTTGTAAATGATATATTGGCTATGTGACAAGGTGAGAAAACAATCGGATATAGTTGTCATGCCATAGGATTAAAAGTGCACTATAAAATATGAACAAAATCGATCGCGGCCATGGGTCCTTGAGGTTTGGCGGTTTAACAAGGCCACTCGAACTGTTGGGGACCTTATTTGGGGCTTGCGGTTTAACTAGGCAACCCAAATTGATGGTGATCTTGCAGATTAACTAGGCAAGGTCGGTACACTTGCAGTTTAACTAGGCAAGGGTGAAATCTCGCGGTTTAACTAGGCGAGGGTGTCAAATCTTGCGGTTTAACTAAGAAAGGTTTGGGATATCATACGGTTTAACTAGGCATGGTATGAGAGATCCGTGTATCTGATGTGTATAGGATAGAGATAGACTATCCGGGTCACTATAAATGCCAATATATTTGAAAGTTCATGAGTTGAACCTTGTTTAAAATGATTTGGGAATTAAGCATGGATTGTATATGTTGTTATATAAAGGTTGTTATGTTTTGATTCGGTTGGAATCAAGGAAAGGCTTTGGTTGTAAGCATGTTTTGGAGAACAAACATATAATTTTCAAATGGTTTTAATGCATCATTGTTTTATGAGAATCCTCACTAAGCATGTGTGCTTACGCTCTCTTTTTCCTAATGATGCAAAGCATTAAAGTTCGGGGCAGCAAAGGGCAAGGTTTGCAAGGATCCAAGAGATAAACTACTTTGAGTATGAACTCGGTTAATAAGGCAATGTGTTCGCCATGGTTTTTGGGAGTTGTAAATCTGTTGCATTGTGGATTTTAGAATGATTCTATGCTGTTTTTTATGCAGGTTTGATATTGCTCAGCTTGATGTTAATATTTGCCTATAGTTAAGGTTGAATGCGTGTTTAGGTATACATTTAGAGTTTCTTTGGGGATTGCTATGTTGTGCTGGTTTGGCCAGGTTTAATATGCTATGTTGAGTGTGTTGGCATGTTTCTTATGCTGAGATTGGTCTAATTGTGCATTCTGGTAAGTTTGGCAAAATGGTCTAAGATGCATGTCTCTAGAATGGTCCTTTGGATGTATGAGGTTGTTTTGTTTGCCAAACCTTGGTATAAATAATAGTTTATGTATATTCAAATGTTGGTGTGCATGTATGCAAGTTGCTAGGGGCCAATTGCATCTAGAATTGTGCGAAAAAACAATTAATTTTGACATTACAGGCCCAGACGTATCGATACATAGGGGACCGTATTGGTACGGCTAGTCAAATAAGGGAAAGGTGTTTCGGTACAGGTATGGGCGTTTCGATACGCCTAATGGTTACTGGAATTTTACTTTTTGGAATGAGGCCACGTACCAAAACACTAGGTGACCGTATCGGTACGGTGTTAAAGGATTTTAAAAAAAGTATTTTATACTCGAAGTGGCGTACCGGTATGGGTCTTGCCATATCGAAACGATGGGTTCACAACCGTATCGATACGAGACTCAGTGTATCGATATGGATACCGTTGTTTCTGTTAATGTCTTGG
Source organism: Hibiscus mutabilis (assembly GCA_019671005.1). Classification (NCBI taxonomy): domain Eukaryota; kingdom Viridiplantae; phylum Streptophyta; class Magnoliopsida; order Malvales; family Malvaceae; genus Hibiscus; species Hibiscus mutabilis. The sequence continues at coordinate 41,876,149 of CM033726.1, read as the reverse complement.
AAAGGCAGTTATGACTTCTTTCGTTTTAGTCCCTAAATCTTGTTTTGCCAATTATTTGAGCATGGATGATCGTTTGAGGCTGATTTTTGACATATAAGCATGAAATGTATTTAATTAAAGGTAGGTAACTTAAAAATAAGAAAAGCCCTTTTATATTGTTGAAATTACATTTTGGTCCCTAATTTGTGTTTGTGGCTAATTGGATGTCGTTACGATGCCCGATTGAGATGAGTGCTCACTTGTGGATGGTATGAACATGTAGGAAAGAACTAATGCATCTAGACAAGATAAAAGAAAAAATGGACGTGTTTTAGGTTTTATCTTTCTCGTTTACTTCGGTAAACGTAATATAGCTTGCTCAGTTCGGTCTTGCGACTAGGCCGGGACGAGGGGGTTACAAGGAGATATCCAGAGAAAACTTTAATCTGTTTCCATCAATGGTGGCACGAGATCAGAAAATGAAGAAGAACATTAATTATTAAATGTTCAAAATTTTGCCATTGAGTTGGATGTTTGAGCTTGTCTGGTTATTCGGCCTTCTTCAGGGCTAGAGGTTGATCATCATGTTGTTTCCCCCGGGATTGAGGTTTTTTGGTCTCTTTCATGGACCTGTTTTTGTGTTCAAGCAAAAAATGAATGCATGATGGATGCCCCTATCATATGCCTAATCTAAATGCATGATAACTCGTATGAATGTATGCTGCATGCATTTGATGCTAAATGATATTAATAAATGTGTAAATGATTTTTTTGCCCCTCAAAGGGATACCCCTGACTTCGTGTTTGGTCGATATCGAGTTCTCGGTCTTGTTTTGTAAGGATGCCCTCAATCTTTCTTTAGTTTCGATCATCTTTCATTATCTTCCTAGGTGCATACCCCAAAATTATTTTCATTGAACTTCGTCTGGAATGAAGCGAATTTGAAGCTTGGAGTATGTTTTTGCCTTTTCTTGAAGGATAAATGCGATATGTTGCCCCCCAGTCAGGCCTGGAAATGCCCCTGGATGTGGGGTCTTGTAGAGACATAGTTTTTGTATGAACGCGAAGGTTATTCTCAAAAATGCCTTTAGACCAGGCCCCTGCGTAGGTTCAACATGATGCTAGACTTCGCTTTATATGGTAGCGCTGACACGGAGCATCCCGGGGACCGGTTATGCATGTAAATGCAAGGTGCATGTCCTATATGCGGAGGTATTGATTCAAAAATGGTTCTCGTGGCTTAACTTTTGAATTTACGGGATTTATTCGAAACTTTGAACGTTGCATTTGATATCTAGAGTACTATATTTTCTCCTGATAGTGAATTTTTCAAATTAGGAACCAGTCATGAATCAGTACTTCATGTCGGTGAAATGTAAAAAAAATTAAAATGATGGCGTCATGCAATTAATGCAAAATGAGTTAATTTAATATGATGTAATCAAAACAAGATAATGATGGCAGTCCGGATAAAAATAATCAAATGAACAAGATAAAAATTAAAACATATAAAAAACTGTACATAATAAATAAATAAAAGGCACCAAAGCCCTAAAAGGGTAACCGCTAAACGGGCAGAGTTTCGCACGGCTTTAAAAGGGTGGATTCTACGGCTCACTATATGCGGTTCGAATCTAAAGGAAAAAAGGTACCTGAACTATCGCGGGGACATCGATTCGGGGGAATACGACCCTTATACCATACGGGGGTGAAAACCCTACGAAATATAAGGACTAGTACTCCAAGAGCACATTACAACACTATACGGGGGTGAAAACCCCACAGAGCGAAGTAATCTCTCCCACTTAAGGGTTAAGGAGCTCGGGTAGAAAGCCCATGCATGAATGTTGAGGGATTAAAAATTAAATCAAATCGAATTTTCGAATTTCTTGCAAGACAACACAAAACCAACATTGGCCTGATCCTCTTTGAAAAATCTCCCCAGCAGAGTCGCCAAATAGGGGGTTTTTTCCTTTATGAAAAATAGATGTTTAAAAAATAAATGTTTTCTACGAAGTCAAAGGAGATGTCACCCGGAGACCTGGATGGCACTCCTAACAGAACACCATAAATGTTTTAAAAAGATGAAAAACGAAAGGTGGAAAATGGATGGGAAATATGAAAAATGGATGGAGTCTCCACCGGCCACTTTGGTAGGTCGGACACTGTTAAAAAGGAACCAGAGATTCAAAAATTTTGGGTTCGGGAGTCGGTTACGCGTGGGGAAGGATTAGCACCCCCACAACGCCAAAAATTGGTACCGCGTTGACTTGGCGTTGTCTTTACAAAAAACAAAAATTCGATTTTTAAATTTAAAGTTTAATCCCTAAAAGAAAACAGTCTAAGGAGAGTATTTCCTTATTTACGAAACTGAGGAAGACGACACCTGAATGAGTGAGGATGCCGTTTCCTAGCCGGTATCCGAAATAAAGTGGAAAATATTCCCTTAAATTGATCGAGTTTAAAGAAAAATATCTGAAATAAAATAAACAATACATATAATATAATACTCATATATTATACTGTGAAAATAATAATAATAATAATAATAATGATGATAATAATATACATATATTTCATGAAATAGTAATAATATACATAGTATAGTAATAATATAATATATATTAATAAAAATAAAAATGTATAGCAATAATATAATATATATTAATAAAAATAAAAATGATAATATATACAAAATAATATATACATAGTGATAATATACTTTATACTATATACATATACTATACATTAATATACTATACTATATAATGTACATATATATACACAAAATAACATATATATATATAATAGGAAAATAAACATATATACATAATAAAAGTAACAAATGAATATGAAAATATAACATAAAAATAATATTAAATATAATGAACAAACAATTATAATTATAAATAATACACATAATAGATTATATATACATCTATATATATATATCATATATATTATATAAATATATACTTATGTAATGATGAAATAATAGTAATAATAATCATAATAATATAAATAAATAAAATAAAAAATAGAAAGTGACTAAAAAATAAAAAAAAGAAACTTAAAAAACCAAAAAAGGACGAAATCGCAAGATATTTAAAAGTTATAGGGACCAATAAAGCAATTTTACCAAGCGACAATCTCCTTTTGAAAATAAATTTGGGGCGGAGGGACTTCTCGTGTAATTAGACCATTAAAAACCTGATTAAATTAAATTTAGCAACCGGATTGAAAATTTTCTAAAAAACACAGGGACTGATAGTGTGATTATCCTATGAGGCAAGCTTTTTTAAAAAAACAGATGGTGCAGGAGGACTAAGTAGGTAAATAACCCTTAATTTTAGCCTAATATATAAGTTAAAAATTAAAAATTAAAAGAAAAACCCATTCTTTCATTTGTTTCAAACAAAATAAAAGCTCTCTCAAATATGCTCTCCCTTTCTCTGGCCAGGCTTGGCTGTCGGCCACCGTCTCTGCCGCGGACCGCTGGTCGCCGGTGGTAGCGGCGCCGCCTTCGGTCATCGGACGATGAAAAAAAGGCTTTTCAACTCTTCTCGATGCTCTGGTGCCAAATCCGAGGTCAGATTTTCGAATCGAAGTCTCTAAATACCTAGATCTACAAAGAAAGGTATGATTTTTTTACCTTTTTTCGATTCGGTTTCCTCTCTTTCTTTTGCCTTTGTTTGTTCGAATAATAAAGAGGAGATAAAGCTATTTTTTATTCGAATCCTCTATTTTTATTTTATTCTAACCGTCTTTTTTTATATATTCGAACTCAAAAAAAACCCTATTTTACATCCGATTAGATTGGGGTTTCTATAACCCATTTGGATACATGCATATATAATAAAATATTACAACTTGATCTAATTTTTGCAAGCTTGGGCGGCGAGGGCGGCGGCTGGCGGTGTCAGTGTGGCTTGGGCAGTGGGAGGCAGCTGGCAAGTAGGTGGTGGCAGCGGCGGCGGCAGCTGCAAGTAGGATAGGTTGCTAGGGTTTATTATTAGGGTTAGGATAGTTTAGGGGTATTTTGGGTTTTTTTAAATTTGGGATATTTTATTTAGAATGGGTATTTGGGTTTTTCAGTTTGTAATGGGTTGGTTTAATTATTGGGTTAAGGCCGGGACTAAAAATGGTTATGACAGCTTCCCCTCTTTGCACATTGCTGTGTAACAAGAATAGACCAAAGACAAAAGAGTAACCATTTTTGTCCGGTCGGGTTTAGGTTCATTCTCTAGCCACTGCTTCTTCTTTGGGCTTCTCTTTATCTTCTTGCCGCTCTTCAAAATGGAAGATTCGTCGGGGAAGACAAAAGTCTGAGGCCATCCGTTGGAGGAGACAAAATGAGTTCGGCTTGCTATGACTCTAACAACGACGCAATGCCTGGAGAAACTTTGACCTAGCTGCAATATTGACGAAGAGGCAAGGTCTACAAAACTTGATCCAACAACAACACTGACGAAGACACACGGTCAAAAGATGAAGGTTTGGCCCAACTACAACACCGACGAGGAGACAGGACCAGAAGTTGGTAAATTTTGATGTGGAGCTTCTTTTGCGTTTTCCCCAAATGCACAGGGATCAACGGTTTTGAGTTGCTTTTATCGGTAGCTGTTTGTTTTGGGCTAGTTGTACCATTCCTCTGGGTACAATCAGTTTATACCAATCATGACATTGGATTTTTCAAATGATTTATTTTCCTTCGACCATTCGTGAAAATAGATTTTTGATGGACATTTGAATTATCCATTTTCTTAAACTTTACCATGTTTAAGCACGTTGTGCCAACATTTCTGTTAGACTTGTCAAAATAGTTTGATCCAGCTGCAACACTGACGAAGTGGCAGGATCGGAAGTCAGTAAATTTGGTCCAGCTACAACACCGACGAAGTGGCAAGACCTGAAGTCAGTAAAGGTTTGACCCAGCTACAACACCGACGAAGAGGCAAGGTCTAAAGTCAGTAAGGTTGATCCAGCTACAACACCGACGAAGAGGCGGGATCGAAAGTCAGTAAATTTGGTCCAACTACAACATTGACGAAGAAGCAAGACCTGAAGTCAGTAAAGGTTTAACCCAGCTATAGCACCGATGAAGAGACGGGGTCTGAAGTTAGTAAGGTTGATCCAGCTACAACACCGATGAAGAGGCAACATCGAGAGATGGAGGTTCTGATGTTTGATCCAGCTACGAATCTGACGAAGAGACAGGATCTGAAAGAGTAAATTTGGCCTAACTACAACACCAGACGAAGAGGCAGGACCGAAGAAATGTATGGTTCGACCAAGCTACAACACCTGACGAAGAGTCAAGGTCTGAAGTCAATGGGGTTGATCCAGCTACAGCACCGACGAAAGGGCAGGATCGGAAGTCAGTAGATTTAGATTCTACAGCACCATCAACGGAGAAGTATAACTGGATAACAACAACTTGGACTCAACCTCTCCATCAATGCTAGAGGTGAGATTGGATATTTGTAATTTGGACCTTGTTATGCCATCAACGGAGGAACAAGACTGGATAAAAGCAACTTGGACACAACCACTCCATCAATGCAAGGGGTCGGATCAGACAACAGCGACTTGTACCTAATCTCTCCATCAACGCAAGAGGCATGATTGGATGTCTGCAATTTGGGCCTTGTTACGCCATCAACGGAGGAACAAGACTGGATGAAAGCAACTTGGACCCACCGCTCCATCAACGCAAAGGGCAGATCGGACAGCTGCGACTTGTACCAACCTCTCCATCAACGCAAGAGGCAAGATTAGAGAATGAAGCTTTGATTTTTTATTTTCCCTTAATTTTGATTTTTCTAAAATTTTTCATTTTTCCATCCATTTTTTCATTTTTAAATTCTACGGTATTCTACTATGAGCGTCATCCTGGTCTTTGGGTGGCTTCTTCTTTGATACTATAAAGAAACACATTTTTTCATCATTGTTTTCAAAGGAAGGGAAAAACCCCTTATCACAAAACCCAACATAAAAAACATCACATGTATGAATTTCATGAAGCAGGTCAAAGTTAAAAGTGTATTATACCTTATGCAAAAACATGAAATGAGCCTCTTTTACTCAACAACCATAAATCTTTTCCTTTCCTTTTACCTTAGAAGACTCGCCAACTTTTTTCGCTAGTTAAACAAGCATACAACAAATTAATAACACAATTAGGAGGTTAATGGAAGTAAGAAAATGAATCTAGAACACCAAAAATGACATGAAAACAGCTAGATGAAGCTTGTATGACTTAAACCTTCCTAAAACCCTAAATAAACATCTTACCACATTTCCAACAAGATAATGAGCTTCACTTGGAACTCTTGTAATGTAGATTAATAATTTGGCCTTATTGAATCCCTCATGAGGAGCTTGTATACAAAAGGTGAGATTTTTAATGCATGGAGGCTAGGGTTAGAATGAAGAGGAGGGGGAAAGAAAAAATGATGGGAGGAAAATGAGCTTAGCTTACCTACCTCCTTCCCACATCCAAAAAAAATTGTTTAATGATTTTTTCAACCTTTTTTCACAAATACGGTAATTATCCTCTTGGTCCCTTATCTTCTATCATTTAATTAAAAATACCCCTGTTTAGCCAAAATAAGCTCAACTATTACCCAACAAGGCCCAAACTTGGTCCAAGATTCTAATTGACTTACTAAACCATCAAACCCAAGACTCGGGTTAACTCTTATGTGTTGACCCGAAACTCGGGTCATTACATTACCTCTTCATACTTTCCACACCCATAAAACACAGCGTCTGAGGTTCATCAAGGGTTTTTGAAACACAAACATGAACTTTAACAACATAAAAATATTCCATTTCCTTTGACTAACTCTTTGCACTTAATGGGAGCTTAAGGAAATCATTTTCCAAGTTCATATCTTTCATCCACTTCTCTAATAATTTTATTAAAAAAATAGGGTTTTACAAACAATGAAGTCAGACAACGAATATGATGAGATTTTTGAGATTTTACGAAAAAACAATAATGAAGCTTGAAAAACAAGAAAATAACGAAGAAGAAGACAAAGATGAGAAGATATGCAAATAAGAAAGAAAAACACTTCCCCTTTTATAATTGTCCAATCCGTTTGCTTTCTTTATTTTTTGTGTTCAGAAATAAAAGGACAATTTGCGGGTAGGTCTGTGATACAACATGCTATTGTTACGGGGCTAGACTTCTGAACCAGCCCAACGTGCGGCCTTAGTCGAGTCCCTAAGACAAACGACTAAGTAAGCCTGAATCCTCGATCTGAAAGATCGAATTCTGAAGGCACCGAAGAACACAAGATCGTTCTTAGCGGAAGCAAACTATGAGATCGGCTATGAATAACTCTGAAAGAACGCGAAGAACAAGAGAAGAACAATTCAGAGAATTTATAGTGAATACGCTCTATATTACTCAAGAATAGATGAAAGAATGGATGATACAAATGAGAGTGGGAGGCACTCTATTTATAGTTGAGCTCTCACTCAATCAATGGTCCGGATCGATTTATATGGATAGCCAGGATTAGCCCAAATCCTTACGAGAATCTCTAATCTAGAAAAGAATATCAGATCCTACCTAATTACATCAATTAGTAGGTTTCTTTCCTCATATAGTTGATCACACCCGATATGGAAAGATTCCTCCTTTGACTCATTGTCTCCTGCCATTTCTGAAAAGCTAGTGTGATCGGGCTCTCTAGCATTCTCCAAGTGTTGGGCCAAGTCTAATGGTCTTGGCAAGTCCGATGATCCGCTTTGAACCCCTTGGGTGGATCCTTGCGCAACTGTCTCGAACCAAAAGGTTTGGGCCGTGACAATCTCCCCCACTGAACTTGGCGACGCCCTCATCACTGCACTAGAACGATCTTGGGTAGGGCCTCCTTGGATGCTGCTACTTGTTGCCTCGGCTTGGTGCGGTTCCCCCATATGAATTGCTCGCCTCGGCTCTTGCCTCCATGGAATTCCTCGATCCTCTACACCATTACTCACATCATCTTGGTGGCTTCTCGACGTCTCAGCTTACTTCTGTCCCCCTATAAGGACTGCTTACTCTGACTCTTCCCGCCAAGTGATGTCACGTGCTATGACGCCTTCGGATACATCACCGTTGTAGGAGCTTTCTCCTACAAGCCTTGGTTTGCCTTGGTCCCGCAGAAAAGTCTTGGGTGTCACCACGTTGAACACCGGACGAACTTTTAGACTCGTCAGCCCATCAGTTTGGCTCCTTAGAACTCTAAAAGGTTCCTTCCAAGTTTCGTCTCCTCCGCATCGATGGTTAGGTCCAACTCGACCTATGCTCATCAAACTCGGCAAATCAAACTCAAAAACACTAGAGTGGTGTTTGAGATGTACCTTTCTCTCAGTCGCATTTACTCTAAAATAGGCCAGCCCTTTTGTCTCCACGAAGGCTGGCCCCTTTTATATCGAACCTCCATTGTCGAAGTTCTTTTCATGCATCGGCACCTTTTGCCTAAGGTCCGTTGCCCCTCGTTGCACTCGCCCCTCTGACTTGAAGTTTGGTGCACTCTTCTTGCATTGACCATTCTTCCTCGAAGTTCGGTGCTTCCTCTTGCGTTGGCACTTCTTCCCCGAAGTCCTTCTCTCGTTCCCTACCTTGCTCATGGGTGGTGTCTCTACGGTTGCAATGTCCCTTGGCTTGGCCCCCTTCGACACTCCATTGGTCTCAAAAGCAATATTCTTTCCCCGAACATCCTCGGTAAGCACTCTCCTAGCCTTCTTGGACATGTTCACCTTTTTTCTGCTTTCGGTCTCCCTTGGCCTTGGCAGAACTAGACGGCTTCGAACCAAGCTTTGTAGCCTCGCTCCCTTCGGGCTTGTCCCTCATCTTGGACTCCTTGGCTCGAACTGGGCATCTCTGCAACTTGTGAGGCCCCTTACACTGGTTGCACTCCAATTGCTTCTTCTTCACCCTCGGCTTGACGGCTTTCTCGTTTGCTATCGCACCGGGGCTCGACCTTGGCTTGACTACTTTGGCACTCGTAGTCGCACCTTGGATTTCCCTTGGCTCGTTAACACTCACAATTGCGCCAAGTCGCGCTACTCCTCCTTCTGACTCATCTTCTCTCCTGATGAGTGCAGCAAGGCGATTCTTCTCGAGACAGCTCCTTACCACATGTGGGCCATTACAGAAGTAGCACTTCATCTTTCTACTCCCCTTCTTTTTTGGCACGAACTTAGCCTCGCCATTCCCACAGTCACTCGTCGTGGGCTTGGACGTCTCGGCACTGATTGGCTTGTCTCTTGCAGGCTCGGTCAGCAACTCGGTCGCATCTTTGGCCTCTCGAATCTGGGCACCTCCTTGCTCCAATGCAAGCCTCGCCCCAAGCCTAAGTCCCTCTAAGATGGTGGCAAGCGCACCCCATACACTCATTGCACTCTTGCAACTGAGTAGCTCTTCCTTGAGCTCATTCACCTCGATCCACAAAGCTTTCACCTCGGCTTCGCAAGCACTACTCTGCCGAACTATCTCTACCTCGTTGCGAACTCGCCGCGTCTCGTCATTGAACTTGTCCTCCATGGACTCTAATATTTCAAGGCGGGACTCCAAGACACCCTGGGTCTCCTTCATAGACTCCATGGTTTCTTTGAGGGAGAAATCTTGGTTGTTCAACATCTCGCTCATGACGTCGTATTCCTTCCTGAAAGAATCAAACATCTGAGTAAAAACATAATCTCTTTATCTTACCTCATTCAATGTCTTCCATTTTGATGCCATCTCGGTCACTTCTTTGCCACGAACTAGCTTGCTCACTTTGAATAGCTCGAATGCAAATCCTTGCCTAACTTGACTGCAACACTAAGTAGGCTCGAACGCAAGCCCCCTCGTCTCGCTCTGATACCACTTCTTGTCACGGGGCTAGACTTCTGAACCAGCCCAACGTGCGGCCTTAGTCGGGTTCTTAATACAAACGACTAAGTAAGCCTGAATCCTCGATCCGAAAGATCGAATTCCGAAGGTACCAAAGAACGCAAGATCGTTCTTAGCGGAAGTAAACTATGAGATCGGCTATGAAGAACTCTAAAAGAATGCGAAGAACAAGAGAAGAACAATTCAGAGAATTTAGAGTGAATGCGCTCTCTATTACTCAAGAATAGATGAAAGAATGGATGATACAAATGAGAGTGGGAGGCTCTCTATTTATAGTTGAGCTCTCAATCAATCAATGGTCCGGATCGATTTACATGGATGGCCAGGATTAGCCCAAATCCTTACAAGAATCTCTAATCTAGGAAAGAATATCAAATCCTACCTAATTACATCAATTAGTAGGTTTCTTTCCTCAGATAGTTGATCACACCCGATATGGCAAGATTCATCCTTTGACTCATTGCCTCCTGCCATTTCCGAAAAGCTAGTGTGATCGGGCTCTCTAGCATTCTCCAAGTGTTGGGCCAAGTCTGGTGGTCTTGGCAAGTCCGATGATCCACTTTGAACCCTTTGGGCGGATCCTTGCGCAACTGTCTCGGACCAAAAGGTTTGGGCCGTGATACTATGGTGCGGCTAAAAGACGATAAGTTTGAGATAAAGTATTGAAACTTATAAAAATAAGTATGGAAACTTGTTCTTGAACTGAAAATATTAGACTTCTTGATAACATTTTCGGTTAGTTTTTTGAGTTTTTTCTAAGTAAGTATCGATACTTAGTTTTTGATAAATTTTCAGTTCGGGACAAAAGTATCGAAACTTACAAAAATTAGTATCGATACTTGTTCTTGAACTGAAAATATTAGACTTCTTGATAACATTACTGATTGGTTTTTTGAGTTTTTTCTGCAAGTATCGATATTTTTTTAAGTATCGAGACTTAGTTTTTTGATAAATTTTTAGTTTAGAACAAAAGTATCGATACTTAAAAAAAGTATCGATACTTGCAGAAAAAACTAAAAAAACCAACCGAAAATGTTATCAAGAAAGTATTGATACTGGCAAATTTTGAAATTGAAATGGCAGTAGGGATGGCCATTTAACCCATACCCAATGGGTTCCGACCCGATCCTATAGGGTAGGATTTTTTTAAAGAAAATTTCAGGTTCAGGTTTGATTTTTTTGAGGATAAGGTTTGAGGTGAAAAATACACTACCCGACCTGATCCAATTCGAAATAATAGTTTAATTTTATTCTAAATATTTAGGTATAATTGCTACAATGCCCCTCTCTTTATATATATATTTCAATTATCTCCCTATTTTGTCTAATAAAAATGGAATAATTATAATAATGCTCCTACGTTATTTGTATTTTTTTCAATTAGCTTCCTTATTTTATCGAATAATAATGAAAATTGATAATTTTTATTTATGTCAGGTCGGGCCTATTTTGGATGAATGTGTTAAGTTTTTGGGTTGGGTGTGGATCGGCTAAAATCCCAACCCGACCCATTACCATCCCTAAATGACAGGGATTGTAATTTTATTTTTGAAGTAGAGAGACTCAATCTCAAACTTTATTAAAGTATGGGGACTAAAAGAAAATTTGGATATTAAAGATTGAGAAATAAGATAACGTATAGGGAGAGAAGTGCAGAAACCGAGAGGTTATCAAAGAGAGTCTACGGGTGTTCATTCTCGGGTACCCGACTTTTTGGGTATCCAAAGTGCTGGGTACTCGGTCTTTTGAGTATTAGATTTTTTAGTCTGATCTTGGCTCGTAATTATCGGTTACCCGAGTATTATTTAATTTTTTATTTATTCGTTTTTTCTAAATTTAAAAGTTTTAAAAAATCATATAGTAAACACGTAAAATTTAAAAGTTCATAATACATAATCTAAACACAAAAAATAGTGATTTAGAGTTAATTTTAAGAAGAAATATTTGGATATATAGTTTTTCTCTTAAACTTAGTTTTTTCTTCATAGATGCTGCAAATTTTTCTCATCTCCTTTTTGCTTAACCGATGGCGGCAATTAATTTTAGTATTGGTTGTCGACCACCGGTGTTCATTATTTTTCTTCTTCTTTCATGTTTTGTTTTTTCAATTTTAATAAAAAAAACTTTGCTATTGTGGCGTGCATTTCCTCTACCTTTGTGGCACGCTTTTTATTTTCTTTTGTGGTTCGTTTCATCTGTTGTTTGGCACGATTTCAGCATACCCTAGCAGTCGTTTGGTGCTCGTATAGAGATCCTTACAATGCTAACTTTTTGATTTGATTCTATCGGTGGTCATAGAAAAGATTGATCCCCACTCATTTAATGGTTTGTTAGCCGACGTAATCAGAACTGTGTAGCGGAGCAATCTGCCTGATAGTTTGGTTCGCTCACCACTCTTTTTTTACACCGTAAAGTGTCTCATTTGGCTAGAGACAAGGAGATTCATGAAGATTTCTGGGTTTTGATGGTATGCTAATCTTCGTAGAAGGGTTTGCTTTTCTTTGCACCTTTGTATGAGATTTTTAGTGGACTAGTCTTTTTTCTTTCTTTTTGATGCATTATATTTGTAATATCTTTCATGGTGATTACTAAAACCCAGATGTCATTGTTCAAAAAAAAGAAATATTTGGATATATATATATTAAAGTTTATCACCAAAAATAAATTAAAATATTAATCTCGTGTTTTCTTTCGAATCTTGTATTAACAAATTAATACAAATATTTTTGAAAAATCTAAAATTTAAAAATACATAATACAAATATAGAAAGAATTTATAGATTTAAATTTAGTTTTAGGGTAAAAATATCAAGAACCTAAAATAAAAATATAATTTAAAATTAAAAAATAAATATATTAAAAGTACCGGGTCGGGTAACTTGTTACAAAAAAATTGGCCCAGACTCGGCTCAACTACCCAAAAAAACTCAGGTCGGGTAATTTTTTAAAAAAGAATTACCCTATTTTTTAAGGTTTGGAGCCGGGTCAATCAGGTCGGGTATTTTTAACACCCCTAGTCAAAGTACAAAATCATTTTGAGAGGATTTTGTTTTTGCCCTCTAGGTTCTGACTAATTCGGACCAACCTGTATTGTATATTTGATTTTTATGGTAGGTTTTTCAACGAAGATTTTTTGTATACATAAAGTCTCAAACTAGGGACTTAGTCTCCATTCAGCTCCACTGGTAAAACCCAGATTTATGGTGAAGAAGCAACGTTGGGGAAGCTGGAAATTCTAACATTTCTAAAATGGGCGTTTAAGACCAAAATCAGATGCAAAATCACAGTGAAGAGACGCAAACGTAAGGTGTTCGGCAGAGTTTTTTCGTTTAAAAGCCATTTTTTCTCCAAACACTTTGTCTAAACATGTTGTCGAACAAGCGCTTACTTAAACGATACCAAGTACTTACCACTTAAACTAATCCATTGGTAGAGAATTTGGGGGAGTCTAATGTGCGGCATATTTATGGTGCGGTTAAAAGACGACACGTTTGGGATAAAGTATCGAAACTTGTTCTTGAACCGAAAATGTTAGAGTTCTTGATAACATTTTCGGTTGTTTTTTTATTTTTTTGTAAGTATCAATACTTATTTTGTAAGTATTTTTTTGATAAATTTTTATTTGGACAAAATTATCGAAACTTACAAAATAAGTATCGAAATTTGTCATTGAACTGAAAATGTTATAGTTCTTGATAACATTTTCGGTTGGTTTTTTGAGTTTTTCTGCAAGTGTCGATATTTTTTTTAAGTATCGATATTTAATTTTTTGATAAATTTTTAGTTTAGGACAAAAGTATCGAAACTTACAAAATAAGTATCGAAACTTGTCCTTGAACTGAAAATGTTCAGTTTCAGACAAAAGCTTCGAAACTTGTTCTTGAACTGAAAATGTTAGACTTGTTGATAACATTTTCGGTTTGGGACAAAAGTATCGAAACTTACAAAATAAGTACCGAAACTTGTTCTTGAACTGAAAATGTTAGACTTCTTGATAACATTTTTCGGGTTTTTTTTTTTTTAGTTTTTTCTACAAGTATCGATACTTATTTTATAAGTATGGATACTTTTGTCCTAAACTGAAAATTTATCAAAAAACTAAGTATCGATACTTACAAAATAAGTATCGACTTACAAAATAAATATCGATACTTGTAGAAAAAACTAAAAAAAAAAACTACAAAAAATATTATCAAAAAGTCTAAAATTTTCAATTCAAGAACAAATTTCGATACTTTGTTTCAAACTAAAAATTTATCAAAAACTTTAAATATCGATAATTGCAGAAAAACTTAAAAAAGTAACTGAAAATATTATCAAAAAGTTTAATATTTTTAACTCAAAATAAATTTTAAACTTTATCATCTTTTAATCGTATCGATAACTGGGACACCCATAACTGCACAGCGACTTTGTCTTTGGCTTACCTAAATCAAATAAAATAAAACAAATATTTCTAAAAAAGAATCAAAAGGAGACAGCTCTAACTGGGTCTCTCCCTTCAATTTCAAACACTGACTTGAGGAAGTTCCAGATCTCGATCGCCCGAGTTTAAGCAACGATGGCCAAGCCCAGGTATTCCCGCGTTCCGGGCCGGAAATCCTCCTCTTCAACCATGTTCCTCACGGCCCTCATCATGTTCACCTTCCTTGTTTTGATCCTTTTGGCGCTCGGAATCCTTTCCATTCCAAGCAGTAATCCCCGCAATTCGCATAAACCCAACGATTTGAGCACGATTGCGCATAACATTGTCGAAAGGTTACTGTCTTCTTTTCTTCTTCCTCTTCTTTTGAAATATTTTGGTTCAATTTTATGATGGCAATCTGGTAATAATCCTGCTTGTAAATTTATGAGCGTTTTTTTTGAACCGACAGAAACGATTATGATGATGGGGTAGGAGAGCAATGGGTTGAAGTCATCTCCTGGGAGCCTAGAGCTTTTATATATCATAATTTCTTGGTAAGTTTTGTTCTTTTTTAGCTGAATACGTTATTGCAAATGAAATTGTTAGTTAAACAAGAATCTTATAAAAAATTATGTAGTATATCCTAACATATTCTTAGTTATTTGGTGGATCCATAAAATATAAGATGATTTTTTGGTCAAAAGTTTATAGAATCGTTCATGGGGATTAAATAGAAGGGAAGAAAAAGAAAATCAAATAAAGTAAGATAATGAATTTATGTCCATTTACCCACTTTTTTGAGCATCTTCTATTATGAAAACAAATTTCTGAACTAGCAGGAAGCTAATTCTTAGTTAGATTAGAAAGATTCCAACCTGATCAAGGTCTTTATTTGATATTTTGCCAGTCCAAGGAGGAATGTGAATACCTAATTGACCTTGCCAAGCCTCACATGGAAAAATCAACAGTTGTTGATAGTGAAACTGGCAAGAGCAAAGATAGCAGGTATGTAATTCTTAGTGTTATGTTACATAAGTTTTCATCTGTATCTTTCTGAACTCTTTGATTTTATCTGACCCGTAACGTTTGCATATAGAGTACGTACAAGTTCTGGAACATTTCTGCCTAGAGGACGCGATAAAATTATTAGGAACATTGAGAAAAGGATTGCAGATTTTACCTTCATACCAGTAGGTATGTGCTAGTTATCTGGATTGATCCGGATTATCATGTATTATTTCTTAAAGTCTTCTTTAACTAGTTTCTGGTTTTTTATGCTATATGTGTAAAGTTACTCATGTCAACACAACAATATGCAGAGCATGGGGAAGGACTTCAAGTTCTCCACTATGAAGTGGGCCAAAAATATGAGCCTCACTATGACTACTTCATGGATGAGTTCAATACCCAGAATGGGGGCCAACGAATAGCTACGGTCCTTATGTACCTGTATGTGACTTGGCAGATTTTTCCCGTGTTTTTTATTTGAATGTATTATAAGAAAGTTGACCTTTCTTCTTTCTGCCTTTTTTGTTATCTATTTACAGCTCGGATGTTGAAGAAGGGGGAGAGACAGTATTTCCTTCTGCTAAGGGTAACGTTAGTGCTGTGCCTTGGTGGAATGAATTATCTGAATGCGGAAAAGGTGGACTTTCTGTCAAACCAAAGATGGGTGATGCATTACTCTTCTGGAGCATGAAGCCTGATGCAAGTCTAGATTCTTCAAGCCTGCATGGTTAGTTGTAGTTACTAATTAACTAGCTCTGAGACATGTGATTCAAATTTCAGTTATATTGCAAAGTAACATTTTCATTTTCGATCTTGCATTTCTTTTGCATCAGTTGCATATTACAAGTCAATATCTACTTTGTCTTCACAATAGTTTTCTGGGTTCATTTTTTATTTACTATTTTTTTTTTCATCCAGGCGGCTGTCCTCTGATTAGAGGAAATAAATGGTCATCTACAAAATGGATGCGAGTCAACGAGTACAAGGTCTAAACAGCAGTTATAAAGGTAACTGATTTTTCTATCTAGGTATGAGAATTTATACTAAAACTATAGTTCCTCTCCTCTATCTATGCCGCTTAAAGTAAACTAATGAATATGAAGATTATAACACATGTAATGTAGGTCTACACCTTCAACAAGAGCACATCTTAGTGCAAAGTCTTTTGAAATGAATAAGAAAGGGTCTTGCATTTTACCCGTTGCTCTTGAAGTCGGTGTATTTTAGAGTAATTCAAACGATAATTTGACAGAAAATGATGATTCTGATAGATATATTTTGTTAGTTGACAGGATTGAATTGGATTCCTTATTATCCTTGTTGTACTTTGGAAAAGTTGAAGTGAGAGCTCTACAACAGCTTCAGCTTGGTGCCTCCTATCAGTTTCGGTGTAGTGAATTTCCCAGCTGACTTGGACACATGCTCCGACTCTGTTTTTTTGTTTGTTTGTTTTTGTTTTTGTTTCCAGTTTTAGTTAAGAGAGCTTTTTTTATTATAATAGAATAAAAGTGTAATGCGTAGCCATGCAGCACAGTTGAATGGATTAATGGGAGTACACAATCATTTATTTGACATTATATTACGTTACATTACATACAATAGCTTTCTCTCAAATTTTTCTCTTGTTTTGTACTTAATGCAACTGCAAATCCGAGCACTGGCGGGTAATTATTTTTTCACCTTTCCGTTCTGTTTCCTGTTGTAAGCTATGGGTTTTCTCGATATCAATATCTGCCCTGCGACATTGATTCTAATGAGAGTTGCATTAAGTTAATGCTTAATTAATTGAACAAATATGTTAGGGTTGTAGAATCAACAGTGCTTTGGGCCACTTTTCCGAAGAGATCTTAGTTCAACAGCAGTCAATTTGGATCAAGGAACTTATTATTAAATTAAAGTATTTTATTTGTAAACACGTACTTGTTCTCTGAAATTGACCCTCAACTTTGCAAAATCCGGTCACTCGCCCAGAACTCAGATTTCAGAACTTTCTTGGGAGACTGCATGTTCAATCACCAAGCCTGCAAATGCATTTAGAAAGTCATATCTTAAATTCATCAAATCAGAACAATCAAATAACATACATGGAAGAATCATACTGCATAATGCTCAAATCCTTTTATACATGGAAAAAAAGGAAAAGAAAATTCACCCTTTAAGGATTTGAATGCATGGAATGTGGGCTATGTTAGGCCAATCCTCTCCTCTGTGTTTCTTACACCGCCTTTCCAGATGTGGGAATCCTTTGATCCTCAGCGTTTGCAGAGCCGAGAGACTTTGCATACCTCGGGGCAATGACATCAAATTAGAGCAATGGTAAATCTCCAACTCAGAAAGCATGTCCAGGTATTGTATCTCATTCGGGAGAGAAGCTAATCTCTCACAAAGATAAATACTCAGAAAACGAAGAGAAGACAGACGTTGGATACTCTGTGGCAATGAGGTTAACTCCGGAGAGAAGTCAGATATTTCACGCCTTCAGATAAACTGGCCAATTTCTTACAATTTCCAATCTTCAGTGAAGACAATGAAGATAAGCCTCGGAATCCATCTTCTGGAAGGGATACAAAGCTATCACATTGACTTAAAGCCAAAGTTTCTAAAGAGCTCAGCTTTTGTAGACCTTCAGGCAAGCTTTCAAGTTGTACGCAACACTGAAAATCCAAGTGCTTAAGGGTGTTTAGATTATCCGGCAGATCAGGTACAGACTTTAGAGTACTTGAAACAATCGACAACTTGTCAAGTTCCTTATGATGTTGCAGTAGTCCATCCGGTAAATCCGTTAACTCGTGGACACTACCAAGGTGGAGAGATGTAAACCAACATTGGCTCCTTCAATTTCTAGCTCTTTTAGAGATTGAAGCATTGGCAGTTTAACCAACTTAGGACAATATCTGATAGTTAATGAACTTAAGAGAGGAAAATGTTGTCCACCACTCGCCGTCGTCCATTCCTCCAAGCT
Source organism: Hibiscus mutabilis (assembly GCA_019671005.1). Classification (NCBI taxonomy): domain Eukaryota; kingdom Viridiplantae; phylum Streptophyta; class Magnoliopsida; order Malvales; family Malvaceae; genus Hibiscus; species Hibiscus mutabilis. The sequence goes on along the minus strand of CM033726.1, from coordinate 41,857,900 downwards.
TGGTGCTACAACTATTATGAGAACATCGAGTGACGGAAAAGAACTTTCTGTTTCTCCATACGAGTTGTTGTCGATATGCTTCAGAGTACCCATTCTAGCAATTGTAAGTACCTTAAGGAAGCGTAGTTTCCCTAGAGGCGGACGTTGATGACATGTTTCGCACTTTTGTAGTGAGATTTCAACAAGGTTTGGTACAAGCAGATCCATCATCCAATGTGGAAAACTAACACCTTGGTACTCAATATGCATAACTTCTTCAAGCTTGAATGAGGTTGGAGATCACGAAGAATCTCTTCATCATTTCCATGTTGATGATGAGACTTCTCCTTGTCGTTTACTCGCCAAGATAAGCTTAATGATCTTAAATTTTGCTTCTTTATCAAATTGGCATTTTTAGCTTCGGTTGAACTCTTCACATTGCAGAGTCCTACGATGCTCAATTCACCCTCGAGGGCTAAGTCTTTCAACTCGTCGATGCCACAACCGTTGTCCTTTCCCACGATGAACTGGCTGAGCTTGCGCAAGCACGATAATTGTCCCAATCCAGCAGGCATACAAGTTAGTTCATGGCAACCTTTGATGTCCAGGTACCTAAGCTTTTTCAAGTGCTTCAACCTTTCAGTAACATCCAAAGACTGTGGCAAGATTTGAGATTTAGTGTCTGCAAGTTATGAAGGGAGCTTGTTGATTCAGGTAAAGTTTTCACATGATTATGGCAAAGGCGTAGATACCTCATATGTCTCAAACTTCCGAATGCAATATTGCTAAAATTATAACTGAAATCTAACACCTTCATATACTTTTGTTTACTGATGAAGCGGGATGGATTAGAGAGGTTAACGCCGGAGTTTTTTAGGATCAAAGATTGCAGTGATGGCAATTTGGTTAAGTCCATAATGTTTGTTGATGAACTGTTATCATCGAAAAACAAGTGGCGAGCAGTTTTTGGTATTTTCAACCTCTCCTTGGGCTCAATCACACAGCATTCTTGTCTCATAATTGATGCTGCAACGTCATGGATTAAATCATGCATTTTACATGTAACAGTTCCATCAAGATCCTCTTCTGTTTCTTGAAAAAAGGACCTCCAAGTTAATTCAGAGAATATTTCACAACCAGTATCATGTAAATCCATCGGTTCTTGAGACGGAATAAATCCATTTGCCATCCAGAGTCCTATCAGCTCGTCCTTTTTCATGACATAATCTTTGGGAAATATTGAGCAAAATGAAAAACATTGTCTCATATATGGTGGAAGATGTTGATAACTTAACTTCAACACAGCTAAGACTGCTTCCCTCGTCTTCCAAATCCCATATCTCGCTATCTTTGACGCGGAACCATTCGATTTCCCGACTTTTGAAATGTAATATGCTTCCTATGGCCTTAATCGCCAACGGTACCCCTCCATATCTCTGCGCTATCTGCCTCCCAATTGCTTCCAGGTTCACGCTGCCTTCATTCATTCCCTTCTCAAAGGCCCTTTGCTTGAACTAGGACCAAGAATCTTCAACCGACAAACATCCCAAGCGATGAAAAGGAAGTGTAGCCATCATAAGAGCAACTTTCTGCAGTCGAGTAGTGACAATGACCGCACTTCCTTTCCCTCCACACCGTAGTGCTCGCTTCAGTCCATCCCACTTGTCATGGTATTCATTCCACACATCGTCGAGCACAAGCAACCACCGTTTCCCAACAAGCTTCTCCTTTAAGCGTCGCTGCAGGGGATTTAGCTCTTGCATATCACATGAGTACCCTTCAATGGACTCCACAATCACTTTCGTCAGCCTTTTTATGTCAAAATCATCAGATACACAGACCCAAGCTCTCAAATCAAAGACTTTGGCCACGTTTTCGTCATTGTAGACCAATTGAGATATTGTTGTCTTTCCAAGACCTCCCATGCCGCATATTGCATGAGCAGAGAGGTCATCATGATAGCACGCATTGGCAAGTAACATACTATCTTTTCCTTCTCATCTGCTCTGCCAATGACTTCCGATTCTTCCACGAGGGAGCTGGTTTGCCTGTCCTCGGTCGGTTCGATTTCAGCCTCTCCCACACCTCTCAAGTGGAACTTGCTTTTCTCCCCAGAAATGGAATCCAATTTCTCTCTTGCATTCTTCAATTTAGGTGCCATATTTAAGCGAAACAAAAGTGGGTTCCGAAGAGAAAAGAATGTGGTTACCTTGCTTCTATGCCGTAGAGCTTTGGTATCGAAATCATCGAGCACATCCTTCAGATGATAAGCTGCTTGTTTGAGCTTGGCACGCCAATTCTTGACGGCTTCACTCTTCCACTGCTTCATCTCTGCATCATGGAGCACGGCTAAGATCGTAGTAAGACTGCTCTCCAGATTCTCAACTTCTGTTTTGAGGCTGCCATTAAGTCCGATCTCCTCCAGGGGCAAGGTGTTCAAGTTGTCCAAGATGGTATTCACCAGAGCTGAAACAAGTACGTCCGCCATTTCCAGTAAACAATGAACACTCGGAAACTGAATCAAAGACAAAAAAGAAAGAAAATGAAACAAAAATTTGGATCAGCCTCTGTAAGAAAAGTAAACAAAGAAGCGCTATTGTTTTCCACAATGGATTGACTTAGACCTTGTAAGCCATATGAATAGGACATCATTAATCTCCTGCAACTGCACATCCATCGGCTGGGCCTTTTGTTAAAAATTGAAATAACAAATACTCCCTTCGTCCCAAAAATATGTATCTTGTTGACTTTTTACGTAATTTTAAGAAGAAAAAAATTTATATAAAAGATGTGTTATAAAGTAATTAAAATGACAATTTTATCCTTAAAAAGTTAAACTTGCTTTATTGAAAAACTAAAAAGAAGGTAGAAAAAAATGTATTTAATAAAAATTGTTGAATTTTTCAAAAAAAAAAAACAATTTAAGTAGGACAATTTTAAAACACAAAAAGAACATTATTTTTGAGACAGAGAGAGTATGTTCTTAATTCAAGCCTACTTAACAGGCCTGGAGGGTTAGTTTATTTTTTTTTTCACATCTCCCAGTCACAGCAAGACATTATCCATTATGGACTCATTCTTTTCTTCGTCACTAAACCAATTTCTTATCAAACCCAACAAAAAGAAAAACAGGTTTTCATTAAAATAGAACTGTTTTTAAGAAATGATTTATTATGGATGGAAGGAAAGGGAGTCAAATTTAATCCTATCATCTATTTCTCGGACATGGACGGAATTAGGAGTTGGGTTAAGAATAAAACATAATATTTAAAAATAAAGAATAAATTCATAAATAAATAAAATTTTTAAAAATATATATGTAGGATGAATAGGTGAAAAAAAAAATCTTGGATGAAGGTAATTGCCCTTCACCACCACATGTAGCTCCTCCCCTGTTCCCATGTTTATCCAAACCAAAAAAACTACTACCCTCTTTCTCACAGCTGCTAAATATAAGCAAAAGGTCTTCGCTGATCTCGTTTGCTCCCATTTGGAATTAATATATATATATATTATTTTTCTTTTTAAAATTATATTGTTAATTAATTTGTTTTAAAAAGTTACAATATAAATAAAGGTAAGGTTAAATTAAAGCTAAAATATGAGATGAAATGTTTAAATTAAAAATTACAATTACAATTACAATGACTCGAAAGGGGAGTTTGTTATATGCCCTACTAGTTCTATGTAATTAGACTATATCCCACATTGTTCAGGGAATAAATTGACAATTCTTGCATTTGTAATAAAAAAGAGCCAACGAGTCATGTCAAAACCATCTTTGCGCTTGGGGCAATGACGCAGCTAGTGAGGTTCTAACCGAGGCGCGTCTATTGCTGGTTGAAAACTATTTCCAAACCCCCTCTTAGGCCAGGGTTTAGCTCTGGCCTTTGAGAATTTCTGGAAGGGCTCCCTTTGGGGTAAAGCCCTACAGTTCTTAGTTTTAAAGGTTCCACTTCCATCTGTTCCTTGGAGAGGACAGAATTTCTAAATTACACGTGATATTTAATATGAATATCAAATTTTCTAAGTTATTAAAATAGAAATATTGCTAAGTTATACTCTTCTATTCAATTCAATCTCACCATTAAGAACGAATACAGTGAAAGCAATTCATTTACTGGAAAACCTGCTGCAGTCATTAATTGAGAATTGAGATCTCATAATTCAGTGGTTTCCAGCAGTTTGGAACAACTAGAATGATGGTGTCTAACTTTGATCTCAACTCAAGAGCATCCAATCAATGATTGATAATTTCTTTGGGATTAAGCCATGTGATTGTGTCAGCAAATCAAGCATTTCGCATGGATGAAACCTATCATTACCAACTTGGTGAGACTGAAACCAAAAGCTGGTTTACAGAGAGTGCTGAAATCCATGTCTGCATGCTCCATGCCTTGCCTTTGTCGCTTTGGCCTTTGATGAAAGAAACATGGAATTTGAATTGGATGGCGATGTGTCAGTCAACCAGGAGCTTCAAATACAGACATGGAGACTTCAATAATTTAGGTTGGGTTGGGGTTCAAGCCTTGAAAGATCTTATGGCAAGTTTTTGTCGTTGGCAGTCCGGGGGAATGGAATACCAGTCCAGGCTGCAAGGCCGAAAGGGCTCAACTCGCTTTCTTTCAGACCTTATCATAGTTTCATGCGATATGGGAGTGGGAGGCACGCCCCAATGAACGACACACACAGATTTTCAGCAACACTGTTTTCGTCTCTTTTTAAGAAAAGTAAACAAAGAAGAGCTAGTTATATCCACCTCTCTCTAAAAACGAAGTTTGTCTTCTCTCTAAAAAAATTACTATAGTTTTTTCAGCGCCGCCATTATTTGCCGGCCACTACTGTCAGTAGCCAAGCATGATCCCCTTCAATAAAATAACTTTTCGGTTATTATTATAGGATGTTTGACTCTTTTCGATGGTCGAAAGTCTAGCCGTTCATACTTTTTTTATATTTTTTGTTCTGAATTTTTAAGGGAATTCGGCGATCGATCGGTGCTCCGGTGCATGGTTGGGTGATTTTCTAGTAGTGGCTAGAAGCTTGGCGGAACCTCATTCATTTGACTTTGTTTCGTATTTCGTTTTTTTTATTCTATTTGTTAGTTTTTTTTAGACTTTTGCTCGTTTGTCTGCAGGTAAGGTCGTGTTGGAGCAGATCTGTTCTCGTTGGTAGTCCCGGTCATCGACCTGGCTCCACTTCGTCTTTCCATGCCTCTTCAGCCTTTGTAAATCCGAGATCTGATCGTGTCGCCATTGTTGATTGCTTGCATCACGTTCACTTTCGATATGCTCCTCCGAAAAGACCTGCAGTGCAGGCTCATGGAAGTTAGTTTTTTCGTTTATGATTTTTGTTGTTTTCTCTTTTATTTTCGGTTTCTTTTTTTATTTTTTTTGGTATTTATATTTATTATTTTTGCGGTTGTGTTTTTGACTGGCATTTCTGTTTAGGCTTGGTTGGTTGTTCTCTTCTCAATTTGTTGACCGTGTTTTTCCTCAATTCTTTTGTAATCTTTTATTGTTTGTATGTGTGTTTTTGTTATGAATGCCAATTTTCTTTGTTTAAAAAAAATACAAAGAAAGAGCTATTGTTTTCCACACGGGATTGACTAGACCGTGCAAGCCATATGAAATTTGGATCAGCATCATTAATTTCCTGCAACTGCAGTTCCATATCCATCGGCTGGGCCTTTTGTTAAAATTGAAATAACAACTATGTTCTTAATTTAAGCCCACCTAAGCGAATTGGGCACAGATTGAAGGCCTGGAGAGTTAGCTTTTTTTAGCAGTTCCCTGTCGCAGCAGACATCATTGAATTTGACGTAAATTTGAAAAAGCTTGTTATTGGAGTTCATGCAACAGCCGTTATAAGTTTCAACTGAAATTCACTCCCCAAAAAACAGATTGCTTGATCCTTTAATAGTTGATTGCAAATTACCCGGTTCGACGAGATTAATCTTTACTTAAACCGTTAAATGAACGAAGGAAGACACCCGTGATTCTTGATCCTTCAACAGTTTTGTATCTTGATATTCCCAACTTCATGTTGTCGTTTGTTTATAGCTGATGCTGTTAGAATCTCTTTATATGGAATTATTTTATAATTAATGTACTGCTCACAATATATTATTACGCCTAAAAAAAGCGATATATTAATCTCACATTAGAAAAAAAATCTTAGGATATATAAGATGTAGCGTTGTACATCCTATCAAACATATTTTTTAGGAAGATAATAATAACCCTTTAATAAGTGGTATCGTAGTCACCTTTTAACTGTTTAAATTTACATTGAACGCGTATAAATAAGGTAGGTAGAGTGAATAACCGTGATAATAGCCTATCACGAGATTTTTCTTCTAGTCCTCTCTTTTTTGATCGAATTCTAGACCCCTCTCTTGTACAAGAAAATAAAGAAAATCACGAAGCACTTTACGTTCCATCAAACAGAAAAAATCTCAGCAGCCACAGTGTTAAACCATGCATTTCTTTGGTATTAACTTCTTGATTAAACTGGCCGGGAATTAATTAGCGCCATTTATCACTCTAAAGTCTAAACTTGTTCGGACTTCGTTTTTGACAAATTTTACGTACAAGATCATTGCAACTCTCGAGCCTTCTTCACTAAAGATGTGTGTATAATCTCTTTGATGAGGACATATGTAGGTTCCCTTTCTTATAGGGTAAGAAAAAGATTATAATTTATACATGATGATTTTTTTAGGTGATAATTTTCTATCCATCCCTTCTATTACATGTAAATTGTTGATTGAATTCACGTATTTTTAAATTTTAAAATTTTGTCCTAATTCAATAATAGCTATTTAATTTTTCAAGTTAAATCATGATATTAGTTTATGTATTATATACCAAGAAAAGCAAACAGTAAAAATAAAATAAATATTGATTTTATTGATTAATCGAACAAATCATAAAAAATAAATACAAGAATATTCGAAAAGAAATGGAATATTATAACAGTAAAAAGGAACTGTTATTTGTATCAGGACAATAATTCAAATAAGTAGATTTGTTGAGACTTATGTAACACACAATTTTCTTAAGACAATTTCGTTTGCTCCTATGATGCTTGAGAAACATTGGACGTCTATCTCCCAAGATACAACAATGGAATGAACACAATAGTAGCACGTCTGCAGTAATTAGCGAACCGTAACCCAACCTTCTTCTATCACCAAAAATATTTTTGAAATTCACAAAGTAAAAATAGTAGAAAATCTCTTTGTTTTGAAACTCACATAGTAAAAATAGTAGAAAATATATGTGTTTTTGGTGTTGCGTTAAACCTAGTATGTTTTTGGTGTTTTCGGATATAAGCTTTCCTTTTTTTCTTAACACAATTCACAAGTAGCCTACTTTGAGCACCAATTTCTCATTCATCACTAACTCATTTTGAGTGTATGAGATACCATTGTAAATGTCTCATGGAGTAGAATATGTAGCTATAATTTTATTATTCGAATCTTGTTAGTACCTCCGAATACCCACTGCCACGTGTTAAGACCAAACGACCCCCGGCGAATGAGCAAGACTACGAACAACCTAACACAGAGGATATCTCATATGTGGCCGCCGTGGACCATCATGTGTGGGATTGCCTGCGAACCATGTGATGCCCTTCGCGTCCGACGATCACGTGACTACGCACGTGATCGTCACGGACGAAAGAGCGAACTCAATACGTCAAGTCATAGCTAGTTGTAATCACTCATTTTTATCTGGTCTGTAAATACATAGTAGTATAATTATTAGTATATTAGCGTTGCATGTATACATTGTATTATATTATGCTATATGTTTATTATGTGCATGAGTGTTATTAATATATGTAAAGTGTGTAGTGTGTGCATGTATGTTATAAACTATGTATGTATACGTATTAATAAGTAACACGATGTATGTGTGTCACGCATGTATCTATATTTAGTATGAGCATATTTGTTTTTACGGATAATGTGTGTAGATGTTATGTTAATTATGTGTATGATTATATATGTATGTATGCTAGTATGTTATATTAATTATTGTTTGCATAGGTACATATGTATGTATTATCGTATGTATATTATTATTATTAATTCTTGTTATAACTAATATTAATGTTAATATTATTGGGCTAATATAAGATGAAATCCAAAAACATATTAAACCCCAAATGGATAAATTGCCAGTCCAAGTCCATTACAGGTCTGAAATTATTAATATTATTACAAGGCCCGGTTGGCCCAAACCCAAAACCCTATTTAACTCTAATTATTTTTGTGCAGATAACTATGGGCCGTTGGATCAAGATCTGATCCAACAGTCACGATCAAGCAGGGATAAAATATCTAGCCAGCCGCGTGAACCACACGTCTGGACGGTTCGAGTACCACGCGCGGACTCTTCGATATCCCACGCATGCGTGAGTCCCACACGCTATAACCCCTCGACTGCTGAGCCCCACGTGGCACGATCTGGAGTCGTTTCACCGATCGAGGTTTCATCTGGGTCGTTCATCCTTCAAGCCAGCCCGACCGTTAGATCAGATCTGATCCAACGGCCGAGAACGCCTCTGGCCGAAGACAACTCCCCCACACCGCCACCATGCTTCCACCATGCCGGTCTCCAACCACCGCGTTCAGACATATCAGAACACAAAAAAGAAAGATTATGTCAGTATCAGTCTAGATCTGAAAATAGATATTATATTACTTGTTACCAAACCAAAGAGACAACATATATGTATGAAACAAGCAATTGTAAGGCAGCCAAGTTGTAATCGAAAAGAAAAAATACAAAAAAAACAACCAGTCTTCAGTGGTAATACTCTTCTCTTTTCTTACCTCGTTGCATGCATACAAAAAATATACGTAGTAAATAAAAAAAGCGTTTAGAGTTGTTACCCTCGTCGTCTGTGGATCTCCCCTTTACCAGTGACAAGCCTCTTCGGCCTTCCCAGGCTGAATATGGTGAACTGAAAGGAGTGGGAGGCCCTTTTTGGTTTCGTTTTGGGTTGAATACAAAAAAAAGGGTTTTTCGTTTCGTATTTCTTAGATCTAGGACGGATAGGGGCTTTTTCTCCAAATCCAAGTTCGGATTCGTGTTGAGGGTAAGACAAGGTTCATTTTAGTGTGTTTTTTGGGCTCGCCGGCGTCGGAGAAGATGGCGGTCGGCCGCCGGTTTCTAGGTTCATCAGAGGATGGTTGAGAGAAAACGAGAGAGAAACGAGTGTTATAAAATCAGTTTTGAAACGAAAATGGGGAAAATTTGAGATAAAGCTGAAAGATGGAGTTTTATAGGTGTTTTTATTTTGTGAAATGGGCAAATTACGTAATAAATCCTCCCGCGTTTTTTATATTTTCGTTTGTGTCTCGCCGCAGGGGATATTTACAACTCTGGTCCCTCTTGTATTTCAAAATCTTGCAATCCAGTCCCTAAATTACATCGAATCCGTTTTTTAAATGGTAAAATTACCCCTTTAACCATCCCACGTTTTTGGATTTTTCACTTCGGGTCTGCCCCTTGGTCCAATTACAGTTTCAGTCCTTTCAAGTTCGGTCCTGCTTGCATTTTCGTCCCTAAATTGCATATTATTATCTTTTAATTTCTGCTACTGATGTTTATTTCTTTTCATTTCAGTCCTGTTTCCATGTAAATATTCATGTTCGTATTATAATCGTACATGTTGATGTAACCTTTTGTCTTATTATATATCCCTCGTATATGCCTTGTATTCTTATGTTTACATGTATATGTGTGTTAAGTTTATGATGATTATGTATCTTTATGTATTTTTTCGGATATTCGTATCACGCATATTATGTTCTAGTTGGCTCGTACACAACATGTTTTGTATTTTAGTATGTATTGTATGTTCTCTTGGCTTTTAGGTTACGTGTTAGTATATTTTCTTTTTATGTATAATATATTGTTCTATATATGTTGAAATGTGTTTTATTTCTAATATGTATGTCTTCTTGAAATATGTGTTTTTGTCCATACATGTATTTATTCATGCCTTGTTATTGTGACATGTTAAATTTGTTTTTATCTACTATTAAGATTGATATGTATATGTATGTTTTAATTACGTATTTTATTTATGTTAGATTAGTATTCTATTATGTTAATATTTATTTGTATTGTATTTAAATTATTTGTCATGTTTATATTTTGCTCACTAAGGTTGCATAATGATATATAAATTGTCAATGCGGTGTCCTTTTATCCGAGCGTAAACGGGGCTAGTATCAGGCGTAGTGATAGTGGTTGGGCGTTTACCCTCGGATAACGGGGCCTTTAAAATTTATTCGCAATTATAACCAAATTTTAAACTAATCGTCAATTTAATCCAGAAAATCTAATATTAATAAAGCAGTAATTATTAAAGTACCAATTTTGGGCGGTGTGGGGGTGCTAATCCTTCCCTATCCGTAACCGACTCTCAAACTTAAAGTTTTTTGAATCTCTGGTTTTATGGTGTCCGACCTACCTAAGTGGCCGGTGGCGACTCCAATTTTTAAATAAAATGCGTTTTTTTTAAAACCCACACGTAATAAATATTTTATATCTGAAAAATCACAAACACTTCGAAAAATCCCGTTTTTTTTAGCAAAAAAACGGAAATCGCTACAGATGGCGACTCCGCTGGGGACCATTTTTGTTTTTTTCAAAAAACAAAAAAAAGAGAGTCAAGCTTTTTCAAATAATTACCGCTTTAATAATATTAAAAATTCTGGATTAAAGTGACTATTAAATTAATATTCGGTTGTAATTGCACGTTTATTTTAACCCATTTAAAATTTGGCATATAAACCCATTTTTAAGTGGGGGAAAACGCTAATGCTTTCGTGGAGATATCGTTCTCCCGTGTAGGCCTAGCAAGTACCTTCGCGGCTCGAGTACCTTATGCTTTCGTAAGGATATCGTTCCTTCGTGCAGACATAAGCGAATGGGTCCCCCTGAATTAAACCCGGTTGAAAGGAGCCTATAATGGGTGATGATCGGGGGCCTTGCTACTCTTAGTAGAGGACAGCAAGGACAATTCGGGTACCTCTTAGCAGCAACACTGCATGTAGAGAATATATAGAAACCCACCCCTTTAGAGCCATGCGGATAACCTTAGGTGTTTTAGACGGGATAAATAGGTTTCTTTGTTTTTGTTTGTTTACCTTATTTAATTTGTCCTTTTATTTGTGTATTTATTAATTCTATCCGGTACTGACTTGTTTCCTTTTTTGCTATTTTTTTCATGCATTATTACAGTCGCATTACATAAAGGTACTGGATCAAGTGGTTTACCCTATCAGAAAGTCTTTCACCATGGAAGAAAGGTGTCTTAGAAAAGAGGAACTCAACTTGTCTGTTAGACAGTAGTCAGAAGTCAGTCAGAAGGCCCAAGGGGATAGTTTACCAAGTGAATGAGTGATAGCCGGGTACACCTATGTGAGTCTTCAACAGAACAATTTAGGGGATCTTCAAAGTATCTGGGAAGAATGGGACCAGAGATTACAAGAAAAGTTCCGTGATAGTTATGGTGACATTGCACAATTGATGTACATCCGAGTCAACCAACCCCTACTCCGAGCCATTTTTCAGTTCTGGAATCTTGCCTTTTGCTGTTTCACCTTCAATGGACAGGACATGATGCCCACAATAGAAGAATACACCGCTCTTCTTAATCATAAATTTTTTTAGGAAGATTGGATCTACGCAAAACCTCCGAGGAATCAGAATTACACTTCCAAGCTCAAAACCTTTACCGGAATGAGCGACGATTGGGTCAATGGCTTGATCCGACTTCGAGGAGATAGTACAATATTTGCATGGGAAAACATTCGAGACATCCTACCTGCACATCCGGATGAGGAAAAAAAGTTAGATATGCTGGCCTTGGGAATATATGGATTGGTGATCTTCCCAAGAATTCTGGGAAACATTAATGTGGCCATTCTAGATTTGTTTGAGCGGATAAAACGGCGAGCAAACCCAGTACCAGCTATTTTGGCCGAGACCTTTATTTCTCTAAATGCCAGTCGGAAGCACGAAGAAGGGCGTTTTCGAGGATGCGCACAACTGTTACAGGTATGGATTCAGAGCCACATGTGGAAGACGCCGAAGAGGGTTCTACCGAGAATATCCTTCCAAGATTTTTCGCCTTTACTGGAATACTTAACAAAAGAGTGGCGAGAGGACTTGAAAACAAGAAAATGGGCCGGTTTCTTCAGGAATATCCAAGGTGAGGACATAGTATGGAGGGTCTCGTGGCTCGGTAGAGTTAATTACTTTTATATAGTTGTGGTGATTTCAATTGGCTGATGATGTTGGGACTACATGGAGGGATTGCTTGTGCCCCACTTCTGGTGTCCCGATAATTCAGATCGCGACAATTCATTCCCAACACCGCCGGGTTAAGCCGAACTGAATTTCTTTTCAAAGGGGAGTTCAAAGAGAAAGTTCAGACTATCATGAGGGCTTGGGACCATTGTTACCGGATTAGGGTGGAAGGAGACACCGAGTACATGACCACCCCAGACTACGATCTTTGGAGACGTTTGAGGGTAAACGATATGATTCCCGAATCTGATCAAGGACCAGCAGTGTCACTAGAAGAGCTTACAAGGGTGATACCGTCTGAAGCAACATCTTAAGGAATGAACTCGAAGAAATTAAAAAGAAAATGGACATCCAACAGACTCAACATGCGAGCGAGGCAAGCTTAGAGGTTGATGAACGAGACTGGATCATTAGGCAGTTGAAGAAATTAAATGCAGATTTGAGCGACAAGAATGATCTTTATCAAAAAGATGCCCTTCTACTACAAGCAAAAATACAGAAGGCCGGCCGAAGTCAATTCATAGCCGTGGAAAGAGAAAGAATGAATGGTATCCGTTTGGTGGAAGAAGAACGAGAAATCAGCAAGAGAGCGATTGAGAAAGAGATAGAAAGCTGCCGGTTGGCTATGGAGAAAGAAAAACGGTCCTCCAAGAAGGCCATTGACCAAGAAAAGGAAAGATTCGGGCAAGAAATCAGCAAGGGAAAACAAGCTGTCCATCATGAGAGAGAAAGCGTCGCCGTATGGAAAAGAAAGTCCATGAGTAGCCGGAATAGACTGTTAGAGATGCAAAAATTGTACGATGACACTATTCAAAGTCTGGAGCAAAGCCAAAGTCAGAATGGCGAATTAAAAGGAAAGGTGTCGGAAGTTGAACACTCCCTTCGAATGTACTGCCAGAGAAATAGCTTCACTGAGCTACAAGAAAGAGAACGAGAAGTAAGCATGTTACGAGCACGAATTAAGTCCCTCGAAGCAACTATTGAGGATTACAAGGAAAGAATTAGTGTGTTTGAGGAGGCTACAGCCGGAGGGGCCACCTATTGGCAAAAGAGACTGCGTGACACTGCCCGGATGGTACGGGATAGGGACCAATATTACGCAAATTTGATGGTGGACATACAACGAGTCGCCAGGCATGTGAATGATTTGGCCATCGAGGCTGAAACACTCCGACCTTTCATAGTCCCAGAAATGGAAGAAGCTCCCAGGTTCAGCAAGTTGCTCCAAGCAATTGGAAGATTAAGAGATAGAGCTAGGGCTTATCTATAGGGCTTTGTGTTGTATTTAGCTCTTTTGTATTAGGAATCTTCATTTTGTAATACGAACTCTGTTGTAATTTAGACCCTTTAATTCCCGTGGAAGTAGTTTAAAAGGGTGATTACCAGTGGAATTAGTACCTTATCTGCATACATTCTCGCATTTGCATCATGACATTCGCATCATTATACATGCATTTATCTTTCTTGCAACCAGATTAATGTTATGAATATTGTTTCAGAGTGTGTGTGTGAAAATGGAAGCTAACCCGCAATCATTCATCACCCATACCTTACCCGATTACAAAGCAAGCTCATGGAAGACAGGATAATCAGTCTAGAAAATGGACAAAAAGAGCTCGAGGCTAGGCTTGAAGAGACTCAAAGAAGCCTCAGTGACCAGATTGTGCAGTCGCAAGCATCTATAGTATCCGACATAACCGTATTGTTGGCTAAGAGTCTTGGAAAAAGAGTGGAAGGAGAAACCGTTCAAGAACCAGAGGGTACCCCAGTTCACTACAAGGTTCAACCAACTGCACCAAACCCGGCTAGAAAGGTGTACATCGACCCTGCAGGAATGTCATCTAGTTTTCAAATTGGGGTACCTAGAACTCAACCCTTCAACGCTGAAGCACTCTATAAAGAGGATGTGCCAGACCTGAACATGGTTGAAAGGATCAGGACCGAGGTAGAGAAAAAGTGGGAGGAGAGGTTTCACTTCATGGAGGAAAAATTTAAAACGTTACAATCTACGGAAGAATCAGGAAATGACGCTAGCGACTTAAGTCTGGTGTCTGATCTTGTCCTACCACCAAAATTTAAAACGCCAGAGTTCGACAAATACGATGGAACCACGTGTCCTTCCGCACACATAACAATGTACTGTCGAAAGATGGCAGCCTACCTTAAGGACGAAAAACTACTGATCCATTGTTTCCAGGACAGCCTAACTAGAGAGGCGTTACGGTGGTACACCCAGTTGAGCAAGGTAAATGTTAAGACATGGAAAGATCTGTCAAGAGCATTTACTGAGCAATATAAGCATGTAACAGATATGACCCCCAGTAGAATTATGTTGGAAAATATGGGGCAGAAGTCCAACGAAAGTCTACGGCAATATGCACAAAGGTGGCGGGAAGTGGCCGCCCAAATTCAGCCACCCCTCCCGGAACATGAAATTACGCCGTTATTTGTTAATACTCTGAAAGGGGCACTCTTTGATCGCCTCATTAATAACACAACGCAGTGCTTTGCTGACTTAATCAGGACTGGGGAGTCCCTTGAATTGGCAATTAAGAGCGGTAGAATTGATGGCGGGGATGGGTCTCGGAAATATAGCAAGAGGAATGAAGTAAACGCCACCAGCACTTATACCACCCCGAAGAACTTCACAATCTCACAGCCACAAGCACCTGTGGGTAAAACATAAAACTCGAATCAAAGTGAGGAGAGAATCTCCAGAAAAGAGAAAGAGAGGAGAACTTTCACTCCCCTACCTGTTTCGTACTCGAAACTTTATTCCCAGTTGTATAAAGCAGACCTGGTCCGTCCATACATCGTTACTTCTGTCAATCCGCCCTTCCCTTCTTGGTATAATCCGAACGCGCATTGCGACTATCACGGCGGTACCCCTGGACATCCTACTGAGAACTGCCTTGCCTTCAAAAAACTTGTGCAGAATTTAATCGATTATGGGATATTGAAGTTTGAAGAACCAAGTGTAGCTACTAACCCGCTACCTAATCATGGGAGCAGAGGAGTAAATGTTATTGAAGAATACTTTACCAGGAGGATTAAGGATGATGTGTCAGAAATCAAATCTCCTTTACGGTGGGTATTTCAACAGTTATGCATGGCCCGTGTGATCGACAAAGGCATGATAACAAGGCAGAAGAGATGTGGAGTCTATTGTGAATTCCACCAGAATGAAGGACATGACATCCAAGAGTGCGATGAGTTCAAGAGATTGGTACAAAAATTAATGAAAAGCAAATAGAATTCTTCGAGGAGCCCGTGGGGAAGAAGGGGTCGGACGTACATATGACGGATAGACCCAAATCTAAATAAGGGAAGGATAGACCTTTTATCATCTCTCGCAGGCCAGGGAATGCAGGTGCCTCCCAAGGAGAAAGCAACAAGATAAGTCCCAGGATCATCATTTCAGCACCATCCCCATTCCCATTCAAGGATATGCGGCAAACCCCCTGGAATTATGCTGTAAATGTGACCACGCTAGAAAAACTAGAACATGGTCAGGAAAAGTAGCCTACGCTAAAAGACCGACAAAGCCAGAGCGATGTAAACGTTGGTGAGGCAGGCCATTTCACAAAGAGCGGTAGATGTTATTCCTCTGAGGCTTTGAAAGCAGCTAAAACAGATAAGGGGAAGAATACAGCAGTTAGCCCCACGCAGATATTTGGAGAAGAACCTCCCCCAAAGATGAATGAGCCGGTAACTGAGGCCCAAGCCAAAGAATTTCTAAAGTTCTTGAGACATAGCGAGTACAACGTAGTGGAACAACTACGAAAGCAACCGGCCAGGATCACAGTACTGGAATTACTCTTGAGTTCAGAAAACACCGGGAGACTCTATTAAAAGTACTAAATCAAACTTTTGTGCCCCAGGATATTTCTTTGCCAAGTCTGGACAGGATAGTGGGGCATATCACTGCCTATAATCATATAACATTCAGTGATGATGAGATCCCTGAAGGAGGAATGGGGTCCACCAAAGCCCTTAACATCACAACCCACTGCAAAGGGTATGTAGTACCTGGCGTACTGATTGACAACGGGTCAACATTGAACGTGTTGCCTATGGTAACCCTGCAAAAACTACCAATAGATGGTTCTCACCTAAAGCCCTGCAACAATTCAGTAAGAGCCTTTGATGGTATGCAAAGAGGAACAATGGGGAAAATTGAGGTGCCCTTATTGATCGGACCGACTGAGTATGTGATCGATTTTGTGGTGATGGACATAAAACCATCTTACAGCTGCTTATTGGGAAGACCATGGATCCACTCCGCAGGAGTTGTCCCCTCATCATTGCATCAAAAATTAAAATTTGTAGTCGAAGGTAAATTGGTCACAATAGAGGCTGAGCAGGAGATTGTTGCTTCCGTGACATCAGACGCCCCCTATATTCAAAATGATGAAGATGCTGCAGAATGCTCGTTCCGAGCATTAGAACTAGCGAATGCCACGTTTGTTTCGGAGGGAAGTCGGATCCCCTACCCCAGGTTATCTAATTGTACCAAGACGACCGTCGCAAAAACTTTGGGCCGAGGAGCCAAAGTAGGAAAAGGGCTGGGGAAGAAATTACAAGGAAACCTAAGAGCCAAAAATATGGTAACCAAGAAGGATCGTTTTGGGCTGGGTTACCAACCAAGTGTCCAAAAGAGAAAAGATGATTACAAGAGAAAGGAAGAGCAAAGAAAAGCCAGATTTAAAGGAGAAGACATTCCTTGGAGACCAATGTCCTTTCCTAGTTTAAAAACCACTTTTGTCTCCAGAGGATTCTACCAGCCAGGTCAAGAGGTTGAAGAGGCAATGAAGGAAAATGACGTACTCAACCAGGAGGAGATACTCAATGAATCATTTGAAGGGATGTACATCAACATGATAGCTGGAAAAGACCGAGGCAGCAAAATGTTGACCAACATCCGCCCCTGCCGTCTCAGGGAAACACTCGATAACTGGAGCTGCATTGATCTACCTGTGGTTTTTAGGAATAGATCAGAGTAATGCTCCGAATCAGCCTTTTGTTTTGCCAGTAAACAATGGGGATCTCTTGTATAGGGCACCTATGTTAACTTTTTGATTGAAATAAAAATATCCCCACTTTCCTGAATGACCAAAGTTTCATTTATTTCATTCATGCATTCTTCATGTTCATTCCCTTCATATAAAGCCGTCTCCTTCCCAATACAATTCATTCTCATTTAATACAGGTCGCTCATGATTGACGATATGAATGATACCAGATCCAATCCTGGAGTAAATTTTGAATGCCATGAGGTCTCAGAGGGAATTGAGGAAGGATATGATGAGATAGAAGGTGAGGTCCCAGAAGAGTTAAAGAGAATGGTGGCCAACGAAGAAAGGTAGATCATGCCCCACCAAGAAGAAACAAAAGTTGTAAACTTGGGGACTGAAGAAGAGAGAAAAGAAATAAAAGTAGGAACGACGATTTCCTCAAAAACCAAGCACGAACTGATAACCCTACTTTAGGAATTCAAGGATGTCTTCGCCTGGACTTATCAAGATATGCCAGGGTTGAATACCGACATAGTGGTGCACAAATTGCCAACAAAATCGGAGTGCAAACCAATACAACAAAAACTTCGGAGAATGAGACCAGATATGTTGTTAAAGATCCGAGAGGAAGTAAAAAAACAGTTTGATGCTGGGTTCTTGGAGGTAGCCAAATACCCCAAATGGGTTGCAAATATTGTACCGGTACCAAAGAAAGACGGGAAAGTTCGTATGTGTGTAGATTATAGGGATCTAAACCGAGCCAGCCCTAAAGACAACTTCCCCTTACCACATATTGACACGCTGGTTGACAACACTGCAGGACACTCATGGTTTTCATTCATGGACGGCTTCTCAGGGTACAATCAGATAAAGATGGACTCTAACGACATGGAGAAAAATACGTTCATAACCATGTGAGGCACTTTTTGTTATCGGGTGATGCCGTTTGGGCTAAAGAGCGCAGGGGCAACATACCAAAGAGCAATGGTGACTCTTTTCCATGACATGATGCACAAAGAAATAGAAGTATATGTGGACGACATGATTGCCAAATCCCGAACAGAGGAAGAGCACCTACAGAACTTGGGAAAACTATTCCAAAGACTACGGAAGTACCAGCTGAGGCTCAATCTTGCCAAGTGTACCTTCGCCGTTACTTCTGGAAAACTCCTAGGGTTCGTGGTAAGCAGAAGAGGGATTGAGATCGATCCAGATAAAGTGAAAGCCATCCAGGATGTCTCACCACCCCACACTCAGAAGGAAGTTCGCGGTTTCCTGGGGAGGTTGAATTATATCTCTTGTTTCATTTCCCAATTAACCGACCGATGTGACCCGATCTTCAGACTTCTTAGAAAGAATAATCCTGGTATGTGGGATGAGGAATGTCAAAGAGCCCTAGAAAAGATCAAAATGTACCTGACAAATGCTCCAATTTTAGTCGCACCAGTACCAGATCGACCATTAATTCTCTACCTGACAGTTTTTGAGAATTCAATGGGATGCGTATTGGGGAAACACAATGAGTCAAGAAAAAGGGAGCAAGCCATCTATTACCTAAGTAGGAAATTCAATGATTGCGAAATGCGGTACCCGCCAGTGCAGAAGCTGTGTTGTGCTCTAGTTTGGGCTACCAAGCGGCTTAGACAGTATATGATGTACCATACTACTTGGTTGATAACCAAGCTAGACCCATTGAAGTTCTTAATGGAAGCGCCAGCACTAACGGGAAGGATGGCCCGATGGCAGATGCTCTTATCCAAATTCGATATTGTATACGTTAACCAGAAAGCCGTAAAGGGGAGTGCCGTAGCAGATTTCCTAGCTAGTCGTGCTTCGGACGACTATGAGGCATTGAACTTTAATTTCCCAGACGAAGACTTGATGTGCATTACAACCGAGGAAGAGGTTTTAGATGATAAATCATGGAAGCTTTACTTCGATGGAGCCTCTAACGCCCTCAGACATGGGATAGGAGCAATGCTAATTTCTCTTGAGGATGTCTATTATCCTTTCACCAGAAGATTGGAATTCTACTGCACTAACAATATAGCTGAATATGAAGCTTGCATTATGGGACTGAACTCAGCTATTGAGAGAAAGGTTAAGGAACTTCGAGTGTTCGAAGATTCATCCTTAGTAATTTACCAATTGCGCGGGGAATGAGAAACCAGGGACCCGAAGTTGGTCAAATATTATGGATTGATTAAAGAGCTCACCAAAGAGTTCGAAAAGGTCAGCTTCAGTTACCTGCCCCGAGAAGAAAGTCAGATGGCAGACTCCTTGGCAACCTTGGCATCCATGTTCAAAACAAACACCGGGGCAGAAATGAAGCCCATTGAGATGCAGACGTTTGAAAGGCCTGCTCATTGTTGTAATGTACAGGAAGAGATTGATGGAAACCCATGGTACTATGACATCTTGCAATATGTCAAGCTTCGAAAGTATCCAGAAGGGGCAAATGACAATGACAAAAAGACACTCAGAAAAATGGCAACAAGATATGTCCTAGATGGGGAGATTCTATATAGGAGAAGTCATGATCAGACATTGCTGAGATGTGTGGATGCCCGGGAGGCGAAGGAGATTTTAGTCGAAGTTCATGAAGGGCTCTGTGAAACGCACGCCAACGGGCTGTCTATAGCCCGGAAAATTATGAGATATGGTTATTTCTGGTTGACCATGGAGGGAGATTGCATCGATTATGCCAGGAAATGCCACAAATGCCAAATTTACGCTGACAAGATTCACGCACCCCCATCGCCTTTACACACCATGAATTCTCCGTGGCCTTTTGTAGCATGGGGCATGGACGTTATCGGGCAGATTCATCCGAAAGCTTCCAATGGACACCGTTTCATTTTGGTCGCCATAGACTATTTCACTAAATGGGTAGAGGCAGCGTCTTACGCCAACATCACAAGGACTACAGTATGTAAGTTCTTAAAGAAGGAGATTATTTGTCGATACGGATTGCCAGAAAGGGTCATCACCGACAACGCTTCCAATCTGAATAACAAAATGATGACGGACGTGTGCACTCAGTTCAAGATAACACACCACAACTCTACAGTCTATCGTCCTAAAATGAATGGAGCAGTGGAAGCAGCAAACAAGAACATAAAGAAGATCATAGCAAAGACGACGGATACCTACAAAGATTGGCATGAGAAGTTGCCGTTTGCCCTTTTCGCCTATAGGACGTCCATTCGCACATCAACGGGGGCAACACCCTACTCCTTGGTGTATGGTACCGAAGTAGTACTCCCCATCGAGGTAGAGATCCCGTCTCTCCGGGTCTTAAATAAAGTAAAATTGGAAGAAGCCGAATGGGTGCAGACCAGACTCGACCAACTAAATCTCATTGATGAAAAGAGACTAAAGGCCATTTGTCATGGTCAGATGTACCAAAAGCGGATGATCCAGGCATACAACAAAAAGGTGCGCCCAAGAGAATTCAAAGAAGAGGATCTGGTGCTCAAGAAAATCCTTCCGATTCAGAAAGATTCTCGAGGAAAGTGGATGTCCAACTGGGAAGGGCCGTACGTGGTAAAAAAGGCCTTCTTAGGAGGAGCCCTAATCCTAACAGAAATGGATGGAGACGAGCTGAAAAACCCTGTAAATTCTGATGCTGTTAAGAAATACTATCTTTGAAAAAAAAGTAAAGAAAAAGAAAATAAAAAAGAAGAAAAGAACAAAAATGGAGAGCTCAGGGAGAAAACCTGAAATAGGGCGTCTTGAAGCAGAGGGAGGACCTGAGTTGAAAACCCGTAAAGGGCGGCTCAGGTAAATTGAAAAGTTGGATATCCGAAGAGAAGGGTATCCCTATGAACATCATGAAGAGGAAGCTTCAGGCAAAAAAATTCTACACCGGTTGACAGATCATGTATTATTCATATCGAAGATAATGAGGGATCTTATATTTCATACTTAACTTTTCTTCTTTCTCATGTGTGTCATACCTCTTTTAAGATATCCCGAGCCCTTAATCGTAATAAAATCGTGTTTTTGAGCATCCGTGCCTTGCCTTCTTGTTAATTTCAGGCAAATAAGTTAACATAGGCTTATGGTAAAACAAGAGATTTCTGAGCATTACTGTGATCTAACCTTAAAAATGCAGGTGATTAAAGAAAATGATGTTAACTTCGCCCTCTAACTCCCTACATAACGGTTGTTGATAGGGAAGGCGAAAAGCTTCAAACAACCGGATAGGATGACCAATGGCGTACGTCCTGCTTATTCAAGGAAAGCATGCGAGATAACAAGAGAGATCTCTCGGGTGAAAACCAAGAAGGGCACCCCTAAAAAAAACTCTCTAAAGCGAAAACCCGAAAGGGCACTTTAGAATCCCAAGTCATAAATAGAGAAAAAGAAAGGTTGGAATGGTTGAAACCGACAGTGAAGTGGGGTATCGACGCCCGTGAAAAAGGAGAAAGTGAACAACGAGATCGAATAAGGACCAAAGCAAGCCCACCAAGATATTGACACTCATGCATCATGAATAGTCAGACATCACTAGGATTAAGAGCATGTCAATTCATTTGTCATAGCATTTTGTTTTATCTTAGACATGTATCTGTGGATTCAAAGAGACATCGGTAGCTATCGTGGTGTGAATCCCAAATGTGAAGACAATGGTTCTACATACAAAAGGCCTATGTTTCCAAGCGCCTGTAGAGAGAGGTTCTATATAGGAAGAATCCTCCGCTCCGAGGCTTCAGAAGCTGAAAGTTTTGTATAGGAAGGACTTACAGCTCCAGGGTGAAGACTGGCAGTTCTATATAGGAAGAACTCCCAGTCGAAGGAATTCACCCAAGACACACAAAGTTTTATATAGGGAAAACCTGTGGTGTTGAAAGCGAAGAGTCTTATATAGGATGGGCTCCTAGCTTCACTGTCTTAGAGTAAAAGATTCTATATAGGAAGAATCCGTAGCTCCAAGATTTTAGAAGCCAAAAGTTCTATATAGGAAGGACTGGCGGCTCCAAGGTGAAGACTAGCAGTTCTATATCGGAAGAACTCCCAGTCGAAGGAATTCACCCATGATACACAAGGTTTTATATAGGAAAACCTGTCGTGTCGAAAGCGAAGAGTCCTATATAGGAACGGCTCCGAGCTTTATTGTCTTAGAATGAAAGGTTCTATATAGGAAGAACCTGTAGCTCTAAGATTTCAGACGCCAAAAGTTCTATATAGGAAGGACTGACGACTCCAGGGTTTGAAGACTAGCAGTTCTATTCAGGAAGAACTCCCAGTCGGAAGAATCCATCAGCGACGCAAAAGGTTTTATATAGGAGAAACTAGCGTTGAAGGTGAAGAGTTCTATATAGGAAGGACTCCAAGCTTTACTGTCTCGAAGTGAAAAGTTCTATATAGAAGGGACTCATAACTCGAGGCTTTAGAGTGAAGGGTTCTATATAGGAAGAGCCTGTAGCTCCAAGATCGGAGGGGGAAGAAGCTATATATGGGAAGGACTTACGAGCCCGAAGATTCAGCCGATGAAGAACGAAGAGTTCCAGAAGAACACGTGTTTCCAAAGCTACAAACAAGGAAGTCTGATGAAAATGAATGCTTATGAATCTTTGCTTTGTTCCCATTCCACGAGAACAAGCAAAGAGAGGCAACTGTAATCACTCATTTTTATCTGGTCTGTAAATACATACTAGTATAATTATTAGTATATTAGCGTTGCATGTATACATTGTATTATATTATGCTATATGATTATTATGTGCATGAGTGTTATTAATATATGTAAAGTGTGTAGTGTGTGCATGTATGTTATAAACTATGTATGTATACGTATTAATAAGTAATACGGTGTATGTGTGTCACGCACGTATCTATATTTAGTACGAGCGTATTTGTTTTTACGGATAATGTGTGTAGATGTTATGTTAATTATGTGTATGATTATATATGTATGTATGCTAGTATGTTATATTAATTAATGTTTGCATAGGTATATATGTATGTATTATCGTATGTATATTATTATTATTAATTGTTGTTATAACTAATATTAATGTTATTATTATTGGGCTAATAGAAGATGAAATCCAAAAACATATTAAACCCAAAATGGATAAATTGCCAGTCCAAGTCCATTACAGGTCTGAAATTATTAATATTATTACAAGGCCCGGTTGGCCCAAACCCAAAACCCTATTTAACTCTAATTATTTTTGTGCAGATAACTATGGGCCGTTGGATCAAGATCTGATCCAACGGTCACGATCAAGCAGGGATAAAATATCTAGCCAGCCGCGTGAACCACACGTCTGGACGGTTCGAGTGCCACGCGCGAACTCTTCGATATCCCACGCGTGCGTGAGTCCCACGCGCTATAACCCCTCGACTGCTGAGCCCCACGTGGCACGATCTGGAGCCGTTTCACCGATCGAGGTTTCATCTGGGCCGTTCATCCTTCAAGCTAGCCCGACCGTTAGATCAGATCTGATCCAACGGCCGAGAACGCCTCTGGCCGAAGACAACTCCCCCACACCGCCACCATGCTTCCACCATGCCGGTCTCCAACCACCGCGTTCAGACATATCAGAACACAAAAAAGAAAGATTATGTCAGTATCAGTCTAGATCTGAAAATAGATATTATATTACTTGTTACCAAACCAAAGAGACAGGCATATATGTATGAAACAAGCAATTGTAAGGCAGCCAAGTTATAATCGAAAAGAAAAAATACAAAGAAACAACCAGTCTTCAGTGGTAATACTCTTCTCTTTTCTTACCTTGTTGCATGCATACAAAAAATACACGTAGTAAATAAAAAAAGGGTTTAGAGTTGTTACCCTCGTCGTCTGTGGATCTCCCCTTTACCAGTGACAAGCCTCTTCGGCCTTCCCAGGCCGAATATGGTGAACTGAAAGGAGTGGGAGGTCCTTTTTGGTTTCGTTTTGGGTTGAATACAAAAAGGGGTTTTCGTTTCGTATTTCTTAGATCTAGGACGGATAGGGGCTTTTTCTCCAAATCCAAGTTCGGATTCGTGTTGAGGGTAAGGCAAGGTTCATTTTGGTGTGTTTTATGGGCTCGCCGATGCCGGCTAGCGGCGGCCAGCGGCGGAGAAGACGGCGGTCGGCCGCCGGTTTCTGGGTTGATCAGAGGATGGTCGAGAGAAAACGAGAGAGAAACCAGTGTTATAAAATCGGTTTTGAAACGAAAATGGGGAAAATTTGAGATAAAGCTGAAATGGGGAGTTTTATAGGTGTTTTTATTTTGTGAAATGGGCAAATTACGTAATAAATCCTCCCGTGTTTTCGATATTTTCGTTTGTGTCTTGCCACAGGGGATATTTACAACTCTGGTCCCCCTTGTATTTCAAAATCTTATAATCCAGTCCCTAAATTACATCGAATCCGTTTTTTAAATGGTAAAATTACCCCTTTAACCATCCCGCGTTTTTGGATTTTTCACTTCGGGTCTGCCCCTTGGTCCAATTATAGTTTCAGTCCTTTCAAGTTCGGTCCTGCTTGCATTTTCGTCCCTAAATTGCATATTATTATGCTTTAATTTCTGCTACTGATGTTTATTTCTTTTCATTTCAGTCCTGTTTCCATGTAATTATTCATGTTCGTATTATAATCGTGCATGTTGATGTAACTTTTTGTCTTATTATATATCCCTCGTATATGCCTTGTATTCTTATGTTTACATGTATATGTGTGTTAAGTTTATGATGATTATGTATCTTTATGTATTTGTTCGGTTATTCGTATCACGCATATTATGTTCTAGTTGGCTCGTACACAACATGTTTTGTATTTTAGTATGTATTGTATGTTCTCTTGGCTTTTAGGTTACTTGTTAGTATATTTTCTTTTTATGTATAATATATTGTTCTATATATGTTGAAATGTGTTTTATTTCTAATATGTATGTCTTCTTGAAATATGTGTTTTTGTCCATACATGTATTTATTCATGCCTTGTTATTGTGACATGTTAAATTTGTTTTTATCTACTATTAAGATTGATATGTATATGTATGTTTTAATTACGTATTTTATTTATGTTAGATTAGTATTCTATTATGTTAATATTTATTTGTATTGTATTTAAATTATTTGTCATGTTTATATTTTGCTCACTAAGGTTGCATAATGATAAATAAATTGTCAATGCGGTGTCCTTTTATCCGAGCGTAAACGGGGCCAGTATCAGGCGTAGTGATAGTGGTTGGGCGTTTACCCTCGGATAACGGGGCCTTTAAAATTTATTCGCAATTATAACCGAATTTTAAACTAATCGTCACTTTAATCCGAAAAATCTAATATTAATAAAGCGGTAATTATTAAAGTACCAATTTTGGGCGGTGTGGGGGTGCTAATCCTTCCCCATTCGTAACCGACTCCCAAACTCAAAGTTTTTTGAATCTCTGGTTTTATGGTGTCCGGCCTACCTAAGTGGCCGGTGGCGACTCCAATTTTTAAATAAAATGCGTTTTTTTTAAAACCCCCACGGAATAAATATTTTATATCTTAAAAATCACAAACACTTCAAAAAATCTCGTTTTTTTAGCGAAAAAAGGGACATCGCTACACTAGTCCAATCAAAACGCCACGATAACTTGATCATGACACTTGTCCAAGTACTATAAAAGGAGACATACAGTAGGAGAAAGAGAGGATCCACAACCAAAGACGTCATCGTCCACAAAATAGTTGCAATATACGAACACCGACTTAGAATGCCTGTCTGACCCACCGTCAGACCACCGTTTCTAACTCTTATTCTCTTTGGCAATCAACAATTGGTGCGGCGAGCATGGAGAGAACACGTGGCCTTCAGATTTTTTTAGCTTTTTAAAGACTCTAAAGATGGGCGTCGGTATCCAGGCCAACCTAGCTGAAAAATCAATAGAGAGCAATGGCCCGACAAATCTGCCAGTCTCGAAGACCATGCAATAACTGCAGTGGTTTAAGCAGCGATAAAAGTCTATGCAAGGCTAGGCTGAACGGCGAAAAGCCATAGAATTGAAGAACGAATGACTAATTAGATGGCTGTCGAGGAAAGACAAAGGCAAAAAAACTGTAGGGCAATAGCCTCGGGGGCCAGATAGTAGAGAAAGTAGCCCATATAGTAGAGGCACTATACATATGTTAATTAGAACGGACTAGGAGTGGAATCAGCAAGCTCCAAGCATAAGGTGCACATGTAGGGAACGATACCACTCTCGACAGAAACGACGAGAAGGCAGAAGCATAAAAGCGCATGGTAGGTCTCGTTTTCAGAAAGAGAGGAGGGCAACATCTTGAGTAAAGAAAGCAACAACCCAATCGTCGTCACAGCTGTCATAGTTAGGTTTACAGTTAAAAGAATTTTGGTTGATACAGGTAGTGTTGTGGAAGTGTTGGTTTGAAACGTATTTAAGAAAATGGGAATTCTTAGTTGGAAACTGAGGTCAGAAATTTTGATGTACAGGTTTGACAGTCAACCCATTAAGGTAGAGGGTTCCATCCAACTCCCCGTAACCATGGGAGATAATGAAAATAAAACCATATAAACGACTCTTTTTCTGGTCATCATAATCCCTCTACTTTCAATGCCCTCTTTGGCAGACCCCTAATGAAAAAAGCCAAAATGATGGTCACATCCTTCTGCTTGTAGGTCAGATTTCCCACACCCTTAAGAGAGGGCTCTATGCAGTCCGGTTAAAAGATATTAAGGTAGTGCCATGTTCTTTCACTCCTTCTAGCCCAGAAACGGAGGGGTCATGACAACACTAGTAGAGAAGCTCCACCACAGCAAAGAGGACTAAAGGTCAATATTTTGAATAAAGTTATGATGGCCCTCGAGAGCCTAGACCACAGGGAATATGAAAAACTAAAAAAAAACAGAGCTGGTGGAAGCAATAGAAATGGCAGAAATTTACCCAGATGAGCACGAGAAGACCACCGAGATCGTAGTGGGGTTAGAAAAGCAAAGTAGAAGAAAGTTGATAAGATTATTGCCATACAATACAAATGTTTTTGCATGGTCGGCTGTGGACATGCCCGGGATTGACTCAGCTATTATTGAGCATTCTCTGCGTGTTGATCTAGCTGTAAAACATGTTCGACAAAAAAGAAGAAAGTTTTCAGAAGAAAAGGTATATGCTATTAGGTAGGAAATGGAAAAGTTGATCAAGGCAGATTTTGTTGAAGAAGCTAGGTACCCGAAGTGGCTAGTGAATGTAGTCATGGTGAAGAAGTCTAGCAGCAAGTGGCAGATGTGTGTAGACTTCACCGATCTAAACAAGGCATGCCCTAAGGATAGTTTTCTGTTACCATCCATCGATACGTTAGTGGATGCCTCATCAAGTCACAGATTCATGAGTTTCATGGACGTTTTTTTGGATACAACCAGATTGCCATGGTAAGTGAGGACAAAGAAAAAATGACCTTCATTACTGAGGATGACCTCTACTGCTACAAGGTAATACCGTTTGGATTAAAGAATGTAGGGGCAACGTATCAAAGGTTGGTCAATAAGATTTTTTTCCATCAAATATGAAGAAATATGAAATTTTACGTGGATGACATGTTGACCAAGAGTACTTCTTTTTAGCAATATTTTGTCGACCTACAGAAAGTTTTTGATATTTTACGCTTGTACAAAATGAATCTCAATCCTAAAAAGTGCGCCTTTGTAGTAGGGACATGAAAATTTTTGGGTTTTCTAATCTCAGAAAGGGGCATTGAGGCAAACTCGGAAAATATAAAAGCAATTCTAGATATGACACCACCAACAAACACCAAGGATATCCAAAAACTCAATGACAAGGTGGTCGCCCTAAACATATTTGTATCCATGTTAGCAGATAAGTGCCTCTCGTTCTTTAAAGCCTTGAAGGGTCATTTCTAGTAGACACAGGATTGTCAAGAAGCATTTGACCACTTGAAAAAATACTTAGCTAGTCTCCCATGCTAGTGGTTCTTAAAGAGAGGGAAACTGTTAAGATTTTTGTTTTGATATAATAATTGAAAAATAGTTTTGGACTAAATTGAAAAGATTGCAAAAATGATTTAAAGTCCAAACAACTAGAAAATAGGTTTGAAATGTTTTCTTAAGCTTTTGTCATGTTTTTGAATGATTTTAAATAGACAAACTAGCCATTTTAAAGCCCCATACTGATATGCTATTAGCTGCACCGATACGAGTAAGGGTTTCAACTATAGTGATTTTCCAGTGTTAAAAACCTGAACCGGTACATGCTTAGCCGTATCGATACGTAAGGGGTCGTACTGATACACCCTTACGCGTATCGACACCCATATTTTATTTTAGCCTCCAACTACTATTTCCCAATTTAGGCATCCCAATACATGTTCCATGCGTATCGATATCGAGGTATCTAGAAAGGGAAATTCATCTTGGAAATTGATCCCCAACGGTTCCAATGCAATCCCAACGGCTAGAAACTCAATTAGGAGTATAAAAGACCTCAAGAAGTATCTGAAGAAGTTAATGATCATCAAGTCAACAATCTTTTGATTAAGAAATGTCTTAGTGTTTAAATTGTTGTATTTTGTATAGACAAACACTTGTGATCTCAATTGTAATGTATGCTCAAGTGTTATAGGTTTGGGTGAGAGCTTTATTTTTGCAAACATTCACCTTGAGAGATGATTTCTTTGTTTGCTTTTATTTTCTCTTGTAAGAGAGTGGTTCCCAAAGCTTTAGGGTATAAGCTTTGGATGCTAGGCTTTGTGGTATAAGTATAGGTTGTAAAGGTTTCCTGTTGAGCCTGTAAAAAGGGAAGAATTCTTAGTGAATTGGAAAATCCTTAGTGGGAAGCTAAGATAGTAGATGTAGAGCTTAGTTGAGAAGCTCGAACCACTCTAAAATTACTGTGTCAATTTCTTTTCATTGCTTCCCATCACCAATCACCCAAATTAAACTTCTCTACCACTTGGCAAGCAAAACCGATTGAAGAATTTGAGTCTTTTAGAAACCTTATTTATGTACTTGGCAGCCACCAACGAAATTGTAGTAGTAGTACTGGTCTAACAGGAGAAAAACATCCAAAGGCTAGTCTATTATGTAAGTAAGGTCCTACAGCCAGAGGAGAAAAGTTATGTGAGAGTGGAGAAGTTGGTTTTTGCCTTGGTAATAGTAGCTAGAAGGCTTCGCTACTACTTTCAAGCACATCAGATAGTTGTCCTTATAGATCAACCTTTCAAGGATGTATTAGGAAAGAAACCTTTCAAAGGCGATGTTAAAATGGGGGGTGGAAATTAGTGAATTTAGAATAGAGTATCGACCGCGGAAGGCGATCAAGGCCCAGGTTCTGGCTGACTTTGTCGCGGAGTGCACACTCACAACTCAAACAACTTCGCCCCCTAAAAATGCTAGCGCTGGCGAGAAGAGTCAGCAGGTGCAATAGCCTTCCTCAAAGTTTAAAAGAAAATAGGCTGCAGGTATCCAACCCTCGACCTTGTAAGTCGACGGGTCGGTAGCTATCAACGAAGCATGATCAGGTGTTCTGTTGTGTGCACCCAATGCAAAAGAGGAATGTCATTATGTGCTTAGCTTTGCGTTCGCCCTATCTAATAACGCAGTAGAGTATAAAGCTTTGATAGCAGGTTTAGAGCTTGCAACAAGACTTAAGGTAAAATCGTTATAAATATTCATCGATTCACAACTAATGGCTAAATAACTGTCAGGCGAATATAAAGTTCACGATGAAACACTCCTCAAATACCATCAGAGGATGGCAGGTCACAACAAGCCCATTTAAATTTACACATCATATTATCCACAATTATCTTACTTTATTTCACACATGACAAAATTTTGTAGAACTAACCCTCTATAATACTGGACTATTATAATACTTTAGTCAATACGCCATAACAAAAATACCTAGAGGAGACAACGCCAGAGCAGATGCTTTAGCAAGATTAGCAACAACACTTGAAATCTAAAGGAGAGGCAGGTTATTGATAGAATATCGAGAGCACCCATATTTCACAGAAGAATGCCAAGTATGTCAACTTGATATAGGGGATACTTGGATGACTCTAATTATGTCGTACATCAAGGAGAAAATGTTGCTCGATAATAGAACCCAAAGACTTAAATTAATGCATGAGTCACCCATTACATCGTCATCAATGACATTCTATATAAAAAAGGATTTACGCAACCGCTTTTGTGATGCTTATGACCTGAAGAGGGCAAGTCGGTACTATAAGAAATTTATGAAAGAGTCAGCAAAGACCACCAAAGTTCGTATTCCTTAGCCTAGAAAACAATCAGGCAGGGTTACTACTGGCCTACAATGCAAAGAGACACTAAAAGAGCTGGTAAGCAAATACGTACCTTGCCAAAAGTTTTCCCCAATCCCGAGGCAACCAACAACATTACTTAAATCCATCACAAGTCCTTGGCCATTTGAGATTTGGGGTATCGACATCTTAGGCACATTCTCACCGGAAGCAGGTCAACAAAAATATCTGGTAGTTACAGTGGACTATTTCACCAAGTGGATAGAGGCAGAGCCGTTAGCGATGATAACGAAAAGAAAAATGGAGAGCTTTTTGTGAAAATCTATAATTTGCAGATTCATCATCCTCCATACGATAATTATAGATAATGAGACTCAATTCCAGAAAGATTCAAAAAACTTTACACAGGATTTCATATCACACTAACCTAAAGTTTAGTTAAATCTCCGCAAACAAATGGTCAGGTTGAAGTAGTTAACAAGAAGATAATGTTCGTGCTCAAAAAGAAGGTGCGTGATGCAAAAGAAGCGTGGATAGACGAATTGCCAGGAATTCTATGGGCACTCCGAACAACTTCCCACACTGGTACATGTAACAAATACTTTAAATGCATGCCTACAATGCCATCATTATATATTATATCATTTCCCCTCACAAATGTAGAGATACCTATATTAAATCCTTAACTAACCAAAAGTAGGAGAGACACCATTCAATCTTACATACGGTACAAAGGTTGTTATACTAGCAGAGATAGAGGTTCCAACATATAGAATCATGCAATACGATGCTGACACGAACAACAAAACCTTCCAAGTACAGCTTGATATGCTCGAAGAAACAAGAGCCAAATCAGAGATAATTGTAGAAGCAAGGAACCAAGTTGTTGCGAACTACTATAACTCGCGCGTAAATGGCAAGCAATTTTAGCCGAGCAATTTAGTGTTAAGGAATACAAAAGCCAATAAACCACTGACCGAGAGGGGAAAATGACCCTACATAGGAAGGACTGTACCAAGTCCGTAAGGTGATTGGATTCGGGGCGTATAAGCTCCCAAACTTCAATAGAAAGAAGATTCCAAGAACATGGAATGCCAAACACCTCAAAAAGTTTTATCTTTAAAAACTTTGCGGATTATTCAATGCAAGCAATATGCTCAGAATATTGGTTACATCTGGTGTCTAATGTTTTAATAAACAAAGGGTCGTATGAGCGTCCGCCATTTTTAAGAATTGTGCATAAAAGAATCAGCTTAACGATCGCTACTTCTAAAGCAAGCAAGCAAAAATAAACTAAGGGTCGTATGAGCATCCACCACTTTTAAATGGTGTACATAAAGAAATCAGCTCAACGATTGTTGCTTCCAAAGCAAGCAAGCAAATATAAACAAAGGGTTGTATGAGCGATCGCCACTTTTAAGAAGTGTGCATAAAGTAATCAGCTTAACGATCGCCGCTTTCAAAGAAAGCAAGCAAAAATAAACAAAGGGTCGTATGAGCGTCCGCCACATTTAAGAAGTGTGTATGAAGGAATCAGCTCAACGATCACCGCTTCCAAAGCAAGTGAGCAAAAATAAACAAAGGGTTGTATGAGCGTCTGCCACTTTTAAGAAGTGTGCATAAAGAAATAAGCTCAATGATCACTGCTTCCAAAGCAAGAGAGCAAAAAAGCTAAGAGAATATGTAATAACCGAAGTTATCTCACAAGGGGCAAGAGCCCTCCCAGCCTTAGACAATAATACCAGTGCATAATCTACCAAGGAACTAGTCGCAAAAAGGGAGCAACAACCTACTAGAGATTTTTACCCACGCCTCACTATCACAAAGGAAGAAAAACGTGATACGAGTGTTAGAGCACAAGCATAATTTCTAGCTTATCACCTACTCCCCATACATTCTTTCTCCATTAGGGGGCAGGAGTTCACCCTAAGGGAAAGGCACCACGACGATGCGAAACTTCAAAAGTACAAAATTCTCCATAAACCACAAACCTCCATCTCATCTCAGATATCATTAAAGCCATACAATTAATAAAAATAAGCGATTTGTAGGAAATAATACTTGCACGACATAATCCTATTCGCAAATACAAATATGCAAGCAAGAACATTGCAACCAACAAATACCATGTACGAAAAATGCAAAAATCTATCTATTAAAAAATCAATTCACAAACAAATCAATCAACAAAATTAAGCGACTATAACATCCCTTAGGCTAATAAAAACAAACGCCCTTGTAATAAAAGAGTAAAACAGGATACTACAATCACGAGACCCATGTAAGGGACAAACGAAGAACACTTGACAATATCTCTAGTAAGCTTAATCTGGAAAAGCCCATAATTTGACATCATCTCCTCTTGTTAGAAAAAAATGAGGCTTCTTGATATGACCGCCAAAACGCATGAAGATGATAGATGTTTCTCCTAATGTTACTTCAGTTTTAACGTAA
The DNA here is from genome assembly GCA_019671005.1 of Hibiscus mutabilis. Lineage (NCBI taxonomy): Eukaryota > Viridiplantae > Streptophyta > Magnoliopsida > Malvales > Malvaceae > Hibiscus > Hibiscus mutabilis. The sequence goes on along the minus strand of CM033726.1, from coordinate 41,824,893 downwards.
GAATCATCGGGTGTGAGTGATTTAGTAACACAGCTGCCAATGCCATAAAAGCCATAGCCAACGAACAAACAACCACCTTGATCCTATATGTACATACGAGGGACTTGACAAAGTCTTATCACATTCACAGGTACAAACCGACCTACATATGTCGTGTTTCAATGAAGTTCTAAACGCTAACACACAACAGTATTTGAAGAGGCCGGCTCTCAAGACATTCTGAATACGTCGTCCGTTGGTATTTCTCACCATAAATAGCTACATATAGCCTTCCAAATACTATTGTCTACTGATACAAATACCCAGACACCAGATAATATTTCCCTAAGATCCGTAAAATAAATTTTTTCGCATAACTCTCACCACTATAAATATGTTTTCCTCCCCTCTCCTTAGGCTAGAACGAATAAAAACACAGAAAAAAAAGAAAACAAAAGAAAGTTTGCACAAAAATATAAACCCAAAAGAGTTCTGTTTATAGTGGGAGAGTAAAATCCCAAATTAAGACATTTTGGATTTAGATATGGAAAACTACTGGGCCAAACATTTAATGTCCAGATCTTAAAATCTTCAGCAGACAACCAAGATCACGCAACTATTAAACTTCTAGTCAATAAATGCATGAATAGTCCCATACATCTACCAAAGCCAATCAAAACATTCCTTTCTTCATCATCATGGTCTACCCCGAATTGTCCAATCATCATAAAAGAGCTAACATGCATCAAGCACAATATGCGAATATCAAAAAGCATAATCATAGCTGAAAACAACACAACCAATTAAATATGGCAGGATAAGTTATATTAATAGCATGAGCTCCGCATGACAAGTCAGAAAGCCTCCATTATATGACCCCCCAAATCTGGATGACAATTGTTAATACAATTAAAGACTACAGATAATGAGGATGGCAAACAAGTGCAACAACAATAAAAAATATCATACCCCAGGAGAGCAAAAACCCCATAAGTACATCATACGCCAAACAACAAAGTTACTTTTGAAAATCTATTTTCAAAAGAAGGAGGAACTCTTCTTTGACACTAGCACGTGATATCCAAGAAAATACAAAATAAAGCATCGCGAACTAGAAAATGACACAAATAATTTTAGCCTATGCAGATAATCATAATCCCTTTTTTACAGCACGAGTTTAATGTCCAAGAGTGTCGTAATTAAAATAAAAAACTTCCTAATTAAGATCAACAGAAATTGATAAAATAATTCTCTAGCCCTTAAAGGAGGGCAACCTTCTTACAAAAGCATATAAATATAGGCGACGTCAACAATCACATACTTCTACTACAAACACCTGATATATCGCTACTACCTATTAGACCCACAACACCGCTGCGATCACCAGCAGGAGAAGATGCATTTGGAGCAGAAAAAAAAGCAACCACAACATCCCTATACTGTGCAGCAAAGTCTTTCCACGATGGCCCAGAGGGATTCCTCACGTTGAAGTTAGCGTCCAATTCGCAAAGGGCATCAAAGTCTACAACACTGACATCTGCCAGGCCACACGCTAGTTGGAAGTTGAGAATGGCGGCATCGCGAGCTTTGCTTATTCCTTCAATCATGAAGGAGGAAGTCGCATTCACAGCTTCTTTAAATTTACCCGCCACATCAACATTGTGGGTAGCTCTTAACACTATAATTTTATTTTTATGAGACTCTTCTAACTCAATTAACCTCCTCGCAGACTTCGTAAAGCTCTTATCTGCTGCATTCTTAGACCGTGCTAGCTCTTCTATGAAGCCTTGAATTTTAGTCTTTAAACTTTGATCAGTAGCTTCGAATAGCTTTTTTTTTTAATCCTAATAGCGCAATCGAACTCAGTTTCCTTTTTAGAAATCTCCTCTGCGTGCTGTACGTGCAACTCCTCCATACACAACCGAACGTCAGCCTCGTGTTTCTTTCATAACTCTTCTAAATAGGTAGCATAACCATCCACCTTCGAGCACAAATTTTTATTTTCTTCAAGAAGAGCAGCATAACCTTTCACCTTTAAACTCAGCTGATTGTTTTCTTTAACAAGAGGCTTCGCGTTCCTTTCCATGTTATACTAAACGTAGTCCAACTCTTGAATAAGACACCAACCCCTTCAACAGTCATCCAAATACTGTTACACGGCCTCAAGGTACCAAAACTATTGGCATACAACTCAGATAACCTCCTAGAGGCAAACTCGGGGTGAAACAAACACTTTGTTTCTGAAAAACCCTTTCAAAGAAAAAATGACTCTCACAAAGCCAGAGGCTCACCAATCCTACTAGAAGAAACAACTACAGGCGATGACACAACAAGAGTCACCGCAACCTCTGACAAACCCAACACATCAATAGATACGACCACGAAGGGAGCACTCCCTACAAAAATAATAGAAAACAATAAAATCTGTGACAGATACCCCTGTGAGGGTATTAATAAGTATAATTTATTAACAAAATTAAGCAACAATAAAATTAAACTAAATACACCAACACACTAATCAAACGCAACTGTAGATGACTGAAAAATAGGCAAAGCAGTAGCCAAACTCGCAGAAACAATGTCCATAACAGTGCCAATTGCAATAAGAAGAGGAGAACTACGAGGCTCGCTCACAATAGGAAAGGCATCAAGATTAGACCTCTACGAATCCGATGTGGCCCCTTTTCCTGATGTTTTGCCCTCAACAACTAAAAGATATTTCCTAGAGCCATAATTTCTCATTTGTCTCGCTACACTCTCCTGTACCGTTTCCACAATATCCATCGAGTCCCCTAGAGGTATGCTTTGCAAAACAGGGAAGCCCCCATAGAAGGAACAACAAGAATTGTGCCTACAGAGGATGTCACTCCAGGTGTTAAGGTTGTCGAGTATGGCGAATCAGTCTTTTTGCTACTTAAAACCCCTGGGGACATCATCTCCGTCAAGCATGGTGACCCCAATTGTTCATCACTAGACACAAAAACTGACACACTTGCAACCGCAACCAAATCCCCTAATTCATTGTCAGCAGCTTTTGAAGGGAGGCCAACTACATCTACAAAAGAAATGTATATCAGCATCGATATATACAAACAGATAAAATAAAAAGATGAAAGCTATCACAAACTAATGCCTCTATCCATGCGCCTCTTTGTCATACGTTCCAAGCGAATGTAGCTTCCCTTATCCCGCGAATCAAATAAGATAGACGAGCTCAAGATTACCCATTTTCTTTCCCTTCTGCTGCAGCCAGGACCAGAGGGGCTAGCTCTAGCATAACCCCTCAGAGCAACATGAGTGGCTTCTCTACTAACCTCATTTGAAGGATCATCTTCATCGCGATACCTCTAAGGGCGAGTGCAAATGCCAACGTACTCAAAAAAGGAATTTCTCGGCTCATTCTCAATACCCAAAAGTACTAGCGCCTCTCATTCATCACCCTTTTTGCCAAACGACCAAGCTTCTATGTAAATGGGCATACTCGCCAAAAAACCCTCAGAAAAAATATTCAAATCCACTTTATCCTAACCATTGGGACTCTTTCCTCTAGACAATGCACCCAGATATTCCTAAGAGTACATATGTCTTTATAGTGCAAAGGCGGGTCACTTTCTAACCTCCTAAGAAGTTTCAACTCGCTGAGAGACATTTCTTGCACATCAGGAGGGGCAACCCTGTCTTACGATGGTCGACGCAAAACAATCGGTAACAAAAAACCCTAAAATTAGACACCACTTTAATATACTTCTCCCTATCTAGGTGAAGATTCACAAGATAATTACTCATCACCAATGGTCTCCCTGTACGATGACCAATGCTTATGAAACCCTTTGCATTCTTATTATGATCAGCCATTATGTTATAGCAATAGTGGAAAACGTTAATAGAGGGCTCGTCCCCATAGATTTTATAATTCAAAAAGTAGGTCATCAGAATCCACCAACTAGCCTTATCTATTTGGCCCGACGCCACATCATACCAGTTCAACCAATCCACAAAAAAAGAATATAGCGGTAGATAAAACCTAACATAAAAAGCATAAAGGGGAATTAAACACCACGGTCTCCCTTCATCAGAGTAAGCACTCAAGTGGTACTACCCCATGACAAATTAAACCGATAACAAAAATTGTGAATAGTAACGAGGCCTCGCCACTTTAATGTTTTCAACATCTCATCCTTATCTGCAATATAAAGGACTTCATTACTCACCACAGTAGGCGAACCAGCCATTAGAGTAAAAAGTAAATATATCATTTTCTTTCTTCTTCTTTAAAAAACCAATAAAGAGCAGCCGACGAGATAACCAAAAAAAAAAGATTAAAAAACAACCATAAACCCTATTTCTAGCCAAGAACCGTGTCTTCTTTAATACGCCTCACAAATAAAGAGGTTTACTATGTGATGTTTCATATATAACCGTGTCTTCTTTAATACGCCTTACAAATAAACTGGCTGGTTTATCGCAAAACCTTCTAAATTTCAAAGTCAGTTCGCCATAAAAACTCACACCTAGGGGGTCCTTTTTTGATTTCACAGGTTCGCTAAGTTCACTTTATAACCTTTTCTCCCCTGGGGGGCAATTGTTAGTACCTTCGAATACCCACCGCCACGTGTCAAGACCAAACGACCCTCACCGAATGAGCAAGAATATGAACAACCGAACACAGAGAAGATCACATATGTGGTTACCATAGACCATCACGTGTGGGATCGCATGCGAACCATGTGATGCCCTTCGCATGATCATATGACTACGCATGCAATCGCCACGGATGAACGAGCAAACTCAAGACGTCAAGTCATAGCTAGTCCAATCAAAACGCCACGACAACCCGATCATGACACCTGTCCAAGTAGTATAAAAGGAGACATGCAGTAGGAGAAAGAGAGGATCCACAACTAGAGACATCATCATCCATAAAACTGTAGCAATATACGAGCTCTAACTCAAAACGACCGTCCGGACCACCGTCTCCAACTCATGTTCACTTTGCAATCAACAAATCTCTACTTATACCCACAGAAAATGTCTCAAAAAATTCAATTTGTCATACGTTTCCAACGTAGGTTATATATTTAGTTTCAATTATCCAATTTGATTATTTTATTGTAACTTAATTATATTCCTCGTATTGTTTGAGTCGAAATTGAAATTTTAAATTTTGAAAAATAAAAAGATTAAAATTCATCAAATCAAACTAAGGGTTTAAATCCACTACTTACACATATTAAAGGAACTAATGATAGGGCTGTAAACAAACCGAGCTTTCAGCAAACCATTTGTGAAACGTTCGGCAGGAGTTTGTTTATTTATTAAACGAACGAACATGAACAAGATTTTTTGCTCGCTTAATTAAATGAACAGACATGAATAAAGTGCTCTTTTGTTCATATACATTCGTGAATGTTTGGTAATCCATTCATTTATGTTCGTTTAAATTTATTCACACATGTCCATTTATATTTATTATTTTTATAACAAAAGTACTTATATTTAAAAATTTCAAAAACATATATTAAAATATGAAATAAAAAGAAAAAATTAAACAATACTTACTGTAAGGACTTCATACTTCTTAAGAAAAAATTAACAATTATCAGTGTTCGTTTGCGTTTGTTTTTGTTCATTTACGTTCATTTATCATTTTAACAAACGAGTATAAACGAACACGAACAAGCTACATTCCTTAAAAAACGAACACGAACAAGAAATTATGTTCATTTAGTTATCTGTATTCATTCGTTTATTCGATTAGAATTAAACGAACGAACATAAACATAACCTCGTTTGTGTTCGTTTACTTTCTAACTAATTATTTGACAATTCTTTTTGCTTCAACGACAATTTCAGAATTTCACCAGGTAATCAAATAGTGGAAAAATTAATATATATTTTTATTGGTATTTTAATCAAATTATTCAAAGAGGAAGCATGTAATTAAGAAAACATATATGCCTAAGAAGAAGAAAATGCTAACAATGATAATGGTTGGAGGTGATTAACATGTTAGCAATATCATTTAAAATAGTGATTTTTTTGTGTAATGTCAGTGAAAATTTGTTTTCCACAAATAAAAGCTTTAAATTTGTAGTTTAGGATTGGGGTTTAGGTTGTAGGTTTAGAATTTAAGGTTTATGGTTAAAATTTAAGGTTTTAGGGTCAAGGATTTAGATTTTAATTTTTAGAGTTAAATTTGCATAGATGTAGAAGAAAAATATTTCATTGCTTGTGCACCAAATATTAATCCTTATATATATATATTGTAATACCCTCGACCCAAATGTCATATTTGGGCCTCAAGCCTAACCTAAAATCCATAAAATTTCTCAAACTAGGTTTAGCCCGACAAGGTATTTCTCAAAAACATTTAAAGCCAACAGTTGAAAATATAGTTAAATAATAAAAAAGATACAAGGAGCTCCAATTTAAATTTAAAACATTTGAGCATTCGATTAGATTAATACAATTTAAAATAAGGATAACAGACTCCACCACGTAAGGTCTTATGAATGCATAGCCCACTAAACACAAGTACCGTACTCATGATGTCACCACATGTTAGAATCTCGCACCAATAGTGCTATTCGATCCCATGATCTAATGACCAACCTACGCATGAAAACAATGATTCTAAGCATTGTGCTTATAAATCTCAGTTGTACACATCTACTCTATTATACTTCATGCTAATCATAAACAAAAGTGTTAACTCTTTCAAAAGTATTGTTTTTCATATATAAATTGCCATGCTTTTGCTTGACTTTGAGTACATATTTTTGCATTTAGCTAGTAGAATCATGCATTTGCATCTAGGAGTTAATGAGTGTTTTCTTTTCCCAAAGTAAGGGAGTATTTTCTTGTTTTGGTGGCAGGTTAGGAGCAGGGCAGGCTTGGCAGAGCAAAGCAGGATGCCAGAGAAGCAAACGAGAAATGCTGAGTTACAGTTGGCAAAGTTGGACGAGAATTGCCAATCTCGGTTGGCAAAAAGTGGATGACCGATACCCGGTCAAGTAGCGTTGGTCAAAGTACATGTTATCCCTAAAATTCAAAAGAATGATAAGATGATAACACGCATATCCCAGTGTGTAACTAACTTTCAAGTTTCAAACCCAATCTAGGGTTTCCACGCATGCCTATTTGAAGAGAGCCGATCCATGAGCCAAAGAGGCTGCAGCGTGGTGAGAGAAGAAGCTAGAGGAAAAACGTGGTTCGACTAGGCTTAGATCGAGAGCTCTAGATTCATTGAAGGTTTGCATCAACGAATCTCTTTTTTTTGTCCATTTCTCTTTATTTTTTATTTTCTTTAAAATGTTGATGTTAAGAAACGATGATTTGTGGATGGACCCCTCAGCTATGAACTTATTATTTTAAGTTGGCTGGGATGCTTTTGCGATGAACGCTCAGTTAGTTTTCAGTTTTTAATAATTGAATGCTTTGGCATTTTTTGTCAATCTGCTAGTGCTTTATTTTCTTAAATTCTTTACCATACAACAGTTGGCATTGCATGCATACTATTCCTTATTAGCTTAACTGACTTAGGGGATAACGATTAATTGCCAGGTACTAAGGAGAGAAACTTCGACAGAAGATGTTCAAGTAAATGAGCTTACTTCGAAAGTGAATCTACCCCTTAGGAGTAAATATTAAAACTTCATCAAAATAATTTATGAAAAACATCGCTATAGACATATATGGGTTAATCGTGATTAACTTAGGGTATTGCTATCGGCAGAGGCAATACTAACATTAAAATCTGCTCGGCAATAAAACCAAGGCTGGAAATTATTAACTACTATCTTAACTGGCATAAAATCTAGGCATCCCTTACCAACGTCTGTCATCCATTTGAATACATTTGTTTGCCAACCTGTCTCACTTTCGCTTCATCTTTCTTAATTTATTTTCTAAATTAAAATCCAAGACCTCATTCAACTTATTTGTTCCCATTAACAAGTAAAATATCGTGGCTTTTATTTCCTAGACAATCCCTGTAGATACGATACTAAGCTTATTGTTGTATTACTTGTTGGCCGTGTATACTTGCACGCAAAAAGACCTACTATTGGCATTATTTCCCTACCTATATACATTAGATGATTAATTGTTTGCCAAGTGTTAACGAGTCGACAATAAGCATGCAAGCTAGTACAAGCAATAAGGAGAGATAAATAAACACATAGCACTACCACTAATCATTTAAACACATGTTCTTATCAAAGTAACCCATCATACATGGCACATAAGGCCCAACCATACTCGAGATCACATCAGATCATCCGAGCAAAGGCACACAGTCATAACCATAAACTTGGAGTGAGGCTCAGTGTCACACAGCCTCGGGAACCTATACTCTCTCTAGGTGAGTCTCGGTGTCACACAGCCTTGGGAACATACACCTACACTCAGTATCTTTCCTCGAGTATCTTCGAATGAGGCTCAGAGTCATAGAGCGTCGGGAACGTACATTCAAAATCTCCAGCCATGGTATTGCAACACTATTTCAATGGTATCTAAATCCCATCAATCAAAGGTGACTCAACCATACAGGTGTCCAAACTGTACACAACATTGACACGATTACCATAACTCTATGGTCTCTATCAATTATCAAGTTGCCCAATTAGGTTTACCAACTTATTAATACATTATGGAATTTTACATTAATATCCTCATTAATTATCTCATTAATTTGTTTTAGTTTATTAACATCCCACGTCAATTTCTATCTTTTAATAGTATTATAGATTATTCCGTTTAGTAGGTATCGGTACTCGAACACGAGTATCAATACGGTACCCCTAGGTACTGATACTCACATACGTATCGATACAGATATTGCTTATTAAAAATCATAGGTTTCCACAAATACCGGTTCGGGTCAACCCATACCGATATGGCCCCTAATCGTATACCAGTATGGCTAAAGCTCGTATTGATACCCTATTCATGGGTTCGCATCATTCACTTGAACTACGATATTATTACACTTTATTCGATCCCTAAAGCTTATAGAATTCATTAGGGTTTGTTTACTAACGCATTTAATTAATTAATATTAGTTACTAGCTTCATGATTATTTATTCGAATATTACCAATTGTCAGTCCATTTAGTATAATTTCCATCGAACATGCCAATTCATAGTTCAAGCACTTAAGCAACTTGTAAATCAACCAATCAGATAATTATATGAATATACGAACAACCCTATACGGTCTCTAAAGCTCATAATAGTCTCGAATATTCTCAAGCTCATCAAGCATCTCAATATTTACCAAGTCTCGTAATACTAGTCTCAACACATGCTTATTTTCATCTATCTATTTTGAAAACACTAACAAGCAAGGCAATTACACTTATGATGCTCATGAAGTATTTCGAAGTTTGAGGTATACCTAACCTCAGCGGTAAATGATGATTTCCTTATTCAAGATTCTTGAATACTCCACTGGTTCTAATATCTAATCCCGAATAATCTTCCTATAAAAACGAATATGAAAATACATTAATTTTATGTATCCCCTAATTAATTCACAAGGTCAAATGCGTAAAAATAGCTTATCAAGTTCAAATTTGGCTAAACGGATTGTGCCAACGGACTCAGAACATTGAGAAACCTCTGGGGAGGGTCCTTAAAAAAAGTTAACGGTCTAAAAATTCGATACGGTGCAGTGCAGGGTAACTAGGGTACACCTACGAGCAGTGATCCAATGCGGCAAAGAGCAGGTGTACCTATCCGAGTGGGATTTATTGAGGTACCGTGCACTGGATCAGGGTGCACCTATCTAGCCAGACGTACACCCACTCTCAGGGCTGCGCGTGGTGGAGTGTAGGAGGTGCTCCGATGGTCAGACGACAGTAGTGAGCTCCAATCCCGCTTTCTCAACGTCAATGAACATGCTGGTGGCCTCTATTTTTGGTTTTGGCCACCAAAAATGCTTTATTTCAAGCTTGGCTAAACTTTTTTATCTCACCCCTTTCGACGGTAGCTCTGATGATGATGCCGATGGTACCGACCAGCTTGTCTCAGCGAGATAAACATGATGGCGTAAGAGGTGTCGAACACAGACACTCCAATAACGATAAATCAAACATAGAAGCTTGATGGAAGAAAGGATAAAAAATGGAGAAGAAAGAGAAAAGAAAAAAGAGAGGAAAATCTAATTTTTCTGTAACCCGCTTAGCTCGGCCTAGCGAAAACTGGACTAAAAGGACCACATTAGGTTTACCGAAGCAAACCCGATCTAAAACCATAAATTGAACCCATTTTTTTTCCTTTTTATCTTATCTAGATGCGCTTTATTAGAGTCATATGCGAGCATGACACATTGGTAACTTTTTATATTGATCAGACTTCAAAACGGGAAACAATTGCACAACGTAACATTTCAGGGTCCAAAACGCAAATTCCATAAATTCTCAGCAAATTTACATATTTAAGGTTACCAACCTTTAATTAGTCCAATTACATACATGTGGGTCAAATCCTATTTCAAAACAATCACTCGAACATAATTAATTACAATTAACTTGATCAGGGACCAAATTGCAAGATTTCCAAACTTCAACATCCTCATTTAGCACAAAATAGCATAGCGTACCAATACTAGCAAGGCCGTATCGATACGGGTTAACATATAAAACGGCTCAACATACCGATACTCTAAATAGCGTACTGATATAATGTGTTAACCACCCCTGTATTGATATGGATTTGACTCATACTGATCTCCTTCTTATTTTCTCAAAACTCTGAATTCTAGTAACCAGAATGCGTATCGATACGGTACCCTGCGTATCGGTACGGGTAGCTAAAATCAAAGGGGGCGTATCGATCCTCAAACCCATGTACCAGAACAAACTTACAAATCCCTTAAGGCGTACCGATACGGTGGCTAGGCGTACCCATAGCTTAAATTCAACACTTTGGTACTCGTACAGACCCCGCGTACCGATCCCAAGGTACTCGTACCGGTACGCAGAGACATGTGATGACCTCTAGGTCTAACATATGACAAATTGGCTCACTTTAATCAAGCTTAACACTTATCTAATCATCATATAACATCATCAACATATTTTAGCATCAATATATCAATCACATAAGCCAACCTAGCTCAACTAGCATACTCAAACACCGAAACTAGATGCATACTTCCTAGAACATATTTAAATCATCAAACCAACCACATCTTAAACACTTAAAACATATTACAAGTCCAAAACAGTAATTAAAACTTGCAACAATAGGGAGTTCTTCATAAACCCTCCCAAAAACCTCAATCGACACATTTTCATTATTACTATTTTTTGATATCTAAGCCATACTTTGAGTTCAAGGCTTGGGATTTCCTTCCTCGCTTCCATTCTGCGTCAAACCTTAGTTCTCTACATTGATAGAAAAGAGAGCGTAATCACACTAGGCTTAGTGAGGAGTGCTCAAACAACAACCATCATCAATGCATTTTAAAACCACCTCTCTATACATTTGTAAAATACTTTTCAAAGCTCTTTTAAATCTTCATCACATTATCATGCCTTTCAAAAACCATACACTTAACATTCCAAAACAGCATATTAAACCATATACAATATGTATCATGGATCCCATAGCAAAATCCTATTCGCTACCCTCAATTTAAGCTTTCCCATGCATACCGCCAATGCAAGGCTTACAAAGTAAAACATGTTTAAATCACATTAAACAACATAATCCATCTCATGGCACATAAACAATTATATTGGCTTCCAAGTGATCATTTACCAATTCCCATTTACCAAAATGTAACATCGGATACACGGATTCAACAAGTGTTCCCACAACACTTAACAAACAATCTACTGCTAACGCAAGGTTCACACACGAGAGTATTCGGTACATATAAACCCCTCCACCATTGTGACACCCGTGGTGGAGTATTCGGTACTCATAAACCCCTCAACACCACTCATCGGTAGGATGTTTAATCTACTAATGGGATTCTTCGGTACACATAAACCCCTCAACCGTTAGGGTACTCAAAAAGAGTATTCGGTACACCATATAAACCCCTCAACATCCAAGGCGCCTTTTTATAGTGCACTATCAATCTTATGGCTGGCCAACTATATCTGATTTCATTTTCAAAAACATCACTTGGCAATATAATTCTTTTCAACATTATCAACTCACTATTTTCATATGCATCTACCAAAACCATTAAACCAATACATCAACTTTTGCATTAAACAATGTTTATGAATATTAACAAATCGTTGATTATTCCCAAATGCATTATCATCATTTCGAAACCAATTTCCAGCATTAAAACATGTTCAATATATGCATAAACAGTGAGTAATCAAAACATGTAAAACAAGTGCATCAAACTATCGCCAAAACCGAGTTCGAGAGAGAATTTATCCTTTACTTACTTTCGAGCTTAGATCAGCGTTTCAAGCTCAATCTAAACTCCCAAACACAACTTTCAAACTTTTACAAAGTTGAAAACATGTTTCCACTCACTGGCTCACAATGCCTCTCTTGCCGATACGACAAACATACCTCTAAAGCTTCCGAAACTCACGTTCAAGCTTGAGGTTCAGACGCCCCTACTTTTGATCACAAAAAATAGAGGTACATTGCATCAAAATGCAATCAACATCACAGCAGCACTAAGCCTCAACATCTCTTACCCAAAACTACTCCACAACTCTCAAAACTAACAAAAAACCCCTTCCAAACTTTACCAGCCACAATCAAATGTTTCAACATTTCAATTAACATCAATTATCATCTAAAAACACTTCTCAAACATCCTTATATCTTCATCATTCAATTAGCCACCACAAATCCTCAAAAACACATAACTAACAACCTAGAAAAATTAGAGATTCATATAGCTTCGGGATTCCAATATTAAAACCAACTTATCAACATTATAAAACATCAAAATTATGATTATAACTCATCAAGAACCCCACAGCATAGATCCAAAATAGAAATCTCTTGTTCTCATCAATTAAACCTTGATTTAAGCAATTTTCACAATTAACCCATCAAAACTTATTAGAAAACAATAAACAAGGATCAAATGTTTGGGAATTTCAGTAAAAAACCATTCATTAGAGGAGAATAATGAACCTTACTTCTAATGAGTGATTTCCCCCTCCATTGGATGTTTTAGATCATGAAAACAAAGAAATTCAATGAGGTTTTGCAAAACAAAGTTAAAGAATGAATTGAGAATTAAAAAATTAAGAAATCAAGAGTATTACCTCAGATTTTGGATAAAAGAGTGGGTGTTTGGCTGGAGAACATTCAGAGAAAAGTTTAGGAGAAAAGTTACGTAGATTTTTGGTTTTAAGAAAATAACTAGCTTTTCATTAATCCCCTTTTAATTACCAATTAAAACACTTTTAAAATAATCCTAAATGAAATAAAATCTGATATTAAAGTTTGGTAAAATAGCCCCTTAAAGATTCTAAGTTTTGACCATTTTTCAAAATAGTCGCTAAAACAGTTTTCAATCTTTACATTTTGGTCACTAGTCAAAATGTCCAATTTCCAAAATCCATTTTCCAAAATTGAATTTACCAAAAATATCCATATATTAAATAATGATTTTTAGATATTTTCCCATATTTTTCTTGCACCAAAATTATTAGTTCCAATTTTAATCCCGAATCCGACTCGAATCTCTAATCCTGGTCCACTGGACCGTCTAAACCACTAAGAAACTCCTAGGCCCAAAAACGGGGCGTTACATTTTCCCTCTTCTCCCACCTCACTCTCTTTCAAATAACCTTTCCAAAATAATTATTTTATCCTCAAATGCCCATTAAAAGATCCAAAATCCTAAACCGAGACCCGATTACTAATCCAAAAAATCGGACCGTTACATATATAATAGTGGACAACTTATACCTTTATATAGGTCAACAAAATGCGAATGATTAGTTTTGAGTTGATCGAACAATTAAAATTGGCCAAGACAGGGGTGAATTGGAAATTTAAAAAATTGTTAGAAGGAAAGTGCAAGAGAGATTTAAAGTGGTTCAACTCCTTCAATGGAGTCTACATTCACTACCTTAGCTACTACACTAAGGATTTCATAAATTCACTCAATTTGTCTTTCCTTTGAGGACAAGTAGTAACCTTACAACACTCACCAAGATTTATACCCAAAATCTTGTCGACCCTATCCCAAAGATACAACAAGTAGACAAACTTAAGAAACCTTACTAGGTAGGTGTTTGCAATAATTAAGCACTCTCTCAAACCCAAACACTTGAAATGAATAAATACAATAAGAACACTCAAGTGTTTACAAGACAAAAATAGACAAATAAGCTCCAGTAGTCTTTGAATATTGCTTAAAAGCTTTTGGATAGTTATCTTGTTGTTGAAGAAGCTTTAGAGACTTGTTTTTATACCCCTAATTGATTTTCAACCATTTAGGTAGTTGGGATAATGAATATATCCGTTGACCTGTAATTTTCCCATATTAAATATTGTTTGGCGAAAGTGGGTATCAGTACGTGAGAGCCTGTATCGGTACCTGCCTAAAGAGGAAATAGCCGTTAGATACATAGGGCATAACGGTATTCTAAGGGTCGTACCATTACTGAAATTGCTCACTGAAATTTGGTGGAGCTTTTGCGTAGTGTCACACTCAAGGTCGTATCGGTACTCAGAGCAAAATTCTCTGAGTCTCAAGAATATCGTATCGGTACAGGGTTCAATGTACCGTTACTCAACATGTTCAAAATATTTTTAAAGCTCCAGTAGGTATCGGTACGGGGTTCACTGTACCGATATTGACATAGGTTTCAAAAGAAAAATATAACAATTTCGTACCGTTACACTAAGGCTCGTACCGCTACTTGTTTACCACTTTGAATTCAAGTAATCAAAAATCGTACTGGTGCGCTAAGTACAATATCGGTACTCACTGACTAAAATGGTCTTTTAGAGTACCAAAACATTTAGAAAAATATTTGTGTTTGAAAGGATTAACTTTTAAGAATTTTTATTTATTTACAAAATAATCCTTGTCATATCAAAATTGAAACATAGATTTAACAATTAGTCATTGGCTTCTTTCTAATGAATACCTTTCGAAACCATAAATATGCAACCGCAAGCAATCATTTCCATACATACCTAATATTCGTTTTCAAAGGTGAAAATGCAAATCGGGAGTGGGCTAAATTTGAATCTTAGAAGGATGTACATATAACATCAATAATTTAGCAATGGTGATACAAGTGCAACGATTGTGGTTTAGACGTTGCATGACCTTTTCCATCAATGGCATCATCATCTTAACTTGAAAGACATGCAATTATTTAGTTGGTTTCTTTTGATTAATGCCTACTTCTCTCTCGTTAAAAAACATTTATATGATCGGAATCTTCATAGTTTTCGATTATTTCACCTCAATTGCTACCCCTAGTACAACATTGAAATTATATACATTTTTCTTAAACTAGTTATATATATATTGATTACAAACAACACAAACAAACTAAGAAATATTTTGAATCAGTGGTGTTGTCATTGTTGTGTTAAATATATATACGGATTAAAATTAAACGAAAGTGCAATGACTAGATCGGGTAACCCTCCTATGAAATAGAATTGGAACCGTTTGTGTACATTAAGTATACATCTCATCTACCAATATATGTATTTTCTAGAATATGATAAGAAGGTGTTTAATGTTCATTTTATTGACTTATATTTGTTCTAATTTATTTGTGTGTTTTATGATAGTATATCAAGATCTTGTAAAACATGAATTTTTTTTGCTAGACATTAAAAATAAATATGTATTCTTAGTGTTATATGCCAAAATACACTTAGATGTTGACGGTTTTGGTTATCTTATTAAAGAAAAAATTGAAGTGTGTAGTCAAAAAAAAGACCAAAGCTATGATATTTCTTCGTCTTCACCTTCACGAGACTAAAAACTGAATATCTAACTTTCAAAGATCTGTCAACAATTTCTATATTAAGTGGTTAAAAGTTCTTAGTTGAGGCCCTCCTCGTTTCCTTAAGTTGTGATAGGAGCAAATTTTCTCTCTCCTCCCCTAGGTGAAAACTGCTCAAAAAATGATAGGCTCAAATCGAACAACAAAAAAACGCCGATGAAAGGTGTAAAGGCTCTTTTGAAATTGGGAATCAAAAACCGAATTAAAAATATCACAATTTGACACATTCAATTTTAGAGTGGTTTGACATTCTCAAACCAAGGTCTACATCCACTACCTTAGTATCCACACTAAGGATTTCTGTAACACACTCGACCCAGATGTCACATTTGGGCCTCAAGCCTGAACCAAAAACCATAAAATTTCTCGAACTGAGTTTAGCCCAACAAGGTACTTCTCAAAAATATTTAAAGCCAACAGTTAAAATTATAGATAAATAATTAAATCGGTAAAAATGAGTTCCAATTAAATTTAAAATATTTAAACATTCGACTTGATTAATACAATTTCAAAATAAGAATTTAGAGACTCCACTATGTTAGGTCCTATAAATACATAGCCCACTAAACACAAGTACCATACTCCGGAGATCACTACATGCTAGAATCCCGTATCGAAAGTGCTCATCGATCCCACGATCAACCTACGCACGGAAATAACGATTCTGAGCATTGAGCTTACAAAGCTCCTTGTTACACATCTACTATACTATACTTCATGCTAATCATAAACATAAGCATGCAAGCTAGTACGAGCAATAAGGAGAGATAAATGAACACATGGCTTTACCACTAACTGCCTAAACACATGCTCATCATAAAAGTTATCATACATGGCCCACAAGGCCCAACCATACTCAAAACACGACAATATAAAATCATATAGATATGGTGCTACCTCTAGCCACCAAATCATATAGCTTAGCAAGAAAGCATAAGCTTCTCCTAGCATATAAGCATTATACCACAATATAGGAGTGAGGCTCGCGACCACTAAGCATCGAGATACATACACTCTAAGTGAGGCCTGCGACCACTAAGAATAAGGATACATACACTCTATGGGATGAGGCTCGCTGTTAAGTGTCTAAAAGTACTATTTTATTCACTATTTTTATTCATATTATTGCTAGACTTAGGCTCATATTAGTTGCATTATTAGCCATTCATTCATGTTTGCATTATTTCCTTGGTGGTTAAGCTTGATATCATATTTTGCTTAATTTTGTGGAAAAGGGTGCTACCGATAGTTATTTTTGTGTGTGCAGAATCAATTGCCAAAGCAAGGCTGGAACCAGTTGCCAGGGCAATATAAGAAAGAGATGTCGATGCAGTTGCCAGGGTAGTGCATGAAGGAGATGTCGAGCTAGTTGCCAGGGCAATTGTCGATAAGGGATAAGATGATATGGCAGCCGAAATTGATGACTAGATAAAACCAAGATGACGTGGAGCAAAGTTAAATCCCAAAGGAGTTTGATTTCCATGGAGAAGTCAAAGAGAAATTAAATCCCAAGAAGATAGGAGATGATCTAGAAGGAATTTAAATATAGTAAAGAATTATATTCTTTAAAAGTATTTAATTCTAACTTAACTTCCTCCTCAAGAAAGACCTTGACCTAGCCCTATAAATCGAGGACCAAGCCATCACCGCAAGGAGGTGCAAAGAGGGGAGAGAGATCGGCAAGAAGCTTTCAACCATTCTTCATCTTTTTCTTTCTTGTTCGATTAGGTTTATATTAGGGACTCTTTGTTTTGTGTTTCTTTTGAACCTAGCCATGAACTAAATCTATTTGGATAAGGTTATTGTGTTTTGTGGTTGTGAGAAACAATTGGATTTTGTTTAGGTAATAAGAGTTTGCACTTTCAATTCAAGGTTGACTCATTCTTGGTTTTTATTCTTGTTTGCGAGTGAATTGGGAGAGGATCTCGTGATTCTATCTATTTATCTAATATCAGGAGAGTTAGATTCAAGAAACGAATGAGTATGGTCTTTATTTAATCTATTGATGATGAAGATTAATCCTGCTTAGGAATAAGTTAAGGATTTCAATGGCTAATAGGAGCGCAAGATTTGGTTGTTGTTCACCCTTGATTCACGCAGGGATGTATTGTCAAGACATGCACAATTAGCTAGAGTTTCGACTTAGGGATAAGAAGAAACCATTGAAGAACGCTCTGCCGAACCTTGAAGTTGCTGCCCAACCGCTCAAACAATTGCCCAGGCAACCGTTCGATTAGTTGCCAAGGCAACCCAGCTGCGCAAGTTGCCACGGCAAGTGAGTGCCCTTGCACTCTTTTACCAAGATGATCCAATTGTCTATCACACATAAACTCACGATAACTTGGCCTATTCCCTCTCTTTTGATTACATCTTCTTTTACTTTATTGCTTTCTAGTTTAGTTGTTAGTTAAAACTCCTACAATCACCTACTTGTGTTTTTTACTTTTTATAGTGCAAGAGATTGAATTCTTGAAGTGGCACCAATCCCTGTGGAGACGATATATTTTATACTATAACTTGTGAAGTGTACACTTGCACAATTGCAGAGCACTTATTACGCGCAACAAGTTTTTGGCGCCGTTGCCGGGGATTGGCAATAGCGACTTTGTTTTTATTTTCTTGCACTTTTTATTTTTATTGTTTAAGATTCGAAGGGTTAACAAACTTTGGTTTTGCATTGGTATATGACCAGGGTGAGACCGATTAAACCAGAATATCCCTTTGATCCAGAAATCGAACGAACCTTGCAAAGACTCGGACAAAGGTTAAGAGTAGCAATGGCTAATCAAGACGACAATATGAATCAGGATGTTCTAGCAGGAGGAGGAGTGATTTTTGCACGAAATAGAACTATTCGAGACTATATAGAAGAAGATCTTGAAGGACTTAATCCAGGAGTTTTCACACCTGAAATTGAAGCCGGCCACTTTGAGCTGAAACCAGTGATGTTCAATATGATCAACACAATTGGTCGATTTGGAGGCTCAACAACTGAAGATGCACAACAACATTTTAAATCTTTCCTTGAGATTCGCAACTCATTCAAAATACAAGGAGTCACCCCAGATGTTTTACGGCTAAGATTATTCCCCTATTCACTGAGGGATAGGGCGAAAGCATGGTTGAATAGTATTCCTGCCGGATCAATAGGATCTTGGACCGATCTTTGTCGTGATTTCCTTGCTCGATTTAATCCTACAAATTTGACTGATAAGCTTCGTAATGAAATTACTTCTTTTCAGCAGGCAGATGATGAATCCATGTACAACTCTTGTGACCGATATAGAGAACGTCTACACAAATTCCCCTACACAGATTCCCAGTGTGGACACAAGTAACAATGTTTTACAATGCTGTGAATACACCAACAAGGATGATGCTAGATGCCTCGGTAAACGGTGTACTCCTAGATAAGTCGCCGGAGGAAGCAATGCAAATTCTAAACAGGCTCGCCAAGAATGATTATCAGTTCCCATCTGCTAGAAGAGGAGGAGTTAGACGCCAAGCCACAATACATGAACTGGGATCATCAAATTCAATTTCCGCACAATTGGCCACTCTAACCAAGATGGTCCAGAACATGTAGAAACAAAACAACACACATGAGGTCAAGGTAGTAGATTCCTTTTGTGAGTTATATCGTGGTAACCATAATTCTTCTGAATGTATGCAGAATCTAGAATCCAGCTTTTATGTGGGGAATTACAATCGGAACAATAATGTGATGTCCAACACATATAATCCAGATTGGAAGAAGCACCCAAATTTTTCATGGAGTAATCCCAACAATGCTCTAAACCAGAACAATCAGAATGCACTAGCATCGGGATTCTAGCAGAATATGCCACGGCAACAGTTGCCACAGTTGCCACAGCAACAACTGACAACATCTAGTTCTTTGGAAAATTATCTCAATGCTTTTATGTTGAAAACTGAATCTTATATGGCTGAAAATAGTAACTTCATAAAAAGAACTGATGCTTTTATTAACAGGACCGAAATGAGATTGCAAAACCAAGAGGCGGCAATCAAATCATTGAAAACTCAAGTCAGACAATTTGCTCAAAACCTGAATACTGGACCGCAATGAGGTTTACCCAACGATACTGAAGTCGCAAGAGGAACTGACCACGAGCAATGTAAGGCAATCACCACTAGAAATGGCCGACAACTTAAGGAGGCTCAAGCTCGCTCATCAAACAAAACTCTACAAAAAGAACAAGATGAACTCAGCAGTAAAGCCTCAGATGTTGAACTAGGAAATGTCACGGCAACCCCAATCGACGATGCCGTGGCAACCAGCGATAAGTATGCCCGAAATGAGCATGCCACGAAAACTAGCGATAAGGATGCCATGGCAACCCCAGTTGATGATGCCTCGGCAACTCCAGTTGCCCCAACAATGCCGTCAATCAGGTTCCAGGCCAATGAAAGGATTGAAGATATCCGACTTCCACCACCATTACCACAAAGGTTGAAGCGACAAAAGCAAGAATATCAATTCAAGAAGTTTCTTGATATCCTAAAGCAATTCCATATCAACTTGCCATTGGTTGAGGCAATTGAACAAATGCCGAACTATGTCAAGTTTCTGAAAGACATTGTGTCAAAGAGAACAAGGTTAAGAGAGTTTGAAACAGTTACTGCAACAGAGGGATGCATGGCCATGTTGTACAATCGCATGCCACCCAAGTTGAAAGATCCCAAAAGTTTCACAATACCATATTCTATCAGAAACCACTATGTCGGGAAAGCATTATGTGACCTTGGAGCAAGCATAAACTTGATGCCTAAATCGGTTTTCCAGAAACTAGGAATCGGGAAGGCAAGACCTACAACAGTTATGCTACAACTAGCCGATAGATCCGATGTGCATCCAGAGGGAAAAATAGAAGACATACTGGTAAAAGTTGATAAATTTATTTTTCCTGCTGACTTTATTGTTTTGGATTGTGAAGCAGATGAGCATGCACCTATCATTCTCGGAGACCCTTCCTAGCAACATGGAGAATCTTGATCGATGTTGAAAAGGGAGAACTCATAATGAGGGTGAATGACCAATAAGTTAAACTAAACGTGTTCCAAACACTAAGGCATGCTGATGATCCAGAAGAATGCCAACTTCTTCATGCCACGACAGAGTTTGACTTCGACGAGGAATTTAGTTGCCTCGGCAACTACATTGCCGATCAAGAAGAACCCGAGGAGTATGAAGAACCGATCGATGAGGAACAACAAAAAGAGGCAAATTGGTTAGTCAATCGACTAGGTACATACTTTGAACCACTGGATTACTCAGGTAAGAAAGGTAAACTCGAAAAGCCCTCCATTGAACAACCACTGATTCTTTAGTTGAAATAGTTGCCAGGGCAACTAAAATATGCTTACTTGGGAACCGATAATACATTGCCTGTAATTATTTCCTCTAAGTTACATCCTGATCAGGAAAAGAAGTTGATCAACATTTTGATGCTACACAAGACGACAATAGGGTGGACAATTGCCGAATTGAAGGGAATTAGCCCGGCAGTGTGCATACAAAAGATTTTGTTGGAAGATGATCACAAACCTTCGATTGAGGCCCAAAAGAGACTGAATCATGCAATGAAATGGGTTGTAATGAAAGAAATCATCAAGTGGCTTGACGCTGGCATCATATACCCTATCTTTGATAGTACATGGGTAAGTCTGGTACAATGTGTACCTAAAAAGGGAGGTATAACGATGGTAAGTAATGAAAACAATGAACTCATTCTAGCCAGGACTGTGACCGGTTAGAGGGTTTGTATGGATTACCGAAAGCGAAACAAAGCCACTAGGAAATATCACTTCCCATTACCCTTTATTGATCAAATGCTTGCCCGTCTTGTAGGTAAACCCTTTTATTGTTTTCTTGATGGTTGTTCAGGTTACAATCAAATTGCCATAGCACCAGAAGATCAAGAAAAGACAACCTTCACATGCCATACGATACTTATGCTTTCCAAAGAATACCGTTCGGATTGTGTAATGCCCCGACAACCTTCTAAAGATGCATGATGGCACTCTTTTTAGACATGGTCGAAGACTTCCTTAAAATCTTCATGGATGATTTTTCAGTATTTGGTAATGACTTCGACAGTTGCCTAGGCAATTTAGAGAAGGTGTTGGCAAGATGTGAAGAATCTGATTTAGTCCTTAATTGGGGGAAAAGCCATTTTATGGTAGATGAAGGAATTGTGCTCGGCCACAAGATTTGATCCAAGAGAATCGAAGTAGATAAAGACAAGGTGGACGTGATCGAGAGATTACCCCCACCAAGTTCAGTTAAAAGAATATGAAACTTCTTGGACATGTAGGTTTTTACAGGAGGTTTATTCATAATTTTTCTAAGATTACTAAACCCTTGTGTAATTTGCTTGAACAGGATAAAACCTTCAACTTTGATGATTCTTACGCTCAAGCATTCAAAACCCTAAAGGAAAAGCTTACCTCGACACCCATTGTTATTCCACCTGATTGGACATTACCTTTTGAGCTCATGTATGATGCGGGTGATTTTGCGGTAGGAGCAGTCCTAGGCCAACGCATAGGTAAGATCTTTCATATGATATACTATGCTAGTAAAACTCTTAATAGCGCTAAAGTAAATTACACAACAACGGAGAAAGAGTTACTAGCCGCAGTTTTTGCATTTGACAAGTTCTGATCCTATTTGATTGGTACAAAGGTAATTGTCCATACAGACCATCTGGCAATTAAGTATATGTTTGCTAAAAAAGGATGCCAAACCTCGTTTGATTCATTGGATATTGCTTTTACAAGAGTTTGACATTGAAATTAAGGTCAAGAAAGGAACAGAGAATCAAGTTGTCGATCACTTATCACGCTTAGAACGCAATAAGGTGGAGGACGCGGATTTAAAGATATGTGATGCATTTCCGGATGAGCAATTGTTAGTTGCCTCGGTAACCCCTGATGCCTCAGCAACCACTATTGCACACGCCTCAACAAACCTTGATGCCTCGGCAAACCTTGACGCCTCGACAACTCTAGACGCGTATGCCTCGACAACCACGGAAGTAGTTTCCTCGGTAACCACTGATGCCTCGGTAATACCCTGGTACGTTGATTTAGTTAATTTCCTTGTTTGTGGTATTTTACCTTATGGCTTACTCACCAAGGAAAGAAGCGGTTCCACCATGATGCTAAGCATTATTTTTGGGATGAGCCTATTTTGTTTAAACAATATGCAGATTAGATCATAAGCCGATGTGTCCCTGAAGAAGAGCAGCAGAATGTACTCCGGCAATGCCAATCTTTACCCTATAGAGGACATTTTGGAGGAACACGTACTGCGGCCAAAGTTTTGCAATCTAGTTTGTATTGGCCAACACTGTACAAAGATGCCCAAGAGTTTTACAAGCAATGTGATTATTGCCAGAGGACGGGCAATATCTCTAGACGACATGAGATGTCACTCCAAAATATCTTTGAGGTGGAATTGTTCGATGTATGGGGGATTGATTTTATGAGACCTTTCCCATATTCATTCGGCAACCTCTACATTCTACTTGTCATCGACTACGTGTCTAAATGGGTTGAGGCAGCTGCAGTTCCTGCCAACGATTCCAAGACTGTGCAACGATTCTTGTAGAAAAATATATTTACACGGTTTGGGATGCCGAGTGCAATTATCAGTAATGAAGGCAAGCACTTTGACAACAGACTTATTGCCAAGATGTTGCAACGCTTCGCGTGTCACACAAAATTGCCACGACATATCATCCACAAACTAATGGGCAAGCAGAAATTTCTAACCAGGAATTGAAGAATATCCTCGAGAAGTTTGTAAATCCTTCCCGAAAAGATTGGTCTACAAGACTAGATGAAGCACTTTGGGCTTACCGAACTGCATTCAAAACACCCCTGGGAATGTCCCCGTTTCGCCTCGTCTATGGCAAGACTTGTCACTTACCGGTGGAAATTGAACACAAAGCATATTGGGCAATCAAGACCATGAATATGGATTAGGAGCGTGCCGAACAAAAGCGTTTACTAGATCTCAACGAGATAGAAGAATTATGTACACTCGCCTATGACAATGCACGAATCTACAAGGAGAAAACAAAGCAATGGCATGATAAGAAACTATTGTCGCGACAATTCATGCCAGGGCAACTAGTTCTCCTATTCAATTCCCGGCTGAAACTTTTCTCGGGAAAACTGAAATCAAGATGGTCGGGTCCATTCGAAGTTGTCAAACCATTCTCTCATGGTGCCGTGATAATCAAGTCCACCACTGACGAACATGAATTCAAAGTTAATAGACAAAGATTGAAGCACTATAATGGTGTCCATGTGGAACGTAACAAAGAAGTGGTCACCTTAGGAGATGCATGAGCATGCTCTCCTTTAGATATTTTCCATTTATTTTTAGTTTTCTTTTATTCGAACTGATTATATTGATATTTTTATTAATTTTGGTTATTTATTATTATTATTTTTTAGGATAGATTTATTTATTTTCTTTAGGTTAAGACTACATCTTTCTTTCATATTTATTTAATTATTTTTGAATTTTAGGTTTAAGAATTTCTTTGCACATCTTTATTAATTTCTTTTTATTTTATTTACTAGTTTATCTTTAATTTTAATCCTTATTTTATTTGTTTTTGAATTGTAGGAAAATAGTTCAAGATGAAGAGGAATTTGATTCAAGAAGGAAGTTTCTTCAACAAGGAAACTAATGGGCTAAATCTAAGGCTTATATTAAGCCTCCAATTTACCCTAATTCTCCTACATAGCCGGCCAAACCCTTCCACTTCCCCAAATCCCTTTGCCGCCCCCTTCCCCCAATTAACACCCTTATTTTCTTTCTTTCCAATCAATCCCACCCACCATATTTACTACCTATCTTTTCTATTTAACCCATCACCCTTAACTTCCAAGAAACCTATTCTACTTTTAACCTTGCAACTCTTTAGATTTCACTCCAAGTTTGAAAGACGGAAGATTTACGAAGAATGAGGCTTCGAATACTTCAACTCTCATCAAGATTTCGGCCTTGAACCATTCATCTTCCAAAGGATTTCACATCAAAAGTGGCAAATCTTTTGCCATCAATCGAAACCGGGTAACATCTCATGGGTAAGAGAATTCTATGTTCACTCACCTAACTCGAATAATCCTTATGTTTTTGTTCGTGACAAGGCTATCTGCATAAGCCCCGAAAGTATCAACGCCTTTTACGGGCTCTACGTTGAGAATGACGAGCATCAAGCCTTTGTTGATCAACTCACGCCAAAGCAACTCGACAAGGTGCTTCAAGAACTCACTCTCCGGGGACCTATTGGAACGACGATAAATATAAGGGCACGGTAAATCACCTTC